>OX458999.1:21343624-22074601 GCA_949774965.1 Diarsia brunnea
TTAAGATTATGTTCTTGTCGCCATTTAACTAGACATTTTTGATATTATCGTATCATATGCTGGTTCTACCGTCATATTGTTGGGCGGAGAATATACACTTTTGCGTGCATTCACCCCGGTTCTGTGCTACAATGGAAGTAGCGTGCAGGTGGTGGATGCGACTTTGTTTGATGTAGCCAATCTATCTTGCTGCACGATTTCCAAATTTCCTTCTACTTTCCTGCTGGAGTCATATATTAATTTAAGTCTGTGAAGTTTAAAGATAAAAGCCTCCCTTTCCCGAATGATACCTACCCTTTTTCACTATTTAAGTTACTCAGGCATTTTTACAATATTTTTAAAATAAGGCAGTTTTATTGTAAAAAATACGAAAATCGTAGCCATTTGTAATTCAGATTCAAGTCAGAAACGTGCAAATTTCACATGGCGCCGCATTTAACGGATCTCTAAAAACAAACGGCTACTACCAACTAGCTATTTTAAAAACCGTTGGAACCATTCCTGGTGAGTTACACCCCTCCCCCTCACCCCCTACAACCCTGGGTGGACGGCCTCCATCGCCACTCAAAGGATAATCGGCTATGAAAACAAATTCGAGCACTTTAAAATTATAATTTAGTTTTTCGCCGTTTTTATACTGAAGGCATTTCGGTGATGTTGAGTTGTATTAGAATAGCTAGCTTAATGATGCCAAGTAAATTGTTCTTTGGTTGTAAATGTTTTATGTCAATATATTCCACAACAAAAACAGACACAAAAAAACAAATCTTTAGTTTTTTTTATAGATGGTATGGAAATTGGCTTTAATGTCAACAAATGATATACACAGAAAACTTTTTAACTATCCAGATGCCACAAAAGAAAACGTCTGGGTAGTATGTAATTAAAAATGAAATTATATTATATTATTTGTAATTATGTCCTTCTAGATTGTCACTTTCAAAGTTCCTTAGAAGTACATTGCTAGCTCAATACAAGTAAATTACATACAAGTGAAGTAATTACACTACGACCATAACTCATTTGAAACTTTCTTATGTAAGTGCATTCCCATGGAGTCTTGGCACGTCGACGAAGCGTTGCGGAACGTTGCGGAGCGGAACGGAGCGGTGCGGAGTGGTGTAGGGCGATTAGTGCTGAGCAGCGCGAATAGTCATTAGAAACCTAATAATTCGTATACAACTACAAAATAACGTTTAAATGTTCGAACTGAGTTTTTCTTATCTTTACTTGCTAAAGAACTTTTCGTGTTTTCAGTCTGAAACACCATCCATCTATCCAGGAGTTGTGAAGTTGTCGGTGCTACTATTTCTATTGATTTTCAGTCAAAGTTGATGTTGTTGTTGTTGTGTTGTTGTTGTGTTTATACATTTATTTAGCTCAATGTTTACAGGATGTAGCTTTTTTTAAACCGGCATGTCTGAGAACCAAAAAATTCGATCATATGTGACATCCACCAGCCATCCTTAAACTCAATGGTATTCAAAACTCCCGTTGGGGCTGTGAATTATCCTTTTCGGGGCTTCGGGTTGTTCGAAAGAGATACCGTGGCCTCGACACAAAGGGCTAAGAAAGAACACGGGTGGTTTTTGGTCAGTAGAAGTCTGACACTCCCTTCCGCTCTGCCCAGAGCGGGAGGGGGGGTAATATGATGATTTCCCACACCCCAAAAACAAAAATATAAATAAAATGGTATTCCAAACTGGGATCCAACGAAAATAAATCTACAAAATATACAGTGGTGTCCTGGTTCGATCTGGAATCCAATGGCATTAGTATTTGGCAGCTGACCAGTCTTTCATTGTACTTTATTGTTAAACAATGTGTTTTTGACTTCAATAACAATATCTTGTATGCCATTATTAGAAATTGAAAAGACTTTGCTTAAGGCCCGGGTCAGCTCGTGCAAAACTCAGAAATTCACTGAAAAAACAACAACACTTCGTGAGAGCGGGGAGCTTCCCTTTGACACCTGGGCACTGATTAATTAAAGGGTAAAAATTGTAATTGTTGTTAACAAGTAATACTTCCTCTAATTTTTTTATTAAAGAATACAAGAAAGAAAGAAAGAAAAATATTTATTTGTTGCATAAACATGACGAGCATACAATAAGACAATAAAAAGCAATAGGTACACATACAACACATAACAAATATAATAAAAAAATACAAGAAAGGAAAATAAAACAAAATATAATAATACAACTTACAATTTTACCATGGTGGAAAACTGACAAAATAATATCTTTAAAACTGCGTGTATAGACAATGAGAGAGAGTTAAATTATTTATTTATTATTTTTATAGCTAGCCTATATTGTCCCACTACTGAGCAAAGGTCTCCCTACATTCCTTCCAACGGTCACGATTCTATGCAACGTCTCTGCAATTCTCAAGGAAGACATCCAGTTCGTGCCGCCATCTTGGAAGTTATTGATCGATTTATAAATCCAACAAGCAAAAGTATTTAGTTAAGTGTCCTCTAGTGATAGTGGACACGGTCAATCGAGTCAGACAAATTCATTAGCAGCCCTATTATGTCCAGCCAGACGTCTGTAGGTGCTGACATCTCGTACTGTCAGGTACACTACTGTCTTATTTATCTATCCACTAGATACCAAAACTATATTAACAGAATAAATACATACAGTGTGTTAGGTTAAGTAATAATATGTAAAAAAACTATAACCTTAATTTGTGACGTAATTGTGCCATCATGCCATGTCCCGCACGAGCGTGCGTGAGATCTGGAGAGCTCCAGATCTCACTTTATTACACGTTTCTTTTTTGCCATTGTCCTACGCCAGTTTTAAAATATGAAGAGAAAATGGATTATACCTAAAAGTCATTGATTCGCGCACATTTTCTGTGATAAACGCAAGGGTTGCGAGATTTTTCCGAAATATTTGGTATGGTTCTGTCTGTTATTTATCAGTGTTTTTTTTTCATATTTTTATTAGTATCATGTGTAAGCATAATTGCGGGTTTATGTCCCTCGTTTAAATTAACATACAGTATAGTAGTACATTACTCGTACATTGAGTGACTATTTGATGAAAAAGGCATTCAAGGAAGTAATATGAACTGAGAGGGTTGTGTTGGTGATTTTAATCATTATTACTCAGTAAAGTCACATTTGTTACGGTCACGAATCCTATTTTATTTAACACAACCTGACACTGACTAAATCACTGGCAAATTGCAAAAAACGTAAGAAAATTCGAATTTCGCGGGCTACCTTGGAGGTTTCATATTAACTACCACAATTATTTATATAAGTCTAGTATTTACCACCCTCTATTATATGCAGTTAAAACATGAGTGGCAAAATGTGACTGTACTATTAGGACCACTAGGGATTACAGGCGTGATGTTACGTATGTGTCATTATCATCATCAACAATATGGTGTTTATATAATGTTTCTGCTGCTGGGACTCAGGCCTCCTCTCTAGAAGAGGGATGTTCTATAATCCACCACGCGTGCCCAGTGCAGGTTGGTAGATGTCACATGTCTTCGAATTTTTTGGTTCTAGGACATGTCGGTTTTCTCACGATGTTTTCCTTCACCGTTTCGAGAGTAGTGGTGATGAAATAAATTACACAAAGTAATGCGCCTGCCTAGGTTCGAATCCGCGAGTTACTGTTCGTAATAGAGTAGATGGCAAAAAAAATCTAATTAGTCCGTCAGATAGATTTCCAAAAAATATTGGACACGTATTTTTCTTTCTTCACGTAAACAAACAATGAAGACGATACAGTGCTTTGAAAACTCGTGTGACGTCATTTTCTAAGACATTCGTATGGCAGTTTTTAACGGTGAGTGACGTCACAACCTAACTCAAATCTTTGATGTTTTATCTTCGTCAATTTTTATTGATTTGATAAAACAAAAAAAGCGTATCCAATATTTTCCGATAATCTAACAGACGGGCTAATTAGAATCATATTATTTTTAGTCAGTAAACATCCCTATTTGGGGCCGCAGCCACTGGGCCACCACTGCTCTGCTCTCTCTGATGTGTATTACTCAATAACCGCGCAAAATATCGTCCTGTAATAGTGACGTTACAAGTAACAATGTATTCCAATAGTGGGTTACCGACGACTTAAGATAATGCTAAGCAAAGCGACATTCATATTACGGAGATAGCATCGACGGTGACGCGGCCCGGATTCGGGGAAACGTATTACGAGCCGAAAGGTGATACTTGATCATTTACCCTTTTTTTGGGTGTGGGAAAACATCAAAAATGACTCCTCCTGCTCTGGGCAGAGCGGTAGGGTGTCAGACTTCTACTGACTAAAAACCACCCATGTTCCTTCTTAGCCCTTCATGTCGAGGCCGCGGTATATCTTGCGAACAACCCGCAGCCCCGACGGGCTGATCATTTACCCTACATTTTGTTTGTGACTTTTTGGAAGCTTTTATGTATTTTTACAAGGGTCGGAGGTTCTGTTTGACTCTCACCACGCGATGTTTTAAACCTGATGCCTGACCACCGATCTTGTTTGAAAGTAATTAAAACCTGCTCCCCCGATTATTGATATTGATACGCATCTTAAAGACACACATATACGTAAGTTTTTAAACTGACATGGTTATAAACCCAACAAAAAACTGCCAAAATAATAAGATGCCAAAATAGTAAGCGGAAGCTGACCAAAAACGTAAACATGGTAAATTGGAGAATTTATTCTAATTGTTGCATTGGTTTTGAGGTCCTGGGTTCGATTCCAAGGTCGGGAAAAGTGTTATTGGGTTTTCCCATCAAGAAATTCTCAGTAGCAGCTACGGAGTGTAGATTTGTGCCCGGTTCATTGCAATAGGCTCGGCCCTTATGGGGCTGCGGGTTGTTCGAGGGCTGAGGGTTGTTCGAAAGAGATACCGCGGCCTAGACACAAAGGGCTAATAAGGAACATGGATGGTTTTTAGTCAGTAGAAGTCTGACACTCCCTACTACTCTGCCCAGAGCGGAAGGTGTCATTTGATGATTTCCAACCCTCAAAAATAAACAAGGCTCACCCTTTATTATTTGGGATTTAAACATAACTGGCCAAATGTGGCTGTATATTAGAGATACCTCTGCTAAATCGTTCGGGGATTGCAGGCATGATGTTATGTTAAAGTTGAACAGGATCATCTGCAATTCAAATCCGTCCCTGTAAACATTCAGCGGTGGTGTGTCTCGCAAGTAACTTAATCCGCAGAGATATGGCGGAGCTAGGGACGCTGCTTCCCTGCCTGACTGCCTTACCAACGGATTTGCTATCTTCAGCGGAATACAGAGATTTCCCCAATTACTCCGAGGACTGTAGCCAGCCGGCTTACAACCCTCACTGAAAGACGAATGCCTTTTCAAAGCAGTGTAAGCTATTTCCAGAAATTGCTACAGCTGTACAGTTTGTAAGAGGCATTAGTGATCAATAAATGTCCAGAATGTTATTGAATTTCTTATATTTTAAGTAAAATGTACTTTATACATTCTAGTGTAATTATTGATTTTCTAATGTACGCATATTTATGTGCCATTGTTAAATTCTACAACATCAAATCTTCAACCATTCGCTCTTTTTGTGCGGACACTATTTAGTTTTCCGTTGATGGAAAGCCCCTAAAATAGTGGATAATACCTGTGTGTACGATGGTCGGGGTGGGACAAAGATTTATTGTGCGGATGCAAAAACTGTGATATGAAGCTGTTTCGGGGACGCGAGGAACACTAGTCGCGTTATTTATGTTACTTTTGATACTGTTGTGCGGTTGGTTTAGGATAAAATGGATAGAGAGTTATTGTCATACAGTTTTTGTAGCAGGAGCCTGTGAAATTGTCCGAAGCAAGTGTGTACGTGATTTTAATTTATGGCCCCAAATGTCAAACAAATTGAGGAAACCTCCATGTTTCTCATTGAACGACTGCTTAAAAGTGCTTGTCAATGGTTTTATTGCAATAAATGTGTCGAGTTTGGGAACCAAACATTCTCAGGACACTCATAAATGCCCAGTGGTGAAGTTTTCGCATCACATGCCCAAGGGTTCGATTCCAAGCAAGTAACAAAGTAGCTTTGTAGCTTACTCAACAAAAAACATAATGTGCTTTAAAGTTTATCACAGACATCGAAAAAATAAGGCATCGTGATGGAATCCCAACCACCTAACAATAATCCAGCCAAAATAAAACGAGGAAAACCCGACCCCTCGGGCTCCAAGATTCTTCATTACGCCACCAAACAAAAACGACAGCGACTTCCCGCACAGACAAGCCATCGTATAAAAACATAACACCAGCAGTTCTGCGATCGTTATAAGGATCATATAGCGCCGAATTACACCGCATGTGTTGGTAATAGTGCCTGTAATGGTAGCTATACGAGCCCTGCCTTCTGTGGCGCATGGCCACTGTTTGACCGCGTTTATTCTTTTTTGACACATCTTTTTGATGTGCCTGTTCGTAATGTTGAGTAAAAATCAAATAAGTATTAAAGTCGATTGTAATATCACTAGTAATTAGTTAAAAAATTTTTTAAGTCCTCAAGCTATCAAACGTAACATAAATGTTTCTAACCGTTTATTTTACGGAGTCAGTCTTACTTAAGAGCTTATTCGACTAAATTAGGCATCTAAATGGCTAAGTTACAACTTCAGGCCAGTTCAACAAGTAGGGCTCGTCAAAAGTAGCCCACTCAGAAAGACGACAGGTTCCCTTGTGTTCGTCCTTGTCACATTTCAATACGCGAAGGTATTCAATAACCGATGCAGTAACTGACTAACTATATAAATGTAATGTGAGAGAAGCTCTACAAATATGCCTTCTCTTCCCTAAAGGAAATAATACTAAGTTCAGCCAACAAGACGGTACATAGTACATACAACGTATTTGACGATACAGGACCATTCAAGTAAAATGACGTCTTATATAATAATATCCGTTGGTTCTGCAACAGCATATTCCAATGCTGCCTTCTAGCTGTTTTCTCGACTGCAATGTTGAATATTTGAACGTAAAAGACGTTGTAATAGTTTAAAATGGCGCGTAACGGGCAGATCCTGAGTCCCGGTGGCGTTTCGCTGAGTATTCCAGTCTCTGCAGTATATATTGCTGAGTATGGTCATAAGCATAAATTCTTAGATACTATCATTCACTTGTAAGAGGCACTTTGTTCTCTAGATGAAATTCTATTATGTCCAGTTTTTATGGCTTTTGAGAATTATTATTTTAAGCGTTTGGACTGATTGAATACTAGCCGATTACCATGAGTTGAAGGGACTGTGGCAACATCTACAACACCCGAATCTAACTACTCCTAATAAAAATCTTATTAGTTTTAGAGATCTATCTGACGATGGATTTCCAAAAACATATTGTACACTTTTTTCACGTAAACAAAACATGAAGGCGATACAGTGCTTCGAAAACTCATGTGACGTCCCACTTCAGTACATTAAAATTTTTCACCCACAAGTGACGTCACATTATGATCTTTGACGCGTTTTATTTTCGTCAAATTTTATTAATTTGATAAAACAAGAAACACGTATCCATCTATATTTTTCGGTAATCTAATTGACGGACTATACAGAACCATATATTTGTGAGTCAATCCGATCCCCTATTAGCGGTATTTAGCAGGTCGACAACAACCGCCAGGCAGTACACAAGTCACAACACTTGCCTGTAGTCTTATCGGAACATCCCCCATTTGAACAGAGGATGAGGAACTTTCCACCCTGTTTGGCACACCTCTCTGACTATATACTTATGTTTTTCATTATTTAATATTGGGACACCAGTCTTTTGTGACACTAGTATTTTGTGACCGCAGTTAATTTGATACCTAATACCCGAAAAGAAGATGAACCATCCTGAGATGAGGACGATCAGCAATCTTCTCGAAAGATGGCTCGACCAAAATGAATCTGTGTCTATCCATCAATAATAATCAAATACCAAAACAGTAAGGTCAACAACCAACATTTACAGATAAAAGTTAAGAAACATCATATTTTAATTCGTAAAAGTAACACGGTAAAACAACACTACACTTTTCATTCTCCCTAAAACAAAAAATAGTAAGTAATACTCACCGGGAGCCATTAAAAGATGAAATTTTGGTCGTTTACCTGCTGCAACATGTTCGTACATTAATTTACTTAGTTCAGTGACTCCTGCTTCATTAGTGGTGACGCTCCTCACTCTCCCCTCGTGTGGGACAAGGCAGGAGATCGGGGAGACTTGGACTTTTATGTGGATGGTGAAAATTGGCCAAAGTGCGAGTACAGATGGCCTTTTCTCAACTATGTTAGGGTCGGCTTCCAATACTAATATTTCACATTAAGAAACTGTGTATCTGACCTTCATAACCCAGTAACTGTATAATACTTTACCCGTTGGTAAGACTGGATCTCAGAGTTTCGATTTCTGACTACTTGTAACGATTGACAAAGATCTACAAGTTACAGCCGGAACCAACTTAACGTGCTTTCCGAACGTACGAAGGTACGGTACGAAGGAAGCTCGGTATGTTATGATGGTTACCCATCCACGGACCAACTTCGGCAAGCACGGGGTAGGCTAAAGGCTCTTATAAGGACCCAGGACGATGTTTTAATTGTGTAAAACATATAGTCTAGAAAGGGGCCAAATACTGACACGACCATTGATAGAGCTGCGATAAATTGAACCAAGCGGGATAAATGCCAACCCGTCAACCTACCCTGTAATCCTCTCAAAATGTTTTAACAGGCTGTAACTAGAAACAAGAAAAGAAAGAAAGAAAAAGTATTTATTGGTCTCACACAGGACAAGAAATCAATAATAAAAAATTAACAAAAAAAAAAACAAGAGGAACAAATGCTAAAGGAGGAGGAGCTAAATGTGTTGAATATTGGAGCGCAGCCTCTAAAATTTTGTTGAGCAGAAGCAATTTAAAGCCCTAAATCTATACATTTTCAAGTTGCAACAATAAATTTCATATACTCACCCTCCCACACACACTCACTCATCCACATTCTATACAAAAGGAGGTCACATATACACTTTGTTATAATTTACTTTTACCTCCTTTTTATTTTATTTAATTTGCTCATAAATGATTAAAATCTAACCATGTAATAATTATAGCCAAATTGAACTTCAAACTTCAAAATGTATAATCCTAAGGAAGAGCGCTGTTTAAGTTGTCTGAGTTACAGATATTTATTTATCTAGTTCAGACACAGAGATGTCCTATCAAATGTATGTTTGTATAAGCTGCTTTAAGCCAGTTTTTAGTTACCTCATGTATGTATCTCACTTGAATTAAAAATAAAAAAATATTCAAAATCAAAATCAAAATCAAAAGTCATTTATTCAAACTAGGCTGATAATCAGCACTTTTCGAACGTCAAAATTTACTTTACTTTACTTTACTCATTTACAAGTGACAGTCCCCCAAAACGCCCACCCTTCGACACTTCCTAGTGTTTTTTGCTGGAAAGAAGAAGTGGCGGAACAAACTCCCCAGCAACACATCTGTCTGTTTGGTTAGAAGAACCAGACTCGATACAATAGAAAGGTGTAACTTAATATTACGATTGATTACAGACACAAGTCAAAAATAAAAATGTATATAATAATAAAAACAAAAAAAAGACATAACATGTCAGTAAACTAATTTTGGAGAAAGAACATAAATAACAAACAAACAAACATTGTCTTGTGTTCAACTCAGCGACCAACTATTCCTATCATTTAAGTAGTCGTTAATGGAATAGTAAGCTTTTAAACAAAGATTAGATTTTACTTTGGCTTTAAATGCATTAAATGGCAAGTCTAGAAAAGAAGATGGCAATTTGTTATAAAATGTTATACCGAGCCCTACGAATGAATTATGAACTTTGTGAAGCCGGTGAAAAGGAGCGCGTAGTTTATGCTTATTTCTAGTGTTAAAATTGTGAATATCACTGTTTTTAGTGTACAGGTGAATATTTTGTCTAATATATAAAATGTTGGCAAAGATGAACTGAGAAGCAACCGTGAGAATACCAATCTCCTTAAAAATATCTCTAAGAGAAACTCGGGCACCCAGCTGATAAATTGCACGAACCGCTCGCTTCTGCAGAACAAATATATTTTGAATATCAGCAGCTTTGCCCCACAGCAGAATACCGTAGGACATAACGCTGTGAAAATAACTAAAGTAGACTAACCGTGCTGTATCAACGTCAGTGAATTGTCTTACTTTTCTGACGGCGTATGCGGCCGAACTTAGTCTTCCCGCTAGGCTTGATATGTGTAAACCCCATTGTAATTTTGAATCTACTGTTATGCCCAGAAATACAGCAGAGTCGGCAGTTTCCAGCTCTTGATTGGCGAGGATAATATTGGGACCTAGATTTCTAACATTGGGTAAAGCGAACTTAATTATTTTAGTTTTCTTAGCATTAAGAACAAGGTTGTTTGTTGTGAACCAATCCGTGACCATTGACAGCGTGCTGTTTACGTCGTCAAAATCGTGTCTATTCCTATCTACTTTAAAGATAAGAGAGGTATCATCTGCAAATAGCACAACGTCACAAAAACCTTTTAAATAATATGGTAGGTCATTAATATAAACCAAGAATAAAAACGGACCCAGTATTGAACCTTGAGGTACACCAAGCCGAACCGGTAGTCCGGAAGATTTGGCGCCATTTACGTCTACACATTGGAATCTATTTTGTAAATACGAATCTATCACATTTAGGGCCTCATTTTGAACACCGTAATGACGCAGTTTCCGTAAAAGCGTGTCGTGATGTACGCAATCAAAAGCTTTAGAGAGGTCGCAGAAAACACCGACTGCATTTTGTGCGTTCTCCCATGCGTTAAATATGTGTTTTAGCAAAGCAACACCTGCATCCGTAGTCGAACGACCCTTTGTAAAGCCATATTGATCATTGTGAAGGAGATTATTTAAATTAAAATGTACTAACAACTGTTTGAGAATTAATTTTTCAAAAATTTTGCTAAATGCGGGTAATATAGAAATTGGTCTAAAGTTACCAATATCATGTTTGCTGCCAGATTTAAATAGAGGGATGACTTTACTGCTTTTCATAAGATCAGGGAAAGTCCCCAAATCAACGCATTTATTGAAAGTGACAGCAAGACAGGGGGCTACAATGTCGATTATGTTACTTAATAGTTTAATAGAAATGCCCCAAAAATCACCTGTGTTTTTAGACTTAAGTGAATTAAAAACGTTAACCACATCAATAGGTGTTACATGTTCGAAACTAAATACGTTACCACATTTAGACACGCTGCTATGCAAAAGATCTTCGGCTTTAGACGGCGACGAACTTAGGGAACGAGTCGTCGCTATAGGTATGCTGGCAAAATACTCATTAAAAGCCTCGGCTACGTCGGCTGCTTTATTAACTAATTTGTTACCCACCATGATCTCAAGGTGATTATCTTGTTTAACAGATTTACCCGTTTCATTGTTAATGATTTTCCAAGTGGCTTTAACTTTATTATTAGAATTTTTAATGGTCTCGCTTAAGAATTTAGATTTTGCAATAATACAAATCTTTTTAAATAATTTAGAATAATTTTTAACATAGTCTAGAAAAGTTGTATCAAACCGGTATTGTTTAAGACCATACAACTCGTATAATCGGGTTCGACTTTTGTAAATACCTGGTGTGGCCCATTGGTTGAAGCCCACAGAAGGTCCCTTAATGTTAACAGTTTTCGACTTAAAAATAGATAGGTATTCATTTTGAACAACATCAAAAAGGGCTTTATAAATTTCATTAGGAGTTTCGTGTTCTACTATTGACGGTGTTACTTTAAGTGCTACATTATTTTTAAATTTATTGCAACGACTAGCTGTATGAGGCCTGCATTCTATTGTGCGCGGCTTTTTTTTTAATGGCATAGGGAAGCTAGCTTTTAAGCCACAGTGATCAGACGATAAGTCACTTAACACTAATTTGTCCTCGGCAACACAATCACTGAACATATTATCAAGGCAAGTTGATGAAGAAGCCGTGATCCTTGTTGGTTCAAAAAACAGATTAACTAAATTAAACGATCTAAACAGATTGAGAAACCTGATACTTAATGGAGTAACATCTAAAATATTAACATTAAAATCTCCACATAAAATTATAGATTTATTACTTGATTTTAATTTATTAAGTGAATCCTCCATTACAGTTTCGAAACGAGTAAAGTCCCCAGAAGGGGGTCTATAAACACAAATTATTAAGTATCGCTCGAGTTCAACGCAAGACAACTCAATAATGCGCTCAATGGAAAGATTAACTAAGTCTAAACGTTGTTTACATTTTAATTTGTTTGATACAAGAATTAAAGATCCACCGCGAATAGCATTTTTTCTCACAAATGCACTCTGTACGGTATAGAAATCATCATTGATAAATGCTACTTCATGTTCCTTCAACCAATGTTCAGTTAGGCATAAAACCTGAACATCTTGATTCTCCATAAACAAACTTAACTCTAATTCTTTGCCAGATAATCCCTGCATATTTTGATGAACAACATTCAACATATGCAGCCTACCTGTTGTCGCACCTAACAGTTTAAACTACAAGGTGTATCAATAAAAGTGTTAGTATCTGTATAAGTGTTAGTAACAAAAGCAGTATTAGTATCACTACTAACAGAAATCGTTGGTAAACGCATACCAGTGTCGCTGTGTATATTGTATGCTAAAAGGTTAGCAATACGTCGCTTAGAACTAGGTGGTAAAAACATTGTGAAGTTAGTGAGTCTGTAATCAGAGATAAATTGATTACAGTCAAAATACAAAATAGCGTCACTGTGACGACATGTCCTATTAAAAATTAACAAGTTTAAATCATAAATGTACCTATTTTGCTCAACAGACAAATATTGAGAATAAGGCAAAGCACAGAAAATGAATTTACAATTAATGGTCTTGTTGAGATGTAACATCAAATGTACACATTCAATGATGTCCTTTTTACTTACATTTAAACTATTCCCATATAATAAGATAACAGTAGAATTGGGATTTATTTTAGTCAATTTAATATTACTAATTATTTGGCTAACACTGGCACCAGGTAAACAATAATTTATAACATAGTGTGGTGAACATTGATTAAATAATGTACCAAAACCTTGACCAAACTTGTCGGAAAACAAGTAACTACTATTTGCTACAATATTATTATTATTACCAGCTGGCTGAGCCCCTGAGGGTGTAGGTGAATGGTGCTGAGGCTGTGGTGTACCTGTGCAGACACAGCTACAAGAGAGGTTATTTGTCAGGGACTCATATCTCTCCGCATTGTACGTGACCAGGTCTACCAGCTCATTGGCCTCCTGCATGCGCTTACTCAGGTCTTGTTGAGAAGCCTCATATTTACTGAAAATATCCTTTAGTGCATATTCCCTAACAAAAAGCTCATCCTGAAGGTTCTGAGTGTCTGTATCATACAATGTCCGACATAATTGTAATTCACTGTCACACTTCTTTAGTTCTTGAATTAAATTTAAATTTTTTTGCCTTAGTTTTGTGTTTTGTTTGTTAACTCTTAGGCGTTTCAAAGATTTTTTAATATTTTGAATTCGTTTATTGATTTTGATGTATTTTTTGATCTTATTATGACTAGTAAATAAATTATTTTTAGAGATAGTTTCGTTGGTTAAGTCTATGGTTACTATTGGCTCAACACATACAGGTCCTGACCGGCTACCAACCAACTCATCATAGAGACTGCAGGTGTTCACAGACTCTTCACGGGCTCTAAGAGATTCTAAGTGAATTATTGAGTGTTGGGCCCTACTTAGCTCTTGTTCCAGTTCTGATATGCGACATAAAGCCTGATCGTAGGTGTCGCTGCATTGCTGGAAGTTTTCAACAAGTTGACGTAGGTGTTTGTGCTGATCAAGTATGTCCATATGTTGTGTGTGAAGTTCCGCAAGCTCATTCTTGAGTTGGGTGTTTTTGTTCACCATTAACTCAATTTCAACTTCACTTTCATCTCGTTCCCGCAGCAGTTTGCTGCACTCATTTCTGGAAGCATCCAGCTCCTTCAGCGCTGCTTTCAGTTTGTCAGTCATGTCACGAATGGTAGCTCCACGTGTCATCATATTGACTGATATCCACAAACAAGACCTGAAATGCGACAGGAAACAGCTGAGTATGTGAAGAGAATACTTATGTCAGTTGAGAACTTGAGAAAGTTGGAGGGGTTTTGAATTTAGAAAGAAGTAAAATAAAATAATTAAAACAAAACAAAAGTTTTTAGAAAGGATGTTAAAATATGGAGGTAGGTAGGTATATGAGAGAAAAGAAAAAGGAAAAAAAAAACTAAGAACAAAGAAAAGCTATTTGATTTGATATTCTCAAAATTATAGTTAATACTCTAAGGACAATTTCAACATTAATTTGATCACTAGAAAAACTATTTTGTCAAAGGATTGCTAATAACATGAGTTTTAGTGGAAACAAAGTGTTTCTGCATTAATTATCAAATAAGGGATATATACTAATGACATATTAGACACATATTTTGTGTAGTAGGGTTTGCAGTGTATGTTATGTCTGGGGCAAGTGTTTTCGTCCTCGATTTTGCTTCCACAATTCGTCAAGCAAAATGAGACATAAACGTAGCCGGTGTGTACTGGACGTCGCTCAGAGCCCTGAGCAGTGTTTGTGTGATGTATAGCATATAAACACAATATAAATAACACAGCAATGTTATGTAAATCAAAACGAAATACTCCCCCGGTTCGGAGAATTCAAATCCACAGTTCAGACGTTGACAGCCGGTACACGAATTAATGAAATATCAATTGTTTTTGAGTTATCACAATAAAACTGGTCTCAAACACTACGTGTATCACTTATTACGTTGATTCTAATATAAATAATAGATTTAAAACAAATTAAACACAATAAAACAATAATTTTAAGATAAATTAGTTACGAGGTCGTTTTTTCAACCAATTATTATTAAAAATAAAAAAAATATTAAAAATATAGTATTATTATAACTAGAAATAGGACGTAAATTGGTCAAATGTGTTAACAGTGGGTTAACAGTTTCAGAGTAACCTTTTGTTATGTTCAAATATTTTTACACTAATTCGTTTCCTCAGCTAAAACACTAGGAACTTCTGAAGGGCGTTTTGGTGGGCTATCTTAGCAAATAAGCTGGAAGCACCACGGTAGCCCGCAAAATACAAATGTTTTTATCTGACACTGACCGACAAATTGTAATAAAAAAACTCGTAACTTACTTACACTTGCCCACCTCGTAGAGCAGCTCAATGGGCCGGTATGCGGACGGAGAGTCTGCAGGGCGCCCCGGTTTCTGAATGAGGACCAACTTCCCCGTCTTCCAACGAAGCCGGGAACTGGTCTCTTTCCAAGCACGCGCTTAAGAACCCCTCCAGTCGGGGCGCACGAGCCTCCGAGACCAGGACCCAGGCTTTGTCAGGCAAGCCATCGGGTCCGGGGCGGTATTTTTGGCCTTAAGCCCGTGTACCGCCACTCTCAGGTCTACCCCAGGCACCTCCGGAATCTCGTCATTGTCTCCTGAGTGGACCGTTTCCGAGCCATTGGCGGGGGAGGTGTTACCCTCGCGAAGGAAACAGATCGCTCACCACGTCCTCCACGAGCTCAGGCCGGAGACTCTGGGTCAACGGGGGGGCCCGGGAGGTACGAAACCCAAACAACGCTATTTGATTTTGATAGTTGTATCACTATGTTGTTGATTATTTTGAAAGATTACTTTGAAACACGGTTTGTTGTTGCATATATTATTATAATATCTTCCGCTTTCAGTTTGGACCACATAGTAAATACAACACGTAAAGAGTTTAGTATGCGGAAGTAATTTCCCCCTGTATATTATAATATACGAATATAGGTACCTACCTCTAGTTTGTGTTCTGGAAACATGATTGCTTAAAATATTTAAGAGAGGAGTGAGTTATACCGGGACGTCTGACAATGGAAGAAGAGAACATGTTTCACCGACCCTAAGTAGAATGGTATAAGGGCAGGAAGATGATGATGATGATGAAATATGTTTTGATGTTTAAAATACCGTACCGTTCTCTTTACCGTACCAAATACAAAAGATAATTATAAATTACTAGCTGATGCCCGCGGCTTAACCCGCGTGGATGTCGTTCAAATTATACACTAAAACCTTCCTCTTGAATCACTCTTCAAACCCGCTTCAAAATCCGTTGCGTAGTTTTAAAGATTTAAGCATACATAGGGACGGACAGACAGCGACAGCGACTTTGTACTTATATGTCATGAATGCAGATGAAGCTTGAAAATTGAAGCCTATTTTGGATAATTGCTGGTATTTACGCATTTACATAGACACAAGATTCTCACAATCTCTTTCCTTGCACCACAAACTCTAATATTCTTTGCGTACATATCCCGACTGCTCAATGCGAACAATCCGAAGCCTTTCCTCGAACTTCTGGGCCGTCGGCATCACTTTGTCAACCCATTATTACTTAAGACTCCACCCCAAATGAATCGGGACAAGCTCGGGTGTTCACAACTCTGTGTACGAACTTATTAACCCATAAACGAGTTTGATTAAGTTGTTTAACAGAATACTTAGGGATCTTCAAGTTAAAGTTATACGGGTATTGGTTTAGATCCCTTTGCAGTGGGAGGTCGTTGCGGCGGCTGATCGAGACAGAATTGATCCGTTAATTCCCCGATTGAATATAGGTTAAGGCTGTTAAGCTTTCTCTTGTATAGTTAGATCGTATTGGTCGATGCAGCTATTCACAATGTATGTGAAGATCTAGTCAAATTGCAATTACTGTATAACTGCTTTGTATTTGCGCAACTACTTTCAAAAGGATTGATAAAGGTAAACGTTTCTGTAGTTTATGTTTATTCAATACATTTTTTGACAGTTCCATTATTGTTATGAGGGAACAGCGCCTGCGAGGAATTTGAAAAATTCAAATTCAAATTCAAATTCTTTATTACAATCCATAATGTACATTTTCAGGTAATAGGTAAAATAATTCTAGACACAATTATGGACCCTGTCGGGCACAGCAAATGTTTATAAGTAGAGAGAGGAAGAGCGGTTTGTTTTTTTTTTAATTTATTATTAACTTGGTATTATTTATAATTATATCCTATTAATCTATATCGCTATTTATATTATACTTATTCTATTAATATTTTATATGCAGTCTATCTATTCTTTTATTATTTATTTAGTTATATTATTTAATTGCTTATTTGCCTCCTTGGTACAAAACTTTTTTATTTTTATTAGTATAATTATAAGTAATTATGTATTATTATTGGATTTATCAGTTAAATATTCCTGTATTGTATAATAGCTTTTGTTTTGGCCGTGAAGACAGGGGGGCAGGCAGGGCTTCTTCAATAAATACTCGTCTTGTGATAAACAATGGTTTTTACTCGTTTTACAATTAAAAGTTTATAAATTATGAGACGCACTTGTCACGTACGCACAGTCCCGTCGTTGCTATGCACCCTCGCGCCGCGGGCGGAACCTTTGGTCATCAGGCCCGCCGATAGTTTTCATACGATTGCCGATAGATGGCGTTGCTTGACCCAACATACCGGCCACCTTGGGAGATCCATCTCCCAACTAAAACGAATCACGTAGTCTAAACCGGCAGCGGGCAGATTTTTGATGAAGCACGCTTGATTGTGCCTTGTGATGTTCTGATCTCAGCTACTCTGGATACACCGTCATTGCCTGGGAACAGTTTAATAATTCTACCCATTCTCCACTTGAGTGGTGGCAGGTTATCTTCTTTAATAACGACAAGGCCATCCTTAGCGATGTCATCCGTCTTGTGCGCCCACTTCGTCCGTCGTTGAAGCTCAGACACATACTCCTTAGACCATCGCTCCCAAAAATGTTGCCGCAACTGTTCCAGCCGATGGTAGCGACAGGCAGGCGTAGATGTCGTCATCGTGAAGTCCTCACTGGCAGGTGCAGTCAACGGTCGGCCGATGAGGAAATGAGCAGGTGTGAGTGGAAGGTAATCATTTGGATCTGCGGACATAGGTGATATAGGACGGGAGTTCAGGACGGCCTCAACCTGGGTCAACACCGTACTAAACTCCTCGAAAGTTAACTTGGCATTACCTACGACACGTCTCAAGTGATACTTGCACGACTTCACTCCTGCCTCCCATAAACCACCAAAGTGAGGCGCGTAAGGCGGGATGAAACTAAATATAATATTATTACTACTAGCAAAATCAATAATCTCGTTTGATTTTTCAAATACAGCTGAAAGCTCCCTTTCAGCACCAACAAAGTTTCTACCATTGTCAGAGAAAACTTGACACGGCTTACCGCGTCGTGATATAAATCGTTTGAATGCCAATATATAATCCTGAGTGGACAAAGAACTAACTAATTCTAAATGCACAGCTCTGGTAGCAAAACAAACGTATAAACAAATATATCCTTTAATTAGTTGTGAACCTCTGCCTTTGCGATTCAATATAGATATTGGCCCAGCATAATCAACACCACATCGCATGAATGGAAACCCAGCTTCCAAACGTTCAGCAGGCAGATCACCCATAAGTGGAGTTAACGTATTTCCCTTCATGCGAATGCAGGTTACACATTTGTTAACTACTAGTCTTGCTATATTACGTGCTCCTAGCACCCACCATTTATCACGAATGGCAGCCACAAGAAGCTGAGGCCCAGCATGAAGTAAACGTTTGTGTTCGTATAAACACAATAGCCAAGTAAACCGATGTTTACGACACAACAACACTGGATGTTTCTTATCGTAATTAAATTTAGAGTTACTAAGTCTACCACCAACACGAATTATATTATCGTTATCTAAAAATAAACTTAAACCTAATGTTTTATTACTAGACTTATGATTTAAAGGCACCTTTTCTTTAAGGTTAAGATATTCCTTACTGAATGATTGTGATTGAACCAAACGTGTCAACATAACTAATGAACTATTAATCTCGTTCACGGTCAATGAGCCGGTTTGACGACCTTGACCGACGCGCGATGCACGTAAGTTAGAAATGTAACGTAAGACATACGCGAATGTTCTTTGCAAACGATTAAAACAAGAAAACCTGTCAAAATCAATTAAATTATTAGTTTCCACATTTAACAAATTTGTAGTTTTAGGACATTTTAATTCCGGTAACTTATTACTACTAATAAACTCAATTTGATTCTTATTTGCTGTCAACCAGCTTGAAGTCGGTTCACGAAGAAAGGTTGGACCACACCACCATAAACTAGTGTTGTCACTTAATGAATCAAATAGAACACCTCTTGATAACATATCAGAAGGATTATCTTTACTTTTAACATGCAACCAAGTAGCGTTGCTTGTTAATTCGTTGATTTCAACAACCCTATTCTGAACAAATGTTTTCAATAAATGTGGTGATGTTCGAAGCCACGCTTGAACTATAGTGGAGTCAGTCCAGAAATAGACCTTATCGAATTTAAGCCTAAGAGAGTTTATGATTTTATTATAAAGTTTAGCTCCAACTAGGGCTCCGCATAGCTCAAGTCGCGGAATACTTAACGCTTTAATAGGTGCAACTTTACTCTTAGCACACAATAATCGACATGTAACCTGTGACTCATCTATATTATGGTGTGAACGTATGTACGCACACGCACCGTATGCGGACTGAGAAGCATCGGTAAAAATATGTAACTCTTTATTTACGGCACCAGTACACATTACATAACGCGGCACTAATATATCGGACAAATATTGTAACGAATGAATAAAATTATACCAGATACATGCAATTTGACTAGGCACTTCATCATCCCAACTTATTTTAGCAAGCCATAATTGTTGTAATAAAACCTTAGCCGTGGTAATAGCTGGTGCCAATAATCCTAGGGGGTCGTAAATCTGTGCAATTATTGACATAATTAAACGTTTGGTATTTTTGTATCGCTGTGACCTTTACTTACACTAGTTGAAAAATTAAATAAATCGTTCTTGTTAGACCAACCAACACCTAGGGTTTTAGACTGACAATACTCACCAATACATAAATCCTTTGTGCATTCCGAAGTTACATCAAAATTAAAATTCCATTTCCTTAAGGGGAAGCAACCGCTTTGTAGAATGGCGGACGTTTTATTACAAATATCTAACAACATATCACGCTGATCATGCCCCGTCAATAGATCGTCTACATAAAAATCGTCACTGATTACGCTGGCGATGACGTCATCGTGACATTCCTTTGCTAGCTGTTTCAAGCAACGGTTACTAAGGTACGGTGCCGATGCAGTGCCATACGTCACTGTATTGAGACGGTAAACTTGAATTGGCTTGTTGTTATCAGTTCGCCATAATATTAGTTGCAAGTTACGTTGTTCAGGATGAATTAAAGTTTGCCTAAAAAACTTCTCAATATCTGCGCAAGCTACATATTGATATTGCCGGAAACGAAGCAATATTGAGAAGATATCGTTTTGTAACCTAGGGCCCACGCATTGAATGTCATTCAAAGAATTATTATTAGATGTGGTCGCGCTTGCATCGAAAACAACACGTAATTTGGTTGTCACGCTACTCTCACGATATACCCCATGGTGTGGTACAATATAATACGGTTTATTTACGATACTAAAATCCTCGAAAGGCGTCATGTGACCTAATTGCTCGTACTCGTACATAAAATCACAATACATCTTTTTATACTGTGGTAAACGATCTAATTTTTTCTCCAAAGATAAAAAACGCTGCATAGCAGAATGATGAGAATCACCCAAACAATCAGGAGATTGTTTGAATGGCATTCTTACAGTAAACCTACCGTGCTGATCGCGTTCAGTAGTCTGTAAGAACAACTCTTCACAAAAACGATCCTCCTCAGTAATAACGGGAGGGATATTTACTTCCTCGATTTCCCAGAACTTTCGCAATTGAGAATCAACTAAAGACAAATTGCACTGGACATCTGTCATGCCAGTCGCAAAATAACGATTATTATCATAAACTGGACCGGATATAATCCAACCTAAAAACGAATCTTGTAAGCACGGACCGGTGCTAAGCCTTATTTTACTATCTCTTAGCAAATCCCAAAAGACATCCGCGCCTATTAACAGATCTATGTCACCCGGTACATAAAATGTGGGATCGGCAAGTTGCACATTGTTAGGTATACAAATAGCATCACTATTAACGTGTGTCGAAGGCAACTTCGAAATTATACTAGGCAACACTAAACAATGTAAGGTTTTATCAAAGGCATGTACCTTGGAACGAATATTAATATCACATTTGTGACTGGACTGTGAAACGGTTTGTCCAACGCCACAAACACGTATAGTGGACTGTATTATAGGAAGTTTTAATCGTTTACATAAGCTTTGAGCTATAAAACAATTTTGACTGCCGCTGTCAAGCAAAGCGCGCACTGTATGATAACAGTTATCAATATCAGCGATCTCAACAAGCGCCGTAGACAGTAAGACAGTCTGTAACGATTTAGCATTATTTGTGAACGAGTCACAAGTACGATTATCAATATTGTCAGCTGTTTTACTAACGCAATGTAATACAGACGACTGTGGCAACGTATTATTGACATCAGAACGTTGTGACGACGTATTTGAAATAACGCTATTATTGTCAACGTGAATCAACGCATTATGTTTTTGTTGACATAATTTGCAAGGACCGAAATTACAACTTTCAATTGTGTGAGTGTTTGAACGTAGACAGTTTTGACAAACGTTTTTCGACTGAACAAAATTTAATCTTTCTTGTACCAACATATTTAAAAACTTAACACAAGTATATAATGCATGTTTACCAGTACATAACGGGCATGTCAAGTTATGTTTATTGGTTTTACATTTACTACCTGATGAAGCCTTATTATTATTATTAACACTCGCATAACTAAGTGTAGATTGAGAATTAGACTGTTTTTTATGATCAGCTGACTGCTTACCCTCATGTTTACTTTGTGAATGTGACGGATTATTTTTACTGTTACCCGAATTAATCATGTCTAGCATGTCAGACCTATTATTTAAAAACGTTAATAAGTCGTCTAGTTTTAAAGATTTAGAGGTTTTATTAGAACTGGAGACCAATGAGCTTCTGTAGTTCTCCCACTCGCGTTCAGTGGCAGAATCAAGTTTACTGACAACTAAATAAATGATGAGCACATCCTCAAGTGAGGATTCGGGTTCTTTAAGAGAGTTTAAGGCTCTCAGATTACGTAACACGCAATCTACTAACGTTCTGATCTGTGCCGGACATTCCTTACCCAGTGAAGGTGCCGCAAACAAAGACTTTACATGATTATGTATCAGTAACCTATTATTTTGATATCTAGCCTCTAATAGGTCCCACGCGTTATTATAGTTAGGTGCGGTAAACTCTAACGAGCTGATTACATGTAACGCAGATCCACTGAGAGATGATTTAAGGTACTGAAATTTCTGTATGGGATCTAGGTCGTTGCGATCATGTATCATCGAAACATACGAGTTCCTAAACTCCAACCATTTGTCGAAGGAACCGTCAAAGACAGGTAACTTAATTTGCGGTAATTTAATCGACACTGATTTTCCAGAAATGCACTGAGAATTATTCAGTCCGCTTTGTTCACAGTCGCCTATCATACTTTTGGCTACAGATATAATTGAATAATATTGGCATTCAAACGAATCTCTATAATCTAAATGTAACAGTAAATCTTTTTCATCCGAAATTCTTTCAAGTTTAGATTGCAAGTCATTGAATTCGGAAAAGAAAATGGCTGCCGAACTAATGCGCATTTGAACTTGGGTTTTAATCACTGAATCTAAACATGATCTATCTAATTTATTAATATAGTTAGCGAGTAATGTTAATCTACCTTTAATTACACCGCGTTGTTTTTTAAGATCAGATATTTGACTCTCTAAACGCGAAAATACAGTTTCATCATCACTCATTTTGGTAGTTTATGAAAGCAGGTACTCACAGTTTCAGTCGTGTTTTCTCACCTGAAGACGACCTCAGCGCTGCCAGCACTTCTGAAACGTTTAGGTACGATATTAGCACAAGGCGAAGACACAGGGGAAGGAGGGAAAAGGACCACTGGATAACCTGACCTGACCGTTGCTGGCTGTTGCATCAATGGCTTCTGCTCAGTAATCTGGATGGCTGGTCTTCCAAGTCTCCTCAACGTACTTCTACTTCGAAGTTCCACTCGTTTCCTCGCTTCTTCAACCCGGCTCGTCGCGTGCCGCGTGGCGGCGTGGCGGCGCGCGGCGTCGCTGATATTCAAATGTGGCTCGAAGGTCCAATGTTTTGGCCGTGAAGACAGGGGGGCAGGCAGGGCTTCTTCAATAAATACTCGTCTTGTGATAAACAATGGTTTTTACTCGTTTTACAATTAAAAGTTTATAAATTATGAGACGCACTTGTCACGTACGCACAGTCCCGTCGTTGCTATGCACCCTCGCGCCGCGGGCGGAACCTTTGGTCATCAGGCCCGCCGATAGTTTTCATACGATTGCCGATAGATGGCGTTGCTTGACCCAACAGCTTTTTTTAATTAAGTATTGCTTTAATTTATTTACAAATATAAAATAGACATTTAAAGAAACTATTGCCTATTCAGTATGTCTAGGTTCCTATCAATTTCTTTTGTGATTTAGTGTCTGGTAATTCTTTAACCAAGACTGTAAAGATGGTGCATTTTTTATCATATTTGGAGGGTCATATTTTGTACTCTAACGAACATGTCTACAGTACAAGACAGGCTACAGTAGACCTTGATTTTATGAAAAAAAAAAATATTTCTCTAGACTTCTAGAGGCATCATTTTTTGTCATAAAATCAAGGTCTAGGTATAATACTCAGGAAACAAAGGGGAATATAATTTGTATCTATTGAGAATCGCAGCTCCTGTTTCCTCTTATCACTGATAAAATGCAACTTTGGTTATTTTCATCCTACAAGCCCGTGATAATCACCAAAAACCAAATACGTAACAACCGTTTGTATAGTTGCCTTGATAACTACAAACAAAACCAAAAATCCATTGAAACAATCTTCTATGTATGTAATACACGTAATCGTAATGTTTCACAAAGAAACAAAGATCTACCAACAAAAGTTTTCACAGATACCTAAAGAAACACTTCTCCTCTATTTTTATATTCCCGCTGGCACACATTCGCATTTTATTTCCAGCGTCGTTTTGTTTCAATTCGCGCACACTAACGTTTGCCAAATAACAGAAGATCATGAAATTCAACGACAAGAGACAATGAAACATTAGTATTCTATTACTATAGAAAAAAAGCTCTTTGTAAACAATAGGTTGGTCTTAGCTCGTTATAACGTTTACTGGTAATAGCAGATTCGTATTCAAGGCGGCCGCTAGATGGCAACGTTACGTTATAACGTGACATCACTAGGTGTAAACGACTGAACGTCTAGGTAGTGTGGGGTGGCTGCGATTCTTAAAGTGGTTTATGATTGTCGACAAAGTGAACCTTAGAACAATTTAACCTTTTTAATAGGAACCTGAGTCGTGACTGTCCTTCGAGTTCCAAAGAGATAGTACTTTACCCTAAGCCCTTAAAATAAATCTGTCTCCTAAAGCAGGCACGTTTTAGTTTTAAAATGAGAGAAAGCGTCTAGACAAAATGTCAACTGTAATAAAAATACTGTTAGTTTTTCTTATAGCCGTTACTTGCCCCTTGTCAGCCCCAAGCTTACGTCGAACGTAAAAAAAAATATCACCCACGGGCATATGAGGGTCAGTTACCCTGGAACACATAGGGTTGTCACTTAACCCAAATTAAATTATACCGGGTGACTACTGCCGGCTTGCGATGTCCGTAACCCCTCTCATTTAGCTCCTCTGAGTATTGTCATGCAATAATATAATACAGAAAAGCTACTAACGAAGACGTGAAGGAAATAATAATGTACAACCTAACTATAATTTATTGCAATATATAGGGTGTAAAAGTACCCTTACCAACGATATTAGCCTTTTTTTTTTGGCGGGTGGATAATCATCAAATAACCCCTCCTGCTATTGGGCAGGGCGAAAGGGAGTGTCAGATTTCTACTGACTAAAAACCACCAATGTTCCTTCTTAGCTCTTTATGTCGAGGCCGCGGTATCTCTTGCGAACAACCCGCAGCCCCGACGGGAACGATATTAGCCATAATTCATTATTCTTCTCCGTTTAGTGAGTGACCACACTGGCCACTTATTGCTGCTACTGCTGCTGGTTTAGCGCTAATTATTATTATTAATCAGTTTCTTTTCAGATAAAATAATCCATACAAATTCTTTTTAAAAAATTTGACAGTAGCTTCATGTACCAGCACATGTAGCTACTGTCTCCACTACAAAGCTGCACTCAGTTACTATTACATAATATGAATCTGTATTTTATTAAATAAATTAACCTTCTGATCGGAGCTGCATGGTGTACTGATCTTGTGTCTTGTCCAAATGTTATCAAAAGTTAGTAGAAAACTGTAAATGTACCATTATCGGACTGCTCGTAATGACGGACTGAAACACTGAAACTTTGAACTGATAACATTGTCCTGCTCCCATGTAGTTTGTTTGTTTGAACTTATCATTGACTGGAGTTATAAGTAAGGGTCTAAACTTCTTTCTTGAGTGCATTGATCTTGTAAGTTTCGCATGTGGTATGTTTTTTTTTTTGTTTTTTATGAATAATACCAGCTTATTGTTATTACTGACCCAGTGTTGTGCGAAAGCCTCTTCTTATACTGGGAAGTCAACCCTGGATTAAAACGGATTCCCGATTTCAGACTTAAATGAATTATAAAGGCCAGGTGATCCTCACTTTGTTTTCCATTACCGATCTATTATCGATTATATTGTGTCTCATAGCATCGTATTAGATGTATTGTCTGTAATGTTGCTATAACTAGTGGTAAATAAATAAATAAATCTCAGTGATGTCCAAGATAAACTTAGAAAGTACGTCTGAATTGAAAAAGTCATACTTATTTATAATTGCCCCGGTTCATGCACGAGGTGATGGGTTGAACCCAATCCCACGTGCATGAAAGGCGAGGCTTTAGTCGAGCCAACACGAGACTTACACAATGCGTATGTATTTTAGTCAGAACAAACCTGCTTTTGAAATATATAATTAGATACAGGTTAACACAACTTTTGGTTGGTACTGTTACTATCTTTATCACGCAAAAATAAATATCGTTAATTGCACGCAATTCTTGAATCATTCAACTAGACACCACTATATTCAAAGTAAAATTATTAATTACTAGAACCAACCTCACAAAAGAAAAATCTATTTTCTTACAGCCAAAAACATAATAAAATAAATAAATCGTGTGAGCACACAGTGGGGTCACTCCCAAAGAAACAGATCCCCGGCAGAAAAAGAAGAAAGCTAACAATAGGAAAGAAACACGGGGAGCGTTTCAGATAAGTGCAAAAGGTTCAGTAATCGAGCCATTGCCTCGGGCAGACGAATTACGGGAACTAGATATCCTTGAACACAGGCCAAATGTCTAATGAAAGTAGTTTTTGTATACTAGCAGACAGCGGTGCTCAAAGATGGTGTTTCAATTCGTTGCTGAACAAGGAAGGTTCTTGACAAATCTTGAATTGATTAAAAGCTACTACTGTAGCAATAAATCAATTCAAAGTCAAAGTATTCATTTCTAATTAAGTCGATCATTTACTCAAAAAGTTAAAGTAAGCTGCCCGTTCTATAACGTAGATCACTATTGAAAGGACATGAAATTATATTACAGACTCTTTTTTGCACCATGAAAAATGCGAAAACACAAAATCCAAATAAAACAAAACCCTAGATTCCAAAGACAGAATCCTGGGTAAATTATTCTAGTTGTTTCTTTAATAAAATAAAAACTTGAAAGAGAATAAACACGAACTTCTTACATTATGATTTTATGATAGTACAAAGTTCATGCCACGATAAGATATTTGCCAGACGGCAATGTAGTAACGAAACTAGCTGCGATCTGCTGAGAATATTTTCAACCCAGGTTAGGTGGGTTGGGTAATAATAAGTATTGCAGTTCTTTATGATATATTTACAATTATTTTAATAAGCGTAGGAGATAGAGGGACGGTTTAGATGTGTTCCTTGAGATGGTGAAAGAAGTAGCGTAGAATCGCGATTGCCCAGCTCCATACAAGCTAGGAATAAATAAAACAAAGTATTTTATGTTAAACTAGCTGTGCCCGCGACCTCGTTCGCGTGCTTGTCGGAAACTAAAATGCGTCGCTTAGATAAAAGTACATTAAATCATTGCCCTGCGTTAACTGTAGAAAATAAGAAGAGGGTAATGCAAAGTACATTTGTCTAATACTAAAGTTTAGATGGATGGGTGTTTCTTAATCAACCACGTCAGAACGGCCGAACGGATCTTGAATAAATTTGAAACAGGTACATTATAGTCGACAGGCACTGTCGTTGGCCCGTTCGTGTTCCACGCACGCCTCAAAGATATGTCAGCAACAATTAAGGGGTCCCCCTTAATTGTTGTTGCCGTCGTCTGCCGGGGCTAACGGTTGTCCGCAAGAGAAACCACGGCCCCGAAACACAAAGGGCTAAGAAGAAACGTGGGTGGTTTTTAGTCAGTAGAAGTCTGACACTTTCTTCCGCTCCGCCCAGAGCGGGATGAGTCATTTGATAATTTACGAACCACAAAAAAAAGGGGGGATTAGAGGCTGTTTCGAGAGGTACCTGTACCGAATCTGGGACATCGAATCTGAAATGGAACGCCATCACCTCCTTCTGCGAAGCAGTAATGCTAGCGAAAGAGGTGAACGTAAGAGGGACACAACCCCTCTTCCCAGCCGCCGCGGGAGACGCTCCGGGCATCGGGGGCCACGTGATGGCTTCCGGCCACCGTAGGCGCGGGCCTGTGAACGGTGAGTAACGGGCTAGTTAATCGTTCGTCCGTCCTATGACGATGGAGGCGAATTCGTGTTCCACGCGCGTCTCAAAGGGATGTCAGCAACATTGAAGGGGCTCCCAAGGACCGACGCCCGTCGGGGCTGCGGGTTGTTCGAAAGAAATACCGCGGCCTCGACACATAGGGCTAACAACACACCACATCTATATTAAGACATGTTAGGCGCAGTGGCTGGACGATTAACAGTAGCACTGCGTGTCGCAGGTTCGATTCTCACACGGTACAAAAAAAATATGTCGTGGGTTTTATCTAATTTTAATTTAGTTTAAAAAAATAGTATTTTTATACTGTGTAATTGGTAAATCTTTATTGGTTGACTATTCACGAAACATATGTTTATTTAATAACACCACCGTTCAGAAAATGACATCAAATGAATAACGCCATCTGTCGAAGACGAAGATAAACTGCTAAAAATGAGCGATCAAACACACTATAGGGTTTAGGCTATGTAGATTTTGAAAGCAGCGTCATTTAGACTAATATACGTACCTTTTACTATCGTAACTTATTTAAAGTTATCTTGTGAAGGAATTTATTATTAAGTACCATATTCGTTCAATAGATGTCGTTGCTTGTCTCATTCTTGACTATAATGAAAAGTTCTTCTTGAAAACTATAAATGCATATATCTTTTGATAGAGAGCACCGATTACGATGAAACAAAGCCTAAGTAATAGCCCAAGTTACGCACAACATTTATGTATAAAAGTTACCTACATTCGTTTCGTAAATTTGACGTGATGCTTAGTCATCGAAACAGACAAACAGACAAACCGACAAACAGACAAAAATTCCAAAAATGCTGGAAATGTGTTCTGTTGGTTATACTTTAATACCCTGACAATTTTTTTTTTAAATATTTTCGATGTACAAAAAAGATTTTTCTACAGATTTATTATATGTATAGATATAGAAGATATAGATAGATATAGATTTTGCTGACATTTACGGGATATCTTTAGTGATTATCGATTATTATGTGCTCCCGATATTTCGACCCTGTAAATCATTGCAAGCGCCATGATTGCGGGATGACTGGAGAATGCGGGTGAATGGTAAATAAATTTTAATGTGCAATCAAATCTGTGACAAAACACTAAGAAAGAGGGTTTTTTCGTAGTGTTTTGCTACCCTCACTGGAACTCGACAAAAAGTCACGGCAAAACACACTTACAGTACAACTAGGTTTGGTTCTATAATGATTTTGTTTTTACTTTTTCTTATGTCACTTTCATTTTTGTCGTAACCACACCTCTCGAAATGGAGGGTTGTGTACGGGCAATGAGTTTCGGAAAAGACGTAAGGGGAAACATAAATGAGTTTATTCAGGTAAGGAAGAGAGGGGTGGCAAATTGAATTTTGGATTTTTGTGTGTGTGTACAATTATTTATTTATGCTGAAATCCAATCGTATGTCTCATTTTAGATTAGGGAAGCGTTGTGATTGTGGAGTATTGAGGAACCTTGTTTGTGTTTATTTATGAGGTGTCTAAGCTTAAAGTACTTGACTATGGAACTCTCTTCCCTTTTTACAAGCTTTTAGTTAACTTACAATGTGCGTTTGTTTGTTTTTGTTCTAACCCTGCAATAGAGTTCTTAAACAGTTATCCCTACCGATTGAGCTGAAAGCATACACTTTTAGTTTGCACACGCCATTCTAAATCCAATATGGCCGACTCCCAAAAATGGCGTAATGGCCGACTCCCAAAAATGGCGTACTACTTATTTTGTAATGTACCCCCATGATATGTGTTTCAATTAAACGAAAAAAGCTTGGGTTAAAAAAAGAATTAGCTAAATTAGCTTGTTTTATTTTGCGAGTCAAACAAAATTGAATTAACAAGTTCCTTCGTAAAAAAACAAGATATTGTGTCATAGTCAGTAATACGGATTAGGTATGTACACCTATTTTAAGGTTCTTAAAGATCCTAAGTCTTAATTACGTTTGCGCTAATGAACTTTAGCAATTTTAAATTAATAATCAGAAATGTAAACTAACGAAAACAGTCTTTGACTTGCAAAGTTTTACTTTGAAGAGGCCGAATTATTAACGATGCTGTGTTAATTTGTGTACATATTTCTGTCTGCTTAAACGTTTACTTATCCTCGGAAGGAGATTGCAAGCTGTTGTTTTTAAATTAAAAACCCATAGCAGGCAAACACGCAAAGTAAAATATGGTTTAGGCGCAAAATGCCTAATTCTCAAAATGGCAACAGAGTCGCAAAAGGACAAGTTCTCAAATGGGAGTATCTTTTAACTCAATATAAATCAAATGCGATATCGACTTTGATATTATGTATCGAATTTGATGTGAATTCATTACTCACCTTTAATCTAATAGGATTTTTAGTCGAGCGGGACGAAATCAACGACCAGTGGGTTATATCAGCCCTGACCGAGACTACTCGACCAACAAGGTAGTCTTGATATGACTCAACGTTTATTATATTAGCTACAGAGGATCTTCTTCTTCAACCCTTATCCATCCAATGCTGAGTGTACAGGTCTCCTATGCCTTGCAGGCTGCATTAGTGCAAGTTGGTTCAACATCATTCTCGTGCCCTTATCCCAATTTATTAAGGGTCGGCGCAGCAAGTCTTCTTCTTCCAAACTTCTCTATTACTCGTCTCAGCAGTCACCTCCTTTCTAGCCATATCATCCTTCACACAGTCCATCTTTTCTTTGGTTTTCCTCTACTCTTATAGCCACCTGTATCCATACTCAACATTTTGCAATTTTTTAGACCCCAAACTTACCTATAAAGGATCTTTGAGAAACGTCGCCTCACCATAGGTACATTTAATTCTATTGTAGCGCGTGGCTGTGGGTAAATCGCGTGTACATGTACTATGATACATAAGGCAGGTTGTATACGGTTGTTTTTTGCTTATTAAATACCCTGGATTGGCGAGCACCTGCGACCTTTGTGAGTCATACGAGTTCCTTGTTTAGAGTGGTAACCTTGAACTGTTCTCAAGGACAGACGTTTGTGTGTACTTTTATGTAAGAGTAGGAAATATTCTATTGTATTCACGTTGAATAAATATATTTTTTTGGAGTATTTTTAAATTCGATGAACAAAACAGGTTGTGGATTTAGCTTTACAGTCGAGGTATGAAATTTGAACAAAAAATAGTAAAATCCTGACGTTGTACACCATAATTTTACCATTTAATTTTGTTATGATCAAAATTTTATAAAAAATTGATAGGCATCAATTAATATAGCTATTTTTTTATATTCCCATTGTAAATTAATGATTTACAACGAGGGAAACCAAACAGTCTCCTATTTCCGCAAATCATTATGTATCCTACCGCATAGCTTTCATCCCACCCTCAACCATTATACACAAACAAAATACCTTCGGAAACCCGATACATCTCCATAAAACATGGCGTCACCTCTCTCTGTAAAAAGCTCGTCATCATGGCGGCCATAAATTAGAATTCATTATAACTACCCTCGCGAGCAGCAAGGGGGGAGTAATTTACGCGCTCAACCCTCGGAGGAGTAGCTTCCCGTAATGAGTTTTTATTCAGCAAAGTTCGGCAGCGGCCTAACACGATTTACGGACGCGTTCACGACCTAAGGTGAAGCGACACTCTTGTGTGTCTCATGTGTCTCGGTTACGTTATTATTAGGGCTTGCTAGGACTATCAGGCTGGGCTCACAAAAGTTGCTGCGCAAAGGCTTTTACGGATCCCGATTCGGCACCACTGTTTGTCATTATTTAAGAAAGACTAAGTCGCCCCGCCATCTCCATTGTGGTCTGTGGCAGCCCGGTTTCACGGCATACTGTAGGTTATTTCTTCGATTTATTGTCTCTCAAGTTGTTCTCGCGTAGCTCGTGGCCTTGCGTTTACGTTAATTTTCGGCGAGTGGAATATCGAAGACGGTCCGTGTATTGCGTTAAAAGGAAAGAACGGTTCTCAGTTGAGAAGTATAGTTGGTTTCGTTATTACTCTATTACGATTGAATGTTACCTTAACGCCATAAAACGTCGAAGTTTTTAGATGCTTTCGCAATGTCTGATATTTTCAACTTAGTCAAGTTTCACAGATTCCGTTTACTGGCAGTTTTAGGTTTGCTTAACCTGAAAATAACCTAAGTTCTAAATAATATTATGCAGAAACCTAAGGTGCAATGAGTGTTACCATTAATATTGAACAGTCAATTGGGACATTGGCAATATTGGTATCGATGAGGTGATCTGAGGCGGGTGGGCTTCCCAACGTTTTTAACGGTAAAAACTTTTTAACAAAAAAAAACCGATTTTATTTTTTGTTAAAAAGTTTTTATTTTTCACTTTTTAGTGGAAGACATGTGCTTAACCCTTCACAGTGTGCCGACGTGATGTTATGTTATGAACTGGTGTAAACAATAGACAGACAGGAGATTTCAGCAATCCCAGTCCATTTGTTATCATTTATTGAGGAGTTCCGTTGCCTATCTACGAAGTTCTTCATCAGATATTGAAATGGGGCCACTCCGAGAAAGTACTCTTTCAAAAACTACCCAAATCGCTTCAAGTGAGCCTATAAAATTTGAAGAGTTCTCTCTATTTTCCTAAGATCCTGACTTGATGATCATGGGGCCACCTGGGAAGTATACCCTATCGAACAAAAAAATAATAATCCAAAACGGTCCAACCATCTTCGAGTAATCGGGGAACATACTTAAAAAAAAATAAAAAAGATCCGACGAATTGATAACCTCCTCCTTTCTGAAATCGGTTAAAAAACGGTTTATCTCGATTTCCGGCAAGACTACAAGTCCTATGGAAGAAAGTTAAATGGCAAAGTTGTGAGAAATAAAAAGATCTACAATTTTTGCATTAAACGTTTCAATGGGTCTCATTCTACTATTTTTTTTTTTCACTTTTTTATATTTTTTAAAGGCTTTAGCCATGGACATGGTCTATAGAGACAAGTCAATGTCCATAAAATGCTGCAAATAATGGTATTTAAACATCATCTACAATATTTGGCTATATTTCTTACGAAAGGTAGATATGAATAACAATTAGGTAACATTCGCCGTAGTTTTTAACTTCAAGCATAGTAACGAATTGTAGGCACTTCAAAACGGCGGTTTGTGTTGTTTTTCTTCACCGTTTTGTGAGCAGTGGTGATGAAAGTAATACTCTTACCAGGGTTCAAACCCACGACTTACTTCTCGGAAGTCGGTACCGCCACCCTGGACCACCGCTGCTCTACCTGAACTGATATGTAGTAGGCAAAGACATTCAAATATTACTAGCTAGTCTAAAATCTCTTGTTACCTACTACGGTAAGTAAGTGGGGGAAGTTTAAAATTGAGCTCCACTAGATGGAACAGTACCTAAACACTAATAATCACTGGTAAAACCAACCAACCAAAATCAATTACAAAGCAGTGGGTATTTTATTTCCCTGTAATAAATCATACGCGACTATAATTACGGTATGCCAATTAAATAATAATAAATTACTGCTCAACCACTTCAAAGAACATAATTAATTAATATTATGTAGTAGGTCTTAGTTAACTCAAGTTTATAAGAAAAAGAAAATGAGAAACGTTGAAATATTGACACTGCTTTAACAAATTAACAACCTGATCCCTAACTGTATTTTTCTTATATGCGTGGCACGCCGGAGGAAGCTCGGTGTGAAATGGGTGGTAACCAGGGACCAAACTACGCAAGCACGACTTTCCTAGGCAACTTGAAGATCGACCCGAGCGGCTACTATTAATTAAGTAAAGGATTCTATGAACTGAATTCTAATATCAGGAACTCAAAAAGCCCCAATAACCATCATCAGTCCTTATTTAAACCCACAGACGTCCACTGATTAACTGATTCTACTGTCACTGTCTCCACCAACCGTTGTTTCGTCGACCGGTCTAGTGGATTCAAAATAAAATCCTTCACAAATCCATTTACAAAAGACACAGTAACGTGATAAGTTTGCGGGAATGCGTGATGACGTCCGGCGGATCACTTAATATGTGCATACATCCCGATCCTGCCCGACGTATTCTACGCCATGGCGAGCTGTGGAATATCTTTGCACAGATACAGGAATGGAACGTACGGGTTGACATTTTGTAACCTCTCCTTAATTTCACATGATAAGCTGACAATTTAGAATAGTAGATTATTACACGAAACTTAAACATAACTGGCGAAACAATTCGCCAGTTAGGTGCCATCAACCGAGCCTAAATTCAGACACCGTGGCTGCTAATGAGAAATTCTTAATGCAAGAACCCAATAACACTTTGCCCGACCTGGAAATCGAACCCTGAACATCATGGTCAGTAGTCACGTTTGCGTCCACTAGACCAACGAAGCTTTAAGTTTTAACTCATTTGAAAAGTAGTTCGTAGGTAAAACTATTAATATGATGAGCCTTGTAGTCTGTGCCAAATGAGTTTATTTTCTTTATGTCTTTCTTTATAAACGGTATATTTCCGAACTTATTTATATGCTAAGTAAGGAAACTTGTGCCTTGTCTACGAGCCCCGTCGTTAGCATCATATATTCGTAAGTGAGCAAAATTGAATTACCAAAGTGAATTTTGTTAGTTGTAAGTGTTGTAACTGAGTTTAATTAAGTTAAAAATACAGTTAAACTTGGAGGGTGTTGCTCGACAGCAGTTAACTCAAATTAAACGCCGGGTTTACTGTTCAGTTTGTGGTTACCGTCCAAATTAGTTTGTCTGTGTCTTCGTTCTTGTATGTAAACTTAAAGACATATTATAATCTGTAAAGTAAAATAAATTTTGTAGACTTTTCAACGGGGTATTAAAAATAGATAGGGAGACTAGACTAGGGGTTAGACTTGCAATTTTATACTTTATGGCACATTTTATCAACAATCTAAATGCACCATGTTTGTAATATGACAAATATATGCCTATAGACAAAACCATTGCGGAAAGTAAGGAAAATACCAATGACAAAATGGATGTAGCTACTGTATGGATGATGTTGTGGCTAAAAAGTGGCTGACTTCTATGATGAAAACTAATAGAGAACTAGAAAAAGAAGACATGTTACATCCAACAGTATGTATTTGAGTAAATTGGAATAAGAACAGAAGAATTATGAATCTTATGCCAAACTATTACGACAATACTTAAATAAACTAAACTATATCGGGGACTATATTGGGAAACTGTATGCGAAAGTGTTGATAAACAGGGTGATAAGAGTGACAGATGAGAAGATTTGGGATGTGCAAGCAGGATTTAGAGAGGGAATGGGCTGTATGGATCAGATCTTTTCCTTATGGTGCATAGCTGAAAAACATCTGGCAAAGCACAAAAGGGTCTACTGTGCCTTCGTAGACTTGGAGAAGGCTTATGACAGTGTGTGGAGGGAAGAGCTGTGGTCGACTCTATCTATGTATGGTGTGGACAGGTGCTTGGTACGAGCACTAAAATCTTTGTACAAGGATTCTAGTGCTTGTGTTAGGATAAATGGGGCATACACTGGCTGGTTTATCATCTCAAGAGGTGTTAGGCAGGGCTGTGTAGCGTCCCCTTGGCTGTTCAACCTATACATGGATAGTTGTCTGACAGATTTGAAAGAGAATGACTGTGGATTAAGGATGAATGAGTCGGCTGTCAAATGCCTTCTGTACGCAGATGATCAAGTTCCTCTTGCATCGTCAGCGGAACAGTTGCAAGATATGGTAACTGTTATGAATGAAGCATTTAAGAGAAAAGGGATGAATGTAAATGTACACTAGACGAATGTTATGGTATTTGAAAGAGAAGAGGATATATCGGTGTGTGGTGTGGAAATAAATGATAAGAGTGTGAAACAAGTGAATGAGTTTGTATATTTGGGCAGTATGTTTACAAGAGATGGAAAGATTGACGCAGATGTAGAAAGGAGAGTAAAATCAAAATCAAAATCAAAATCAAAACTCATTTATTCAAACTAGGCTGATAATCAGCACTTTTCGAACGTCAAAATTTACTTTACTTTACTTATTTACAAGTGACAGTCCCCCAAAACGCCCACCCTTCGACACTTCCTAGTGTTTTTGCTGGAAAGAAGAAGTGGCGGAACAAACTCTCCAGCAACACATCTGTCTGTTTGGTTAGAAGAACCAGACTCGATACAATACTGTGGTGTAAGTTAATATTACGATTGACTACAATCAATAATAAAAGGTATATAATAATAAAACATAAAAAAGACATAACATATTATATCAGTAAACTAATTTTGGAGAAAGAACATAAATTACAAACATTGTCTTGTGTTCAACTCAACGACCAGCTATTCTTATCATTTAAGTAGTCGTTAATGGAATAGTAAGCTTTTGAACAAAGATTAGATTTCACTTTGGCTTTAAATGCATTAAATGGCAAGTCTAAAAAAGAAGATGGCAGTTTGTTATAAAATGTTATACCGAGCCCTACGAATGAATTATGAACTTTGTGAAGCCGGTGAAAAGGAGCGCGTAGTTTATGCTTATTTCTGGTGTTAAAGTTGTGAATATCACTGTTTTTAGTGTACAGGTGAATATTTTGTCTAATATATAAAATGTTGGCAAAGATGAACTGAGAAGCAACCGTGAGAATACCAATCTCCTTAAAAATATCTCTAAGAGAAACTCGGGCACCCAGCTGATAAATTGCACGAACGGCTCGCTTCTGCAGAACAAATATATTTTGAATATCAGCAGCTTTGCCCCACAGCAGAATACCGTAGGACATAACGCTGTGAAAATAACTAAAGTAGACTAACCGTGCTGTATCAACGTCAGTGAATTGTCTAACTTTTCTGACGGCGTATGCGGCCGAACTTAGCCTTCCCGCTAGGCTTGATATGTGTAATCCCCATTGTAATTTTGAATCTACTGTTATGCCCAGAAATACAGCAGAGTCGGCAGTTTCCAGCTCTTGATTGGCGAGGATAATATTGGGACCTAGATTTCTGACATTGGGTAAAGCGAACTTAATTATTTTAGTTTTCTTGGCATTAAGAACAAGGTTGTTTGTTGTGAACCAATCCGTGACCATTGATAGCGTGCTATTTACGTCGTCAAAATTGTGTCTATTCCTATCTACTTTAAAGATAAGAGAGGTATCATCTGCAAATAGTACAACGTCACAAAAACCTTTTAAATAATATGGTAGATCATTAATATAAACCAAGAATAAAAATGGACCCAGTATTGAACCTTGAGGTACACCAAGCCGAACCGGTAGTCTGGAAGATTTCGCGCCATTTACATCTACACATTGGAATCTATTTTGTAAATACGAATCTATCACATTTAGGGCCTCGTTTTGAACACCGTAATGACGCAGTTTCCGTAAAAGCGTGTCGTGATGTACGCAATCAAAAGCTTTAGAGAGATCGCAGAAAACACCGATTGCATTTTGCGCGTGCTCCCATGCGTTAAATATGTGTTTTAGCAAAGCAACACCTGCATCCGTAGTCGAACGACCCTTTGTAAAGCCATATTGATCATTATGAAGGAGATTATTTAAATTAAAATGTACTAACAACTGTTTGAGAATTAATTTTTCAAAAATTTTGCTAAATGCAGGTAAAATAGAAATTGGTCTAAAATTGCCAATATCATTTTTACTACCAGATTTAAATAGAGGGATGACTTTACTGCTCTTCATAAGATCAGGGAAAGTCCCCAAATCAACGCATTTATTGAAAGTAACAGCAAGACAGGGGGCTACAATGTCGATTATGTTACTTAATAGTTTAATAGAAATGCCCCAAAAATCACCTGTGTTTTTAGACTTAAGTGAATTAAAAACGTTAACCACATCACGAGGCGTTACATGTTCGAAACTAAATACGTTACCACATTTAGACACGCTGCTATGCAAAAGATCTTCGGCTTTAGACGGCGACGAACTTAGGGAACGAGTCGTCGCTATAGGTATGCTGGCAAAATACTCATTAAAAGCCTCGGCTACGTCGGCTGCTTTATTAACTAATTTGTTACCCACCATGATCTCAAGGTGATTATCTTGTGTAACAGATTTACCCGTTTCATTGTTAATGATTTTCCAAGTGGCTTTAACTTTATTATTAGAATTTTTAATGGTCTCGCTTAAGAATTTTGATTTTGCAATAATACAAATCTTTTTAAATAATTTGGAATAATTTTTAACATACTCTAGAAAAGTTGTATCAAACCTGTATTGTTTAAGACCATACAACTCGTATAATCGGGCTCGACTTTTGTAAATACCTGGTGTGGCCCATTGGTTGAAGCCCACAGAAGGTCCCTTAATGTTAATAGTTTTAGACTTAAAAATAGATTGGTATTCATTTTGCACAACATCAAAAAGGGCTTTATAAATTTCATTAGGAGTTTCGTGCCCTACTATTGACGGTGTTACTTTAAACGCGGGAAATAGAGTAAATGGTGCTATGCATGCGGTGGTGACCAACCAGTCGATGTCAAAAGAGGCTCGGCTGGCTGTTCACAATGGTGTGCTGGTGCCTACTCTTATGTATGGCAGTGAATGTTGGGTGTGGCAAACGAAGCATGAAAGTAGGATTAATGCTGTGGAAATGCGTTCTTTGCGAAGCATGTGTAACTCTGAATGATAAATTGAGGAATGAGGTTATACGAGAACGTTGCGGTTTAAAAGAAGATGTAGTGACAAAAATTGAAAAGAGTATGCTAAGGTGGTTCGGTCATGTGGAAAGGATTAATGAAAGGTGATTAACAAAAGGTATTTACAAGGCAGATGTGAGTGGTAATGCCGGGAGGGGACGCCCTAGAAAGACATACACAGATCTTATTGGTGCCGTTCTTCTGAAAGGACAGGTGCGTAGTACTCGTAACCGGCGTGCGTGTATGACCAGATGTATGAATGTGGACGAAGCAAAAGGAGTATGTAAGGATCGTAGCAAGTGGCGTTCTGTGGTTTCTGCCTACCCCCATGGGAAAAGGGCGTGAGTTTATGTATGTATGTATATGTATCGGTAATCAAACCTGGCAATTTTCTAAACAATTTAAATTAAATAACCAGTATGATTTAAAACTCGACTGAAGGGACAGCACATGTTACTGCCCCGTATGTTTCACCCGACTAAGACAGGAAGCAGAATAAATTCTTGTTTATGTTTTCTGGCAGCGCGTGGCGATGCTCTGTGTTCGGGAATTACCACGTCTTGCAGAATAGACGCTATATTGGACAGTAATATTGGCACTAGATACTTGAAAGAAATAGATATGATGATGTCTTCAGGTTAAATTAAAAGAATGAGAGACATAACATCACGCCCAATCCCCGAAGAGTTAGGCAGAGGTGTTCCTCATAGTTAACCCACATTTCGCCAGTTATGTTTTCTTTAAGTCCCACATAATAGAGAGCGAGCTTATTGTCATCAACGGAGCACAAATCCAGACTCCGTGGCTGCTAACACTTCTCCCGACCCAGGGCCTGGACCAGACTAAGACTTCAGTCTTAATTTCTGAAGATCTCAAAACCTTAATTTCGGTTGTAAACAGTTACCGTAGTTCCTGTATTACTTGATTAAAGTTATCTGTTCCAGTTCCATAGAAGGACCCACAATGTTTGTGCAAGAGAAGTCCTTTTCTAAATTGAACTTACAACTTTTTTGTAAAGCAATTAACTAACAATACCACACACCATCATCTGCCTAACCTGCACCCAATTATATAGGGTTCTACTTCCAGTCTTACCGGGTGTAGCTACCATTTACATGGAGCAACTGTCCATCTGATCACCACAACCCAATTACTACTGGGTAATACCCCTAGGCCTCCGGTAAGGCTACTTGTCAGTCTTTCGGAATACTGACTACCTGTAACGACTGCCAAAGATGTTCAATGACAGCCGGGAGCAACAGCTCAACATCCCTTTCGAGGCACGGTTTTAACTCGATAATTCGACATGTAATGAGCAGTCACACATTTACGGTCCAACCTAGCCAAGTGCCGCTCAACCTAAAGTTAGACCCAAGTGGCTTCCGTCGGGGCTCCGGGTTGTTCGCAAGAGATACCGCGACCTCGACATGAAGGGCTAAGAAGTAAGAAGGAACATGGGTGGTTTTTAGTCAGTAGAAGTCTGACACTCCTTTTCGCTCTGCCCAAGAGCTCCGGGAGGGCTTATTTGATGATTACTCACCCGCCAAAAAAAAAAAAAAAAAAAGTGGCTATTATGTAGCCAGGCCATTATTTAGCCAGGCAGTCTTAACTGGCAATACCACCCATTCCCTACTATTAATTTATTAATGCACAGTTGTCTGTGTCTTGTTACTATTAGTACAGAGCATCACCCGGTCGGTAATACGTCAGTGAATCGTTCGAATGAAGCCTCAACAATGCAAAATCCAGTTCAACAGACATAGATGAATAGTTTCGGATGATAGCTACTGAATCCATTGCATTCAATTCGGGAAATATTGAGGGGCTTTCAATTTGGCTCTGCCCGACTTCCGAGCCATCAATTTAATATTGGACGCAGAAAAGAAGCCATTTATTCCAATTTGGTGAGTGATTTGATTTGACGTTTCATTTTAGGGTATATTTTTAAACGCAAAAGGACACCGTGTCTTCAAATGCGTAGGCATTAATATTTTATTTTCATTCGTTTTCGACGACATTGATAAATTTTACCATTTAAATAAATACTTCCTTTATCCTTAGCAGCGTATATATTTGTAAACACGTATCTTTAAGCGTATGACCGAAACATTTTCGTTATTTTATCACATTTTAATAACATAACGCCTGTAACCTCCGAAGGATTAGGCAGATGTTTACCTAATAGTACACCCACATTTCGCCGTTTATGTTTACGTTCCATGTAATAGGGGGTAAGTCTATTGTCATCAATTCCTGATGCAAAAACCCAATCACAATTTGTCCGACTCGGAAATCAAACCCGGAACCTCACGCTCCGCAGTCGCAATTGCGACCATTGGACCACACAGGCTCTAATGGGCCAGTCCACATTCTAATAAACAATTTTTTACAATAGCGTCTCCCTTGGTGTGTGGGAAATCATCAAATGACTCCTACCGCTCTAGGCAGAGCAGTAGGGAGTGTCAGACTTCTACTGACTAAAAACCACCCATGTTCCTTATTAGCCCTTTGTGTTTAGGCCGCGGTATCTCTTTCGAATAGCTCACAGACTCGAAAAACCCTCAGCCCCGAACAACCCGCAGCCAACAGCGTCTCTCTTGCGACATCAATTATTGTATCTTGTAGCATTGTTACGTGCTGTTTCTAATAATCCATACCCTTAATGATCAGTAAAACCTTACAAAATCAGAACAATCTGACAAGAAACGTCCACAAGGAAACTATTTCCCGATGCCAATCATAGAAAGCCACAACAAAATGTTTAATACATGTCCGGGCCGAGTGGGCATTTCAGCCTCAACACGCATGACCCTGCTTTACGGCCTCATTTCTTGCTCCGACGTCCGTCAAATAGCCGGGCAATCAATCGATTGCTCGGAGCAAAGTCGCTGCTACAATTTATAGCTATCAGGAGAACAAAGTTGGTAACAAACATAGCCCGCTGATGAATTTGTATGCCGCCTGCGAGTTAGCGGTGAGATGGGGGTGCAAAGGATAAGCGGTAGCGGTCGTTGGGAGGTTCTGACTCACCTGAAGTTATTATTGTGAAAGGTAATTATCGTTTTCTTATACCATCATTAATATCCTGCATGGTTCTTTCATGATCACCTGAATGTTCTTTTGACTGTGTTGCTATAAAGTGACTGGAGTCAAATCAGAGTTTCTGTAGAAAACCCACACAAACTCCATTTTAATTTCAACTAACAGTCTTTCTCGTCATCATCATCATCATCACAGCCCAGCCCATCTTTCTCGTCACAGCTTCATAATCTGTTTGACACAATGAATGATCTGTCATTCACACTGAAATCGGAATATATCCTTTTTATCTGTGATCATGGTGCATTTAACAGCGTCGAAATATCGGGACCTCCAAACAAAAAGTAAATATCTCTTTAAATGAATGATCTACTCGTAGTTGGTTATAGCACAGCCATGTGCGGAATGGAACCAATCCCATTGATTGAAAACCACATCGCGTCTCTCTTTTCTTCTGTGATTCGTCGAATCTAGCACGCCTTTTCTCCACTTGTCTCCAGGCCTAAGAATACCCGCTACCCTCCCATCCCTTGTACCCCACACTGGAGACGTGAGCGGCCAATAAATGCGGCCACTCTGTTAAATGGACCACCCGAAGGCCAGGCCTCAGGCCAATCGGACTAATCTAACTTTTTTCATGTTAAACTTTAAAGACTTAACTACGAGACGCTACTTTCTACTATACTTGGCTACTTTTACTAACTTTCTTTCTCTGTTAGCTATTCTAATTTTGTAGCAGAATTTGCAAATGGGTTGTAGCTGGGGTGTAACTGGGGTGGGAGAAATTCAATTAAGTGCAGTTTGTGTCAGAGATAAAAAGAACATGTTTACAAATAATTGTTACGCTTAGTTTGGACTGTGTAGTAATGTACTACAGCAGGCTATTTCTTAATCTTTATAGTTTTTTTTGTATTTTCTACTTACGTAAATATTTTATTGTCAGCAGCAGTATTTCTCAGTAGCAGTCACGGAGTCTGAATCTGTGCCCAATTGATTGTAATAGACTCGTCCCCTAGTACATGGCAAAATGTGGGTGTACTAAATCAAAATCAAAAGTCATTTATTCAAACTAAGCTGATAATCAGCAGTTTTTGAACGTCAAAATTTTCTTTACTTTACATATTTACAAGTGACAGTCCCCTAAAATGCCCACCCTTCGACACTTCCTAGTGTTTTGCGGGAACAAAGGAAGGGGTGGAACAAACTCCCCAGCAACACATCTGTCTGTTTGGTTAGAAGAACCAGACTCGATACAATAGAAAGGTGTAAGTTGTAACTATTAACTACACCTCTGCCTAACCCTTCAGGGATTCAGGGGTCATATTATGTGTTTTATTATATTTTTTTCTAAGTACCTATAAACAGTAGGTATAAACCGTAAAAAACAAGATTAAAATAGAAAAGTAAAAGCATTCGTATTTTCTGATTTCTTACAGCCCTTATTTTGTTTTTGAAGTGCGGGAAATCACCAAATGACTCCTCCCGGTCTGGGCGGAGCGGTAGGAAGTGTCAGACTTCTGCTGACTAAAAATCACCCATGTTCCTTCTTAGCCCTTTGTGTCCGAAGCCGCGGTATCTCATTCGAACAACCCGCAGATTTCTTAATGCCTAACTTCACGTATTTTAAAAGAGAGCAGCTGCGTTACAACTATGGTGTACAAAGTACTACATTCTACTCTCACCAGAAACAAACCTCTATTAAAACAAATCAGGCAATCAGGCGTTGTTTTCAAATACTTTTTAACGTTTTCATATCCAGCTTCTGTTTCAATGCCGAATGACGCCTCGCTCGATTGAACGAGTTCATAGTTTGTGTTCAATCGCTAGGTACCTACATGTTTTCCCGTTCAGTAATACAAACATCATAATGTTTGAGGGAAATCATTTCCCCGTGTCGTACCGTTCGCCAGAGCACACGAAATAAAAATTGTTTGAAGATTGTGTTTTTTCACGAAAGGTAATTTGAATGATATTTTTATTACCTTACGTTATTGGTTTGCTCAGCATATAAGGTCTTTTACGTTTATGTACAACATTATTTTGTAATAAAGTCGATAAAGGTGAGAAGATAATTTAGGATTTCAGAAGAATTACATGTACTCTACACACATCGGTGCAGGTACATATTTGTTAGACCAGATTCTAGGATAAATGAGAGTTAAACATTAAATATCAGTTTTGTGTTGTATATAGAAACACAAATGGTTGGGAGTATTACGACAGGACGCCAAGGTAGATATATAAAAAAAGAAACAGAAACTTTCTGCCGGCCATTAAATTACGTAATAAGCTGTGAGCGATAAAATGCCCCGTAATTAAATTAGGTATCCTGCTTAATTAAAAACTGCAGCACCATCATATTTCTCCCTCATTTCCCTACAGCAGGAACTGCTGAATAAATAGCTGAACATATTTTCAAGAAATTATAACGTAAGCACTGTAACGATGCATAAAAAAGGTTTAAAACAAAACGAGGTCAGACATAACAGTGTGAATAAAATCACTTTGAGAGAATGCGCCTAAAATATTATATTTAAGCGAGAACACCGCGTCGTCTGCAGGCCGCAATCACTATAAAAGCTTTGGCTTAAAATGTAACGAATTTTTAATAGATTTAGCTTAAAATTTACACGTAAACACTTTCATCCGAATCTGTTTTCATGTTTTGCTACGTTTTTAAAGTGGATTGATTTCATTCTATTATTTTTGGTGGACGTATTGTTACCTCTCTAGCTTAGCCTTTCAATGAATTCGCTTTATGACTTTAATTAGTGCTTTTTAATACTGGTGAAAAATTACGTCATTCTTTTCATTTCTTCGATCCACGATGAATGAATGAATGAACCTAAAATAAGCAATACCATAAAGTTTCGAAACCACGGTCTCGGTATTTTAAGGTTCAAAGAGAAATTTGTTTTATTTGTTAAAGTAATTTATTTCTTTGTACAAAGTTGTAGCCAAGTTGCCCAAACCGCGATACCTAGGATACCTATTACGTTCAGAATGAACTACAGACGTGACCCGAATTTAAACCGTCTAATTCTATTACATTTCACACGATTTCTTGAAACTATTTATTTATTTATCTTCTTATGTTCTGCTTACAGACGACTTTATTAGAGTTTTTATTTATGAGACTGTTGCCTGCACTGTCTGTGTGCTATCTGTTTGATTTAAGACGTGGTAGTGAAAATTTAGAGCTATGGCATGCCGCATCGTCTAGGGCAGTGCAGTAGCAATATTTCGATCGTTCAAATCTGTATTCGTTTACATATTCTTTAATTGTAATCTGATGTTGATGACCTTTACTTCTGTGGTGTGATCGCTGGACATGCATATTAAACTTTACAGGTAGCTTTCGGTAAATTGTGTCCTCTCTAAATTGTCATTTATACATCACACTAGAAAGTTTATCTACAGTAGTAAGTTGTGAGTTTTCTTGCTTTCCTTTCAGACGACACTCATGAAAATATCAAAGTTGCAACACCGATACACAATAATTGTGTGTATTTTTAGCAAAGTTACACAGAACAGCTACAAACAATACTTAAAAGTTACAAATAGAACCCATAAAACATAGGCAGAGTGTATCGGCGTGTGCTGAAGAGAAAATAACCAGATAAAATATGATGCAGGCTGGAGAGAGATCATAACGGACGATTGAGTCGCCGCTGTAAAAACAGGGCAGGACTGCAAGCTGCCAAACGATGGCAGTATGGCTACATAGGCGGATTTAATGCCAAAAGAAATTCTCTACCAGTCAACCAATTATGTGCTTGAAAAGTTACTGTAAATCTCTTACAATAGAATGGCAAGTCAACAAAGTAATAATTTTTGTAGAACACGAAGGAAACTTCCGTACACATCCTTATATTCTCTCATTTATTGTTAAAAGGCAGTATAGAGATGTAGGTACAATTTATACAGAAATTCAGCAACGGAATCTGAACTTCGACGTTTGACAAAATAGCAGTGGTCTAACTAGTTTGCTTCTCGACAACTGTTTGTTTTCGAGAACCTTTTGGGTCAGAAGAAAAGCCTACATTTTAGCACATGTTAAGAGGAACAGACATACATTAAGATAAAGTTCTCGCGTGTTACGGGCCTAAGTGGTAACTGATACGATAAATTGAACTACGCGAGAAGGAAGTTTGTTTGTCTTGACGGCGTCTAATGGCCGCGGGGAATTGGGAATGATTTCAGATCACACACAATACAGTCTTCATGGAAACGCTAAAGCTCTAACGGCCTCGTGGTCTCAAGGTCTATTGCTGATCATGGGGTCCTGAATTTGAATCCTCGGCCAATTTTATTGCGGTTTCCCACGAATTTGTGCCCGATTTAGTAGCAATAGGCTCGCCCCCTTTTCTTGGGGCTATATATTAATAAATAACCGGTGAAATGAAGGTGTACTTTATGTACTCGCATGACGTGATTTTATGCTATTCTTCTACTCAGCCTGAATTTTAATGATAACCCAATGTCGTGGTAAAACTTATAAAAGTACATCGTGGAGATTATTTGAACAAGTTTATGATGAAATTATAATGTAAGCAATGTCTTGGTTTTCGGGAAACTTCCCAGAAAGGATGTTCGTTTTCTCGGAATTTACCCAAAACCCGGCAAAATGATAAGATAGTCATTATTTTGTCACCGTTGTGTGTGATAAATTATTCTGATTCAAAGTGAGTAAAATTACACTGTAACGTAGAGAAAAGTTGCTAAATTACTGGTGCTGTGTTTTGATTAATCCTTTAGCCGTTATTGGGTAATAGGGTAGTTAACTAAAAAAATCTAATTAGCCCGTCAGATAGATATCCAAAAAATATTGGACTCGTATTTTTTTTCTTTTTTCACGTAAAGAAACAATGAAGACGATACAGTGCTAACTCGTGTGACATTAGTATGACATTTTTTACCGGTGAGTGACGTCACAAATCAAATCTTTGACGTGTTTTATCTTCGTCAATTTTTATTGATTTCTTATAACAAAAAATACGTATCCAATATTTTTCGATACCTAATCTAACAGACAGATTCATTAGAATCAATGCTATTTTTTTTATTTAATTTCATTAACTTCCATTGCCGACTGCCTTGTTGGTATCGTGATCGTAAGCGCTACTGTTGAGTATGAGGTCCTCGGTTCGAAAAAGTGTTATTGGATTTTTCCATCAAGAATTTCTGAGTACCAGATATGTGCGCGGTTGATGGCAATAGGCTCGCCCCCTATTACATGGGACTTAAACATAACTGGCGAAATGTGGGTGTACTATTAGGTACACCTCTGCCTAACCCTTCGGGGATTACAGGCGTAATGTTATAATGTTATGTGTTTTATTTTTTTTGTTTGGGACAAGCCCGCCATGCTATTCCCAAACCACTGTAACTCCTGTTAAGCAGAATCAACAGTGGCGACCACAGGAAAAGCGCCGAGACAATGAAGCTCGACGAAGTCCCAGGGAAACGATTTAACTGCCTTAGATCCCGCAACGAATTAAATCAGAAAAGAATAGCGGAGGACTAAGAAAAAACATATTTTCCACTTCCCTCCATATCAGCAGGAGACAGAACAGAACAAGGCCAATAGGCACACAGGGACGTATACATCTGGGATAAGCCCAGTTGCCTAGCACCACGGACATTATTGTCATTACTGGGTCCTAAGTTGTGAGCTGTTATATTTGATTACAATAATAGGAATGACAAAAATGCCCCCTATTATATTGGACTTAAACATACCTAACTGGCGAAATGTGGGTGTACTATTAGGTACATTTCCGCCTAACCGTTCGAAGATTACAGGCGTGATGTTCTATTACTAACTTCAAACGTTTCTATGTTGGCGAAAAAGTAAAAAAAACTCCGGAATTCGCATCCGAATTTGTACCCGTTTAATAATCGACGTGACATTATGTTATGTTATTAACTTCAAACGTTCATAAGTTAGCGAAAGATTAGGAAAAACCTTCTGGCAAACCAGTTTTTTAAGGTCTCTTCTCAAAAATATGATAAAAAGCCTCCTAAGTACGCTACTGTGCAACTGGACTTGACATCTCGTGGAAAAAAATGTCCCCCTCCCCTCTCCCTTTGTACCCTTCCCCTGTACCCCTCACCGAGTACCACCTACGTGCGTCTCCATTCCGTGACGTCACGGCGTAATGATCTACAGCGAGTTTTGGGTACAAAAGGGATGGGTAAAGTTTACCCTAGATAATAGGGTGCAGTGTCAAGTTTATTTTAGACAGCTGTATGTTTTGTGACTGGTGGATCGTGAAGGTGACGGAATTTGAGACGAAAGGGTCTTTTCTGTCATCTACAAAGGACATACTAGATACAAGGAAATAAGAGGACTTCCTTGAACTCAAATTCCATAACACGTGCCCGTTCCGTAGTAATGAGTGTCGTATAATTTCGTTTGTCATGTTGGGAACCAACATTCATCACCATATTACTATGTAAGAAGTACAAAAATAAATTCCATATTTAAATCCATACTAATGGACTGCAAAATAAGTTTTTATTTTTCAGTCCATTTGTACATTTTTGAATAAAATGTTACCTAAAATATTTATTCAAACAAAAACACGAAGCGCCTGCAATAAAATAGCGAGCAATATGTTTCGCTCCGTCCACTGTCAGCTCGCAGAGCGCTACAGGGCCGATATGAATAAAAATAGATAACCCCGGGCCACACATCATTATGGACGTATAAAAATAGTTTGGAAAAATCAAATGCTTCACAATGGTTACCTGCTGCAAATAAATCATAAATATTGGCATTGGAATGTTGGGGAACTTTGTTCTCTGCATATAACATGTAAATACCCAATGAATCAGATGTTGTTAGATAATTCTTATAAAACAATGAAAAAACCGGCGGCGAAGGAAATACCCAAATTACGTAGTTTATCCAGTATAACACCTGCATGCCTATCTTATGTTATTGTTTGGGTATAATACAGTAGGTACAGTAGGTGAATAAAACAATCATGGTGAAGTTTCAACTGCCTCGTAGGCAAGTTGGGCATGTATTCCAATGTGTTATTGAATTTAGAGTCTGGTTTGATGCCAATAGGCTTGTCCCTTATTACACGATACTTATACATCACTGGGGAAATGATGCTGCACTATTAGATACATCTGTGCCTAACCCTGCGTGGATTTCAGGCGTGACGTTGTTATTATTATATTTGTGATATTAAGTTTTAAATGTTAAAATGTAGTCATCAATTCAGTTAATTTGGTTAAATAGAATTTCAAATTTAGTTCGCTGCATAATCATGACTTGGTTTTGACCTTTTTTCCTTATTTGTAGTAAACATTGGTTTGTTTATAAAATAACCGGCTAGGTATGACTTACTGTCACATTTTCCCACGACTAAGGGAAGGACTATTTACTAATAAACCAGATATTAAATGAGTAACTTAAGTAGGTTTTTACCAACCGACCTCTCAAGGACGAACCCTGAAGTAAAATAAAAGGAAAACTTACTCAACTAATTTTCGAAGAACCATCGTTAGGAGTCATCCGAAGCTTGAGAGGTCTACTTGACTCATTTGATATTTGGTCATTAATATTACATTGGGATATCCAATGCACCTACTCATTGGCAAATATGGTCAAATTTAACGGAACGATACACTCTAATGTATACTTTACACCTATACATATAACTGCTGATTTCACTCTAGACTTTCTTTCCTATTACATGATCTAGTTATGGCCTATAGGTACCTAATCTTTATTTACATAAAGTATCTAATGAACTGTCACCAAACATACAGAGTTACTTTCGCATTTATAATTTTAAGTAAGGAATAAGAATTTTAATTTGATTCCTGGTGGTGTCAGATTTGAAAATCTTTGAAATATGTAGAGTTAAGTTAATATTTAAGTTGACAAACTTACCGCTGCTGTTGAAAGATTGATACCTAATCTTTATTTACATAAAGTATATAAGGAACTGTCACCAAACATAATCAGTCCCATCTCCCCTGCCAATTTACTTAAAACAAAGTCAAAATTCAAACAAAATCTGACATCCCCCAGCCTCGACCTGAAACAGTGCCATTATCTTTTGAAAATCCCATAATTATGTACAGTACTTAATGACGTTTTGGCGAAATAGGTCGCCGATAAAATGCTGTTCATCTCCTTGTCTGTTCAATAGCGCAATGAAAGGCATTATCATGGTCGTCACATCAAAGGAGCCAGCAGCTTTTGTCGCCAGAGCTTATGAAATTACTGACCCCAATGAATGAATCAGAAACGTTCTGAACGTTGATAAGATTAGCGATGCAGCGCAGCTTATAGAGAAGAGGGTAGTCGGAATATTTAAAATATTCTTTCAGAGATAAAAAATGTCCTAGATTTGAGATCACATCTTTGCTGACTTAATTGGCCTGTAATAAAACGAAAACTTATTGTTCTTTGAGTAGAATAACTAGGTAACTTCCCCTAAAGATTTATTTTATTTAATTGTGTATTATTAAATAGGCTTACGTTTAGCTGCAACTCGACTGATGTAAAGCGATAAAGATCAGAATAATTTATTTTAAGTAAAAAATAAAACAAAAGGTGTACATTTAGGCGTAGTAGTGTTATTTCTCAAACAAATGTATAATTATTGCATATAAGTAAACTATAACTAAAATATATTTAAAAGTTGCAAGTAATGATTATGCTGAAATCAAATGTTTGGTATCGACCGATGATACGGCGGAGTGGAGTGGACCACGCTTACCTAGACGAAACCGATTCGATTATCTACTAATGAGGTGTTAAAACCTGTTTCCTATTAATTAACTAAATGAAAACAGTATGTTATTTTCCCTAAACAGGATATAAACCATACAGTAACGGAAAATCACATCATTACGTCACGGTTTCCTCGCGATGTTTTCCAATTTCCTTCACCGATTGAATAGAAAATTGAAAAGCCACATGTAATACGTGCCTGACTTGCCATGCAAATAACTCTATTACATAATGCTGAAAGTAACCAAATCAATATTCATTTATAAACAACGAAACTAAACTAATAAGTAACTACAATCGCTTGGTTTCGCTCGTCTAAGAATTCATAACTTCATTTACTGAGACATTTCATTTGTATTTACTTTGAAACTTAAACATTTACAAGGGATGCTAACTCGATTTAAATACGGGTTCGATGGCTGAATCGTTAGTGCCAAGATATATCTTATGATAGCCACGGGGGCGTCCAAGTCCATTACTATTAAAAGAGGGTTATCCATTATCCCTGCTATATCGAGTGCTCCGGGCGAATGTTCACTCGATACAAAATCGACTAACATCGGTCAAACGCGATTCGGTTAGACGCATTTCCCTATTCGTATCAATCACTTTTATTTTGTTGACCGGACTTTCAACGCGATGAGGAAAAACTTGAGGAAATACAACACGCCTGAAGGATTTCGAATATTTGAAATTACTAACGATTTGTACCTACTCAATATTACATTATGGAGATAAAAATTGTTTGTAATTTAAATTAGGTAGGATGTATCATGTATGATGGATGATTCTACAAGATCTAAATACAACGAATGATTTGGATTGTACTATATTTCAATACATACCTACCTACCTATGTAGACCGATAGATTATTCTTTATAACATACGAATATCAATTTATATGAAAGAAAACATACCACATCGGGTGACACAAAGGGCGGTCTATATCTGCAGACAAACAGGTTTACCTGCGGTAACATTAGCAAAGTTTAAAATGTAACACGGACGCTACAAACTGCTAAGGAAGTACGTTAATAAAGAAAGACTAATTAACAAAACGAAAGTCGTAACTCAGACAAACAACAACTCTTCTCAGAAGAATAAAATAAAATCCACAAGATAATAAGTAGCTGATACATAGTATGTTTTTCTTTGACTTTCAGAGAAGCGCTACTCGGGATGGATGAACCCTCCTTTATTTAACTTGGACTAACTTCCAAAGCAAAACAACATTGATAAAACAAAGGCTTTTGTAACACACCATTGTTTGTTTCAAACATAGATAGAAATGGAAAAAGCAGAGAGCATTTTTGTTACCAACGTGGATTGTGAAAGACGAAATATTGTCAGGAATCCATTGATTTATTTATTTTAAATCTCCGTTTGAGAAAATCTCGTTATAGAGCACGTGTCGTCTTCGACAGACAAAGGGGAGTGCAGAGATATTTGATACTGTATGTTTGAGAGGGAGGGCCGCTCAACGGATAAATCCCGTTTGAGACGCGCCTTGGTGGTCGTGTCGATAGATTGTCTCGCTGAAGGTACCTATGTGGGGCCTTTAAATGTATATGTGCTTGCAAGATTGAATTTCTAATCTATGAAACCAGAGTCTATAGGTACTGTAAAATTAGTAGCTATGATGTAAGTATATAATTATATGACTATTTGTATGACTCAGTGAATAGAGATACAATCACGTTAGAGTTCTTGTAAACCACCTATATAATAGTAAAGGTGTTGCTAGTAAAAACCCTTTACTTTAATATTATCCTCTCAAAAGACAAATGGACATCAATCAGCTGAAGTAGCTTTAATATTTTTCTCGTTGCAACATTTTTATGGGGTTTCCTAGACTAACTCGATGCAATATGCGCAGAGTATGGTGCATTACCCGCATGTTTTATTTGTCGAGTTCTAAAAGGCAATGAAATTATCACTACATTTTACGAGTCTGTCTCCGAATGACGTCACTAGTAGTAAACAATTTTATTCCTACGATTATGAGTCGCTGCGATAAAGCTTTCTTCTAGAACGAATTGTTCGTGGAAAACGCGTTTTGGTTTTTCACAACAATGTTTACTACGCAGTTACGCATGTTTACGATTCCGGCGATGAAAAACGGTTATCCGTAAAGAATGAAGTAGAGGAACAACCCGGGTGATGTGTGGTGACATTGACAAACTGCGTGAGGCCTCGGCTCGTTAAACGGTAACCATTTTTAACACGCGCTCACACAGACACAGACACACTAAATTGGATTGGCTCCATCAACGGGCTTAACGGAGTTTTTTAACGAAAAGGTAGACTGTCAGTGAGTATCAGCTAGTTAAAGTTTGCAAAGTTTCGGCGAACGTAACGAAAGGGTATTACGAGAGTTTTTGACAGGATCCCGTGAAAATACTTGTACTTCACAGAGTTCACAGTCACGTCAATCTGTGTGTTTTTAAGCCAAATAATGACTTAACGAACTCGTTTTACGATTATGTTAATCAGTATCGCAAATAAGGGGCTCGTCTACGATGTATTACATCATGCCGCTAACAATCAGTGACGCACGCGCCTCGTGGACAATACTGCAGATCCACGTCGCTTGCAAAACAAAAACAAACTAGCGAAAACAGATTACAATTCGACGAAGATTATTTATGAGTCAAAGGTTCCAATAGAAAAAACCCGAGAGTCGATGCAGTTGCATAATGTTTTCGTATACATACAAATTATTGATGCAAAGATAAAGTGGAATGCCGTGGTGGCCCCGAATGTTTCCGGAGCGACCGGAAAGCGGAGTTTTTTTGGTGTCGCCCGGGGAAAGACCGATTTGTGGTATATTAGACTTCTGGGAAATTGGAATCTTGCTGACCTAAATGACATAGGAAAGGGGTTTTCTCAGCGCAGCGGTACAAACAAAGATGATTTTAACATTGTGAAACTATATATCACATCCAGGTTTTGGATATGAATGTGGATGGGTATAAGAGTAGAAGAAGTCCAAAGAAACGATGGATAGACTGTGTGAAGGATGATAAGGCAAGAAAGGAGGTGTCTCATGAAGTGACGAGAAACAGAGGCGAAGTATGGAAGAAGAAGACATGCTGCGCCGATCCCAAATTGGGATAAGTGCAAGAGGATGATGATGATGATTGTGTACACCTCTGCCTAACCCTTTGGGGATTACATGCGCGATGTTATGTTTTATGTTATATCGCAACCACTATACAGGCTGGAAGGGACAGCGATGCTTAAACCATTACCTCGTATGTAGATCATTCTGAACCCATCTTTAACATAGAAATTTTAAATCGTTTTTTTTTAACAGCTGTGCAGAGCTGTGCCATACATTTTAACTGTGTACGTAAGTATAGCAGTTTTGCAAAACTGCGATAGTAACAGCTGTTTTTTAAGCAAAAGCAAAATATTCAATGTCTTTTAAATACATAGATATTTTTCAGAATGAAGACAGAACCGTTTTAGCGTCAATGTCCCTACCTACCAATAGGTGGGTATCTATTAGGCACACACTACTGGAAACAAATCATCATCATCATCATCATTTCAGCCGAAAGACGTCCACTGCTGGACATAGGCCTCCCCTAAGTGTCGCCACATTGACCGGTCCCGTGCGTCTCGCATCCAGCGGATCCTTCCGCCCCGCAACCTTCATCAGGTCAGTGTGTAAACAAATATACCTACCTAATTATTACTTTAATCCGTTTCCTGGAATAAAATATAAGTTTGCTATAAAAAAGCCTATTTCTAAGTTAAGTTCGCCGTTGTACCTAAGCTTTATTAATGTCATTTTATTTGTGTGCAATATGCACACAAATAAAATGACATTAATTTTTAATTTTGGGTGCCATAACAATAAGTACCAAAATTGTAGGTAGGTTACACGTAATTATTGCAAGACCGAGCTCATTAAAATTTGTAGTAATATAAGTGAACTAACAGGAGGAGCTCGTGGCTTAATATGAACTGCCACTCGGGTCGATCTTTAGGTAAAGCTGTGCTTGCCTAGGTCGGTCTGTGGATGGGTGACTGCCCGACATACCGAGTTTCCTCCATGCCGCGGAAAGTACGTTAAGCTGTTGGTCCCGGCTGCCATATAGATCTTTGGCAGTCGTTACAGGTAGTCAGTGACCTGAAATTCTGACATCCAGTCTTACCAAAGAGTATCGTATTACCTAGTATTAACTGGGTTGTGGAGGTCAGATAGGCAGTCGCTCCATGTAAAATACTGGTATTCAGCTGCATCTGGTTAGACTGGAAGCCGACTCCAACTTAGTTGGGAAAAGGCTCGGCAGATGATGATGATAAGTGAACTAACAGGAAAGTTCCAGTTTCCAGGTAGTGGGATTTATACCTAGGTAGAGGGACTTCGGTAGGTACTACAAAAAAAAGGGAATAATAATTACTGGAACTTCTTTTCCCAAAATCCTATAAATACTTCAAAACTGCACACTACTAATTAAACCCATATTAGGACTTTGATAAGGCTGTCCGAAAACTGACTAAACAATAAAGAGGAAATAAACAAATAGGTAAATGTTCATATAGCAACAAGAATGACACAGGTAAAGGAGGTAGATGACTGCTGACCACAAATGCTTATCTTCGTCTTCACGATCGATGACTCAGAGTTTGTCCGACCAGTACGTAGCAACCTGAAGTGTGGAATCCCAACGCAGGATATGCCACACCTCCTCTCTTGCCCGTCGTGCACAACTACATGAACCCTCCAGCACTCGAATGAAGTAAACGACAGAGCTGTCCATGATTCTATAGATGCTTAGGTCATGGGTAGACAAGCTCCCACTGCTGGGACGCTAGTCTCCTATTGTGTCAACCCAGCGCCAGTTGTTACGTGTCGCATGTCTTCGATTTTTTCGGTTCTGGGTCATTCCGGATTCCTCACGATATTTTCCTTCACCGTGTGACTGCGTTACCTACTAAAAACTACGCAGTAGACTATCAGTGCCTTGCACACGTAATTACTGCATTTTTGGGATTTTACTATCACATTTTTCCCTGTCAGATTCTATTCGGAAATTCCAGTGTGTTTAAATGCAAATTTCAATGTTATCTAAGAGGTAAACCGCAGGTCACTCGCACGAGTTGCTTGGTAGGTTTTAAAATGGAAGGTTACTACTCTCGAATCACGCCTTTACTATAAATCGATATGGCGTCGATAGAAATCATTAACCTATCCTTTATCATCAAGATATTAACTTTAATTTAGCACTTTACATTGCATAGTCGCACATACAGGAAGGTCCAGTATTTGAAAGCCTTCTATAACGTAGACCTATGACCTCGGATGGTGATTACTGGCGATGTAGTGGCTCCTAAGGAAGACCGGGACGTATTTCGGTTGTTATGATGATTGCATAGTTTGTGGTTATTCTATAAACTGCTACTGAAGCCGGAATACCTGTGACGTCTTGCGGAAGTCACTCTTATAGCGTCATTGTATTGAGTGCATCATTGTGTGCAACTCCAAGAATAAGATATGGTATACCGTGACGTCTTGATCAAACAATAGTGCATTATACTGAACTAATGTTATAAATGCGAAAGTAACTATATCTGTCTGTCACCTCTTCACGCCTTCACGGCTGAACCGATTTCGATTAAAGTTTGCATACAAAAAACGGTAGACCATGACCTGGGATATAGGGTACAGTTTATTCCGATAGTACATCCCCATGGGATACTTGCCGACCTCTACGGGAGTGAATCCGCCGGCAAAACCTAGTCTGAATATAAGGTGACGTGCAATCATCGAAAAATACACATTTTCCTTCTGAGTCATCCGAAGAACAATAGATAGTTTTGAATGTGTGTTTGGATCGTCTACGCCAATTTTTTCCTGTAATTATGAAACTAAGAAATGGTTTGTCTAAACATGGTCTGTTGCACGTAGGTGCTAAAATGTGTTGGCAAGACAGGAAATTCATAAATATTGGATATTATAGATAAGCTCATGATCCCATTTCGATACACATTGTACCACTTTGATGGTGTCTATCTTTCAAACAGTTAACTTTGAGAAAAAATGTTATTAGAATCTTCAATGTCACTTTAAAGCCCTATCTGTAAACAACGCACGTATGTGTTTCATTATATACCTAAAATTTTTTTTAGTTTCAGATTCAGAGCCCCCCAATTTTTAGTATAAAAACCAGGGATGTTACGGAGCTTCGACTCCGGTTCCGTTAAGTGGGAACTTCCGATTATTATTACACCTTCGGTTCGGCAAGTTTGGCACAAGGGATTGATTTATAAATTAAGAACTATGTTGCCAAAACAGTTCTCAGATATATTAGAATCATATATAACTGGTAGAGTCTTTAGAGTAAGGCAAGAAAACGCCTATTCTGAACTAAAAGAAATAAAAGCTGGTGTACCACAAGGAAGTGTTCTAGGCCCGGTCCTGTACCTATTGTACACATGTGATATACCAGAACTAGAAAATGCAACTATCGCTACTTTTGCTGATGATACCGCAATAATGTCCACAGGATCAAGTCACAAGGAAGCTGTGGTAAAAGTACAAACAGCAATAAATCAATTCTATGATTGGACCAAAAAGTGGAAGATAAAGTTAAATGAAACAAAATCCATTCACATTGACTTCACTAACAAGAAATCGGAACACAACCCAGTATACATAAACAACAAAAGTATACCGTACGAAAACACTGCCAAATATCTTGGTATGACCCTAGACGCAAAGCTTCGCTGGAAAGCCCATGTCAAAAAAAAACGAGAAGAATTAGAAATTCGTTACAGAAGCATGAACTGGTTACTAGGAAAGCATTCCGCGTTGTCAGTTTCTAACAAAATCCTGATCTACAAATCAGTCCTTATGCCAGTATGGACCTATGGTATACAACTATGGGGTTGTGCCAAAGAAAGCAATGTAGAAATTATACAAAAATTCCAGAACAAAGTACTCAAGAACATCGTGAACGCGCCTTGGTATATACGAATTGACGACATCCATCGGGACCTGAATAGAGTTCGTAAACAGCATAATCCAAAAATATGCAGAAACTCATGAACATCGGCTTCATCATCATGTTAATGTTGAGGCCATCCAGCTCCTCGATAACACGGACATAGTAAGAAGGCTCAAAAGGACTAAACCTTTTGAGTTAGTGTAGTGTAATGTAATGTAACATATCTGTGACTTTACCGCGAGTGTAATATACGAGTTATTTATATGGACACAAGAACAAAGTGACTTCACCTTAATACGACGCTAAGTAAACGCAATGGACGTGCTCTTAGTACTTACTTTTACTTTTAGCAAATTAAGTTAGATTAAAATTGCTTATTAGCCTTACTAGGCTAGATTGTAATATAATAAACAAATTAAAAAAAAAAACCTTCGGTTCCGACTTCGGCTCCGTTAAATCGAAGGTTAAAACAAATCTATATGGGTTCCGTATTTAGCAACCCTAAAAAGCAATTTGATTACAACAAAGTATTTCAACTTGGGTACCTCACCACAGCTACATACACTCAAGATTAAGACGTCTTCCTATGTCCTACTTTACCGTGCCCTTACAGGGTCCAGACTTATGTCTTAAGCAAACCTATGCTTAATATATATGCTATATAATAAATAATATATATGTGATATATAATAATAATAATAATATAACAATGTAATATATAATATAACAATATATGCAATGTAATATATATGTGTAATATATATGTGTGTTAATATATATGTGATATATAATTATGTTGTTTATATGCTTTATGCTTTTTTATGCTTATGTCTTTAGCTTGTAGCTTTAAGGTCTTTGTAACATCTTTTTTCAATATGGAATGCAAAAAAAAATTTATATTATGTATAATTTCAAGAAAGCATGCACATAACCTTAACGAAGCCGAAAGGTAGTTTTTCTCCCCGTCAATGTGAAATGATTTTTGTTCCTCTTTCTCCGTTCCCAGGTATGGTCTTGTCAAAGTTCCAAACTTTTCACAGCTGTTTTTTTAATACTAGTTTTTCAGGTTACTTAAATTACCTCCATAACCCGTTTACTATTCAAAGCAACCACTAGCACAATGTTTTAACAGTGCTACCTTGAGTTTTACCGTAAAATGTGATTTTTGACCCAAAAAAAATAGTCGTTTCTCAGCAAATTTTTTTGCGTAGTGGTACTTATTTTATGTACAGAATGCATAGTTGACGGCTGTGTGATGGGTTGATTTACACCCTGTACCTATAGATCTTTGGCAGTCGTTACAGGAAGTCAGTGACCTGAAATTCTGACATCCAGTCTTACCAAAGAGTATCGTATTACCTAGTATTAACTGGGTTGTGAAGGTCAGATAGGCAGTCGCTCCATGTAAAATACTGGTATTCAGCAGACTGGAAGCCGACCCCACATACGACCCAACATAGTTGGGAAAAGGCTAGGCAGATGATGAACGCAATCCATATTATGATCTGCTATGGTGGCTATTTTAGACCCCCAGACACAGATTATCCCAGAGCTTGTAACGAAACCATAGCGGGATTCAGAAAGTGAACACTTTCCTAACAACGCCATCTATCGAGCCATCGGTCAAACTTTGTGACATTCAGTTCAGACTACGTTTTAAAAACAAACATTTGTGAAATTCTACGAAGAATGACTTACTTTTTTTTAGTTAAAATCTAAATATAGGTATTTGGTTCAAGTATGAAGAGCGACGCGACGGGGAGACAAGCGTGTTCGGTACGAAAGAGAGAAATGGTGCTCTACAACTTTGTTGAGCGACGTCTCTGTCTGTAGTTTGTTTAGTTGTAATTTGTTATCTTAAACAAGCTTTAATTACGAACATGAACACACACATGGCTTTATTTTTATACGAACATGAATCCGGTAAATCAGAGGGTATTTTGGGTTCAAACTTGAGTACTACGAATTGACAGTCCAACGACAGTCACACCACTGAGTAGTAGCTAAAAAACATGTTTATTTACAGAATGTGTTTTAACATAAAGTATGACTGTTTAAATAGCACATTGTTTTCATCAATTTTGTGTTTAGGTACTCTTTTCTCTGAGTTTTATTAGCGGGAAATCCATAATTATGTACATAAGACAACCGATAAATGAGGTAAAAACACAGCACAGAACAGAAGGAATTTAGGAATCACTGCGATATCACTGAAATGCGCAATAACAAACATGACATGTATTTATTTTCAGTTTGGTCCATAGAAAAAACCTTTTTTTTTTGGTGGGTGGAAAATCATCAAATAACCCCCCCGCTCTTGGGCAGAGCGGAAGGGAGTGTCAGACTTCTACTGACTAAAAACCACCCATGTTCCTTCTTAGCCCTTACGCCGAGGCCGCGGTATCTCTTTCGAACAACCCGCAGCCCCGACGGGCTCCATAGATAAAACCTTACAGACTACGTGACATGATATAATATAGCTTGTGTTAGTAAATACAACATCAAAACTGTATTAGTACATTCCTAGGTCGGATTGATAAAATTGGAAGCCGACGGAAACATTTTCAGAAAAGATAACTATTTATTAAGTATGTCGCTTCCAAATCGCACGGGTAAAACCATTCTCTTGAATCACTATTGCTGAAAACAGCATTAAAAACCGTTGCGTAGTTTAAAATATCGACTTGTAAAGATATCTGTAGTTGTCTGTGGATGACTTGCTGCTGTATCTATAGAAGTAGGTTTCTACAATGTTCATAAGTCGATTCTCGGACCTCGGTGCATCGTAATCTTGAAATGCAACCCTAAGTAACCTTATACTCGCCCACAAGTTGCAGCCTCCATCTTGTAGACATTCCTGCACTTCCTGCGCTCAGCAACTGCCGCAGGTTCATTGATCCCCTGTAAAAGTTTATCCTGCTAAAAACCAGCTCAGTCTATAAATAGAAACACATAAAAAGTCGGGAATAAAAGGCAATTCGTGGAACTTTAGTCTTGCACGAAGACTGAAGAATATTATGTATTTACTTGTTTATATACAATTTCAATATTACTTTCTTTAATAAACATAAATAAACAAGACTCAACATATTCTTGTTATCGTTTAAAACGTCGAAATTATTAAGGGTTTCCCGAATACGATAAAAATAAATAAAGAATACAAAGCACTTCATTTTTTTATCTAATGGACAAACCACAGCACACAGGGAATTTCCGGATTCCCCACATTATATTATAGTCTGTATTAAGCATTCATTAATTTAATTCCACTAATAAACCCGCTTCTAATACTTACCTAATTAAAACCACAAAAATTTGACTTAATTGGGAAATCCGCGATGATTTATTTTGTGGTAAAACTAAAAATAACTGTCTACCGTAGCAACCCACTTTCCCAGCAAAACCAGAACAAAATTAGTTTCTTGAAACATTTGCCTGTTTACAAATGAACTGGGCTTCCCTGTACCTACGAGTTTTTTAAAAGCAGTTAATTTGAAAGTGGTGATTCGCTTCTATTGTGGGCTTTTATTATGTTTTAACGGGTTCATTGTCGGGACATAAATGTGTAACCTTTGTGACTTGGGTGCTTTGTTACTGATATAGGTTTCCTACATTGCGAAATAGTTGTGAAATAATAAACGTTTACAAACATTCTTTGTTGTTTCTTTTGGCATTTACTGCAGTAAAATTTTATCTGCAGCACTTAGCTATGTAGCTTCCTAGGTCTTTTAGGGCTCGAAACGTTGTCAGGTGCATTGGTAACATTTGTCGATCTGTTTCGTGAAATTGTTGTGTTGAACGACAAGGTAGAAAACTAAAAAAATACATGGTAAATGGTATGTTGTGGTGGAAATATCGTGGTGAAATGATATTAGAAAGAAAAAGATGAAAATATCGATGCATAACCATTACTTATCTAATACTTTATGTATGAGCGACAGGGCGCGGTTAAAAAACCCGATCACTATGAGTTAGTAGGAACGCATCAATTTTCCATTTAGATGTAGACCGCATTTTTCAAATACATTTGGTGATTAAATGCGTAGTCATTTTATCCGATTATAATTCCAATAATGAAGTACTTAGGTACTGCATCACATCACACAACCGTTTTCAATCGTACCAAGAAATTGGTTTCTTATGGTATGCAGTTAATGCAGTATACTGCCAGTACGGTGAACTACCAGGGGTACCTACGTCAGGGTAAGGGGTTTTTTCCGATCCCATTGTGTGGTGCTGAACTTAGCACACTCCTTATATGGTAGTCAGACAAGCTCATCAGACGGCATTAGGTACATTCATGTAATCAAGACGTGTATCATGGTGTAGTGAATTGAACGTGTCACATACGTGTCTACATAATCTGATTTTGTTGGGCGCCAATTAATGATGAAAGATTATATTATTATACAGTGTTTTGCTGACACCAGTGATCGCTGATACGAAGAAAATCGCTATGACGTAAGTATTAATCACTCCTTTATTATTATAAAAAAATATTAATAACTTTTTTGTTATGAAAACCTAAATGCCAAATAGTTTCTTATTTAATTCTCTACATGAAAAAGCAGACTGTATTGACAAGTATTTTGAATTAATTGGACACATTTCACTGATCCCAACCCAATAAGCCAATTTCAACCCCTACTCTTTAAATAAAACATCTTTCAGTTTCCCTACATTGGACAAATACCGCAAACCATTGGCTGGACATTCGCCCATTTATCAAAGCTGCTTGATAGTCAAACAGTACCTAAGTAAGAGAGCTGTTTCATCATAATTCTTCGCACAGTAGCTTTCTACTTTGGCACGGCTCCAAGCTGAGATGACGGCGTGACTCAGCAGTTCTCACATCCTACTGCCTTGCCAACAGATCGGAACTTTTTTCCCGTATAAAGAAATAACTTCAGTAAATGTAAGCTAACACGCCCTTCTTAGAAGTTTTGCGGGTACCGAGACTTCACTTGGCCTCTTTACAGGGTAGGTATTGTAAGTACGTGTCTCGTTATGTGGGTAGGTACGATGTTACTAGGTTCGTGTGCTGTTTGTGGCTAAAGTAATTGTTTTAAAACTGTATTGTGTATGATTTGCGGTGAGGCAATTGAGGAAGATGAAATTGGGGCGCGTATTTGGAAAGGGGAAAGTCCGTGTTGCTGAATAATTTTTGGAAAGTTAATTACTCAGCCTGAGTAGGTAGTATACAAGTTAGTCTTTATATCGTATAAGATTCCTTGTGCACATGGATACCACCCAAACAGATACCACCTGTATATTTATGGTTGAAGATCCTACCTTGCTTTGCTCTACTTGTTACCTATATGTACCTTGCCTACCACAACGGTCTTGATTGTTGATGTCAAAAGTTACCTTTCTGACAGGTTTTATTTTAACAGATTTTAAAAATGGTGTTCGTAAAAAGACATTATTTAAACAAATGTACACCTAGCTAGGCAATATTTTTCATGTTATTTCAACAAACTCCTTTACCTTAACACTTATGTTTTAATAAATAAAACGTCTGTTTAAATATTGAGTGTTACTCAGAACGTTTGTTCTTCGTAAACTCCTGTATTAATGTGCATTAAAATTGATTTACGAAATATATAACAAGCTTGAAACACATCACACGAATTCGCTTCGTAATGATCCTTAATGATTGAAGTACCTTATCCTCATTCATTATCTTTTTAATTAATAATTTGTTGGTGTTTGTTGTTAATGATTTTCACACTTTATCAATTTACTCGTAAAATGTCAAGTAAATACTTTGAAAGATAGATAAGATAATATTTCCGGCACAGTTGTAAATCACAACCAATTTCTGAGCAAAAAAATCGTATTGCTCAAAAATACACCAAAACCACCTACTTTTTAGGTTAGTATTTTTATATACCATGTCCAGTGTCCAGGGCCAGAGATAAGATCGAGCTAACCCTGAAGAAGCCTATTAACTCGCGACTTAAATAGACAAATAGAGACATTATAACAAGACCTCGGGAACACTGACGCAGGCAGGGAGTTTTACTCCTTGGCTGTGTGCATACTAAAAGATGCACCAAAGCGCTTCGAGCGAATGTGTTCCAGCTCATTTACCTCTGGAAATTATGTTTTTCCGACTCCTCCGCTATTGTTTTTGTTGCGGGATCCAAGACAGTTAAATCGTTTCTCTAGGACTTCGTCGGGCTTCATTGTCTCGGCGCTTTTCGTGTGGTCGCCACTTTTGTTTCTGGCTAACAGGAGTTACAGTGGTTTGGGAATAGTGTGGCGGGCTTGTCCCAAAGCTCATTTACCTTCATCATCATCCACAGCCACTGTCACTCACCGCGCCCAGACATGATATACCCACTGCTGGATATAGGGCTCAATCTGCTTGTGCCAATCTCTACGTTCCTGTACCAGCCTAGTTATACAAATGTAGGTATCGCACGTACCCGTGATACATCACGTGAACGACGGCTTTAGTTAAAAATAAATGTGCTGCCATTGTCGACGGCGACAATTAAAGCACATAAATATGTTAAAGCCTCTGTGACTTCATCTGCATTGTATTTTATCGCTGCGTTAGTATCAAGCCATTACTTTTGTATTTAAATGGTGCTGCACTTGCTTTTTTCATGGTAGTTTGATAGCTGTAGTTCTGGTGAGGGTTTCCGTTATATTTGCCTATATTAAAAAAAAAATAAAAAAAAACACCCACCCACCACCCACCACCCACCACCCACCATCCTTATGTTGAACCAAGGCCTCTCCCCATGCCCGTCGGGGCTGCGGGTGTTCGCAGGAGATACCGCGGCCTCGACATGATGGGCTAAGAAGGAACATGGGTGGTTTTTAGTCAGTAGAAGTCTGACACTCCCTTCCGCTCTGCCCTAGAGCGGGAGAGAGCATTTGATGATTATCCACCCACCATAAAAAAAAAGGCCTCTCCCCATGAATTCGAAATCTCTTGATCAAGTGCTAATGTGGACTACTGATAGCGAGTGATGTTACTCCATGACTAAACTGCGTGGTTTGTGTAACCTCCTTTATTAATAAATGCAAAGTAGAGTTACGCGAATTTAAACTTTAAAAAGTTCTGGTTTTAACTATTTCTTCGCGTATACCTACATTATCTTAATAGTGGAGTGCTGGTAGTGATAGCCCTATAAATATTCATATACACATTGACTTATATATTACTGCGTAAGGACTGGGCGGACGGCATGTTAAAATGACGCCTCAAACGTGGTCCCAACATGGTCTTTCCTAAGCCGAAGTGAACTAGTCCACGATCGGCTCTCTTCGGGTGCGGTCGTAAATTTTATTAAAAGCTTTATTTATGTTCTTTATACCTCGAAAATACCACGCCGTTTATACAAGATTACGTTAACGAGCAGACTAAACCGATTCTCTGTATGGCGAACGCGTCGAGCAAATGTTCGGACGACCGTATCTTTAGTTTTTATATCAATGCATATACATGACTTTGATGACTGAAAGCGTATATTGAGTGTTTGATACTATGACGTCTTTTTGTTATGGTACATGTTGATCTTCAACGCTTCTCAATGGCCTAGGGCAGGGATGGCGAACCAATGACACGCGTGCCATTGATGCCACGTCACGCAATATTTTAGGAACATCACCGATTTCTTAACTAAATTTTCATCTATGCCTACGAGTAATTATTTTCAGAGACGAATAACATACTAAACGAATCTTTCGTTTAGAAAAGACGGTAGAGGAGTCCAACATGCAATCTACTCAAATTAACCTCTTACAACCCTTAATAAAGGTACTATAATATACACATAAATTATCAGCTACAACATAAGTTGTACTAATGTTACTTCAATTTTAATTACACGTAGAATTGAAACATTTATTACGATATAGGTCTTTTTGGTAGTAAATAAAGAGTTTTTAGTTGAAAATATTTAGTTTAATTATCTGTCAATAAAGACTAAGCAATATTATTGGACGGCACGTGCAAGGTCTCAATAAACATTGCTTTAGAAAAAATGGCACGTTTATCCATAAAGGTTCGCCATTCCTGACCTAGGGCGTTTAGCGACATGCTGAAAACCTTGAAAAATGCCTTGTTCAGTTAATTTATTTAAACTTTGAAAGCAGATAGAAGAGAGCTTACTCCAGAAGTTTCATCCGTTTTAACTTACAGTAGACGTAATACCAGAATATAATGTTTGTCTAATCTTTCAAAGTTTAATAGATTTTCAACTTTATGACATTTCCTCATTACATGTCCATAATATAGGATTGATTACTTCTTTTCAATTTTTCTGTAACAGACGCCATTTTCAAACTTCCTCTATACTCATTCCAACTTTATCCATTCTTGTCACTCCACACATCCATCTCAACATATTTAAATAATCTAAACAAACATTAAATACTTTATCAGTCATCAGCTGTCTGCATTATCATTTATCAGTCTGCACATTTGCATCATATCTGTTGGTATCGCTTCTCGCAGTACTGCGACAGTTGTACAGGAAAAATATGTGTAAATAAATACTCGTAGGTTATACGAAATGGTGCGCTCAATTTCATAGCAATTTGCCAAACTATGAGTCAATTTCATCGAGACTGGACGAGAATACTACGGCTTAGTGCTACTATCGGTTTACAAACAATGGATGAGGAAAAAACATGGAAAATAATTTGTATCAAGTACTTACTGACGGGCCAATGCACGATGGTAAAAAAAGCTTATTGCATGAAGTCCGTTGCTCTGAGTTTTTGTTAAGATAAGGTGCATGATTGAATTTACCCGCCTAATTTCACAATCCTTCTGTCCTTGTAGAAAGAAAAATTGAGAAATTTTCAAACTACATAACATAACATCACGCCTGTAATCCCCTAAGGGTCAGGCAGAGGTGTACTTAATAGTACACAGTTACAAGCTCTAAAATCAAGCTAAACGAGTAAATAATTATATCTCTGTCTATCTAGATAGAGATCTAAATGTCAATAGCAGCCCTGTATCTGAATTTAATTTGAAATACGGGCATGGGAATTCATACCTTCTAAGTATATAGGGATGTGTATGACCTTTTCCTTTTCCCTATATAGTCCCTGTATAGGATTAGTCATATAATCCCTAGAAACTTACATAGCACCCTTTACGACATAACTCGGAGCGACACCAATAATACATCCGATCCGACAAACGGGATCGCAATGTCCCGACAACGTATAATGAAATAGTGTGTCTTAACGGGTCACAAATACCAGGGATTCAATACATGATTCTGAACCCCACGCTATACCTCCCCTGGTACTGATCTAGGATCATGTAGGTCCCTAACCATACAATTTAGTCTATGTCCCGTGTTTATAATTCACAGGCACAGTCATGAACGCTTGTCACAGTGCTACAGTGATAGGCCCGTCATGTTTAGCAGCTGACCTGGAGGTCATGACATGACCTACCACACAGATTAACGATAAGCAATTACTTGTAAAAGCTACAATAATAGGGAAAATAATGTGTTTAGTTCTTATTGTTTGACAAAAGGGTTTCACCCAAAAAGTATCACGTACTGAGATATTGTAAACAACTTGGTACATGACATACAAGTTACTGGATGTCAAAAATGAAGCAGAGCTTTAATTACGATCACTGGTTCTTGCCTAAGTAATATGTAGGTACATAGGTAGAGACCAGAGGTATGCAAAACCATGATACCTAATACTAACCCTCTTTGTACGGAAAGGTGAGGTACTCTTTCCGTACCCAATTCCACAATAAAATTCTTGACAGAAATGTTCTAAAGAAATTCAACTCCCCAAGCGAATAGACCCAAAATAATGCATTTCCAATCTACACAAAACTTACATAACGAGAGGCTACGACAAAAAGTTCGGCCGGCCATTGCATCGCCATCGCCTACTGCAATCCCGAATTGATTCAGAACGTCGCGTCATCGTCGTTGAAGCTGCAGCATTCAAGCTGCACTATTCTCTAGTATGCCCCACTATGCTCCATGCTGGCCAAAATGTGAACAATGGCGTCCCATAAAACTTTATAGGACCATACCATCGTGTCGCTCGTAAATCGCTTAGCGTGCTCCGTGCTTAATAGCACCGCTTTGCTTTATGGTGCCTTGGTATGACTTACACGAGCTTACTAAATATGGCGGAACGAGACGTACAATATGTGTTAGATTTATTAGCCGATCAGCCAAGCACGCGTGGCTTCGTGAAGTCTTGATATTGGTATTGGATGAGATGAGGATTTCCTGAGTTTGGAGACTACGTTCCATAGTTTTGTTAGTATTCTAGTCTTAGCGACAATAGTGTTAAAATAATTTGGTTGTTATTGTTAGTGTTTACGAGTAAATTTTTTTTTGTAGACCTCTGTCCCCACCCTGTGTCTCTGGAACACACACTCCGGTCTAGCAGCAATCATCTTCAAAATGCTGTCTGCTGTCACTACTGTATGAAGGCCGCTTTCTTTCGCATGATAGTGTGGAAGTCATATGCGAGCCTCCGCAAATGCTCCCGATGCACTACAGCGCTATGATGCAACAGCATCGCTAAGTTGTTAGTATATTACACATGCAGGACATTATAGGCCCGTCAGGTGTATGACACCCACAGACCGATCGTGTAGAATGATGGACAGAATGCATTAAAGAGGGTTACTTTGACGGGCAAGCATTTTGCTCCTCACAGCCAAGACAACGCCCTGCGATCTTAATATATCCATCGTCCCTTAGTTAGGTCGCTCATGATAATGTTGGTGAGATACCCAAAACTAAGGACAATTTATAGTACCACGTGCCGTTTGATGCTCCTCGGCGTTTTACTCATCTCCTTTCACATTGACACAAACAACATCGGAATATAAGTCATGACAATAACTTGGTAGCGGGACTACTCCCGGCCCAACGCGCGTATTTTACTTACGTAAGTATGATATACTACGTACGTGTGATGATGTAAGTACCACCACTCGTATAGGCTATCGTAATTTAACGTAAAGAAGGAAAATTGGAAACAAGGACAAGGTTATGTCATGGTCACTGAACTACTTGGAATTCCTGTATAAGTAAAAGGCAGGCAAATTACAGTGAGTTATCAAAGATAAAGCATCTTAATTCAATCAGCGAGATTTTGAAGAAAGTATTTACTATAAGGAGATGACTTAGAGTGACTCAACACAATAGATGTAACGATCACGAATGTTTTTAGGTAGTAACTAAAACTATCACTATATTTTATAAAAGAAAGTCCTCCGCCGCGTTTGTTTGTCTGATTGTTCGCGATAAACTCAAAAACTACTTCGCCGATTTTCATGCTATTTTCACCAATTGCAATGGATGGAGTGTTTATCGGGGAAGGTTCTAGTATATAAATTGTCAAGTTTTTGACATCCACGCTAGATTGTTAATAGACGACACAGCATCGAATGCATATACGAGTATCATTTCATCATGCATTGTCATATTGTTAAACTGAATTGTAAGAATAATTCCGAACTGAAAGAATTTTACAAAGTCTACTTTTTTAGAATGACCTAAGATGATTCCTTCATTGTAATTTATCTTTTACAAAAAAATGCATTATAAGTACTCAAGGGAGTTTCAACTTAATAACCAAGTACTAAAGGACTTGTACAGTTTGACAAGTCCTCGCTGTGAAATTTACAGTTAAGGAACCAGGTGAACGTCTCTCCTCTGTGTTAAAGGCACTAAAAAAAACAATCATAAAACATACGTAGAGTACATAAAGTTATAAACCACGATCAAACCACGATCGATTGCGGTTAAATCGAAAACTTCAGAACAATACGAGTGATAACGTTCACTGGGTACAGTTCCACGTATTTGGACCGATGGCCGTTACCCTGGGTCAAGAGCAGGATGTTGCGAGCTGTTAGGTTTTCCCACACATCAAGAACTACAGGGAAAATGTTTACAAAATATTTATTATGGTCGGGCGGTGTGATTAGAGGGTATAATTAATAACACCACCACTTTTGGGAAAAAGAACTTCATTTCCTCACATTCTATTTCAATTAAATACGTATTACCTAATTTCCTTGATTTGCTGAAATAGAGAGAAATAAATTCAGGTTAATTTTAGTACGCACCAGCTATTTTCAGTGTGGCAGGAAAATACATTGTTTATGAAAGTCCCACCCTGCAATAAGTATGCTATGGATTTTCCCCGTATCGTGTGTACGTGCCAAATCATTTTTATCTGAACTGGAAATAGAACTACTACATCAACACACATTGTACATTATTAGGTAGAGTATTTAGGGAAAGAAGTCTTCAGTTTCTAGTCTTTGATCGAAACCCAGTGAACCAGATTTCATCACAACTAAGAGAGTATTTAATTATTGATTGACCTATGTATCAGTCCGTTTACATGCCAAGAAGATTATTAATGTAAAGATATGATATAATGTAAAGTGTAATAATGTAAAGATAGACTCCTAGGCAAAGAGCTCAGGCCTCACCAACTTGTCCACTTCTCTTCTCTTGTTACTCACTCCGGCCAATAACTGCGGACAAGATATTCTAATAAGTCATTAAAACCCATCAAAAGATTTTTAGATAAAATATTTCATTAAAACTTCAGCCCAAACAAGAGATGGTGACATCACAGTGATTAATTAACTCGTAAACTTGAGTTTGAAATGACAAGGTCCAAGCTATCGAGCCAGGTCTTGACATTAAGCTAGGAGGGAGCGCTCCTTCATAAGAAAACTTATTCATTAAAGGAGTCAACCGTTGTGAAAGTTCAGAGGTTACATTGATTGTTGAAGGAATTATTAAAACGTTACATTTCATTGAGAGGTTTTCTTGAATCTGTCCGCATCGGTTGGTGAACCGAAAATAAGTTTTGAAAGAATATTATACTTTTCCTATTGTATAATAATAATTATGTAGAATATACTTTTCATACACTTCCTTGAAAACTGGCTCTTATTGCACAACGATTAGGTTCGACGTGCAACGTATTTCGTACGCGTGCGTTTTTCTTATTTTTCCACAACCAAGGGCGGAAAAGATAATTACCACAGACAACTATTACGAAAAAACACGTATCCAATATTTTTCGATAATCTAACAGACGGACTAAACAGAATCAATTTTTTTTTAGTCAGAAAACATCCCTATTGTATTTGTTATCACAACACTAGCAAGGTAGTCCAGAGAAAGTTATAGCATAACGGAATTACCCAATAACATTGTAACATTACGACATTGTAGTATATCAATACAAATTGTTTTAAGACCCTAAACCACACAGTATCGCATGAGATCACTATCACGAATATCAAGTAGGACCCTGAACAAACATAACTCTTCGAAACAACTTCAAACAAGGATATATTATAAACTACAAACCCTCTTATCAGTAACGTTGGTTTATTATCATCAACACAAACTACTAAAAACACTGACATATGGTTGGTAAAACCAATGACGGCCTTTGGGCTCTGGCCGCGGTCAGCAGTGATGAGGTTTTTGTACGAATCAATGACCTGCGAAACGAAACAGATTTTTTTATTTGAGAAGTATTTTGGTAACCGTGTTGTAGGGACTTTAACTATGTTGCACCGATTTGTAAATAGATAGTAATTATGTAGTTAAATTAATAGGTGATCCTGAAAGTGAATTTTCAGCCTTGACCTGAGCTTGAGCTTGTACAGCGAATTTTAGTTTTGTTTCACAGTTCCATAAGTTTTCAAATAACCCCTTACGCTCATGGGCGGAGCGAAAGGGAGTGTCAGAATTCTACTGACTAAAAACCACCCATGTTCCTTCTTAGCCCTTTACCTATGTCGAGGCCGCGGTATCTCTTGCGAACAACCCGCAGCCCCGACGGGAAAAACGGAACTCTTAAAGCACAACTCGTGTGTGAACTGAACTGATCTGAGCCACGACTGAGAAGTTAACTCTCTCTGAATCCATATTAACATAATATCTAAATGGTGATAAAAGTAAATCAAAACAAAATAGACAGATTCAAAAGACGTCAGCAACATCGAAGGGCAAAGGCCGACACTAGTCGGGGCTACAGGTTGTTCGAGAGAGATACCTACCGCGGACTCGACACAAAGGGCTAAGAAGGAACATGGGTGGTTTTTAGTCAGTAGCAGCCTGACACTACCTACCGCTCTGCCCAGAGCGAAAGGAGTCATTTGATGAATTCCCAGCCTCCATAAAAAAAAGGCCGTTTCTTCTCATAGTAGAAGAAAAACCGAACCCATCTAGGTTTTTTATAAAATGACGAGTAAAAGTGTTGGTTAAAACCTATTTGCAAAATAAACATCATATCATTTTAATACAAAAAAAAACGGATTTTCCTGAAGTGAACGTCTATTTAATTAATTAAGTAAACACTGCATGCGAACTATTTTAAATAAAAAATTTACCGATGCAAAAAATTCAAACTTTTACAACGAACTGCAACGCTTATGTACCTACGAGCTCACTTTAGTAAACGGTTTTTTTGTTACGTTTTTATTAATTTAAAACTGTTTATGTTTGTAATTAAACACAGATTTTTGGTGATAAGTACATAAAAAGTGTAACCGAACCGACATCGACAGCCTATTAGGTCAAGTGCGACTGCTGAGCATGACCCCGGGTTCGACTCCTGGGTCGGGCAAATTTTTCTGTAGCAGCCACGCAGTCTGAAATTATGCCAGGTTGAGGCTGAGCCTTAGGCTCACCCCGGGGGGGTTAAATACAACTGGGAAACTTAAATATAACTGGTGAAATGTGGGTGCATACCTCTGCCTAACCTTTCGTTGATTACAGATGTGATGTTATGATATTATTATGTGATTTTTATCGTTTTAAGTTTCAACCAAGGATTCAAAGTAGCTTTTCTACTTAAATTCCTTATCATTTTCGGAATTTCGGGATATTAGTTACAGGAAGTTACAATAGTTACAGTTACGGATGGACATTAATTAGGTTTACTCACTTACTTGTCACTTACTTGGCAGATAATTTCATAAAATTCTGTTCCATTTTAGAATTTATTCAGTAGGTAGCTATTCGGACGTCGTCGTCGTGAAAAAGCCCCAAAGTAAATTATTTAATTTTAGCAGTTTTAGCGAATCTTGAACCCAATTCGTTGGGGTTATTAACCTTTGTCCTTATGGCGATACACTTTCAGGTGGTACTCATAACATAACATCACGCCTGTAATTTCGGAAGTGTTAGGCAGAAGTGTACCCATTACTAGGTACACCCACATTTCGCCAGTTATGTTTAAGTCCCATGAGGGGGCGAGCCTATTGCCATCAACCAGGCACATTTCCAGACTCCGTGGCTACTAATAAGTTTCTGATGGAAAAACTCCACCACCAGTTTGACCGACCTGAGAATCGATTCCAGGACCACATGCACAGCAGTCGCGCTTGCACCCACTATACCAACGAGGCAGTCGTCTATAGTAATATACAAATGTTCACAAAAAACGCTGTCAACGGCATTCGAGCGCATACAGATCTTTAATTAACTTTAATTTTCTTATTTTACTACAAAGAGGTTCAATATAACCTTAAACTAGTAGGTACCATACACACATGAAGATGCAGTTGAGGTTTCTAGGGTTGGTAAGTTATTTTTAAATGAATTGGACCACGGAACTCAGTTGTCCAACTATTTTTAAAGTTGGACAACTGCCCCTAGTAAAGACCCATAGTCCTACTAGTTGGACAGAGCAGTTGGGCCACTGCCCGGACTGATCCTTACACTATACTGCAATGGTAGGTATAGGTTATCTATACATATAATAAATCTGTAGAGAAATCGTTTTTGTACATCGAAAATATTTAAAAAAAAAATTGACAGGGTATTAAAGTATAACCAACAGAACACAATCCAGCATTTTTGAAATTTTTGTCTGTTTGTCTGTTTGTCTGTTTCGATGACTAAGCATCACGTCAAATTTACGAAACGAATGTAGGTAACTTTTATACATAAATATTGTGCGTAACTTGGGCTATTACTTAGTCTTTGTTTCATCGTAATCGGTGCTCTCTATCAAAAGATATATGAATTTATAGTTTTCAAGAAGAACTTATCGTTATGGTCAAGAGAATGAGACAAGCAACGACATCTATTGAACGAATAGTACTTATTACTAAATGCCTTCACAAGATAACTTTAAAAAAGTTATGATAGCAAAAGGTACGTAGATATAAGTCTAAATGACGCTGCTTTCAAAATCTACATAGCCTAAACCTTATAGTGTTTGATCGCTCTTTTTTAGCAGTTTATCTTCGTCTTCGACAGATGGCGTTATTCATTTGATGTCATTTTCTGAACCGCGGTGATAGTAAACATACACACATTATGTTTCGTGAATAGTCAACAAATAAAAATTTACCAATTACACAGTATTAAAATACTATTTTTTTTAAACTAAATTAAAATTAGATAAAACCCAAGACATATTTTTTTTTGTACCGTGTGGGAATCGAACCTGCGACACGCAGTGCTACTGTTAATCGTCCACCCATTGCGCCAACCATGTCGTCATATAGATGTGGTGTTGTTAGCCCTATGTGTCGAGGCCGCGGTATCTCTTTCGAACAACCCGCAGCGCTCCAACGAGCGTCGGTCCTTGGGGGCCTCTTCAATGTTGCTGACATCTCTTTGAGACGCGCGTGGAACACGAACGCGCCTCCATCGTCATAGGACGGACGAACGATTAACTAGCCCGTTACTCACCGTTCACAGGCCCGCGCCTACGGTGGCCGGAAGCCATCACGTGCCCCCCGATGCCCGGAGCGTCTCCCGCGGCGGCCGGGACGAGAGGTTGTCATTACTGCTTCGCAGAAGGAGGTGGCGGCCATTTCAGATTCGATGTCCCAGATTCGGTACAGGTACCCTCTCGAAACACCCTCTAATCCCCCCTTTTTTTTGTGGTTCGTAAATTATCAAATGACTCATCCCGCTCTGGGCGGAGCGGAAGAAAGTGTCAGACTTCTACTGACTAAAAACTACCCACGTTCCTTCTTAGCCCTTTGTGTTTCGGGGCCGTGGTATCTCTTGCGGACAACCCTCAGCCCCGGGAGACGTCCCTTTGGGGCCCCTTAATTGTTGCAGACATATCTTTGAGGCGCGCGTGGAACACGATCGCGCCAACGACAATCTGTCTGCCTGTCGACTATAATGTACCTGTTTCAAATTTCTTCAAGATCCGTTCGGCCGTTCTGACGTGGTTGATTAACAAACACCCATCCATCTAAACTTTAGTATGAGACATAGTCAGTACTTTGCATTACTCTCTTCTTATTTTCTACAGCGTCAGTAAGTTAACGCAGGGCAATGATTAAATGTACTTTTATCTAAGCGACGCATTTTAGTTTCCGACAAGCACGCGAACGAAGTCGCGGGCACAGCTAGTGGACGAATAAAATAATAATAATATCTTTCCCCCGATAACGATTCCTCAAATCCGTTTTGCTCCGAAAGTTACACGTGGTGGAAGATTTTATTAATAAAATCATCCCAATTGAGGTTCATTTTTGGAAAGGGTTATGGCGTGATTGATGTTTAGAAGTACTTTAAGTTAACGTCTTTTAAATTATTGAATCAGCTGTCTTTTGAAGATTACCACTAAAAATGATCTCTTAGAAATATATTTGCAAAACCTATGCCACGTGCACACTCCAACAGTCATGCAAAGAAATAACTTCTAACAAATACAATTTACGGGGAAAGCGTCAGGCATACTTCAAGTTTTCTTACAATATTTTATTTTCTTGTGTTTTTTTAAGCAATTTTAAGCTCATTTTCAGAACGTATTTTAAAGATTGCCTTAAATTAGGTATTTAAAACTAAATAGGTAATTCGTATTATCAATATATTTCAATAGTGATGGCCTCATCTGTCGTGATTTCATTAAGTTGTTATTTATTAGGATAATAAGAACTTAAAGGGTTTCATTAACAATTTGTATCGCCGTCAATCCGTAAATCCCATATTTTTACAAAACACGCAAAAAAATATAATTTCAGAATACCTTAGCGCATCAACCCTAACCGATATCATTTAACGAGCCGCGGCTCAAAGCTCGACCAATTACGCGGCAATATTGGCTAGACACGACAACTTTATAGGAATTAAGGCTTTTAGTAGTTCAGTTTAGATTGCAGACAAGAACAGTTCGTGAAATAATTTGATGTTGAGTACTCAGGCACCTGAATAGAATCGGATTTGAGTGGCTGCAGTTGAAATATAGGGTTTTTTTACTATTGAAATGACATTTTTGTATTTTAGAGGAACATTTGGAAGAGCTCGTGACTAAATAACTGATGCTCGGGTTGACCTGTAGGTTAACCCGTGCTTGCCTTGGCGGGATACTGCCCGATGATTATCGTTAGGCTGTTGAGTCTATTAGCATTTCGCAGATAACTCTACTTACATTGTGGAGGATTTTGTTTGAAGTCAGGTAGGTATGATGTGTGGTGTATGTGACGTTGCAGATACCGCCACAATTTAGTATATATAACATCAAAATTTAACATGAGATTGCTTACCAATTTTACACTGCCGATATTTTGCCGAGAGAGGCTATGTAATATGTTATAAACATTGTTGCTGTAACTAACATGTCGACATTATCTGTAAACCGATCATAAAATGTTCTGAACATTGTCTAGTGGGGCAGCAAAATTGTGAAAACTTATTAATGCTTTTACTTTGAGATTCTTTTTTGGGAACAAATTGACCTTTAATATTGTATCAAACGAAAAAACTAGCTAAGAAAAACTAACTTTATTTGAAAAACATCAATAGTGTACCTAAATGTCAAAAGTAATGTCTTTAATAAAAATCAAGAAAACTTCATAAATATCTTTCCACAAAAGCGACTGAACAAAAAATAAAATGCAATTCTTTTTTACTAGCACTTTGATCGCTAAATCTAAAGAACGGATTGTTATCACCAGCTGTAATCAAGCTATTAATCCTGACTACACTATCACAATCTTTAAATCAAACTTGTTTTCCTTAGCTGGTAAATAAATCAGCTTGAAGTAACGCCAGATGATTAAAGATAAGCTTAAATGATACACGCAATGTGCTTAAGCTTTGCATTTTCATGGTGGAATTTCTTAAGCGACTTCGTAAAAACTTTTAACATAGTCGCCCCGGAACAAATATTTTTGATGAAAGATAAGAACCACGAGTAAATACATGCAGTCCACACGTCTGATTTCTGGCACTTTGATCTTGAACTGAATCGGGAGAAAGCATATACTGGTATTGATGCCACACCGCGTGGGTGGGGCCCACGATACCCACCTAGTAGGTACCTAAATTATTATCTGTATTTTTGAAAAAGTAAACAAATAACAAACACAATCAATGGAGCTTAGACAGATATGATTAAAAGATATATTTGTGGATACACGCGTGCATTACCTGTATGGTATCGGTGTACCTATCAGCAGCATTTTATGGCTCTAAGCCATGTAGATAATTAAGTTTTGTTGTCTGAAGATACTCGTACTATTGTTATGTATTTACGTGAAATGCGTCGCAATATTTTCATGGGCCAGCCTTTGACAGGTCGCTTTCTATAAGCAATACTACTGATGAGATACCGTCCACCATAGATCTTGGATCTCCTGCTTCCCTTAAATTCTAGGAACGTGGATTAGGTCCACGATGCATATTAGACAGTTCCATGTTCCCGAAATCATTATATTCCCAAGGTGGAAGACTATTTGGTGGTTATCCACGCATAACCCATTGGCTTCTTCAATGCATCTTCTGTCTTCGGTTGGTAGCAATGGCATCCGTTTGTCCATTTCTCTTATGAGAAATGGACATAGGTATGTTATCATACCTACCTGCACGCGTAGTATGGCGATTCTATCTCTATTCTACCAAGAATAGACAAAGCTTTTTCCATACAATTTGACACGAAATTTCGCTACAATCTGTCATTTTGTCGATTCTTCCGTCGACAAAACCCGTTTCTACGGTGGTCATGCTACACGTGCTGGATTATAATTGCATTAACATGCCCATTGCAGTTGACCTACCTATAATTTAGAACAGTTATTCAATAAAATCCAGACCTACGCTACTAGATATCTTTGTATTTGTTGCCAGCGGTCATCCCGCCATCCACAGAAGACAACCCGATCATTCACCTTAAACCATCAATCAAATTTATATATGACTCACGTACAAACCTCGACCCTTATCTATCTCCCTTTAATAACAAAAAATATGTTTATTAACGATCATGTCACCAACACTATCAGTTAGGTGATTGTTAAACATTTCCTTCAATTTGTTTCCACTATCTTTGTTTGATTACATTCATCGATGATAATGTACTGGGTTTCCCAGGCAGGCTGGTTTTCCCCACGACTGCACCGAGCATTGGTGTGGCCCCTCGACCCTGCGATTGTTTATCTTAACAAGAATAAACGTTCTAGTTCTGTTGAGTTGTTACAGATGTTGGGAAATCGGAAAAGTGAAGCGTGACTTATTGGTTGTTGCGTGAGTTCCTTAGCTTAGCTATGATGTAGGATGATGAATGATGATGTACTCATTCAATAAGGAACACCTATATTATAATCTGTCCTTACTCGATGCTACTTAACTGTTACTTCCTACAGGGAAGAATGGAAAAAGGAAACGTGTTGCGCCGACCCCAAATAGAATGGGATAAGGGCCGGGCAGGAAGAAGACTCGATGCTACTGTTCTGACCGCCAACAATGCTACAACCAAAAGTATTTTTATTACCCAATTATAACAAAGCTGATCTAGTTAACTTGCTAGTCGCAACAATCAGCTCACAGCTGCTCTGATAGCAAGGTGGGAAGAAGTTAATTTGGCGTGTCTCGTTATGGTCTCTGTATATTGTGATAAAAATAAAAGTCGGCATAACCACCTATAAGTATCAAGCTGGGAGTCAGCCCTGCTTGCTTACCTAACCAATCAACATGGTGGTTAGGTAAGGGTTTCAGCTGACCAGCAGTTGCAGTCAGATCCTCAAGATGATGTAAAAATGAGTGAGAAATGATATTCTAATATTAATTTGTCCATGAGATATTCTTAAAGAACGTTATTTATTGGCCACCCAGAATTATTTATTTAAAACCCAGAGAACCCTAATGAGCACGTGTGTGGTGGCATCAGTCGTAAAATGTTATATTTATCGTCGGGAAAAACCTAATTTGAAGCAGCAGTGTTATTCTCCAACATGTGTCGTGAATCACAGGACATTCTGCAACTTTATGTTTATGTTAGGTACGAAGACATGCGCTTCTTAGGGAGCTGTTCTGTTCTTGGAGCAACACATCACTGTACCTATGTGTCATATTTGCCGTTTCGAAACAGTAGGCTCTGATTCAAAAATAGTTGTATTATTCATACTCAGGAAATGTGTCTTTTGAATAAACAATTTTTATTGTACACACAATCATTGGGAATCTCGCGGGAAATACGAAGGTGAGGGAATTTATAAATAGGTGGTGTAAGTACTTACGAGTTTATCTATATCGTGTTGGGGAAATCAGACGAGCAGTCATAATGTTTACTTTTACTTAGGCGAACATATTTTATCACTGTCGGTGTTCTAGTTACTAAAGTTCAGCAGGTAACGGGGTTTAACCTTAGTTCTCAAACTTAAAGTAGGCTGAAATATACATACAAGTGGCTTTTCTGGAGATGGATGTTGGTGATGATTGGTAAGCATCAGGCGACAGGTGAGTTAAGTAAGAACCTACCTACTGCACATCACCCGAAACTAAAGGAAGCTCTATCATTCACACTGAAAACTGTTAAATATTTAAGTTCCCGATATTTCGGCGCTGTTGCAAGCACCATGATCATGGATAATGCTACCGGCTACACCGCGGAGATTGTCGCTCCACGAACCTACTCAAGCTCTTCGGTCCAGTAGGTACCTGTTTGTCCCAAAAACCTTTATGAAATAAGTGTCCATTTAAATATTTAGAGCTGGTAGTTATGTAAAGATCAAATACCAAGTTACTAAAGGCCCGCTTGCACCAACATTTTGAATCGGTCCAACAGACGTATGATCTCCTTTATGAATTAGAGAAGATTAAGATTACCTACGAGATTAGATAGACTACCTAATGGCTTAATGCACACAATTAAGTTGAGTAGGTATAACACCGTGCTAGCACACAGTCTGCTAGACACGAAGATGGCTGATGCAGCAATGCTTTGAGTCTTTGACCAAGTGGTAGACCAAGTTAGGTCAAAGAAGCCAGAGCCATCCAAAAGCTCGTTGGGTTGACGGTATAGTCAATATCGCGGGAAACACCGGGGTGGGTGACACATGGAACCAGGAATTGTGGTCGCATGAGCTACTAGTTACCTAACTAAAATGATGAGGATTTTATTATAATGACACAGTCGGTGTGTAATGTGCCTTACAATTTCATCAACAAATGATGATGATGGATATCTTTATATCAATTTATTAACTTATCACGCGTCCTCGACTATCACATTGAAATTGCCCAAATCCTGCACCAGGCCTAACATTGATTATCGGGTACTTACCTGTTGCCCAATAATAGGTAATTAGGTCGTGGAAAAACCAATCCTTCTGTTATTGTGGCACTTAAGATTGATATTGCCTTATCATAGTTAGATTATCTAGCACTACAAAGATTCTAGTTGAAAAATGACCAGAACACGATGACAGATGCCTTTATAATGTTGGGAACACCCAAAGCATAATATTCCGCGATGGAAGCTTGGGTTTCTTGCAACAGAGGTACCAATTAGTAGGAGCCACTAACAATTCGAGAAAGTCTTGCATGCTTGTCTTGCACCCATATAAGTCAACCATGTCTACCATGCAACACATCCTCGTGTATACAGGGTGGTTCCGACGATACGACAATAAATGAAACCACTGGTAGTTCTAGTTCATAGGAACATTTTTAAACTATCAAATAAATCCTAACACCTTCGTGGTGCCGACCACAGAACAGATAAATTTATCTGTTCTGTGGTGCCGACGATACGACAACAACCTACCTAAATGTCTTTGTCAAATTCTTTTGTTACATTTTATATCCACTCCTTAATCGGTATAAATTATTGCTAGGGTTAGTAAACCAATATTTGTTTGTAAATTGTAATGTATTTCGTTAACAGTTTTATGCTACTTAGTTTTATTGTTTTTTTTTTCAATATTTTTATTTTGGTGTTAAAACTTTTTTGATAGTTTAATAATGTTCCTATGGACTAGAACTACCAGTGGTTTCATTTATAGTCGTATTGTCGGCACCACCCTGTATAATCAGAATGTGAAAGATGTAAGTACTATTTGAAAGCCATAGATCTATAAGGGAAATGCAGGCACTGAAGCACCCTTTTTTTGCGATTAGGAAATCATCAAATAACCCCTCCCGCTCTTCGGCAGAGCGAAAGGGAGTGTCAGACTTCTACTGACTAAAACGACCCATGTTTCTTCTCAGTCCTTCATGCCGAGGCCGCGGTACCTCTAGCGAACAACCCACAGCCCCGACGAAAACTGCAGCACCCTTAAATGAAATCGATATTATCATTCAATAATATATTTAATAATATAATAATATTTAATAATATTTTTATTTCATCACAAAAATTATACAATAACATATTACATGACTTGTTAGGCCTAGTATACAAGTTTTTAATATGGAATCCTCTGATGCCGAACTAGGACGGATCCTGTATCTCGGATCCGTCCTCAATATTCGTGTTCAAGTAAGTATAGGTCTCTACCATGTCTTCCACATCTCTGTCCATTACGAGAATTGCATTTAGACGAACACGAACCGTATTTCGCCAATATTCAGGAAATCTTTAACAAAACCGACGACGTTTATCCACATTTGCTATGAAAATATCGGAAAGCAGTCACAAATACAATAACTCCGCCGGAGCCTGAAGCTCACAAAGCGATCCCTGGCTGCAAACACTCAGTTATATGGTGTCAAATTACGTATTCCTGTATCGCGTCCATAAAACGGCTCGTTATGAATCAAAAATCCATTTGTGCAGCTCTGCATCGCTGTTTCGTCCATTCTCGCACGTTCCTACCATATTACAGGGCCCGGCGGGTGCATCGATAACTTCTTTATGGCGTCACACGCCATGCCAATATTAACACAGATAATTCAGCCGAATTAAAATGTAAAGCTGCTCTATTAACAAGTATGTCCGACTTCATTAAATAAAACCAATTACCTAGTTGTTGGGAATTGATTTACGTTCACGTGCAGTTTTCAATATGGCGTCCGCGTCGTAATTTAAATTAACGTTTGTTAGCATGATATTACATACAAAGATAGATTTATCCTTAACGTGCAGATGACGATGTGACACGTTGTATGTTCTAGTTGACCACGTAGATACTACGAAAAACATTTTTATCGAACTCATTGTTTGAGGTTTGCCCGAAATTGAACAGCTAATCACTTTCGGACTGTAAGAAGATAAGTCTTATTCACGGGACAAAGGTTTAATATTCGAACAATCCTGAAATCCCAGGTCACAGATGACACATATATTAGTCATAAACATGACTGTAGATCTATCAAACGAAAGTTATCATACAGCTTACCTACTTAATCATATTTACTCACCGTCGAAGCACAGCTAATAATTATTTGTGCAACCAATGTGTCAGTACCTAGATCAGTAGGTGTATTCGCGAGAACACTGACGTCAGAGCAGTGACCTCATCTAATGTCGTCATTGACTGCAACAGACGAACACGCTGACCATACGGGCGTTGACCTCACACGTCACGTCATCTTATGATGATGACGTCGCGTGAACTGAATCGCGGAAAGAGCAGGATGTTTAAATTAATTTGACCTATAGCAGTCCATTGCGGGACCCCGCCTCCAGCATTGGTCTGCCCCCACCACATGGGGCGTCCCATGTTTTATTAGCAGGACAAAGTTTTCTTTTAATTAGGGAGGGAGGTAATTGGATAGCAGGTTTCTTCTTCTCCTTATCGTGTGGGCAGTAAGGTGTAACGACCGCACACACCCGCCAGAGTTTCTAAACCGCCTCAAGGGCCTCTGACATCCCGTCGGCGCTGCGGGTTGTTCGCAAGAGATACCGCGGCCGCGACATAAAGGGCTAAGAAGAAACATGGGTGGTTTTCAGTCAGTAGAAGTCTGACACTCTTTCGCTCTGCCCAAAAGCGGGAGTATACAAGCCTTCCGAAGCACGGAATCATCTCTTTTCAAACTGAAGTATGCTTCCCGTGGGAATCGAACCCACGATCACCGGGTCACAAGGCAAACGCCCAAACCACTGGACCACGTCGACAGCTTTAGCAGGCTCATGCGTCTACTGTCACCTTGGCTTGTAAGACTTGCTGGCTAGATTTGAACTTTGCTGTTGCTTCTTCTGCTGGAAAACTATGGACTAGATACGTAGGTACTTACAGCCTTATTGTTACGTAAGAACACTACACTTCGACAATCAATCACAGACCACTCATTGCACCAATTAGGACTAAGAGGGTCACGAGTGGTAGTGCACGCAAGTTGATCAGTCGATAAACATAAAGGATTATGGAAATATGGAAAAGGCCGCTTGCGTCAATAGATACACAGGTGGTTATGTGCTATCAGTAAATATTTACCTAATTATTTCAAACCATATCTTTCTGTTCATTAACTCGTTCGGAAATACCCAAATTACCACTAAGTATATTGATCAGATAGACATTCGAAAAGGACGTAGGTAGGAAAGCTCCTAACCAGACATGCGTAGATATTTCGGATGACTACTTAGTTCTCAGTAAATACATTTCACAAAGTGTTAGTAAGAAAAACGGTAACACTCATCACAAAAACCTGGACTTTTCCCGTCGCAAAGGGTATTATTTAGGAAAGGCCAATACATCATACGACCGGAAATTCTTCAAATAACATTCACTAAAATTGTTGCCAAATCGCATGCAATGTTTCGATGGAGGTACACTTATCAGGTAGGTGTGGGTTTTCATTGGATAAATGAATGATGTCGTGTACTTGGAGTGGTAAAAACTATACGTACCTACCTATCTAAGTACTGACCCTAGTTAGGTACTTTTTGCAAGAATTAGAAACGCCAATTTAGACAATTTAATACGGTTTGAGGTCGAACACATTGAACAGATGAGGTAAGTAAACTGCATAGGTAAAGGTAAGGTAAAGAATAACTGGAATTAAAGGGGATGCGCTAGGGTAGCTTGCGAAATTCAAACTTACGTCTTTTTGTAATTCACCGGTCAGTGTCAGGCTGTATGCTGAACTGCTGTAATAGTACATTATGGTATAAGTGTGTAATGTTGGTGATTACCGCTGAGGCGCCATTGAGACCCGAGCCGTGAGGTGAGGGTCTTAAGAGAGCCAAGGACGGTCATCATCAATACACACGTGCATACGACGTGTTTCAACACACTTGTGAAGAAAATAATACAAAAAAATCATTTTCAACAGACGAGTTGTGACAAAAATTTCGCAATGACGGGAAAAATTAATCAGTTTTCCTGCGCGCGCATCTAACAACGGCGATCGGCCATAGACTAAAAGAATGAGGTTTCTTTTTTTGACTTTTCGCAGATAGCGTTTTAGCCACGTACAAAATGGGGAATTCAAAGTTTTTTTTATTACAGGGAAAACAAAAGTTTTATTTTTTAAAAACGTATATACAAGTTGAAATTACCTATTTAAATTCGAAGTTGCATGAAATGAGCAAGCAATAGGTACATTAATTTATTTGTACTATTGAACACGATCTTTTTAGTATCGAAACTTTTTTAAGAACAATGCAACTTAACCAATAAAATTTAAAAAAAAAAAACTATAACTCACTTGTGAATAATGGCAATGAAAAAGTCACAGTTTGATTACAGGTCTCATTATGTGCCTATAATTGCGGTGAAATTAAAGCCACTTTATGAGCAAGTGTGTTAAAAATATGATTTGCGACCAATATTTACAGAAAATTTGAATTTCGTGGCGCTGGCACTTCCCCTTTAAGGGTTTAACCGTTAGTTAATTCAAGGTGCTAGGACCAAATGTTTTACCGCCTAAATTTTAGGTTGATTCCATATCTAAGTTGGCGTTGCCCCTCTTTCTTGTGTTGTGGCTAGTCTATGGTCTAACGGCCTAGTGTACATCAATTATTGCGTTGTTAGCAAAATGCATTAAAAAACTAAAACGTAATCGGTCATCGTATATTAAGGCCCAATACCTACTCGTCACTAATCCAGTGAGTGTGTAGGCACATACAGATAAAAGTGTATTTATAGATCAGATAGATAAATTATCTAAATATTTTCCACAACTTTAATTCACAATTCGATAAATGACGTAGGTACATAATTTTATTTCGTGGTGATCTTCAAATAATTATTATTGACATAGGTAGTAATTCCCTTACGACGTATTAACACCGCGATTTTAGATTAAAGAAAATGAATATTTTTTAAAGATGAGCAACATTTGCATCGTCCTTTCCCGTTTTGACATAATTATGAAACGTCACTTTTCTTTTTCGCGCGTTAACGACACCGCAAGAAAAAGTTCTTTCTCGTCAAATTATTCGCTTAAAAATAAGTTTACGTTATATTCTACCGAAATAACAAAATAGTGAGTGACAAAAAGTGTAATATGTGCAGCATTAGTGAAAATCGTAAACCTGAGACGCAGAAATCTGAGCAAATACCTACAGACAACGCTCGCGCAGCCGACCACAGCGGTGAACTTGGATGTAACCATTAGGCGTAAGAATGCCTGGCTATAACTGACCTATACGTGACCGGATACGTGATATCTACAGTGCTTATTCAAGCGATACGATGGTCATTAACACTAAACCACATGTGTGCTGTAAGCTTCTTAAAGCTTTTTCCAGTGGGTGCGCGACACCCCAGTAACATATATTTCCTATGTACTAGCTGGAATTTGAACTATCAGTGCGTGACACGAGATGTCCTTAGCAAAGTCATTGGACTATGCTTACACTGAAAATAACTATACTGGGTATAGCAGGTGAGCTACATTTCCATGAAAGCATATACCCTATGTTATTAACTGCATAGCAAACTATCAGTGTGTGGCACGAGATGTCCTTAGCAAAGTCATTGGACAATGCTAACACTGAAAATACCTATACTCTGCATATCAGGTGAGTTACATTTCCGTATAAATTTTAAGCATATACCCTGAGTTATTAGCAGCTTACCAAACTATCAGTGCATGGCACGAGATGTCCTTAGCAAAGTCATTGGACAATGCTAACACTGAAAATACCTACAATCGGCATAGCCGGTTTTCGGAGTTCCATCTCCATGTGATGTTTGTGTGTTTTGAGTCATCATCATTCTCTTGCCCTTATCCCAATTCATTTGAGGTTGGCGCAGCATGTCATCTTTTATATTTCTCTATTACTTGAATGATTCCAACGGAAAAACTACCATCCAGAAATATGCTTTGCATGAAAACATATATCCAACGTTACTAACCACATAGCAAACTATCAGTGCGTGACACAAGATGTCCTTAGCAAAGTCATTGGACAATGCTAACACTTAATACCTAGAATAGACATCACAGGGGAACCCTATTCTACTATGAACTTCGGTCAGCTAAATTTATAAATATGCTTTTTAACCTATGAGCATGATGGTTGCGAGACAACCTTGCTTATCCAATGTGCAATATAGTCTTCCTAATGCATATACTCTTGCAGTGAATGGGGACCATACTTTGCCACCTGGTTTCCTATCAGCAAGTAAAAGTTAGGTCAGTGGGTCGTCTTAGGGGCGGTTACTTGGCTGCCTTATTTGTATTCTACTGGCTGACACACATTTGTCATGATTGCACATGCTTTAGTATGAGATATTCTCTGCATGTTATGGCCACATTAAGTGAAATCTTTTCATAGCTTCTTCATCGAGTATGATATTATGGAAGCATCATTGGTTATAAATCAAAGTTACATAATTATGCATGTAACCAACCAAATGCAAAACTGGCGAAATGTGGGTGTCTGACACCTCTGCCTAACCGTTCGAGGATTACAGGCGTAATGTTATGTTATGCAAACAATGTTTGTATAACTGTTTATTTTCTGAACAAATTAAATAAAACATGGTGGTAAATGCACTGTAATGTCCCAATACATAAAAACTATTAGTATTGAGAGGGAAAAGGTTTATAGACTGACAAAATTTCGAGGTCTTAACAGCCTGTCAATGTACAGATGACCTTATCAACCAAACCCTTTTTAGTTCCAAATCAAATTATTTCCACTCCGAGACCCGACCCCCTCTTAGGAAAAGATAATAGTACCATTATATTGTAAGGCCCAATGTAAAATAACAACCCTAATAGTAACTCGTTGCTATACCTAGCAATCTATGGCTTCAATATTAAATTAATCATGTTGTAATTTATTTCTGCCTAAGAGTATTTTCAGAGAAAATCACTTAAACCATACTTAATAATAACAGATAACTTGTTATGTCTGATGAATTTATCATAGATACGCTAGATATTCATAGATAACACTCAAGTATTGTATGCAGTAAGCATGTAACCTGCATTAAATAATATTTAATTCCTGAGGAGATGGGCAGACCTAAATTACAGCATAGTAAAGAAGAATGTTAATTTGTTATCTGGGCACAAAATGTACACACTTGATAGTACAAGTAAGTACTAAAGTGATATAATTGAAAACAAGGGGGGGAGGGTGCATGGGAGTGCTAACATGGAGGGATTGTGGTTAGAACATCAAGACATCAGGTGCCATATGTTTTACGTAACAAAATTGCTGGAGCTTTTATTGATAAGGATATTATGTCAGAGAACTCTAATAGACAATGTGTGGGGGAAACTTAGTAAGTTTTCCTATATTCTTTATAATATTATGCTGATTAAGATTATAAATAAAACCGCACTGCTGGTAGCTTACCACGGTTTGGTTGTCTTTACTCTGCAGTATAGACTTATATTTTGGGGTAATACTTTTATAAGTATTATTAAGATAAGTAAATCATGAACCTGATTGGAGCTCATTCAAAATAAAATTCACAAAATCATGCAAGCAGAATTTTTAAAATACCGACAGTAGACACTGTATATTTATGAATCATGTATTTTTGCTAAAAACAATATGCATTTATATAAATCTGTCGAAAGCCTATGTTGCTCAGATAAACTTCACACATTGCTGCATGCATCACAAAAGTGTATATTTTTGCAATGATGACAATCTGGGTGCAGATTGTACACTAAAATATATACGCAAATTAAAGACAGTAAAAGCCTCAATGAATTTAAAAAACAGATTCTTACCATTATTGATAGACAAAGTGAAAACTGTTACAGTATTGACATTTAATTTGCCAAGTTGTTGGTCATCTGCCTCGTTGAGCTATGGTTTGCAAGCACCGCTGAGAATGAGGTTCTGGGTTCTATTCGTGGATCATGCAAAGTGTTATTCCATCAGGAATTTCTCAGTAGCAGCCACAGAGTATGGATTTGTGCTCAGTTAATGACAATAGGCTCGCCCCTGTTACATGGGACTTAAACATGATGATGATGAATGTGATGTTATGTATACTTATGTGTCTATTTACATTAACATTTTTACTTACATCGTCAAAACTTTGACATTTGATGCATGTAATTTTAATTTTTAGTGAACCAGATTCTATTGTAAAGTTTTTATTTTACTTTTTTGAAGCAATTTAATTTTATGTACCTAATTGGAGAAACTTTATGTGTGCCCAATAACATAGATATTATTTACTTATGATCACAAAATTAATGAATTTGAATTCCGATGGAATATATTTTATATATTATACCACCTACTATTTACTTGTGATCACAAAATTAATGAATTTGAATTCCGATAGATTCAGGGTGATAATATAGAGCAAATTTTAAAACAAAGATATTTGTTATTCTGCAAGCTCTAATTTTTACCCATTGGAGTAACAAAACAGTTGTTAGGAATATCAACCACAAATATTTTAAAGTTTCTTATATTTCAAGTGAAACTGGTTTTTTGAACTCCATATCTAACTTCATACAGTACAACACAAACAGCAGATCAAATCAGAGCTGACATCAGACATATAACAATCTATAATTATTATTTTATTATAGTTATCAATTCAACATGCACTATATCCTTAAGGTTATAATACTAAAGCTCTATTGTACCTAAAGTAAGGAAGTCATAAGTACCTAGGCGTTTTATCACCAAAGAGTGATATAGTAGGCCTATAATGGTAACCATTGTTACTGCTTGTACTATAAAGGTTTTTAACAGAGCATTTTGGTTCTATAAGATTAAATAGAATTTAATTTTTATAGTTTACCTCTTAGAACGCTTACAGGACCATACGAATCGTTAAAGTGTTGCATAGTAAAAAAAAAAAAAAAAAAAAAAAAAAAAATGGTCATTTGGTGCTACTTAGTACTAAAGACGACCTAACAAACACTTTTATTTATCTATTATGCACTAATAATGCGTAAAAATAAGTTTTACAGTTCAAGTACTGTAACAGTATCGAAAATACTATTCAAGGATCAATCTGCACTGTACCTTACACAACCACTACGTAACCTTTTAACTTCTTAAAAGTTCTCTCAACGTCGCTATGGGGCTAGTTCTGTAAAAGTCATAACAACTCTTCTAGAGTACTAAATAGGACCCCTGGTGCAGCTGCTACATAACTTAATAGCTCTATACGTGAGTTTGTGTTACTGCTACGAGACAAGAGATGATCTAATTCGTTTTTGGTGAAAATATGGCTGCCATTTTCTGCCATGATAGCACATTGACAACACGGCAGGAGCCAATGTGTAATAGCAGCCTGCATAGTCGGGACAAGTACTTATTGTATTAATTTAAATTTAATTAAAACATAAAAAAATATGAAGGCGCATTGTCGAATTTGAAATCAGCGTAATGATTTAATTGATACAATTTTTTTTTTCGCAAGTGCAAGTTACGGCAGAGTAACGGTCCATGAATGTTTTGTGTTTTATCCTTTTACCCGACTGCAAGGGAAGGGTTTTTCAATACAAATGTTACGTTTAGCAGCAATGGAAAATGACTAAAGCATATGTTACCGATATTATTTGTTTTCTTGGGGAACACTCACGACAAGTGTGATAAAACACATCACTGGAATTGTTTACAGTGCAAAATACAAACATGTTTTGGTTGCTTTTATAGTGCAAATTTGTCACCATGAGACCCTTTATGTAATGTTTATTTAGGGTTTTGTAAACGGTTTTTTCATAGTAGTAGTTAGTACACTCTAATACATTATCAGGACTTTTATAGTACCAAATTTCGTTACTTGGGTAATGTTCACAAATTGACATCCAGAATTATTTGTGTTTTAATTACTTATTGAATTATTGCAGCAAACTCTAAACATCTACCTATGTCAATAATAATTATTTGAAGATCACCACGAAATAAAATTGGGAATCAAACGAGCTTACCTGTTAAGCGAAGTCTTGATTCTAATTTTATGAGTGGTGATCTGAAAAATAATTATTACCCACCCACCACTAGCTAACAACCCCAAAGCTGCAATAATTAATCTACCTAATTCAATGTTAACCTTTCAGGAAATCAAAATGAATGTAGGCATTTGGAACTACTCTGTATAGGAAACAGAGTTTGTTCCTAATGTTATGATCTCTAAAATAAGTGACGTTTCATAATTATGTCAAAACGGGAAAGGACGATGCAAATGTTGCAATCTTTAAAAAATATTCATTTTTCGCGGTGTTATTACGTCGTAAGGGAATTACTACCTATGTCAATAATAATTATTTTTCAGATCACCACTCATAAAATTAGAATCAAGACTTCGCTTAACAGGTAAGCTCGTTTGATTCCCAATTATATGTTGCATTCGACGAACTCCGGCGCGAGCCACTAATCACTTTATCGTTTCTTTTTTATCCTAATTTTTTAAAAGTGTTTTGGAATTTTAGCGCTGATAATGAATGGTGTGGGAAATGCGTTGCATTACTTGCAAGAAAATATTTTGACGTTTTTTTTTCTGATAGAACATAAACGGTTTTTCTATAGACGTAGGTAGTACCCAGATATCAGATTGTGTGATCAGATGTTTGACGTAGTCTTATTGTGATTACTAAATACCTACAGAGAAACAGGAAAGTCGCACGATAAATGATAATGACACTAGTTCAAACTTAAGATGATTGTATGTTTAATTAATAGCTTGTATCTCAAATGAACCTTCATAAATCTTAGTCATTCATTGAAGTGTCTCTTCATTCACGTTGACGAGCTACGTATAAAATAGGTACCTACCTATATTGATTAGGATTTTGCTCTTCTGCACATTTTTTATAAATATTCATCTAAGACTTTGTTCTGACTACTTTGCGCAATATTATCCGTGGTATCGCAAGAGGCAACTGGACTAAATCCTGGTTGTAAACGTCACTTTGGCACGAAAGGGCTATGGGCCTAACTCTATCTTGGCTCGTGCTTGATATAGAAGGAAGGACGTTTTCTGTTACTCCTCCACGGGTATTTTCTGATCGGGAATACAGTTTATTCCTTTCCCCGGGATTCGTTGAGCTTCATTGCTTTGGTGTGATTCTGGTGGTCGCACTTTTACTGAAACTGAAAGCCACATTCAGTTTCAGTTTGACGGGTTTGGAATGGTGTGTTGAATGAAGTAAATGCGCAGTCATTTGTTTTTTGCGGTTAGCATTTTGTTGGTTTGATTTTGTTGTCCCTGTAAAGTTCCCCAAACTTCCTAATCGTATTTCCCACTACACAAGAACACTCCATTTTGTAGAACTACAAGCTTCGAAGTAGTATTTAATCCCAAGTGTGATACTTCACGAGCTTAAATCTCGAAACGCTACAAACTTGCGTAAGCAATATCAACACCTAGATAAAAGTAGCTAGCTAAGCGTCTTCCTACCATCCAATAGAGATTAGTGGTAAAACCACAGGATTCTATTTTAGGGTCAGGGTTGTTATTTCAATGGACACGCGCCAAAGGAAAGTCCAGTTCAGTGTAGGTATAAATAAATATACACACGGGAAATGTGTTGGAAAATCCGCGCAACACATACCTAAGCCGCCTGAAATAATAAGTTTTCCTAATTATTGTGTTTACGGGTTTACTGGGTAGCCATTGTTTATATTAAACAGACAGTACCTACCTAGCCTGGTAGGATATAAGGGGTTTTTTGAATAACTAAGGTAGGTATCATACATAAACTAACGCTTTGATCCCATGGGGTTAGGAATGTACCTACATAACGCCACCTGCTACGATCCTTATACATACCAGCAGACATTCAAATACCGGTCTTTGAGGATAAGACTGGAGAGTGTAGGTAGGTACTAGTAGTTGTTTCCATAATACGAAAAGAGGAAAATAAAACTAACATAATTTTATGTAATCCTAGTAATTACAAATATCCATAATACGTAAATCGTTCCAGTTATGTCTACATTATTAATTCCCACATGATGCAAGCACAAAATCCACCGTAACCCCGATGAGTTAAGTACCTAAACGATTCGTCATAGACAGGGCAAACGATCGTTCGCAGAGCGACTGACTAACAATAATTAAGTAATAATAAATTCCCATATTTGAACGGGTTTTTTGTCTGCACCGCATTTGGAAAAACGTTGGCAGAATTGGTGTACTTTGTCTGCAGCAGGTAAGTACCTAACCTTCAGTCTGTCAAGTCTGTGGGTTGGGTTTCTCCCAGTCTGCCCAAATATTTAGGCAACCCGGGATCCCAGCAACAACGAATTATTTCAATACAATAGACAAATTAACCGCAACATTCTATTTAAGGTTGCTGACCAGTTTAGTTTTTCAAAGGTATAAGTACCTACTTACTACTCCTAAATGCAGTTCAGTTCATTCCAATGTTTTTGTGGTTTTGACTCGGCCCCAAGGAATTTTGAATAGGTACCTAGGTACCTACCTATATTCTTGTTACTACTTCTATTTTCAACGATGTAAATAATTTGAAATACTTAGGTACCTACTTAAAACACGACACAATTTGTATATGCAGCTTTGTCTAAAAAATCTTCAAATAGCCTATCAAGCGCGGGGACTTTTCATATTTGCAAGTGATATTAATATTAATTGTAATCTAGGTAGCTTAGGTAGGTACCTTAATAAAATTGAAGTGTCTATTTGTAATTTCAACATGACGGCTGGACCGATTTTGACGGGATTTTCGGAATATAGCTGGTATAAGGAGTAAATTAGGATACTTTTATTTTAGAAACGAAGTTCTGTACAAAAAAAAATAAAACCCTCAAAATTGTTACCAAAATCCGACTCAAAGGTGTGCTGTTCGCGCGTAAGATCGCGGGGCACAACTAAGTAGGTAGTCTATTACATCCTTTAACGAAAAATTTACATATTTTACTGAATTATTTCTTACAGTATCTAGATATTAGCAAAGACTATATAGCCACTTGACTGCGCATACAGTGCCCCGATGATCGAAAACTATTAGTATTTTGTCGCCTATGCATAGGCTACGGTATGAGTAACCGTTTTAGTTGTGACCAAGTGTTAGACCTGTGTGCACGCAAAATAATTATCAATTGTTATAATTTTTTATGCAATTTATAACGTGTAAAAATGCCTTCATGCGCGGTTAAGTGGCGTGGGAAACATTCCAAGACATCGAGTTACAAAAAGGATGGCACAACTTTTCATCAATAAGTAAATATTACGAAAATTATTTTTGTTTTAATCAAATTATGAGCCACCGCAGGGGTCTATTTAAAATGGTAGTTTGGGTGAACGAGCACAAAGTTGAGTCTCGCGTTGATGTCTTTTGGAAAAGTCCCTTTCTTTCATTAGGCAATTCTAATATGTTTGTCCCTTTCTTTCCCTTTGTATTTTTATCGTAAAAATCTGTGCTGTTACCTTTTATTGCAGAATTCTATATCGATAAAAATAAAATTAAACTTAATATAATTTTTATTTAATTCAGATACTGTCATTATCTACTATTAACCGACTTTAAAAAATGGCGGTAGTTCTCAGTTTTTACATTCTTCTCTAAATATTTCTGTTAAATTAAATGTTAATGTTTCATAAAACCTCGCATCATTTTTATTTTCTTTTTTATAATACTTAAAATACTTATATTTTTCCGAGTTCAACAATAAGGAAGAAAGAAGTAGTAAACCCGGAAATTATAGACCTAACTCCACGTAAACGCAAAATGAAACGACACATAGATCATCTTCTAATAATTATATTCTCTTAGTAAAAAGCCTCTTGAAGCCTCTTGAGGCTTCAAGATAATACTGGCGGTAAGTCCCCTCTTTGTGGAGTGGCTGGAGAGGCGCCACGGCGCCTTCACCTTCCGTCTGACGCGGGTACTCAGCGGACACGGTTGTTTTGGGAGGTACCTGCACCGAATCAGGCGGGAGGAAACGCCCGGATGTCACCATTGTGAGGATCGGCTGGAGGACAAGGTGGAGCACACCGTGGAGGTCTGCCCCGCTTGGGCGGAACGGAACCCCGCCGTGCTCTCGTAGCGGCGATCGGCGGCGGCGACTTCTCGCGTCCGGCCCTGGTGCAAGCCATGGTCCGGAGTGAGGAGGAATGGGACGCCGTCGCCTCCTTCTGCGAAGCAGTGATGCTAGCGAAGGAGGTGGCGGAACGTGAGAGGGAAAGAACCTCTCGTCCCAGCCGCCGCGGGAGGCACTCCGGGCGTCGGGGGCCACGTGATGGCTTCCGGCCACCGTAGACGCGGGCCTGTGGACGGTGAGTGATGGGCTAGCTCGCCGTCCGTCCGTCTTGTGACGACGACAGGCCGTGTCGACGGCGCGTTCGTGTTCCACGCGCGCCTCAAAGAGATGTCAGCAACATGCGTCGGGGCTGCGGGTTGTTCGAAAGAGATACCGCAGCCTCGGCGCAAGGGCTAAGAAGGAACATGGGTGGTTTTTAGTCAGTAGAAGTCTGACACTCCCTTTCGCTCTGCCCAGAGCGGGAGGGGTTATTTGATGATTTCCCACACCCCAAAAAAAAAAGTAGATTATTGGTTAAAAAAAAATGCGAGCCTGAAAGATAATATCAGGATACTTGTTTTTCTGTTTTGTAATTGACTGATTTTAATTAAATATTATTTTGTCATTTTTATTGAGAATTTTTTGTAATATTAAAATCCATTTTATCGATATCGACTATTTTGTATACCTACGCAACTTGACCTTGAACTGACCAATTGCAGCCGCGTATTATTCCTCATCCCCCGACCCGCGGTAGTGAGTTGTGTACTTAGAAGAAATCGGCTTACACGCTCTCTAGTGGTTTAATACTCTATGGATATTAGACACACCATGCAAAGGTCCAAGATATAGGTACCTACCTACTTTAGAAATTTTGAATTTTTCATGCACATAATTATCCAAAGTCCAGGTAGATCGATACCACATCGATATATATTACTTATATCTTTAAAGTGCGGTTGGAATGGGATTTACGGCTTTGTACTATTTATGTAGGTACCTACCTATTTATTTAGTAAACGTCGTACTAATCAGTCAATTTGTGAAAATTGCCGAGCGGTTTTCCACGAGGCCCACGTGTGTATGAAAGGTGTGATGTGTGATTACGTGACTTTCGGCTCGTCCGTATCTTACGAGCGGCTGTTTACCATGTCGCTTTATTTATCGAACAATATTTGTTGGTTTTGTTAAAATACACTTCCTACTTGAGTTGAGAGCTCGTTTTTCCAGAGAAAGAATCCTAAACTTACCACTTCGCTGGGATAAACGAGTGTCATTTCGCACTTCAAAGAATAAAAACTATTTCCGCTAAGTTCTACGAGTATGCATGCACGTGTCGGTAAAAATGTTTTCCTAACCAGTAATACATCAATCATTTTTGGCATAATAAACTTCACTGTTTCGGGACCTAAGTAAAAAAAGTTTAGTAGGCACTAGAAATAAAACGATTCTACGAAGGATAAATTTATAAAAACACTAAAATCTGTATGCTAACCTAGCCGACATGAGAAAAAACTTAAAGCCTGCCTACTTTTACCAACATAAACAGTACCTTCCTAAGTCTCAAAGTCTTAATTTGCTTTTGCCTCTACAAACTCCACAAGAGGATTTTGTTTTTCATTGAACTAGGTAGGTACTTGCTCAGGGCCGTCTTAAGTCTATTCTGCGCCGGGGTGCGGGACTCAGCCTGCGCCCTCGTTTTTTTTTACACTGCAGCGTGGCACGCGACCGACGACACTGCAGTATGAAAAGGGTCCTAGTCAACCACGAAAACACAATACACGTAATTTTGATTATTTATTTATTTATTACTCTAAAAAACAAAATTAAACTTAAAACTTCGATTACTAAATATCTATTTATTACATGTACATACACATACATCAAACAAACTCATTTTTTCTTGCTTTTGAGTTGGTAAAGATTTTAATTAAATCATTTATTTTTATAACAATTTTGGATTCTATACTTATAATGGCTAAGTTTGTCGGTCTGTCTTGGGTTATGGTTGAACGAAGATAATTTTTTATTAATTTTAATTTTGAAAAGGATCTTTCACCTTCTGCTACTGTAACAGGCAGTGTTAAATATATACGCAGAGCTGTTGAGATATTGGGAAATGAGGAAATTAAATTATTAGAATATAAATAGCTTAAAATATCAGTGGGAGTACTTGTTGATGCATTGGGAAAAAATATTGGCAACAATTCTAATTCATTATACAAATCCTCCCCGTCAATATCAAATCTATTTTTAAATGTTAGTTTTTCTTGGAGCCGAAAACACTGAGATTTTTTTTTCATGCATCTCTAATTTATTCCAGCATTCAATGTTTTGGAAGAGTGAAAAAACTGAATTGTGTTCCGTCAGCAAATCGAATCTCTCATTTAATTTCGAGATAGCAGTGTCCAGTAGAAAAAAATAAAAATATACTTTAAATTTGTTGGTTGGGTCTAAAATGGGCTCATCTGCAGCCTCGTAATCAAAATGTCTTTTTCGGGGACGTGGACGAGCAGTTTCTTTAAATTCTGTTTTGCATTATTTATTTATCTATTTATGTACACACAAAATACAAAAAAAGGAAAAAACAAAACATAAAAAAAAAATTGTAGAGCACAAAGGTACTGCTTATTTCATAAGAAATTTCTTCCAGCAGACCTGCGAGAGGAAAGTTGGATAAGAAATATAGACACAGTGTGTAGAAAAGACTAACAGGAAAAATTTAATCAGAATTTAGAACAAAATATAAAAATAAATACTAGTATTATGAATATATACCTATAATGTATAAACATATATATACACAATACACATATACATATACAGAATATTACAGTATAGAGGAGAGGTAATGTTCTCTGACTTGTTTTTTGAAAATATACAAAGATTTGGAGTCTAGAATTTTAGGCGGAAGTGAGTTCCACAAACGTACTGCGTGAACAGAGAAGGAGTAAGAAAAGGATTCAGTTTTATGGGATGGGAAATTAAGATGATGCCTAAGGTGGGATCTACACAGAGCATCGGAGGGACGGGTAAAGGAAAAACGATCGCGTAGGTAGCTGGGATATGCAGGGTTGTAAAGGATTTTGTAAAGAAGACATAATATCCGAGTGTTCCGGCGAAGACGGATAGGGAGCCACTTGAGTTCCTTGCGGAAGTGAGAAACATGGTCATATTTCCTCAGACCAAAAACAAACCGGATACAAAGATTTTGCAGGCGCTCAAGTTTATTTAACAGCTCCTCGGTGGCATCCAACAACAACTCAACAACAACACAACAACAACAACAACAACTAATTTTGCATCAGATAACAACTGTTCAAATGCGCTATCGGTGCGGTATTTCTCCAAATCTTTTTTAACCAGATTAATCATTTTGGTAGCTTCTGAAATAATTACGTCCGATTTTTGCAAATTTTTGCTTACAATATTAATCTTTAGTAAAATATTGTACTATATAACTACTGAACATATCTATACTAATATTATTAAGAAGTAAAGTTTGTGTGTTTGTATATTTGTTAAATTGAAAGGGGTAATCTCGGGATCTACTGAACCGATTTTAAAAATTATTTCACCAATAGAAAGGGTGCCGCGCCGCGCGCCCATTTCAAATGAACTTACACTCTATTGACTTAGAGATCATTTTGCTTCAAGTGCGGGCAACCGGGCGGCAACGTGTCAAACGTACATACATACAGTCTCTTTGGATTAGAGATTTTGCTGCGCGCGTGTTGTATTAAATAAAATTATTATTTGTGTAGTGTAGTAAAATGCGGTATGACAAGCGCCGAAAGCGAAATAAAAGTATAAAAAATATTATTGTTGATGACAATTTTGTTTTTGCTTGTGCATACATATTTGTCGTAAGTAACAAGTATTTAAAACTGTGCAATGGCGTTAAGTTCAATGAAATATCCAAAAATTCAGCGCTCGAAAGGCGGCCCCGGGCGCTCCGCGCCCGGGTGCACCGCACCCCTTGCACCCCCTGGTAAAGACGGCCCTGTACTTGCTTATACATAAATCTTTTTACATCCTTTCGGCTTCGGCGTAAGTAGGACTTTCGTTTACTTAGAATTTAGATCATACAGAGTAAAACCAAAAAAAGCAACGATAGTGTCTATATATATGAGCATAGAACACGAAGAAGAGACAAAAATTAAATATTGTAACACGGCCGCACGGACACAAAGCATAAATTACTCATAGCTCAAGATTACACAAAACAAACGCGATAAAATGGCGAGTCGCTATTATTAAGCGAGGCATTACTCGGGCCGGGATACCAGCATGGCAGTAAATTACAGAATTTGTCGATGTAAGCCGCATGCACCGTGTCTAGACCGGCTCCCCGGACGGCGCTCCAGCGATCCGGCTAGTACGCGGCTTAACGGACCCATTGTAATCGCCCACTGAAAGGCGGAACATATTGAAACCTAAGGAAAACGGTCAAATACGTTGCCGACGTAAAGCCAGCCTTTTCGACGGTTTAATTAAAAGTAAGCCTAAGCTACGAAGGTATAGGGGCGGCAATGAAGATTGCGGCTTAGATAGGCAGCGCAGCGGTGACAGGATTACATGTACGGTGATATTAAAGAAAGACACGACTGAGCCGCTGGAAATAGAAGTAAATTGTTGCTCCTGAAACTAAAGGCTGTAATAAGTGAGCTCTGAAGAAATCTTTTAGCAAAGTCCTCAAGTTTAGTTAAACCTCGGCAGAAAACATTAAAACCTGTCAAAAGAATACTTATAAACTTTTCACGAAAATTTACGTTTAGTTTGCAACTCACGAAATACAAAAACACGCTAAACGCTGTGACTTTTTGTACACAACGAAGTTGGCAAGCAGACGGGCAACTGTCATCGGCAGCCGCTTCGTGGTGGCCACAAAAAAAACTTAAACTCAACTGGAAACGGAATAAAAATGTGCCAAGAATGAAAAGCACAGGTTGGCTGGACGAACCCAACTGAATAAAATACAAACTGAAATATGATTGTCTCTTTTATTCCTTTTAAAGTCTGGAAGAGGTCGAGGAGTACTTTGTTTGAATAGTTAAAATACTATTTTTGTTTGAAGCAATTTTGTGCGAATTGAGAATAATCGCCGCCTGGAAATCAAGCGTGCATTAGATTACAGTAGCACTACTACTAATCGATCAATACGAACCAATGACCTACAAACCGATAATAAGGCAGCTCAGACTATCGTGTCATCAGAACTGGGATGCTGAAATCTGAGCCATATCATTTTCATGTTAAAATTTTCAGCTAGTCTTAGAATACTGATGATTAATGATCAAGTCACCGAGTAATTATTTCCGACTAACTTGATCCGCGTCTTCAATATTACGGATAATATTGAAGACGCGGATCAAGTTACTACTGCATTACGGGCAATGACAGTATGGCTACTTCTATCAAGTCTCCGCGGCCGTTCAATAAAACAAATCAGTAATCTAATACTATTATTCAAAAAACACGAAAACTAGATAGTTGGCAAACCGGCGGCGTTGGCGGGCCGCGTCGATTTATCAGCGACACACTTTAGTGTCACATAAAATTAATTTATGGTCAAAGTTGCAGTATCTAGCATTAGAGTATTGCCTGGAATGTGTGAGTGACTGGTTCCTCTATAGTATTAACACTTTAATTCTATTTGAGACACTTATCTGCATAGCCCTCATGTGAGTTGACCAAGATTATGTCTCTTTTAGTTTTTGAGTTCTTTTCTGCTGTTTCTTCAAAAAATGACACATAAAAGTGTCTTACTGCGGTACTCAGAGATATCTAATGATTACTTAAGCCGTCCCTTAGTAAAGATTTGACATACTTTTGTATGACAAAACTGTCAAAAACTTTATTATGTGATGGCCTAAGTAATCATTAAAGCTCTCTGAGTGCGGCAGTTAATAAATAAACATAATTTTTCATTGTTCAAGATAACCTACTGATAGCATTGTTGGTGTAATAGTTGCACATGCAACTGCAAGGTCCTATGTTCATGAGGATAGGCCGGAGGACACGGTGGAGCACACCGTGGAGGTCTCCCCGCTTGGCCGGAGCCCCGCCGTGTCCTCGTAGCGGCGATCGGCGGCGGCGACCTCTCGCGTCCGGGGCAAGCCATGGTCCGGGGTGAGATGGAATGGGACGCCGTCGTCTCCTTCTGCAAAGCAGTGATGCTACCGAAGGAGGTGGCGGAACGTGAGAGGGAGAGAACCTCTCGTCGCTGCCGCCGCGGGAGACGCTCCGGGCGTCGGGAGCCACGTGACAGCTTCCGGCCTCCGTAGACGCGGGCCTGTGGACGGCGAGTAATGGGCTAGCTCGCCGTCCGTCCGTCTTATGACGACGACAGGCGCGTTCGGTTCCACGCGCGCCTCAAAGAGATGTCAGTAACATTGAAGGGCAATGGCCGACACCCGTTGGGGTTGCGGGTTGTTCAAAAGGGATACCTAGGCCTCGGCGCAAGGGTTAAAAAGGAACATGGGTGGTTTTTAGTCAGTAGAAGTCTGACACTTCCTTTCGCTCTGCCCAAGAGCGGGAGGGGTTATTTGATGATTTTCCACCCGCCAAAAAAAAAAAGGTCCTATGTTCAATCCCATATTAGTGGTTTACTAATATTGGTGTTATTTAATTTGAAAAATGGCACAGATTGCCAAAATTGTTGATGGTAAAAGTTGCACCCCCACTCAAAATGCGTATAGTGATATAAATATCAAACTTTTCACAGGTGATTGTTTCAAAATTTATGTAAATATTAAATCTAACAGAATTCACCTAAACATTAAAATGCCATGTCATGAATGTATTCAATTACAATATAAATTAAAAGAAACAAAGGACTTTTACAAAAATATAATACATAACTAATTATTTTACTTACATTAAAAACACAGCTACAATAAAATAAACATCAAGTGATTTGTTTCAATATTCCCTGTCGAATAAGCGTTTGGCATTCTGAAGTCGGCAAGAAATGTCTACTGTTCTTCTTCAACAAGATCACATCACCATCTTCCAACTCCAGCTTTCCATAGTCAGCCATACAAAGAACTTCGATATACAAGGATTTTGGAGGTTTCAGGTTTTCTGTGAGATCAATACCATTATAGCCTATATCCTGACCTAAAGACCTCATATATGAAGCCAAATTCATGGAATATTTTGAGAACCACTGATATTCATCATCTGACAGAAGTTCTCGCACATCTGGAGGTAATATGGCTCCAAATTCCCACCTTAATGTCTTAATTTTAGCCATTCTGCTGTGGAGGTAAGCAAGGAGGCAGCGTTTATTCCTTTCTAATGCTGAGTGTCTCACTTGTACTGTTGTCCAGAGGATTTTGTTTTCCATTGTTGCATTACTGTAAAAGATTTCTTACATATTTTAGAACATGATTTGCAACACCTCATGAAAAATGTAAAAACATAACCTCATCACACATAGAATTTATCTAAAAAAGCAATTCTACTATAATAAGTACTACTAACTAATGAAGATAACTGTTTATGAGTTTAAGAGTACTGTTTATGGCGTGTATACAATGGCTATTTTGGGGGGGCTAAACATGCTTAATTTCGCATAAGCTAGTTGCTGTTTTCAAAGTAATATGACTTACGCATCGTTCATATTCATCCTAAACAGCGAATGCATTTCCTCTAATATTTGCCTTATTTTATCATCCTGAAAACAATAATTTAGTTGTACTTCCAAAAAGTTAGGTTGTAAAACCATTAATGTAGACAAATTATGTAGCAACAACACACATTGAATGGATCAATAGTAACAGGGTTTCTTTCTGCTTCCTTTAATAATTCTATAACTTTTTCAGCAAACATTATTTAAGAAATTCCAGTTGTTTAATTTAAACGCAAAATCCTAGTTTCCACAAACTAAAAAGATGTAATAAATTAGAAATCCAAGTAAATAAATAAACTTTAAAGGCGGTAACTTCAGGCAAACTGACACTTTGATTTTGACAAACTACAAAAGTGACAGTTCATTCAAGTCGCACCAAAACATGGAAATATAAATATGTTCGGATACACAAAAAGTACAAAATAAACAATTAATTGATATAAAAATCTAATATTTAAATTATATTGTTTTCCGAACTTGGCTAACTCCTATGGAAACCTAAACATATTGAATATAGGAAATATAAGAAGAAAATTGGCAGGATTAAAACCCTAATTACTTTGTTTGGATTTTTTTAAATTATATATTTACAAATAATTTTATAATGATTGGTATGGTAATGTTATGTTTATCAGCGGAGACTACTATCAGGTATTCACAACACAAAAAACGTCTTTACTTGAATAAAGTTGTTTCAAAAATATTTACCGTAAAGTTAATAAGTGTCCGTTTGGTGGCTGTCTCGTTGGTTCAGCGGTCGCAATCGTGACTGCTGAGCATCAGGTTCTGGTTTGATTCTCGGGCGGCAAAATTGTTATTGGGCTTTTCCAAAAGAAATCTCTCCTCAGTAGCAGCCACAGAGACCGGATCTGTGCCCGGTTGATGACAATAAGCTCCCCCCATTAATAAGACTTAAACATAACCAGCCAAATGTAAAGGTACCTAACACAAGGTACACCTCTGCCTAGCTAGCCCTTTGGGGATAACAGGCGTGTTGTTATTATAACAAAACTAACTACTCTTTGCACTGACTGGGTTAACCCAGCATTATTGTAGCCTACGGTACCAAAATAAAAACCTACAGAAACGCAGCAAAGAGTGCGAGTATTTAAGGAAAAACTGGTCACAGATGGCGTTCAGTTCGCTTTACAACGGTCAGCGATACACACATGTGTTTATCCGAACGCACCAAAAACAGTCGAGACGGGAGCCATCATAATTCTTCATTGTGAATTGATCATTCATTGCGCATGCGATATCATTGTGGAACGGTTGTTTACTACGCGACATATTTTTTCGTTAATAACATGATTTCGCATAGTTAGCGTTACAAAAACATACGTGCATACCAATCTTAAGTGTTTTAAACTCAAGTGTGACAAAATAAAAGGAACAAAATGAGTGCAAATAAGAGAAGCGATTTCGATACCAAGATCACGGAGGACGAGAACATCGACTCTGGTTTTCTTTCGGGACCTTTGGACGTGTACCCCGGTGACGAATCGGACCACGAGCCCGAACCCGCGAGTGAGGATAACAAAGTGAAGTGTGCCAGTGCAGTGCTTCAGCCCTGCGATAACGAGTACGACAGTGGTATTCTATCCGAATGCCTCTCGGATATGCAGCTGACTGACACGCAGACCCCACAGATCAACGTACTACCGCCAGAACAGAAGAACATCCCACCTATTGTCATATTCTTCCAACAGGACGCAGATGGCGATACGTAAGTATCATGGCCTTTACGACCAACTGTCAACTCAAAATATGTGTGCATGATGGCTAACATTTGATCAAATGTCGTAGGTAGAATATTGTAGAAGAATCTAACGACCCACTGACCAAAAATCCACCAAACTAGTATTGAAGTTGAATGCAACAATATTTAAATAGCTAACTACCATTAAATCCATAATAAATTCTTATCAGTTATGTATGGGTAGAAGGAACTATTAATTTATATTTCAAGGTAATGGGCTCTGTTTCTAATCACATTAACTTTAAAATAGGTATGTCTATTTTAGTAGCAAACATGCTAAATACTTAGCATTTTGTTGAATTTATTTCTAAAGAATGTTCTGTTGTTAACAATATTTCTGTAAGTTTGCAAACAATTTTTCAAGGAGCTTTCTTAATATTAAATTAACTCTAGTTTTTTTATTCCTAATAATGATTTTTCATGTAACCATTATAATTAATTGACTGTAACATGAGACGTAGCAAACCTACGTAGATGGGCGAGGCGCTTGCTGATACCTTATGCCGTCACAAACCAATATCAACAATTACTTGGAGAAATTATCAATTAACTACATATCAAACAAAAGATAATGTGAAGATAGCTTAGTTATGTAAAGTGAAAGTCTAGCTGTCAAAGAGTTTAAACTAGACATATAACTAGGTTTTATGTACAGCTTCACTTGTTTGAAGATTGGATCGCATGGGAACATGGAGCATACAGCAGATCTTGCTACTTCTGTGAAAATGTTGATCAAAATCCATTTAGACATTAACATAACAGACGCAAAAGACAGATAGGTAGGTAGACTGAATTGCTTTCTCATTTAAAATGTTAGTATGGATTTTTGCAATCTTCTTCAGGTTTGTTGGACACTACAACACCATGTATAAAAGCATATTGTTTTACCTTCCTCTATATTATCTCAATGGACTTCAGACGTTAATCATTTTAAGGCAAATCAAATATATTTCATAAACTGGCATTATTCCATAATAGTCACTGCAAAATGGTTTATTTGATTAAAGCCAAACATAAAGGAGAGCTGGTTTGCTTACAAAATATTAATAATACTAAAATTAATGCTAAATAGTAGTTTCATACATATTACAATCAAATATAATATGTCCATTAAAATCCATTTATCAGTGCTGTGCTGTTCAACTAAAGACTGATAAAACGGGGTATAACCCATTGTTCAGATTAAATAATTCTTGTTTATTAGGGGTGATAACATTTTGCATGTCATTTTACAGACAATTGTACAATATTGTCCCATAAACAATTGATCAAATACAGCCTAATTCCGTCAGATTGCAACAAAGTTCTGAGAAGACTCTGAAGTCTTATCTCGGAATACTCAGTATACTTACACATTTACAAAGTCTAACCACATCGTTTAAACAAGTGTGTATTAATTATGCTAACATAGCATTACAGTAAATTGCTTATGGGATCAATGTCGGTGACCTCTGGGCAAACCCCAAGGAGCGACCCTGTTCGCAATGTCCACACTTAATAGTCTAGCACATTTTACATTTATTTTCCTTCCATTACTAGCTCTATTACGTTGTTAAACTCTTTTGTTAATTGTTTAGTGGCTTACTAACTGTTAACAGACACTTGAATCTTATATTACGTCATAAAAGCAAAGAGGTAGTACAAAAACTTGGTCAAATTTTGCTGAACTGGACTTTGCTTTTAGAAGCCACAAAAAGTTTTTTAATCCCCTCTAGAGTGTTCAGATAAAGACTGATGAGTGTTGATGATGCAGCAATACTTCTCATTGTGGCTTTGACCTAATTTCTGCAGTAAATATATAACATACTCACTGAAGATGTACTAGAAATAGTGTGAGAACTAGAGTTAGTGCTTGCAAATTTCTCAACCTGATACCTATTCAAGTTTCTTCTTCTTCCAAATTGTTAGCCAAATCAACAATGGTTTAAGATAAAAGTTCACTGATATACAATTATATCAAAATATGTACTTCCATTTCAGAAAAACAACTATGTACATAGTTAAATGTTTTGAACAAACAAGTATTTTATTCTTGTTTCGTATAAAATTAATTATTTATAAACATGAGGTCATTGGTAGCAGGTTTGTTCATGTTTATGATTCAATTTAGTTAAATACCATACACATTGGTTGTCCCCTCTAGGAAGTTTACACTTCCTTCACTTATTACATCATTAGCATTCATAAACAGTTCCTACTACACGCGCGTAGATAAGCAGAACCACGACGCATGCGCCGTCTGTTAGCATGACATATTTGGCGCCTTACTGATTACCTACATACGCGATCCTAGCCTTTCGCAGTAAGCGCATCGCTTTCTGGTAAACAAAACTAAATGAGAATACTCATGACTCAGTTGTTAAAGCTTGAATTAAATCGGAATGTCAATTAAAACAGAAAATATTTGCCTCAACGTGTCACGTCTAGAGAGGTCTAGAATGCTTCGAGCCTTTTGGACAGGTTCGTTGTGTCACTCGCTAAGTTTACGCGGGCCCCACTCACGCACCGACCGGTCCGATACCGTAAAGGTCGCAAACCATCCCATCATATTCTATATTTAGAAAAATATAACCACAAACTTGATTTATCAAGCAATAGAACCCCCCCCTAACCAGGTTATTCATTTGTTTCAGACAATTACACATAGCATCAGTCCATGGCTGTGAAAAATCAGTAGGAACACTCATTAGGGTGTGTCCAAACAAGGCGCTACTAGATATAGCTAACGACGATGGCCACACACCCCTACACCTGGCTGTGATGAGCGGGAACGCCGTGGTCACCAGGATGCTGGTGCGCGCGGGACTGTCCCTCGCAGCGAGAGATAGAGTTGGAGAGACACCACTACACAAAGCCAGCTCAAAAGGACACGTCGAATGCCTACAAGCGTTACTTGCGCCTGTGCCAGAACTCGCACCTAGGAGGCTACCTTCAGCTTCAGTACTGGACCAAAAGAACTATAATGGTAAGTGCAAGTTTTTGGATTATCTACATTGCTCCTTTGAGCGATGATCTCAGCATAATATAGTTAATAAGCTTACACTGAAGTTCCATTATCAATAAGTTCCTTGTAAGTAGGTACAGTTTTTCCATTCGCACCATGTGGTGCTCTAGGCATATTGAAGAATGACATCATCGGCTCGTTATTAAATCTTCTCAGGCAAGGAAGAAATGTTGGTACTAGACAAAATTTCGCGCATTTAAATATTCCACAGGTGTCATAAAGTATGAATAATGTTGTTCTTGTGTTAGCTCCTTTACCCATGTCCTCTGGATAACCTAGAATGTTATGGCGGGAATGTATCGCTTTACGATCACGAGAGAGGTCTTAACCTCTGACATCATCCATTCCGATGACCTCAGGCAGGTCCGTTGATATTATTTGTCCCTTTAAATTCAAACCTTAGGTACGGGTAATGACTAGGGCAAAAAGACAAAGTACGGCACCTATTAGCGATAGGGTTTGTGATGAAGCCAGATAAATGACAATGCGAGGGTCCTTTACTTCCAAATCTAAAACTAGGATAGAACTGCAAGCACTTCGGCAGAAATCAAAATTGCTTTGAATGCAAAAGCCTGCTATAGGACAAATAAGTAGTAAATATTAATAAACCTGTTCAGTTACATGATTAAAGCCAACATAAATCTGAAGTTATTATAATATTACTAACTTATACAACATTAAGGTTCGCAACAGTTCATCTGAATCACGGTGTCAGAGTAAAAACCCGCTCAACGGTTTTCCCAGGTACAGGCTGTGGCAAATGTTTTATCCATTTGTTCATAAAAATATACATTTTGATATAATTTTGATTCGGAGATGTTTTGCACTTTTTTATTGCCTTTATTGCGCTTGTTTCTCTCTTTTTTCTGATACTATTCATTTACTACTATCCAGGCCATGCCCTTCATTAGATTATCACCTTAAATTGTTATAAATCATTGACCAGAGAAAGTTTGACTTACATCTTTATTTCACAGTATCTGTGCATTGCAATTGCTACAGCGTTCCGTGTTCTCATTAGAGTTGTTAAAGTTTATGTAAGTAATGTCATCCGTAATGCCTGTAAACTAGTTAGCCTTCAAGTGCAACGGCATTGTCCTTGCAGAGGCTAGTAGCTGCGTCTGAATCCGGACATGAACTGGCACGACATCACGTTACGTGTACTGCAGAAAAAATACGGAGATTCTCTAGGATCTCTTGAATTAAGTCGTGCCTAGGATCAACTAGAACCTGTTTACTATGCTAAACAAAGACACTGTACATTGTTTACGTGTGAACGCACCGAGCCTACTTGAAGCTGCTTGTGACGACCGTCAAGGTCTTGATTACGCTCAATGCCATTAAAGAACTCTAAAATTCAGACAACCGGCCGAAAAGTAACTCTAGTCGCTTAAAATATTATGCCACGCCTCATATACACTGTGACGGAAAGGGTGTACGTGGCGCAGGTTATAAAATAAGACCACGTAACCTCGTCAACATAAAATATATTAAACAATAAAAAAGGGGTGTGGGCAAGTTTGTGGTTCACAAACCCAAAGATTGTCTTGTAGGGAGCACAGCTGTACTGCCCTGATAGCCGGCGTGGCGATGCCCGCAGCGAGGTGCCACGCTGGAAGACACCAGGGCTCAGGTGTCGGTGTCGACCCGATGTATCTCGACGCGGCCCACGTGGCAGGTATGCCCAACGGTGGGATGGCGGAACAGGCGACGGAACCAAAATGAGTTCCAGTAGCCGCTGATGTGCAGCCGAACTGACGGGTGTAGCTGGGGACGTCAGCCGGAACCTTGGACCCCAGTATGGGGTTTTCAAAGACACCGAATTTAAATGCTCGATGGCGGAGAATAATTCGGATTAAGTTATGTTTAGGCCCGGATAATGGCGAGTTAAGACACGTGTGTAATTCACTGGACAATTAGGATCTGGTGAGACGTGTGATCGCTTCGGGACTAAAATTCCTTATGTCTAACGAAAAGATGGAGTTGGCAGCCTAAATAGCGATGGGACATATGCGAGCCGTAGACAAATCCTCACTTGCGCGACCGATATTATGCATTATCTGGCTCTTAGTAAGTATTGATTGTCACCGCACTACTTATTTTTATCTGTGGCTCGTCCTTGTCAGTTGACACATGAATGTAAACATTGCATTTTTGATGTGTTTTTATTGTTATTATGCTAATTATGTTAATAACTGAGAAGTGTAACGTACTACGTTACAGTACCCCGCCGCTTGGTGAGGGTTTTTACTCCAGTAAAAATCCTTTACTCCCATTGCACTTACATCTGTTTTACGACCCCTTTTATTCTTCATCATTCATCCATCATAACTCATACTCGTATTCCTTGCATGCTGGCAGACCACCTTAACATGAGGTGAGTCCGCGCCCTAGCAGCTATGTGAGAGTTCCATGTCCGTAGTTGACTTGATACTCGCGGAAAACAGAAGTGCAAAAGAAGGCAAAAGAAGTCTACTGGGACTATAAAATTGAGATCGATTAAGGCTTATTTAAGGAGTAATCACCCGCTCCTGCAAAGGCTTAATTATTGAGTTGCAACCCGCTCAGAAGTTATTTTTGTATATTAAAAAGAAAATTGGATGTAGGCTTATTTTAGGAGTAACCACCCGCTCCTGCAATGGCTTAATTATCGAGTTGCAAACCGCTCAGATATTTTTATTTACTCCCGGTAAAAATGTACCGAGTTAGGCGACTACCCATTCAGAGGTTCCGATTAAAGGTGGAGAGACCACGGGTAAGGCACAAGACAAAACAAGTGAGCGTGGTTCTCCATCGGGGCTGAAATAGGAGGCCGAATAAATGACGGATTAAGACACGTATTATGTCACTGATGAGGACATCGAGTGAGCGTGTCTCCGTCAGAGGATAAAATTCATGCACTGGCTTATGCAGTAGCATAAATATATAAATAAAAGAAAAATAATTAAAATGTTAAAGATGTTACTTATTAACTCCTACTAATTTTAAGTCCTTTATATGCCAGGAACCTAAGTCTTTACCTAACATATCCTGCAGAACATAGACCAATGGTGATTTCTTGGCTATGACTTTTGCCTTAATAAACTTTGGAGCCAGCTTTTTCGTGAACCTGTTCCCCTTGTCACTCAAGAAATAAGCGCGTTTCATGACCACATCACCAACGTTAAACTCTGCAAATTTTCGACGCAAGTTGTAGTGCGAAGTGTTCTTTAAATGAGCTTGCCAAAGTCTGGATTGCACCGTATCGAAAACGCTAGAAAGGCAACCTAAGTTTTCGGCGTAAGCGTCACGTGGCAAAAACACTATCTCGTTGCCGAGGTCGTTGTTCGTGTAATGAGTACCGCAAGTTACGAGTTCGCGACCGAAGACCAGGAAAGCTGGAGTAAATCCAGTGGCCTCGTTAACGGAGCTGTTCATGGCAAATTGCACCTTAGGGATATATAAGTCCCAGGATCTGTGATCATCATCCACATACGTTGAAATACATGTTATTATCGTTCTATTATAACGTTCCACTAAGTTGACCTGCGGGGTATATTTTGGAGTGTAGAAAACGTTTGGGATTGCATATTTCTTAAACAAGGCATCTGCGACCTTCCCTGTAAATTGGGTTCCATTGTCCATTAGTATAGCCTGCGGTACACCGTGAACGAGAAACACAGATTCCTCCAAAATTTTGGTAATGATCTCAGCGGTTGCTCTTTTTATTGGATATATTAAGCAATATTTTGAAAAACAACATGTAATAACTAATATGTAATTATTTTGCTTTCGCGAAGTTGGAAGTGGACCCATAAGATCCATTGATAACATTTGGAATGGTCGTGAGCAATCTTTTGGACGACCCATTTCTCCCAGTGTCTGGTGATTTTGGGACTTGTAGGCTAAACATTTGTCGCAAGTACCTATGAATTTTACTACTGCCTGGTACATGCCTGGCCAGTAGTAGCGTAGAGCAAGACTACGATATGTTTTAAATATGCCCATATGTCCAGCCGTGGGTACTGAATGGTTTTCATGTATGATTTGCTCACGTAATTCGGTTGGCACGACCTCCTTCCACGCGAATTCTGAAGTTAAGTTGTATTTATTCTTCGATAATCTATATAAAGCGTTATTTTTAATTATGTAGTTTTTAAATTTAGTAGGATCAATTAGGCAACCGTCATAAATATTCCTGTACCAAGAGTCTTTAGTGTCCAAATAAGAGTTGGAAGTACTAATGGCACTAATTGGGACGATCCTAGATAAAGCATCTGGTATGACGTTATCCACGCCACGCCGATGTTTAAGAACAAAATTGAATGCTGACAAACGAACTCCCCAACGAGCCAAACGACCCGTTGGATTGCTTATTGAGAGAAACCACTTGAGCGCGCTGTGGTCAGTGTAGACAGTGAACTGTTGCCCATTTTCGATGTAACAACGCCAATATTCTAGGGCGGTTACGACGGCCAGCGTCTCGCGTTCGGTAATGCTGTAATTTTTCTCAGCCCCGTTCAATGACTTACTCATGTAGGCAATTGGATGTTCTTTGCCATCAATTGTTTGGGTGAGCATTGCGCCGAGGCCAAAATCGCTTGCATCCGTATGCACCTCAAACGGTTTATTGTAATCTGGACATGATAAGACTGGAGCTGACACTAGACTTTCCTTCAATTTCTGGAAAGCGGCGTCGGCCTCTGATGTCCATTTGAATGGCGGGGTACCTTTCTTAGTCGATGTTAATTTGTTTAAGGGACCAGCTATAGTACTGAAGTTAGGAACGAAACGTCTGTACCAGGTCGCCGTACCTAGAAAACGTTTAAGTTCCTTCTTATTGGTTGGTGCTGGGTACTTTAGTATAACATCGACTTTGGAAGGATCAGTCCGCAAACCTGAGGCATCTACTACGTAGCCTAAGTATTTCAATTGCGAACTAAAAAAATTACATTTCTCTAAGTTGATTGTTAAGTTCGCCTTTTTGAGCTTTTCTAAAACCCGTAAAAGTAAGTTCACGTGGCTATTGAAATCGCTACTAATTATTATTATATCATCTAAATATGCGAAGACCTTAAGATCGAATTCAGCGAACAGCAGGTCAACTAAACGCTGTTGAGTGGCCGGGGCATTCGTAAGACCAAAAGCAGTCCTTTTAAAGCGAAAGGTGCCCCTGCCCGGAACATAAAATGCTGTTTTATCGCGATCCTCCTCAGCTATCGGTATTTGCCAAAAAGCCTTCGATAAGTCAATGCTGGAAAGGTAACGCGCGTCCCTGAGGTTATCTAGTATCTCTGAGATGTAGGGTAAGTTGTATGCATCGCGTTTAGTGACTGAATTTAGCTTCCGACTATCTAAACAAAATCGAGGTTGTCCGTTTTTCTTGGTGACAAGGAGAACCGGTGATGACCACGCGCTTTCGCAAGGCTCGACTACATCGAGAGAAAGCATCTCGTCCACCTGTTCTACCAGGATACGTTGTTTTTCAGGAGATAATCGATAATAACGCTGACGGATTGGTTGACTGTCACCTGTATCAATGTGGTGAGTTATTAGATCGGTTACTCCGAGACCCTTGTGCTGTGATGAAATGTTCTCATACTGATTAATCACATTATCTGCCAAATGCTTTTGTGATTCCTCTAAGTTGTTGTAACCCGTAATTGTGGTACGATTGCTGCTCTCTAGAGTACAATTTTCCAATGAGTTGTTTGAAATCATTACACTACCAACATACTTGGGACACAATTCAAATTTTCGCCAGAAGTCCACACCTAGAATGAGATTCGATTTGATATCTGGTATTACAAAAGCTTTAAGTAAGTGGAATTGGTTTTCAAAGTGAACTGGTATATGAATGTAACCGATGCTTTGCAAATTTTGTCCGCCTGCTGCCCTAACTGCAATGCAGTCGTCCGTGATAAGAGACATTCCTCGGTCTAATAAAATCGTATGAGCACCGTTACCCAAAATTGTGACGGCTGAACCCGAGTCTAAGAGTCCAGTGGCTGGTACTCCTTCGATCTGTACTAAAACATAAGGTCTGTTATCTAAATTATCTTTTTTATCGAGAATTGTGTGTACCTTGAAAGACTTGTGGAACCATTTAACTGTGTGCAACCACTTTTCCCAGTCTTGTCTGTCAAAGTTGTTAACGACACAATTCTCGGTGATTAGTTTTTTTTCTTACTGGGACTGTTCTTACTACATTTCTTGCAGGCAGGACGCTTAATGTCCTTCTGTCCGCAGCCAAAACAAAAGATCTCGTCCGTCTTTACAGTACAATTCCTGTAAGCATGCTCGTTACTACGACAGCGTGGGCAATAAGGAATCTTTTTATGTGATCCTTTATTTATTGCATGAACATAGTTAGGGGATATGGAGGAATCGTTACTGTTATGTGAAACTTTTTCTTCTGTTCTATTATTACTATTACTGTCTTTATGTCTATTGAACTGATTGAATTTTTTGTTATAATTATTGTTACTTTTACTTTCTGTTAAATTTCCCGAATATGCAAACTCGGGTGCTAAAGTACTTGATGAGGGTCTTGGTGGTTCTTTAAATTGAGCAAGGCGTGATTGAATGTTTTCGTAGTTACGACAAAGAGTCCTCAGCTGTTCGATTGATTTTATTTCGGCAACTGATGATAAGATGTTAGCATAGCATGGACGAATGTTATGTAAAAGTAGTTCTAGTTTATCATCCTCCGATAGTGCTTTTGTCAACCTCGAAAACAAGCCTGTCATTATTGACAAGTAAATAACTATGTTTTCTGACTCCCCTTGGGTTCGTGCTCTGATTTCAGTTAAAAGTCTATAATCATAGTCAGACTGATCAAAGTCGCGTTTTAATAAATTTGCAAGTTCATCCCAGCTAGATACTGAATCCCTAATGCTTCTGTACCAGTGGAGCGCGCCGCCAGTAAAAATCTCGGTCGCGTGAGTGAGGATTTTATCCGTTGGTATTCCTTTGGCAAGACAAAGTTCATTTACCCGCTGTAAGAAGGAACGTACGCAAGAATTTCCCTCGAATTTTAATTTTGCAAATCTATTTTGACCACCATCACATGACACTGACACGTGAATAGGAGAAGCCAAGCTATGTGTGGATAGAGGTTGATTACTAACTGATGATAAGGGGTCCGAAGCTGATGCGAGTAGTTCACTTGATTTTATCACCATCGACTTATATAGGTTTACACACTCATCGTACTCTGTTTTGTTTTTACTTCCACATGTTATTCTATTTAATCTGTGGTAAGCATGATTTAAAAGATTTTGAATTTTCATTAATGACTGTTTGTCTGTAGTTGGTGATTCTAAACTATTATCTGCCTTAGTTAAAACGTCTAAAACTCCACTTAAATCTTCCGATACTTCAAATGGGCTAGTGAGAATGTCCTCAGATGGAAACATTGTTCCGCATTTTGCAATCTGTTTTCGCAATTCCTGAACAGTAGCGGCGGGTGTTTCCCCTCTGATAGCTACTTCGTATTCGAGCTCTGTTTTTTGCAGCGACATGAATTTTACTGGATAAGCCATGTTGAATTTGGTTCAAAAAAAGTAATTATGTTATTTGAAATTGAGTTTAAAATTTAAAAAAAAAACGTGAGTCTGGTAAGTGTTGGATAGCAATCAGCAAGGTATTATGAGCGTCAATTACTCCGACTGTTACAAAATATACTTAATTATAACGTCTTGGTTGTTGGCCGTGTGAAGTGAGGAAGCTACGTTAAGAAAAGAAAACAATATAAAAAAAAAAAAAAAAAAAAATTTTTTTTTTTTTTGTTGTGAAAAAAAAATTTAAGTTCCAAAAATTTACTAAGTTTCTAAAAAAAAATCGGTGCAACTAATGTGTACGCTTCTGGTATTTAATTCTGAAAAGATGACAATATTATTTTGTGAAATAAAATATGAGTCACTATTGACATCCAATGACAAATTTTTGCTGTTGACTGTACTCAGTATAACAATAATGAACAAGGTAAGTGGTATCAAGTTTATAGGCAGGTAGACAGTTAGTAGGAAAAATTATTAAATAATATGTAGGTAGGTATGTTAGGTTGTCAGTAGGTTGGTTGGTTAGTGGATAGGTTGACAGTAAGTAGGAATTGTATTGTGGGAAACAGCTGTTAATTCAATGAAATAGTACTGTATTTTTGAGTCGTCAACAATAAAAATGTTCACTGCATAGAACATTAGTGATCCAGGTCAAATGTATACAAGTACAAGGTTAATTGATATTATACAGGCTTTAATTCCAGTTTACAAGTTTGTAGAAACAATTTGTATGTTACTAAATTTTTAGTATTAAGTTGTATTACTTGATTTTAATGTTGTTGTTTTTTATGATTTACTATGAAGTTAAATTCTTATTTAAATTGATGATAAATGAATCTAAGTTAGGGTATAATAAAATACCAAAAAAAAATATTGTTGACACTTATAGCGATATTAGAGATATTATTAATAAACGCTAATTGTGTCAGCAGTAGACAAAGTTATTATGTCTATAGTAGCCAGTAATTGAAAACCCGGCAACCCAATCCCTTCAACCGGCTCACAGCAAGCTGTTTGCCGGTAGAAATAAGAAAGAGCGTGGTACCTCCCCGGGGCGAGCCGTTACTATTAGCTCTACCACTACTGGGGAACGGTAAATTCGTTCTTACAATAACTTTACAACATAAAAGTAGATACAACGGGACAAACCTGTTCCTACCAATTAAAATAAACTAAGTAACCGCAACGTACACCTTAGTTGCTGGCAACCGAAACGTTTTACAAAAAACAACACACCACCAAATACACCACCATATAAAAAAAATACCCACAAGACAACCCTTAGGTATATGTGACCACAAAACCACGTTTTTGGGCGCCAATGTGACGGAAAGGGTGTACGTGGCGCAGGTTATAAAATAAGACCACGTAACCTCGTCAACATAAAATATATTAAACAATAAAAAAGGGGTGTGGGCAAGTTTGTGGTTCACAAACCCAAAGATTGTCTTGTAGGGAGCACAGCTGTACTGCCCTGATAGCCGGCGTGGCGATGCCCGCAGCGAGGTGCCACGCTGGAAGACACCAGGGCTCAGGTGTCGGTGTCGACCCGATGTATCTCGACGCGGCCCACGTGGCAGGTATGCCCAACGGTGGGATGGCGGAACAGGCGACGGAACCAAAATGAGTTCCAGTAGCCGCTGATGTGCAGCCGAACTGACGGGTGTAGCTGGGGACGTCAGCCGGAACCTTGGACCCCAGTATGGGGTTTTCAAAGACACCGAATTTAAATGCTCGATGGCGGAGAATAATTCGGATTAAGTTATGTTTAGGCCCGGATAATGGCGAGTTAAGACACGTGTGTAATTCACTGGACAATTAGGATCTGGTGAGACGTGTGATCGCTTCGGGACTAAAATTCCTTATGTCTAACGAAAAGATGGAGTTGGCAGCCTAAATAGCGATGGGACATATGCGAGCCGTAGACAAATCCTCACTTGCGCGACCGATATTATGCATTATCTGGCTCTTAGTAAGTATTGATTGTCACCGCACTACTTATTTTTATCTGTGGCTCGTCCTTGTCAGTTGACACATGAATGTAAACATTGCATTTTTGATGTGTTTTTATTGTTATTATGCTAATTATGTTAATAACTGAGAAGTGTAACGTACTACGTTACAACACAGTAAATCTAATTAGGAATTCCCTGCCTCTGTAAACTGCATTAAAAAGATATTAGCTTTACGTTCTTTATTGTTTCTGGTTTTCCCGAGCTGGCAAATAACTCGTCTTATACCGAATGTAAAAGAATGTCGGTTCCACCTCTGTCGCGCATTTGCATATGAAGTCTAATATCGACCTTGTGGAGATATTTTTGAACTTATCTTGTTATACGCCCGAGAGCTCACTTCATTAATGGTGTTGGAGACCGCAAGGGGTCAACATTTCGCGTTGCCCTAGAGAGAGATCGTCGAAGTCGGGTGTGAGACCGAGTCGGAGGCTGCCGACGCTGGCTCGGTGGGTATTCCCAACGTTACGAGGAGCCAGTCGCGTAACGAACGCGGCCGGCCGCTCACCGAGTGAAAGCAAACTTTTTGACCGTGTAACGCCCCCACGAGCGCTCCGTACACACGGTTTGGGTTACCCCGCCATTGTTCGCGCGCTAATTGAAAAGCTATTACGAGTATGCTAAGTAGGCGGCGCGGCGAGATGGTTTTTCCTGACGGGTCAATTTCAATATCTTATGAATATTTTACAGCCAAACATGTACGCCATTTATCACAGTGTTATTTTAGTACGATGAAGGACGTCTCTTAAATTCGTCTACCGTCAGATGTTTATTCACAGAGCCCGTAAGGTTATAAGGAAGAATGCAGCGCAAGCTATGCACCGATGTCCAAGGTTAGCATTTGAGCAAACCCCAGGGAAACCGCAAACGTTTGGCGTTGCTGACATTGATGCTTGGAACAATGGTTCCTGTTATGATGATGATGGCCTGGCTGCCTGGGCAATACCCACGTGAAAGTCTGCCTCGCCACGGTTACACACGGACGGAAATCCCAAGCGCATGTATTATGAACATGTTACGTGGGACTGAGCGGGCGCACTTTCTAATTATATCTCCATCAACAAAATCAACTCTTAAATTAAGTCTCTTATCTGTCTTTGACATCGAGCTGCATATGGAACAGAACTGTTGCTCGAACGCATATGTATACCTGAATGTTATGCTAAAAGCGTCCGCTGCGACCGGTGACCGAGCAAATTTTTTGGGAATTTTGGAGAATCCGGTTTTGGAATGCCTCGATAAACATGTTAGGTAGCTAATTTGGAGTGCTGTATTTGTTCTAAGTTTCTTTAGGTTGCATACCCAAGGACAACGAGTCTAATTGTTGTTTTATTTGGTTTTCCCATAGACGTAAATAGCAGATTTAAATAATAGATATTAATAATCATAATAGTGGTGTGGTGTGATTGCTATGTACGTCAATGCAGTAATTTTCTATGCCATAGTTCAATAGTCGCATTCATTAGGAGTAAGAAAATATGAGTTGTTTAGTTAATTGACTTAACTAGAACAGAGAGCAATACTGATTCAATTAGCCCTAGAACATTACTATGATATTGAATTATTCGAAAAAAACTAATCTAAATATTATACCACAGGCCTGCTGGCTTTAATTAAATGTACCGATCACTTTAATTTATTAACAGCCATGTTTAGAGAATTGTTATCTTTGCAAGAGCTCGTAAACCATCGCTATCTGTCCGCATTAAACACTCGTACCGTTGTATAAAGCCTGGGGTTTTCCGCCGCTCAACCTGGTTTTTCAATGTCCTCAGACGCTATTTATTATCATGAAAATTTCAACACCACTCGACGTATACGTTACACAAGTAGTTGAGAATCGTTCTTGTAAACATTGCTCAGATTTCTGAGGAGCGCTCTCATTTGAGGACCTTTCTAGGGTATTACTGATAACAATGACTTTTCCTATCATCATACCCTCCATCGAAACCTCCTTCTATTAACTAAAACTTCTCGCCTCATTTGGGCGTATAAAACATTGCAGGATGTATCGAGCGTTTAACTTAAAAGGAAATATTTATAATACTACAACTGGCAAAACCAAGCGGTCATGATAATCTTTGCACCCATTATCACATGTCTAGCGCGTTAATTTTAACAATTTGGAGCTTCACCCACGAGGAAAACCTTAACCAAGTCGTGCTGTTCTAAAAATGTTCAGTTTGAACGGAGGTTTAATAAAACCGGCGCCGTTACAATATCATAGGTCCAATCACGAGCATGACGCGTGCAGTATACGGAACACCAACCTTAGCTTTAAAAGTCAAAGTGACGTCTGTCCGTCGGCGTTTGCGCATGTCCTGACCATTGTCTCCTAATTAGTTGAGCGTAAACAACGCTGGAAGTGCTTACGTTCACACGAGACGTTATTCCCCATACTTTGTACAAAATAACCCAAACAGGCAAACGACAGCTGCGGCACGTCAATTAATTATATTTATGTAGAAAATTTAAAGTTGAGTCTGCTTGCGAGTTCTGTTAGCAAGGCTATGGGTTTTTACAAGAAAACCAGTTGAAACATCGCGCGGCCAGGGTTCCGCATGGACTTTGAGAATGTTACAGCCTCGTCTGAAATAAAAGCTGCGAATGATGCAGCTTGCTATTTTAACACACAATTTGCGTGAGGAACTTGAGAACCTATTACTGGTGCTTAAAAATGATTCAGATGTTATGGGAGGATATTTATTAAGTGAATGTACCTGGACGCGAATAGTATATTCGTATGACTACAATCTAAAAAATGTTGATCAACAGTTCCTATAATTCTTGATGGTTATAGTAATAATAGGTTTCACGCGAAGACATCTGCCAACGCATCGGCAATTCCCTGGGTAACGTTGCGGTCAGCACCTACCACCAACACTCGTTAATTCAGTTTGTTTCGACTCGTAAATAAGGAAAAAGTGTCGTTCCTCTGTAACATAAAAACTTACGTAACCCTCCGTTTTTATTGCGTTGTTATAATTTGAGAATTGACACCTGATAAAATTTATTGTGGGAAAATACCACGTTTATTAACTAGAGTATAAAAAACTTCCATCGTTTGATTGATGCCAATGGGCAGTTAATCGTCGTGGAAATTAAGGAGGCTAAAGATTCTAAAATTGTGCGATATATATACGGAAATAGTGAAAATCTAGTGGAGGCGCGCCATATTTGGCGAGGACAGTCGCGGCGCGTGCGCTGCCAGTCGCCGCGCCGCGGCCGCCACATTGTTGGGAAAACCCCATCAGGTCGGCGCGCCCGCACCCCTCGCCCTCCGCGCCCCCCCGCGTGACGACACCGTACACATGCCACTACAGAGGTACTCTTGTCGGTTGATCCGTCTCGCTGTCACGTCAGCTGTCGTGCGACTTTAATGTTTTGATTGCGAACTACTTTTTTCATTTCCCACGATTTGGTACTTTAAGAACTATGAGTGGTCAACAGCGGAATGAGTCCATGCGAACCGCACTTTTGATGGTTGAGCTGTTCCGTGTTGAGCCTGTGGTTCTATTTCTATAAATAGTTGTCTCTAAAACGGAATAATTTGGAAACTTCTACCAACTACACTGTTTAAATCATCTCAATTGCCCTGGACTGTAGCTTAGTTTATTTAGTATTTATTCGACTATTCAAAAATGCCTGTAACTAGCCTACTTGAAATAAATGTTTGGATTTGATTGATTGGCAACTAGATTTTCAGACTTCCAGAGTGGCTTTGCCTACCTTACATCATTTATATTCTTGGAAACTGTTGTTGAATGTAACTATTTACCTGTATCTGTAGTTCTGAATACAACACAGTTGTATGTCAAGGTTTCTGGGATCCCCGTAGCACCAACATTCTTGTACCCTTGACATAATAGGTACCACCATGAATCCACAATGATGTTTCCGCACTAAAAAATTCCACCCATAAAGTTTCCACAATATCTTCTTCATAATTGTCTGCATAATGTGCACAAATTGTCTATTACCATATGCAAATACGGGACTTTGTTGTTTGCCATACCATAAATTTCATACATAAACGCGGGGAAATATCGTCATAAATTAACGAATTTATGCCCTAGTGGATAGAAAATGATGAGCGGCATGACGAGGCAGGTGCGCAGTAAATTACAGGTTACCTAAACAAAGTTTTGAATGTAAACTTCATCATTGAGCGGTACTAGGAATTCCCATTTGCCCTTTGCTCTCACACTGATTGGATGTCAGTATTCATGTTATTCGTAAACCGTACATTGACTGTGCCATGTTCATACGCCCGATACTTGTAAAGTGCTATTGCAAACACTTGAAAACTTAGCAGTTACGTTAAACCGAGGTGTTGACCGCTCGATACATCTTTATTCAGTACAAGACGTTCAAGTCGGTGCTATGTGGCGTAGAGAGGCACCTTTAGGCTTGTGTTTGATTAGTTACGTTTTGGGATCTCGTTGGCAAACACACTAAACTTGATGGTTAGCATTCATCGGATAATCTTCACCTTTAACTTTTACACTTTCAAAATGTTTTGCCACGTTTTCGGAGAAGGGTATCAAATCGTCCCACGGTACGACAGTACCAGAAAGGATTATATTAAGCTCACCTAAATTCTTGAGCTTTAAAAAGCGCTCAGCAGCCGTTTTAGCTAGCGATCTATTTTAGATTCGTTTTAAATACATTTGGATCGGTTCCAGAGGCGCGAGCGAGCTACACCGATCATTATGGACCATTTTCTATAAACAATGTTCTCAGTTTTTGCATATGCAGCTGACCGTTTACATACCAAACTCGACAAAATATGTATTTATTTAATGAAGCTTAAGTAAAAAAATATGGATGACTTTTTTCTGCTTTGTTGTTGTTTTAATTTGACTTTATGATCCGGTCTACATTTGTTATTCATGGATTTTAGCTAGAATAGATTAGGTACACTTGTATTTTCATAAACTATGTACATTTAGAAATGTGTTATTTTTTTATTCCGTCTATGACGCCATGTTCTTTTATAAATACTTATTATGTAACCTGTTAAACTACGTGTTATTATTAAGTTTATTGACTGATGACGTCTGTCCTGCTAAAGGTTATCCAACTTTATTATCATCTCAATATTCTACTTGGTGTTGGAAACAAGAGCGCTCTTTTTAATTGAACTCGGTTCAATGATAATTTACTGTTATTTTTCGCACAAAAACTTATTATTTTGGGAAAACCACAAAGCAATTAATGTGTTCCATAGATACTTTTCCCGCCCGGGGTTAGTTTTGTTAGGTTTGCTACTATGTACCTACATAAAATAGTTAGGTAGGCAAGAATCGGCTCTGATTATGTCAAGAGCATTAACTTGTACGTGGTAACGCACTGCGTCAGTAATTATTATCGCTAGAAATTCCCCACAATTATTTACTTAGATTATAATTTACTGATTGATCGATTAAACAGAAATCAGCATGATTTGTACTCGTATCTGCTTTAGTATTTACGCACGAAGATGACCTTATAACAATTTTGAAGTGTCTTCAAGTCCTAAGTGCAACAATTCTTGACTTTGAGTAATTGAAAGTAGATACCTACTCAGTTCATTTTAATAGTGTAACTGTTTCATCTGGACCTCTTACCTCTTCAATGTTTGTTATCCGGGAACTATTAGTACTTCTTTTCTGTTTTTATTTTATCGTATTAACAAAATATTGTTGTTTGTTACAGGACAAGCGTGTGTGCATCTAGCAGCATCAGCAGGACACCTGGAAGCACTCCAAGCACTGATCTACTACGGAGCCAATATCAATTTAGCGGTACGTACCCACCTACTAAATACGAGAAAAACTTTAAACAAACATGCGTGCTTAATTATCCTTCAGAAAAACCATTTCAATTTCCTTTAACTTTAGTTTTGGTCGTCCAAATACCCAAAGAAGCTAGGTACAAATAAAAGGAAAAGTAAAGTGATTTGCACTCGTTGTGCTGCGAGCAGCTAGAAGTGTAACCACAACGTGAGTCAACGCGGACTCGGGCTGGCCCCAGCGCCAAGTGTGTTGGGGACACGTATTCCGGAACGCAAATAACTCGATCATGGGACAATCCGTTTTAGCTAATTCGCGGTTAAGATTCTTATTCACAATGATGACGGGAAAAAGTTATTAAAAATTAAGGGGGAATTCGCTAATGAGTCGACTAAAACACTCATCTAGGCTGCCAAAGTAGTGAGAACGACGGAAATAGACGACAGAAATAATAGATATGAATCAGCTTTGGTACAGATTTAATGGAAATGTGTTATTTATCTCGGATGTTTGGCAACATATGTGTTGTTTTATTGCCATGCGTAACAACGCCTGAAGTAGCTGGAGATGCTTAGAACTGCTTTTCAGATTCGGATTGCGGAATTTGGTTATGTGAACTAAACATACTTACAAACACTCGAGTGCGAGCGTACCGAAACCACAAACCTATTCACCTACATTTCCTGACAACATCAGTGGCCCAGTTGACAAAAAAAACTTGTCGCCACAACCCTACATAGGCAACAGTAAATATTTTGAGCCGAAGCAAACAAACGCCTTAGTCATTCCATGTCTCCTCGACGAGCGGTGGAAAACCCATTGCCATGCCATTCGTGTTAATCTGCTGATAGTGGCATATCTCTTGCGTCGGGGTTTTTTGTGTTTGTGCACCCATTGGTGTTCAGTAAACAATGTGCGCCTCTATTTGCCGTTACCTACGAGGATTAGTTGGGGCGTGTGCAGGCTTGCCGCATTGTTGTCGCTTCGGGCTCAAAGTGCACGATTTACCCTGTAACGATAATGGCTGAACAATGCGACATCCTTGTTGTTTTATCGAGCACTTAGCCGGAAATAAACTGTAAACATTGCAGTTAATTAAAACGTTGTCATTATTCCTTCCTTCTGCAGCTTTACTGATGTCTATCTCTCTTGTCAACAGGAAAATCTAGCAGGCTGGACAGCTCTGCACATCGCCGCTCGTCGGGGCGACGCTCGTCTAGTACAGTTCCTGCGTGAGAAGTGCCCGGGAGTCACGAGTAACGCACGTGACTACGCCAACAGGACGCCGCGACGCCTCGCCAAGAGAACCGCAGCGGCGCGCGCGTTCGCCAATGTCGCCGACGACAGCGACACAGACTCGGACTCAGACGATGATGTAAGTGACCCTTGCACTGTTTTGATTGCAATCTCGGGGAAGCCCACAAATATACCCACATTTCCTTTTATCTTGACAATCTTTATTTAGAATGAAGATTAGGATACATAAACCTTGTGCTGGAAAACCCAAACTGTTCGTTCTCAAGTCTTTGTTTGACATTGTTATTGAAAACAGTTTTATTGCGAGCAGTTACGACGATATGAATGATAAAAATAAAAAATATTGACGTCTGCAAATTCCCATTATTGAGCTAACAGGTAGCCAGAAGGTAATATTAATACGCAGTTCCCATAGTTATCGCCACTGTGGGAACAAATAGGCTCTAAGTTATTAATAACGCCGCACACCAACTATTGGCAGATTTTTTTCCTGTAGCCTTACAATTGAAACGAGCGAGTTGTAAAACATCATTTGAAACTGTGCTCAGGGATAAGTTGTGTGCTTTATCAGTGGCTGTCTGGCGTGTTATCGCCGGCGGCGTCCTGTCAGCTATGTGCTCGTATTAATGTATGGCTCTCTTCCACAGATGTACGACAGCGATAGTGAGAGCGTGTTCGAGGCACTCACGAGGCTGCGCGGCGAGAGCAACAGCGCGCTGACGGGCTGCTGCTAGGCGACGCGGCGGCACCGCACCAGACACGGCAGCAACATACCGCCCGCACGGCACGGACAACAATCTACCAGCGCTTAGTTACTATCCCGTCATGACCCCACTATGTTGTCAAATTGTAATAAGGTTTCAACAAATAGATCTGAACATTATTTCCTTGCCTGCTACCGATACGGCAGCTTAGACTATTCAAAACTAAACTTGAGTACAAATATTGGTTGCTATTAAAATTATTGCCATAAAATAGCGTAGTAACCTATGATAAGACTAACAGTTACTGTAAAACTGTCCTTAATTGTAACAAAGCAATTAATCGCTACAGGTTTTTCCGACCGTAACTGTAAAAACATAACAATTCTTATAGTTGTGTGTTTAACTACTAGAACGAAAGGGCAACGCTGGATTGCCTTGAATGAAAACATACCTCGTTACAAGTTTTCTTTTGGTCGGTCTAAGCTCTGTGTCGCGAGGATTTAGTCTTCACTCTCATTTGTAAATATAACTGAGGGGAGGAGAAGATACTTTGACGAAACGGGAAATACGGTCCGCGGTACACAGCGGTGGGAACCTCCGGGAATATTATAATATGAAGTCATAATTATACGGATTTGCCCTCTATTTGTTTGACGGGACAAATGTAGTTAAATGTAAAGTGATTGGGAATTTTCGACTGTTCAACACAAACATGGAATAACCCAACACTGTGTACAGTGAATCCCAAAGTAGTTTTAAGTTATTTGTAAGACTCATGTACAGTCGTGGAAAGAATGTTAACTTTAGAAAATTATTTAAATAGTTAATGCCTGTAAAAATCTGTTATTTGTATATTTATTAGAGTCGAATAAATGTTGTTTACAATATAAGTTTGGTATTTTATTGTTATGTACTCCTACTGATGTTCTTTCCGCGACTGCACAGGTAACTGCTATATTGATAAAATTTTGCCGGATACTTTGAAATGAGGAAAAGGTTTATTTTTATGAATATGGCAGCTATAGTTAAGTGAAGCTGAATAATTCAGCTTGTCTTTAGGTGTACTATCAGGCTTACAAAATGTCCTTGAGCCAAAAACAACTCTATTGTAACGGGTTAAAGTTCTATTATTGAACTTCGAACTAGCTGGGTTTAAATTTAATGTCTTCCTTTGGTTATCATTTGATTGACAATGTTATTGAAAAGGTTATAAACCTCAACAATAACAGCTTTGATAAAAAACAAACAGAATCAAATTATCTAAATATAAATATTTCTATTTACATCGGAAGAGTTAGACAAGTTCCTCACAGCAATGTGGTTAGTATGACCGACACTAAACAAAATGTCATGTCGATGTAATTATTACGTTCAAAATAATCTTTATATTGAATGTAAGACAATTATTACACATTAATATGATAGTCTTGCCCAAACTTTCTCGTGAAAGAAGGTGTTAAGACTATTGGCTGTCTCCTCTTCGGGGATATGGCTGTATGTCATGTCATAATCGACATATTTTAGGGCCTTATCAGAGCCTCATTTATATATCTTATTTTTAATTAGACTAATCCAGTGGTACTCAATCTGGCGCGCAGCTGTAACGCTCGGTATTTCTGTGCGGTTTGCAATAGGTAGTATAATTTATCGAAACATGTACGACATGGGATTGCACAGATAGTTTGAGTACCGCTGTAGTAACGTAATCTGCCGAACTTCCGAACTTTGTTTGGAATTAGAGGCAAAATATATTTGTTATCTTATGCATGTTCGTGATGACGCCACGAGGCTCGATCGTCAAATAAGCAACACATGCCAAATAGAGATAGCGTATATTCGTAGAGTAAGGACAGATATATGTAGGTCGAGAGCTGCTGTTTGACGCTCCAGTTCTCGTGACGACACACGTCAAACAATATTTGACGCATCTCAGCAGCTGAATGTCTGACGGTGACGAGCGAGTGTAGTTAACGCTTTAGTCTCTAGCTTTCGGTAATTATATACACTTCGTTTTGTAATGTCTATGTATATTGTTTTATCGTAGTGATACACGACAGCACGCAACGTAAAACTCCGGCTGTCAGCTCTTACTCAACTTCGCTAGTCTAAAAAGCTGCCCAACGATTCCCCAAAGTAGAAACGACGCTGTGATATGTTTTTATAACATTTTGACGTTTTTTTTTCATTATTATATTATCAGTAAGTGCGTGGTAACTAGGTCGAGTCAGACATTCAGTATCTGAGACTTGCTCTACTATATATAACTTATTAGAAAATAATTAAAATAGGTCCTATACCTATGTATAATATTTGGATACCCTTCATGTTATGAAATATATATAATAATTAATTAGCGTAGCATAACTAAGCGCATTATTTTAAATTGTTGTCAGTTTATATATTGATAAATACAAATTATATCACAATTCAGTTCTTTTATTGAATCTTCCCAGTAACTTTTTACACCCACACACACACATTTCGCCAGTTATGTTTAAGTCTCATGTAAAACCTATTGCTATCAATTGTGGCTACCACTGGAAAATTCCTGATGAAAGAACCGAATCCCAATTTGCCCGACTTGAGAATCGAACCAGACCTTATACTCAGCAGCTGCGGTTGCGACCACTAGACCAATGATGCAGTTATATTCAGGATGATTTATACAAATTCTCAGAAAAGATACAAGGGTTAGCGACGATAGCGCATGGCGCCTTCGTCTGAAACTGATTCAGCCGGCAATCAAAACAATTCCTTGTATGATCTACTAAATATAAGCAGATATAGTCACAACTTTTAAATAAGTATAATTGGCTATTATGATTCACCGACCACCGTGTTGTGCTGTAGGTATGTTTAGTACGTAACTTCTGTCTTATGCTGATGTCATTGCATTAATTAGGCATGTATTGCACTTTTATTAATGACGAGTGCCACTTCCTTCCTCTATTCTTAGGGCCGTCCCCTTCCCAGAAGTCACAATTTGTATGTTCAGTGTTGTGTATCTACAGGGTGATGAGTATTAGGGTATTTAACAAAAAAAATATAATTAGTCCGTCACGTCACATAGATCACCAAAAAATATTGGACACGTATTTTTTCTTTTTTCACGTAAACAATGAAGACGATATTTTTTTAGTCAGTAAACATCCCTATTGGGGCTTGAAATGGGTGGAACTAGACCTAATTTGCATTATTTTTGACCTGGATTACTTGGGGTGCAAATCAAACGGGATTGTTTTGGACGTTACGAATATCATTTTGTAAGTAGATTGACTCAAATACTCCTGATTAAACATAAAAACTCACGCAACAGCTAGGGGTTCATTTGGACGATAGTAGAAAATATATAAAAATAAGTATGTTAGGTAATTTTGTGAACAATTCCGTAATTTCTTTATTTAATAATTCGGTAGCCTCGGCGTTAACCATTCCAATGACACATCATTTGCACATCTCTTGGCCTTTTAGATTCAAAGATAATTAGCATTTCACTGAACATACCCTAGGGCTATCATTCCGCTAAGTTCCAAACTCCGGGCAATTACCGAGAAAATTTCTGATGGGAATCGAACCCACGACCCCAGCACAGTAGGACTCATGCTTGCGACCATGGCTTCGCAACACAATCGAGTCTATACAAATCTTTCCATTGATGAATCTCGCGATCTCGAAGTAGGTTTAATTTTTTTTTCTGAGTCGTGAGATAAAATTAGCCAACGAATCCCGTGTTAAGCTGAGATACTTATTATCAGTAGGTATAATTATGACAAAATTCGTGGCTCTGACATTGCAATAGTAAAAAAAAATGCAAAGGGGTCAGCTAGAGAAAGGAGAATTACCGGATTACAAAATTGTAGTGAGATTTGACGATGTGTAGGTACCTAAGCCGGTACGAGATTATAATATCATCATTCTCCTGCCCTTATCCCAATTTATTTGGGGTCGGCGCAACATGTCTTCTTCTTCCATACTTCTCTATTTCTCGTCATGTCAGTAGTCACCTCCTTTCTAGCCATATCATCCTTCACACAGTCCATCCATCGTTTCTTTGGTCTTCCTCTACTCTTATAGCCATCTACATTCATACTCAACATTTTTCTCACAACATTTTCTTCATTCCTTCGCATCACATGTCCATACCACGACAATCGATTACCGCACAACTTTTCATTTACCGGCGCCACTTTCAGACTTCCTCTTATATACTCATTCCTTATTTTATCCATTCGCGTCACACCACACATCCCCCTTAGCATTCTCATCTCAGCCACATGCAATTGCCTTTCATTTATCCCTAGATTATAATAGTGCCACAAAATACGCTGGTCTGAAACCGCTCTTATAACTACAGAACTATTGCGCAGTTTTTTCACAATCTCAGTTTCGTGGTCAGTCATAAGACAGTTGACACATTTGATCTCATCTCCGAACTACCAAATTTATCACCGATTCGTGCCACTTGACCTTTTGGTGGTATTGGTACCACCCGTATCTACCAGTCTGATTGCGACATAAGAACTTTTATTTCTTACAATCTTAGGGTTTCTTGCACAAAAGGCATAAATCGTTACATAACGTTATGGCAGCAAATGACATTGTAGGTACAATGCATCATAATACGCTCGGCAAACTCGACAGTAGCGCCCTCTCGAAAACTTAAAACATACTATAATATTTCCAAAAAATAAATTAATTAACGTAACATTATACTTATAATTGTATATGTAAGAAAAGGAGTTAGGTACTGGAATGGTAGGTTACTCATTTGATTTTTGAACATTTCAATAAATCCAGTCCGGTCAATTTAGACATCTGAGGTTACATTAATTCCCAACCAGCTGGAAATTGGTAGGATTGTTCAAAATACCATTACAAATGAAATGTGAAAAGTCCTCATCGTTCCGACACTTGGAAAAAACAAATACTCGGGGCAAATATCTCGTTTCCTATGGGTTTCTCACTATTTGTATCTACTATGCTAGCCAATTATGAATAGGATCGCGCTTGCTGCAACTTCACACGGTAGCAGTAGGTACTTATCTGAGATAAGTACTGCCAGCAAAAAAAGAAATGCGAATAAGAAATGTTATATTTTTTTAATTATACATTTAATTATTATAATATACAGGATGGTGCTGACAATACGACAATAAATGAAACCACTAGAGATTTATTTGATGGTTTAATAATGTTTCTATGGACTAGAACTACCAGTGGTTTTATTTATTGTCGTATTGTCGGCACCAACCTGTATATGTTCATTTTTATAAAATACTAGCTGTTCCCGGCATGCGTTGCAGTGCCCTTTTTCCTACCTACTACCTGCCTGTGTACCAACTACCTACCTACCTACTACCTCTTACCCTACCTACCTACTATCCTACCTACCAACTACCCTACCTACCTACTACCCTACCTACCTACTACCCTACCTACCTACCTACTATCCTACCTACCTACTACCCTACCTACCTACTACCCTACCTACCTACTACCCTACCTACCTACCTACTACCCTACCTACCTACCTACTACCCTACCTACCTACCTACTACCCTACCTACCCCTACCTACCTACTACCCGACCTACCTACTACCCGACCTACCTACTACCCGACCTACCTGCTACCCTACCTACTTACTACCCTACCTACTACTCTACCGACTACCGTACGTACTCTACTATCCTACTTACTACCCTACCTACTACTCTACCTACTACCCTGCCTACCTACCTACCACTTTCTCACCTTTTAAACCTTCCCTGGACTTCCACGAATAATTCAACACTATAATTAGCCAAATCGGTCCAGCCGTTCTCGAGTTTTAGCGAGACTAACGAACAGCTATTCATTTTTATATAATATAGCTGTACCCCGCGTGCGTTGCAATGCCCTTTTACCTGCCTACGTACCAACTACCTACCACCTACCTACCTACATACTACTAATTTCTCACCTTCTCTGGACTGCCACAAATGTTTCAAAACCAAAATTAGACAAATCGGTCTAGCCGTTCTCTAGTTTTAGCGCGACTAACTAACAGCAATTAATTTTTATATTATACGCAAACACCATTTGAAAAATCGTTTTTCTATTGGGAAAGAAACAGTAATTATTTGTGATTATTGTGATAATGTCGTATGGTCTGTTTGAAGTTGTCATTCGTTGACTGAACAACTGAACGTCACTCAATTGTTTTGCCTTCCCGGAACCTCTCCACTAACACTTGAACTTTATGGGTACGGTATTAAAGCTCAAATTGATTTTACGTTTTAGTTAGAAAACGTTTGTATGGGAAAAAGAAAAGGGCTGTTTTTAGGGCTTTTCCGGCCATTATTCGAATTTTTCTCGCCGTAAGAACCATCCTTGAACTTCAACGAACATTTAAAAAAAAAAATCAGCCGAATCGGTCAAGCCGTTTTCATGCCAAGTCGTGACAACGGAAAACGGGTTTCATTTTTATATATATAGATTTAAAGTCATTTACTTCAAAAAACTTCTTTATTGGATGTTAACAATTTCGGGCAAAAATTATAAAAAAGGATGGCATCGCGGCAGAGCCGCGGAGGATCTGAATACGTCCGTTCGAGATGACGGTCGCGGGGCACTCTCCTGTCTCCTGCGCCGCTCGCACGTTGGCTGCGAGGCGTTGCAACCACAGAGTAGAGAAACCACAGCCTACTCGATACGATTTTATTTCCCCGCGCTATATCCTCCCCCTCTAGCCTAACCAAGTGTCCTCGCAGTTGGGCTAGTTTAAATACCTGCGCGGTCTACCACGTTTGCGTTTTCCGCGAACAGGAGGCTCTACTTGACCCGCGAAAGGCGTGAGGTGCGAAACGTGATATTTTCCTACGTTTGCCCTGGTCTGTATGTTTTCCAGACCATAAGTGGTCGGGCTGATAATTTTCCCTATCTTATATGGGCCGTCACGACGTGGGATAAACTTCGCGGTCTGTCCGCGGCCTGCGTCATTAGGTCCCTGCGTTTTTAATAAAACTAGGTCGCCTACCTTGTACTCTGGTGGCGGCCTCCTCTTTTGGTCAGCATTCTCTTTCTGGACGGCCTGCGCCTTCTCGTCGTGAATGTCCCTAGCCTCGTCTAGGGTCGCAGCCATTTTCTTTAGGTAAGGCGTAATGTTGGGCACGAAATTGTCGTGTTCTACAATAGCCCTCATGTCTAATGCTGAGTCGGAAGGGGCTCGTAACTCTCTCCCGAAGGTGAGGTACGCCGGCGAATACCCTGTGCTACTGGTAATCGCGGAGTTCATAGCAAACCTGATTGCAGCAAGGTGTATGTCCCAGGTGGTATGTTCGTGGCCTACGAGTATGGCTAGTTGAGGTTTAAGGTCGCGGTTCTTCCTCTCTATCGGGTTGGCTTCGGGATGATAATAAGGCGTGAGTGCCTGGCTAATCCCCAGAACGTGACATACCTGTTGCATGACCTCACTCACGAATTGCACGCCGTTGTCGCTAATAAGGCGGCGTGGCACTCCATACCTCAGGAAAACTTCATTTGCGAGTGTCTGAGCGCATTCAACGCCAGTGGCATTCTCCAATGGAAACAATTCCACCCAGCGCGAGCAGACATCCTCAACGATCAGCACAGCACCCACCTGTTCTTCCTAGGCGTCTCTACGAGTGGACCGAACAAGTCCACGGAAACTACCTCGAATCGTCTCGCCACAGCAGGGGTTTGTAGCAATCCGGCTGGCTTGCGATTGTCAGCTTTATACCTCTGGCAAGGCACGCACTCCCTTATGTAGTTCGTGATGAATGTGCGCATGCCAGGCCAATAATACCTAGCACGAACGCGGCTTAACGTGCGCTCCACGCCGAAATGGCCAGCTGTCGGCGCATCATGGAAGTCAGCTATAACCTGCCTGCGTTCGTGTTCAGGCACAACTAGACAACAGTCCTCGCTATCGTCAGACTCCAAGCTGTACCTGTATAAGATACCGTCAGAAATGGTGTACCCACGGTCAGACCAAGGTCTGCCCCTAGAGGGTTCCTCAGACTCCATATCCTCAATAATCTTACGAACCTCTGGGTCCAATAGCTGATTACTGCGGATATCGCCGCTGTTCCTCTTTGGTATATCGATTACTGTCATACATAGGTCACACTCGTTCTGGTCGGCTGAACAAACTGGTCGCGACAAAGTGTCTGCAACTGCGTTTGAGCGACCGGGTGTGTACTCAATGCTGAGATCGAACTCTTGTAACGTTAGGGCCCATCTGGCTAGTCTACCGCTAGGTGACCTTTGACTCATCAGCCACCTCAAGGGCTGGTGGTCTGTCCTAACGGTGACCTTCGCGGTTTCTACATACCCGCGGAACTTACCGAGTGCCCACACAACAGCGAGAGCCTCTCGCTCAGTCGTGGAGTAGTTCCTCTCGGCGCTAGTGAGGAGTCGACTTGCATACTCAATCGGCCTCTCGTCTTGTCCCTCCCCCTGCATAAGAACAGCCCCAAGGCAATAAGCGCTGCTATCAGTGCAAAGGACAAAGGGTTTCGCCTCGTCAGCCTGACGAAGGATGGGCGCGGAAACGAGCAGAGCCTTGATGCGCTCAAACGCCTCCTGTTGCTCGGCGTCCCATCGCCAAGCACTCGACTTCTTCAGGAGGTTAGTGAGGGGTCTCGCGGTTTCCGCGTAATTATTAATAAAACGTCGGTACCAACTCGACGTCTGTAAGAAGCACTTTAAGTGTTTTACGTTTTGAGGGGCGGCCATGTTTCCAATAGCCGCTGTCTTGTCTGGATCCACCTGGATTCCACCTGGAACGATGACGTGTCCTAGGAACTTGACAGACTCCCTTGCAAAGACACTCTTGTCCCTATTCACCCTTAACTTGAACATGGCCAGTCGCTCGAAGACTGCCTCCAGGTCAGCCAGGTGCTTTTCAAAGGGGCCTGGCGACAGCAAGATCAGATCATCCAGGTATGCCAGGAGTTCCACTTCCTTCAGGTTGGAACGGAAACGGTCCATCATCCTTTGGAAAGTGGCTCCGGAATTACGCAACCCCATGGGCATTCGCTTAAATCTAAAGGTGCCGATTGGTGTTGTGAACGCTGTCTTGTCTTGGTCCTCTGGGCAGACGCTCACCTGGTAGTAACCTGAGCGAAGATCAAGAGTCGTCATATACTCACTGGTTTTGGCGGCGTGCAGTATGTCCTCGATACGCGGGAGAGGGTACCGGTCTGGCTCCGTTACCGCATTAAGCTTCCGGTAATCTATACATAACCTTAAACTTCCGTCCTTCTTACCCACGAGTACGACATTGGAGGCCCAAGGTGACTCGCATTCTTCAATGATTTCGTCCCGCAGCAGCTTATCAAGCTCCTTCTGCAAGGCTTCTTTCTTAACTTGTGACATCCTGTATGGTGGGCAAGCAATAGGTTCTTGTTGTGGACTCACTTTTATACGATGTGCGGCGAACTCCGTCGCCGGTCCGTCGCGCGCAAATTGCGGCGCGCGGTCTTCAATGAACGCGTTCAGGGTACACTGCTGCTCGGGGGTTAACTTGCAACCTTCGTCCGATCGCAGCAACAACTCATTGGAAGATGTGTGCAATAAACCTGCGTCGTCGGAGTCGAGACTGTACGTATAAACAAAATCATGACGATGTCCCGGACTGTCCGAGAACGACCATGTGCGTCGGGCGACGTCTATCACCATGCCGGCCCGCGCTAAGAAATCTATACCTAGAAGTGTTCTAATATTACTACCAGGCAATACTAAGAACTGGCACGTTACCCTACGACCTTTAATAATAATATCTGCCTCGGCCGACAACAGGTCTCTCCACCCTTGCGTGCCATCAGCCAGGCGCACGAAACGTTTTGTTTCGGTAAACTGAACTCCTGAGTTTACTAGAACTCGGTGCAAAAGGGGGCTCGCAATGCTATGCGTGGCTCCGGTATCTATAATCGCCACGCCGTTACGGCCCATAACACTAATATTTACCATCGGGTGATTGTCGCGCGTACTCATATTCGTAATATGAACGCACGAATCAGTATCACTCGTACTAGCGTAACTATTATTCTCTACATCATCGACATTATACGTACAAAAATCTATATCAACCTTATTGAAAGATGTTTTGTCGTCGGGTTTCGACGCTGTTTTCGCGCAAACATCACATTTCGACCTCACGACTCCCTGCTTTCCACAACCATAACAACGTAATTCTTTAGGTGTTGTATTGCTATTATTCTTATTAGTGGTAGCCTTTTCGCGATTACGACACTCGTCGCTAACATGCCCAAAAAGCTTACAGTAACTACAACGGGGTCTATTTCTGTTGTTGCAACGCGACGCATTCGCACTCGTGGTAGGGGAACTCGAATTCGTGAGAACGCGGTCGATGGTAGTCACCGCCGGTGTTTTGGTTTGCGAGGTCGAATTACTGTTATTGTTATCAACATTTACCTTTGATGCCTTGTAGGTATCCTCCGCGATCCTAGCCTTATACAATAAGTCGTCTAACCTACGGACACTATCTCGCGGCACTCTCTTCACTACGCGGCGGTGTAATAAACCATAGCAAATGTCAACCTGCACCGTCTCTTCAAGCGAGTATGGCAACTTAGCTATTAATGCGCGCACTTTACACAGGAATGTTTCTGCACGTTCTTCCCCTTGTTCCTTGGCAAAGATCTCCCGCAAGGTTAGGTGCGCGGGCTGCGCCACACCGTAAGTCGCGCGAAGCCGCGCGATCGCATCCGCCCACGTAGGTACTGACGCTTTCACGCCGCGCCACCAGACGGCGACGTCGCCCTCCAGCAGCATCGGCAACCCACGTAAAGCATGCTCGTCGCTTACCGCTGCACACTCCTTGTAAATCTCGACGGCGTCCAGGAATGCTTCCAGGACCTCGATATCCTGAGACGACCCGTCGTATCTCGCCGTGCACTTCGTGAAGTTGGCGTCACTGCACGGCGCGGCTGCGACAGCGGTACCTCCGCTGGTCGCGTTTGATGATGGAGAGGCCCCGACTGGGGTGGAGGCCCTGAAGTCGCCGCTGGACGTCATCAGCGTATTGATGAGGCTTCGGTTGGCTTCCACTTGCGCACGCGTTATCGTCTCGATCAGCGTGGAAAAGAAATCCGAGGGGATCTGGGGAGCTGGTTGTAGTGTCGACCTCGAGCCGGCGCTCGCGGCATCGTCCGCGTGGCCACGCTCGGTGACGCTCTCCTCTTCAGTGAGCGTGATGTTACCTTCATCTTCTCCGCGTTGTTGACGGAGGGCTTCTCCTTTCCTCGTTGTCGGCATCTTCACGGTGTTGGTGATGACAACGGTAGGGCGGTGAGTAGGTAGGTACTTTACCCGCGGTCACGTACGCACTCGATCTCTTTGTAACGGTCGTAGCGATTCGGCCACAAGTTTGGGCGCCAGTTTAAAGTCATTTACTTCAAAAAACTTCTTTATTGGATGTTAACAATTTCGGGCAAAAATTATAAAAAAGGATGGCATCGCGGCAGAGCCGCGGAGGATCTGAATACGTCCGTTCGAGATGACGGTCGCGGGGCACTCTCCTGTCTCCTGCGCCGCTCGCACGTTGGCTGCGAGGCGTTGCAACCACAGAGTAGAGAAACCACAGCCTACTCGATACGATTTTATTTCCCCGCGCTATAAATATTATTTCTTGAATTCCATAAATAAATTTTCAACTCAATATGAGTTCAAAGAGAGGTGTTGTGCTCCATCCTAGAGCACGAGAAATCGTTTTAATGTGCATAAGTACTTTGAAAGTTAAAAAAATCGTGTAATATTTTTATTAACATGCTTTTTTTCATATCCTACTCATGTAAAACTAATTTAACGTAAAATTGATTAGAAATACCAAAAATGTGAACATTAAGTAATTAAACTGAGTATAATTTCTTCATTGATTTTTTTGCTCACCGTACGCTTTGGTAATGAAGTTCGCAAGTTTTGTTGAACAAAATGGCGTCTTGACAGCGTTATTCTTAGTTGGCTCGCATAGTATGATAAATATTGTAGAGAATTAAATTCCCTACAACTTTTTCTTGATTTTAGTCCGTATTTTCATAAACATAAGGACAAAATAAAACAGGTTGTGTTGAGGAGCAAACATTATGGTAGGCACGGTCTACTCATTCAGCTGCATTTTGTGAAGCACACACGCAGGGGCGGTGTCTACTGATCAAATGATTCAGCATAAGTATAAAGAAAGAGGCTATTTATATGGTCCCTAGTTTGCAGGAGATTAGCAAAGGCCACAGGGTAATATCTAAGTTCAACTTCACTGATAAGACCGTTCGAGATTGATACCTACCTCACTTTGGTTATCGTATAAAAGTTTTATATTCCTCACTAATTATTTTTTGTAATAGAGTGGAATGGGCACATTTGTATGTTTTTTTTTTATGACTTTACCTCTTCCATGCTAACACTATTAACATGCTTACGGAGTACTATTATGTATTCTGTGCTTACGGGTCACACTTTTCTAGATCATATTTCTTTATTTCATTTCCATTAGCCTGTATTGTCCCACGGCCAATCTCGCATTAAAGCCTCTAAGTCGTCACGCCAGCGCCACAGAACATAATTATATACCCTAACGGGCCAGCGCTTTCTAGACCTCCCTCTTCGACGACGCCCGCGCCCGTCCTCGGGCCCCCACTGCTATTTAAATTGACTATCATAATTAATTTAGTTAAAACCAAACCGCAATTAAAAACGACACTATTAATTATCATAGGTTTACAAAATGTTAGGCAACATTATCAATTATCATAACATTGGTAGTTCTGTTTTGTGGTCAACTACTGCTCATTGATAAGTAGGTAACCTATCTATAACTAATAATTGTCTTTTGAACCTTCTAGGCACAAACAGTAATATTAAAAAAAGGGGAGTGCCGGCCGAGGTGAAAAATTGAACATTAACGTTGTGCATTTTTGAATATTTTGGAATGGTTAGGGTACAATATTCATTTATTGCGCTATCGTACAAAAATATGATAATTTATATTAAAAAAAATTAACACTTCAGAACTATTACAATAATTTTAAATTAAAAAGTTTATCTCTCAGAAAAATCAAATAGACATTTGACACACACGCACATTCGCGCAAGCGCCCTGCGCAGTCTTACGAATTTTCGATCAGGTCACGTGTCCTCCTGACGCGAGTTTAACTTTTTTACCATTTTCAAAAAAAGTGCACAACGCCGCTAAAGAAGTTTTCACTTCAAAAAATGTAGGTACTTAACTACCTACTTATCAGTTTGAAAAAAAAATATCCTAAGTAGTTTGTATTTTGATTCAGGTGTGGTCAGACCACTCCCATATTTAATTTAAGTAGGCTGTTTATGTTACTATCCTTACTTAGGTACTGTGTACCTCGACTTGGAACCATGCATCCTAATAATTAACTGAATTATTAAGTACTTTCCTATTTGAATCATCGTTTACATTTTTTGCCATGGAACCCTAATCCTTTTTTTAAACTAAAGTGGCTCAAGGCACTTACTCCTTTTAATATTAGCTATCTGCCCGTAAAAGTTCCGTCAAAATCCGTCCATTCATTTCGGATATTAGCCGGAACAAACGGCCATACAGACAAAAAAATTTTTTGGGACATGTACCAGGGGGTTTTCAACGAATTATGTGCAAGGCAAAATAGCTTTAGTTTTCCTCTCTGATCGGTTATTTACCTATGTAGGTAAAGACGATTCTTGAATCCATCCAATACTTAGTAAGTAGGAGCTGGTATGTCTATGTACCTATAGGTAGTGGGCACGCATAACTTCACTGGTACCTACTGAGAAAGTGACAATGAACGACAATAGCATATGTTCCATAGCTCTATGGCCCGTAGTAAGAGCAGCGGTGCCCCAGTGGGAGAGCAGCCGTGGCCCTATGGTGGTGGCCCCGACTTGTGAACAGTCGTGGGTTCGAGCCCAGGCAGGTGCATTACTTTGTGTAATTTATTTCATCACCACTGCTCACAAAACGGTGAAGGAAACCGTCATGTCTTGGAATTAGAATCAAAAAATTCTAAGACTTGTGACATCTACCAATCCGCACTGGACCCGCGTGGTGGGTTATAGCCTATCCCCCTCCTAGAGAGGAGGCCTGAGTGACCGGAGTCCCTACAGTGGGAACATTATTCATTATTATTTATTTCATTATTCATTATTATTTGTTTATTTATATTTGTATTCTACCACAGTGCTGTCCTATTTGACCCTAAGGTTGACTGGTAGAGAATGCCTTGTGGCATTAAGTCCGCCTATGTACCACGTTTGTGCATGAAGTTTAAATAAATAAATAACATTATAGACCGATGATGCTGGTCTTTAGTTGGTAATTATTATAATTTTGATCATAACATGGGTTCTGAAACATCCAAATTAAAGTACAATCTTCAACTTCATCCAATACCTTACCTAAAGCTGTACCGTTAAATTGTACAATAAGTAAGGCAACTACCAATGAACTTAAATACTTCGATACGAGTAGAAGGACCGTATGGTACGTATGTATGATTTATGAATGTAATGGAGTAACTTTTCTTACTGAGATGAAGACTAATCGAGATGGAGAATAATGGATCGAGTATGGATAAAGAAAACAATGCTGTGCCTAACTCAAATAAATGCGGACTGGGTTGGACTTGAAATACCTAAATATTACAATAGACTATAATTGTATCTAAATAAAAAGAATCCGCTAGCTGTACTGGGTGGGCCCCAGAACCCACAGTAAACAATGATATAAAACCCACCGCAATATACTGAACAGAGGTAGGGACTATTTTTATAAATCTAGATAAAACAATGTTAAAATCTAGGTATTTATTAGGAGAACAATACACAGTTTATAGGATATTCCGCCCGATTATTTTGAGGGAAACTCGCCCTACCACGAGTAACAGTTTCCCATTAAATGTAACGATTTGAACGCTGGAATACCCCAAGCAAATAATGATAATATTAATCTGTACATTAGTTGCAGTTTAATATAGGTACCTACATATTATATATTAATAGCATTGGGGTTTTTCAAAAGGGGAGTTCGGAGAAATATCAGTTAAAAGACATACCTAGGATGTTGGTTACTAGGCCCAGTGGCCTTACAGTTAATTGCTTATTTACCACTGTATTTAAGCAATTAACCTAATTGGCTTAATTACTATAGGTATATATGATATTATTGGTACTTCTACTTTGATATAAACATTAGGAATACTATTTATGTGAAACCTATTGAGCATAATTGTTCCAAAGCTTAGCAGCAACCTAATTCTAATCTATTAAAATCCCTAATTTCAATTCATGTTACGTTGATGCTGGAGTAAATTTAGTAGATTTCAGTCATCAAAATGTTTTAAATTGCAGCGCAAATTGGATTACTTATATTTACTGGAAATTAAACCGCAAATGATGAAAGTGCATTATAATATCCTGCATCGATGCCTCTGAGAGTGGTGCGTCGTGACCAAAAAGGGTCAGGAACTCAGGAAGCCCACCATGACTAGGAGGATAGAATAGGTGTTTAAAAAAATATTTCAAAACTTTGCCTCTATAATTTGTATAATAGAAAACCCATTTAGCTAGGTATAGGGTAAACTATTATTAGATAACAAGCGATGTGACATGTAAATGACCAGCAATTTGCCGTCTAACAGTTATTATTTTAATTTTTTATGATAATTAAACAACAACGCAGAGCAGCGGTGGCCCAGTGGTGGTGGGTGGGTTCGAACCCAGCCAGGAGCATTACTTTGTGTAATTTATTTCATCACCACTGCTCTCAAAACGGTAAAGGAAAACATCGTGAGGAAACCGGCATGTCTTAGAATCAAAAAAATCGAAGACATGTGACATCTACCAACCCGCACTGGGCGCGCGTGGTGGATTATAGCCCATCCCTCTCCTAGAGAGAAGGCCCGAGTCCCTGCAGTGGGAACATTATATGATGAAATATCAACGAGCTATATACCTATGTGGAGCGCAGTATACATGGAGTTGAATTAACGATACTGCGCTCGGAAACGAATATATCTGACATGGCTCTAGACTTCGAGGCTGCAGAACTGAAATGGGATTCAATTGAGCAGGACATGTCTGCGCACGGAGGAAACACTGTGAGCCACAAAATAGCTCAAAACTGGTGTCCTGGGCAGAAGTGTGGTCGCGGATGTCTTCTGCCAATACATTTCATGAATGTCTGTCATAAAAATGTATTGGCAGAAGCAATGGGAAGTGAGTTAAATTTAACTCGAAAGAGTTATTTACAGACACCGCGACAGACAATTTAAATACAAGTTTTTATTTAGTTTCAACTAAATAAAAGCTTGTAGGTACTTAAATTTTAAGAGTAAGCTTGTTCTGTAAATCTATCTTCTAATATACATTTATATTAAGCTCACTCTTCTTATTGCGTGTTATCCTGTTGCCTTTAGGTATAACTTCGCCAGAAATGCTTTTGGGTTATTCCACTTTTCAATATCATATTTTTTTAACCTCCGTGTACCCAGAGTCACAGCAATAAAAGTCAACATTTCGGTAAAACCTAACCCATTAAAAAACTAGCCAAGTGCGAGTCTGACTCACAAACCGAGGGTTCCGTATAAATTGTATGTTAATGGTTTGTCCATCACGGAAATCAGGTCTCAAAGATTTGAATCTTTATGATCTTAAGAAAAGATAAGTATTTCGCAGTTAAAATAATAAGTAGGTACCTAATTGTAAGTTTTCAACTTGTTACTATAGTTGCATGAATAACAGGGTATGAAGTTCTTCATCCCTCATAGTAAAGGGAGGATCCTCCGACCAGACGCGTGTTGTGTGTGGCGGGCTGCTGCCTTTTTACTATAATTATGTTCTTAAGGCCCCTAGCACATGGCGTATTTTAAACGCGCAGACGACGAGATGTGAACGCACCCTTGTAACCTAAGGCCCATAGCACACGGCGTATTTTAATGTAGATGCCAATTTTTGCGTTTTTATAGATTCAAACGCGCGTAAAACATGATACAAACGCGCGTGTGAAGCGCGTTCGAAACTCATTTGAAGCGCGGACAAAGGGTCGGTTTGGGATCGCTGCATCTGCGCTTTTGAATCTATAAAAACGCAAAAATAGGCATTACGGCACCGACAACGCGCGTTCCTGAAACGCGCGCCGTCGGCGCGTTTAAAATACGCCGTGTGCTAGGGGCGTATACAAGTCGTGACTTGAGAAGTAACACAAACTGTAACTTTAATAATTTAGCGTGATTTAGAATATTGGTGGTAGTTTTACGTTTGTGTATCATAGATAACGCGATGTAGTACTTTTTATAGTGCCACTACAATTCCACCACGCGATCTTGAGAAAAAGGGTCTCGACAGACTGTCGGACTACGAAGTGTTAAGGGTTCACTTTTACCTTTTGATATACGGAACCTTAACATTAATTATAAAGTTCACCCATGACCCCACTCTCTCTGATGATAACATAACAGTAGGTTCTCGCTCAATGTTTACTTTTTATATATTTTATCATTGTGTTTTCTTCTGTCCGAGACTAATAAGATATACTTTTTCTTTCTTTTACTCTCCAATATCCTTATCACAGAAAAATACAAACGACATCAGACTCTAAAAGGGCAAAATAACTGAGGACCCCAGATTGAGGTCTTTTACAAAGTCACTGTAAAAAATAATAGCACCTTCGAGAACAATTTGGGGAAGATCCAACCAATTGCTTTTTTAACGGATACCTACTAATTTATCATTTCAGCTTTCAGCATTTTCAATGACCGCTGTAGGTAGTTCATATTAATATTATTATATCGCATAGTCTTATCATGGTAACTAAATAACAATTTATGTGGAGCCTCTGTTATCTGACGGGGGAGGTCAATCCGTCAATGCAATAACTTTACAGGACGTAGGTTGGGTAACTATACAAAAAAATAAAATTAAAATGTTTGTTTGTAATTTTAAAATAAACTGGTGCTCATGAAAGTATAAACGGTAATTACAACAAAAGGTAAATATCTGTCTGTCTGTAAGTCGGGCTAATCTCTGAATCGGCTGGTCCATTTTTGACTGGCAGATGGATATTATAATAACTATAAGTAAATTAGGTTACTCTTTTCCTAAAAAGGGTCAGGGTTCCGTGCAAAAACAATAGAACAGAAAGAGAGAAATTGATATGAAAATGCGGTTTAAATAACAAGAAAGGCAGGGAAGGGAAGTAACATTTTACTTCCCTGTAAATATAATTATGATTTATATTCCTTTTAATAATTTCACGCGGTGGACGGTCGCGGGGAACAGCTAGTTTAAGATATAAGTTGCCTTGTAACTAACTCTCTAGATCTAAAAACCTACCGATATTACTCGAATATTCTACTCTAGTTACGACACGTGGTTTTTTTCCCTAATTGTCCTGATGTGAACTGATAATGCGGCCTAGAGTGAAGCACGCTTGCCTAGATGAAACCAATTCACTCTAGCTTCATCATCATTCTCCTACCCTTTTTTTTTTGGCAGAGCGAAAGGGAGTGTCAGACTTCTGCTGACTAAAACATCCATGTTTCTTCTTAGCCCTTTATGTCGAGGCCGCGGTATCTCTTGCGAGCAACCCGCAGCCCCGACGGGCGTCGGCGCTTGCGCGCGTGGAACACGAACGCGCCGTCGACACAGCCTGTCGTCGTCATAAGTCGGACGGACGGCGAGCTAGCCCATCACTCACCGTCCACAGGCCCGCGTCTACGGTGGCCGGAAGCCATCACGTGGCCCCCGACGCCCGGAGCGTCTCCCGCGGCGGCTGGGACGAGACATTCTCCTACCCTTATCCCTTATTTGGGATCGGCGCAACTTATATTATGGTATATTGTAATAGATCATTTTCAAGCGATACATACGGCTCCATTGTTAAGAGGAAGAGAATTGAGGTGACAGGGGAGCTGAGTTTTAATGATAGATTGTTTACAGAATAAATATTTAAGATTTATTTGAGTAAAAAATGTGCTTACATTTAAATAACATAACAAATCAAACACTCGTTAGTCGACGTCGATATTTAATATTTCAATAACATAATTCCGTACTCTGAGTGGCTACGACGCCTGTCGACATATTCGTAGCAAAATAAAATACATCTAATACAACTATTCATCACTTTTGCAGGCACTTTATATTCCCTCCTTAACTTCTCACAACCTAGGTATATTGCGTTAGTACTGGAACTTTAACAACGATGCTAAAACACATCAATATATGGCGTTATTGTTAATTACATAAAGACAAATATAATAATATCATTCATTACGGCACTGTGGGCTGGTATTGTTCCGATAATCAATATTATATATAACAGTTCCAGTAAAACTTTAAAAGTACGCCAGAATCGGCTTTGGCTTACAACTTGTAACAGATATTGAATAAAACCTAGCCTTCATTTACAGTAAAATGTAAAGAAATCGAATATTTTAAAACACAATCATCTCATTTAGCCTCAACCAAGAGAATTTCTCAATGTTTTAATTTAGGTTCCTAGTTTATTATAACAAGCTCATCTTTTATTTTTTATTTTAAACATAACTTGTGATGTTATAGTATACATATAAGTATAAACGAGTCTCAAAGAGGCTCAAAGAGGTACAGGTGAATATGGGATTAGTGAGAGAAATTAGTATGGATGAAGTAAGGAAGGCAGTTCAAAGTATGAAAAGTGGAAAGGCCATGGGCCCTGATGAAATACCAGTTGAAGTATGGAAGTGTTTAAAAGAAGACGGATGTATGTGGCTGACTTTATTCTTCAATAAGTTGTTGCATGAAGGAGCAATCCCAGAAGAATGGTGCAATAGTTCGCTAGTGCCCATTTTTAAGAATAAAGGTGATGTGCAAGACTGCAACAACTATCGGGGAATAAAGCTCATGTCACATAGTATGAAAGTATGGGAGAAAGTGATAGAGAAAAGAATAAGAGAGGAGAGTGAGATCACCCAAAATCAGTTTGGGTTTATGCCAGGTCGAGGAACAACGGACGCCACTTTTGCACTCCGCCAATTGTGCGAGAAGTACAGACGTGCACACAAGAACTTGCACATGGTGTTCATTGATCTAGAGAAAGCGTATGATAGGGTACCTCGGGATGTGTTGTGGTGGGCCTTGAAAGAGAAAGGTATACCAGGGAAGTATGTAGAGTTAATTCGAGCTATGTACAGTAAATCTCGTACCTACGTTCGGTCAGCTGCTGGCAACACCGATGAGTTCAGTGTGGCTGTAGGCTTGCACCAAGGGTCGGCTTTAAGCCCTTACCTCTTCTTGTTGATTATGGATGCTCTGACGTCGGACATACAAGAAGAGGCACCCTGGTGCATGCTGTTTGCCGACGACATTGTTCTTGTCGGTGAAGATGGACCTGAGATCCAGAGCAGATTGGAGAAATGGCAACAGAAGCTGGAGAATGTTGGCCTGAAAATCAGCAGAAGTAAAACCGAATACATGTTTTGCGATTTCGGCGGTCTCTCCAGTTCTGGAGCCATAGCGCTAGATGGCGTGCTTCTTCCAGTTTGCTCCGACTTTCGGTATCTCGGTTCTCTCGTGCAAAGCGATGGCGAAATAGATCGTAGTGTCAAGCATAGAATTAGCACTGGATGGATGAAATGGCGGCAGGTCACGGGAACAATTTGCGACTCCCGCATTCCCCTTAAACTCAAGGGGAAGATTTATAAAACCATGGTTAGACCTGCTGTCGTATATGGATCAGAATGTTGGGCCACAAAAGGGATAAATGAAAGGCAATTGCATGTGGCTGAGATGAGAATGCTAAGGGGGATGTGTGGTGTGACGCGAATGGATAAAATAAGGAATGAGTACATAAGAGGAAGTCTGAAAGTGGCGCCGGTAAATGAAAAGTTGTGTGGTAATCGATTGTCGTGGTATGGACATGTGATGCGAAGGAATGAAGAAAATGTTGTGAGAAAAATGTTGAGTATGAATGTAGATGGCTATAAGAGTAGAGGAAGACCAAAGAAACGATGGATGGACTGTGTGAAGGATGATATGGCTAGAAAGGAGGTGACTGCTGACATGACGAGAAATAGAGAAGTATGGAAGAAGAAGACATGTTGCGCCGACCCCAAATAAATTGGGATAAGGGCAGGAGAATGATGATGATGAGTCTAGACCTATAATATCTGTGCCTGACTACAAAATATTTTCCAGTTCATCGTTAGAAAACTTACACAAACATGTATAACCAGATCAATTTGGTTCTAACCGTCATCATTCACAGTAAAATTTAACATTCATACTTATTATTTACTATTGTAATAATATCTAGCTTTTCGATTTTAAGTGTTTCCTACCAGTGTAGATCTACAAACCTACTGTACGAGTAAAAATTAAATCAATATATTCGATACAATTTATATTCAATTAAAATTACTGGAAACTTGTAATAAACTAATTAATTTAGAGGCGTCTGTGACTTCGATTCATGTTTTGCCAGCCGAAAGATGTCATCTGCTGAACGGTAGGCGTTGATGATTACTAGAATCAATCATTTCGGTGATAATATTACAAATAAACGATCTGTGGTATTGTTCGCGCCTAAATTAAAACATAATATCAGTTAGAAACATAAAAAAAACAAACATTCATTCGCGTGTATCATGTCGTGGTACACAACAACAGGCACTCAAGTACTGCTTATTTGCTTTCATCTAATAATATTCATTCATTCAACATTCCAGAAGATCTCAATGAAATTACTGTAACAATCATTAATAAAACTGAATAAATTCTATACGAAAGTACATAGAATACCTTCCTTATCGCACCGTGGGTCGATCGAAAGCCATGCCCCATCGCATAAGATTTCGAAACGCGTAACAGTTAGCCCAAAACGACTAGCAAATTATATCTCGGTATAGTACGTGGGCCGGTTGATCTTGAGTAAATCGAACACATTGGGGAACACGTAGGTCGTGTTGAAACCTATCATGCCGTAAGTGAAGTACTTGTAACAAAGTTCGACTATAATTTTGTTCTTGTTGTCTAAACTATTTTCGGAGTTCCTCAGTTCGTTTTTGTCTTTACCGAGCAGAGCGCATATGAAGGCGTATGACACAGATTTGCCGATAGCCCTAGTGGCGAGTACCCCACAGAATCCTAGAATGGTTCTGAGGATGGTGCAGCCCAGCATCTCCTTGGAGGGCCAGATGATCTCGTAGGGCGGGTCCAGAGGGCTGGCCAGCATGTTGCCGAGCTGGTAGTTGGTCCAGGAGCCGAACAGGATGCCAGCGCACACGCTCACTATCATCGTTGTGTCACCTCTGGAAATTGAAATGGATAACAATTAGATATTTTACCATTTTTGTCTCCAATCGTCAAAGATGCTAAGATTGCTGGGTACGTAACATACATATCATCACGCCTGTAATTCCCGAGGGGATAAGCAGAAGTGAACAGTGTGGTATCATATTACTGGATGCGTAGATACATAGCTAGGAGTGAATGTCACAGGAAACTGCCGGAATACGCGCATGCCTATGCATGGCTGAAATACAGTGACATCTTCTGGGGCAATTGTACAGCGGCAGCGGTCAGACACGTCCAGAACTCACCACAGAAATACATAGTAAGAATTTTAGTTAACATTGTAGAGACCAATAGTGGTAAATCACACTTTGAAGAACTAAATATATTAACAATTCCTTTATATTTTTATTTCTAGGGTTCCGTAGCCGAAAGGCAAAAAACGGAACCCTCATACATTCTCGTCATGTCTGTCTGTCTGTCCGTCCGTATGTCACAGCTACTTTATTCGGAAACTATTAAGACTACACAGTTAAAACTTGGTATGCTGATGTATTCTGTGAACCGCTTTACGATTTTGATACAAAAAAAAAGATAAAGGGTCCTAATAATAATAATAAATAAGGATAATACCCATACATGAAACTGAAACTATAAAAAAACTTTTTTCATCAAACCTACTTGTGTGGGGTGTCATTGTCTATAAGTCTTCAAAAATGACATTGAGGTTCCTAAAACCATTTTATGTCAAAGTATAAATTTTGTTCGTTTCATTCGTTTGAAAGATAGACACTTCCAAAGTGGTAAAATGTGCCCCCCCCCCCCTCTAACTTTTAAACTAAGAGAATGAAAAATCTTTAAAAAATATATGCTGTAGATCGCAATGAAAACTTTCAACCAACTTTACTTTGAACGAGATATAGTAAGTAGTTTTTGAGATAAAGCACATTTAAAAAACCGCAAATATAACTTTTTCATTCATACAAACACTATGAAAAACAAACTTATCACAAAATGTGTATTTCTGTTGCCGCTATAACAAGAAATAATACAAAATAAAGGGGGGCTTCACTATTACGATGATACGGAATCCTTCATGTGCAAGTCCGACATGCACTTGGCCAGTTTTTTTGTTCATCATTCATCACACCAAATAAGTACACAAATTCATTCTCCAACAACACTGAACAAAGATGACAAATGAGAAATATGGGGAAGCGATTGCTGTCCTCGTGAACACCTCGAAGACACACAATTATTATGTCTTTGCAATTTGCCGGTCAGTGTCACAACACTCGTATCTCTATATATTAGTTGCTCAAATATTTATTTTATAGTTCAGTGCTTGTGGCACACCTAAAGTGTTTATGGGGCATGCGGTGCTAACCTGTAATAAATTGTTACACTAACCTTAGATACTGTTGAGATGTGAATAAAAGATTGGTTTTATATGAAACACGTAAAAATGTAATCGACTATTTTCTAGCCTAGTTACCACACTTGTTATAAAGTGACATGACAGTCTTTACTTATAAAGAGTACATAGTGTATATTTGTATCAAAAGAGTTTATGACTTCGGAATAAATCCTCGTCCAACACCTCCCCTCGAAGTCATAAGCTTCTTTCACGCATCAGTACGAAAAACAAATCTGCTCCCAATCACTTTTCGTTTAGATGGCCGCGGTACAATTTCCCATGTGCCATTCTTAATCTGTGCCAAATACTCATCTTCTAAGGCACTCCGCCATCCGTTTACATCGTTAGTTTTTTCAACTTCACTCCATGTCATTGGGTCAGCAGTTGCTATTCCCGCTATCAACTGTTCATGAGTATCTTCATACTCAGAGTCAGTTCCGCTGTCAGCCCTATCATTGGCTAGTGTGTATACTTTTCGTGGTCTTCCCACCGAACCTGTTCTAATCAATTTTGGTCTTCCCCGTCCTCTTTTAACTAATGGGACTAAATCATTTCTCCGAATATTTACATGTTCATCAGGTTCTTGATCACTTTCGAGTCTTTCTAGTGATGTTCTACTAGAATCACTCAGAGGAGCTCTGTGCTCTTCTCTATCTTTATGACTGACTTCGGGCATATTTAACTGAACTGTCACATTCTTCTCATCAATACTCTCTTCTTCATCAAGTATATCTTCATAGTCTTCATGCCCGAATGCCTTCTCATTCATAAAATTTACATCGCGAGTCACAACAATTTTTCTTGTTCTTGGATTTTGAATCCGATATGCTTTGGATTGCATGTCATATCCCAAGAAAATTCCTTCTTCAGAAACTGAGTCAAACTTCCCTTTGACTTTATTCGCGCCTTTGTTTTTATAATACACCTTAGATCCAAAAACTTGCATGTATAAAACAGTAGGCTTCTTTCCTTTCCATACAGTGAAAGGTATCTCACCTTTCAAAGCCACAGTCGGACATCGATTCCGAATGTAATTCGCAGTGTTTACTGCTTCTGCCCAAAATATAGGAGGACTTCCGGCTAGTCGCATCATACAACGTGCCATTTCGATGAGCGTCCTGTTTTTCCTCTCCGCTACCCCGTTCTGTTGCGGTGTATATGGAGCCGACAACCTTCTAACGATACCATTCTTCTTCAGAAAGTTTTCAAATTCTTTGTTTATATATTCTCGCCCGTTATCTGATTGCAAAGACTTAATTTTCTTCCCTGTGAAGTTTTCCACTTCAGCTTTGTAATCCTTGAATACATTCAGCACGTCATTCTTATTACGTACAAAATAAACTTCGCACCATCGAGATTTATCGTCTATGAACGTAACGAAATATCTCTTACCTGAAAATGATTCATGTCTCATGGGGCCACATACATCTGTATGTACTATTTCCAATAATTCGCTGGTACGATCTGCATTACCCTTTGGAAATGGTTTGCAGGTCTGCTTCTCGCTGCTACATATCGCGCACTCCGACATGTCTCCACCATCCAGGTTCATTCCGTGAACAAGCCCGCTTTTCGCCATGGCCTTTAAGTCACGTTCGTTCAAGTGCCCCAGACGTTCATGCCAAATATCTATGGGTTTCTTGACTTCAACATTATTAACATCATTTTCATTCATACGTACGTGATATAGATTTCCTATACGATCGGCACGCATAAGCACTTTATTGTCTTTTATGACAACAGCATCCTTCTTTCTAAAATTAACTTCGTATCCATCATCAGTCAGTTTCGCCACTGAAAGGAGGTTAGTTCGTAGATCTGATACATAGAACACCTTTTCAATGTTTATGCTTTGAATTTCACTGCCTGTATCTACTGAAATATTTACCTTCCCGGTTCCACTAATATTGGTTTTCCCATAATTAGCTAAGTTCAGCTCAGAGTCCATTTTCTTGAATTCTTTTATGATACTCTTTTCGTTACACATGTGTCCCGTGCAACCACTATCAATGCACCATATATTATTACCTTGTGCACTCAACATCACTTCTTCAGTGGTTCTCATCGACATCAACACCTTCGACGTTTGTGCTTGATCACAATTACGGTCTGATCGATCCAATTTTTGTGGACTTTGTTTTCCCTTATAAATATTCTTCACTTTGCACTCTCTTGCAAAATGCCCACGACGACCACAACGATAACAATCTATCGTCCTTTTAGAGCCTTGATCGTCATTTGACTTTGTCTGATAGGCATTTGTTTTGGCGCGTCTGACAAGCATAGCTCCCTGGTCCACCACTTGCGATTTGCGACCTTCGTAGTCTTCGAGGATCTTTACCTTTAACACTTCTGTTGTAGGTAATTCGTCTCGCGATTCCATTGCCGTTCGGAACATGCCAAAAGAGTCTGGCAAACTGTACAACAGTAAAATGGCCAGTAGTTCGTCTATGACTACCAAACCGATTTCCTTCAATTTCTTTACGGCATCGAAGAAATCCGAGATGTGCTTCCGCAGGTCATCTTCCTCCTGCATACGTGTTAAAACCAGCTTCTTCAATAACGAGGCTTTTCTCGCAGGTCCACTCGATTGATACATCGACAACAACTTGTCCCATAAAGCTTTTGAGCTTTCTAAGCCATCCAAAGAACTTAATTCACTTGGATTGATAGCTAATAAAATGTCCGATTCAGCTTTACCATCCATTTTGATCCATTCGGAATATTTTGGATCGGAGCGAGGCGGGCATGGTATTATCCCAGATACATATTCCCACAAATCGTTCTTCTTCAGAATCGCACGCATCTGAATCTTCCAAGTATCATAATTTTCCCCAGTGAGTGGATTAATTTTTATAGTCGCAGCCATGACGTAAGTTTCTTCAACTTTTTCACAATTTATTTTCTATTTAATTTTATCGCTGCCTACCCATACTTTTATTCACCGTAGCACATAATTACATAGGTCGTTTTTTACGCACCTGGGCCCATAACCTGTTGAGATGTGAATAAAAGATTGGTTTTATATGAAACACGTAAAAATGTAATCGACTATTTTCTAGCCTAGTTACCACACTTGTTATAAAGTGACATGACAGTCTTTACTTATAAAGAGTACATAGTGTATATTTGTATCAAAAGAGTTTATGACTTCGGAATAAATCCTCGTCCAACAGATACTATATACATTCTTTAAATATTATCAGTGTAAACAATTGTTGGTTGGCCAATAAAGGAAAATAAATTAAAAAAAAACACTGACCGGCAAATTGCAAAAAGCCTAAGAAAATTCGAATTTCGCGGGCCACCTTGGAGGTTTCACCCTAAGTGTTAGGACTGATATAAGTACAATATCAGTTTGTTAATAGTGACTGTTTCAGGTAATGTCGGTACTCACAGAATAAAATAGAAGAAAAAAACGATGCATCATCAAATTCATCAATGATGAATGATAAAAATTGAAAACAAACATTGTAGGTACATTATGTTTACACAGTGAGTAACAAAGATTGACATAACGCCGTGATTCATTCGTGAGCACCCTCTGCATGACGCATGATAGTTAGATGTTCAGCGATATAGATACGGATAACAAACTACACATATTTTGTATACCTATTAATCATTGTTTGTATTGTCCGGGAAATACGTAAGGAAAGATATTCTTAATAGATAATTAGAAGTAAGTAAACATTACTGTCTTTAAGTTATTGCAAATGCGTTTTATTTTAATAGGTACGCTAGCTTCGTTTATAAAATTACAAAAACTTAACCTTGGAACAAGATACTCAAAGTAGCGCTCCTAGAAAAAAAACCGCCCAAGTGCGAGTCGGACTCGCACAAGAAGAGTTCCGTACCATTTTTTTTGAGTTGAATATACAAATAAATATTCTGTGAATATTTAAAGCGTCTTCCTGTTGCCGTAATTAATCATCATTTGCTTAGCCTTTTCCCAACTATGTTGGGGTCGGCTTCCAGTCTAACCGGATGCAGCTGAGTACCAGTATTTTATATGGAGCGACTGCCTATCTGACCTCCACAACCAAGTTAATACTGGGTGAAACGATACCCTTTGGTAAGACTGGATGTCAGACCTGATTACCTGTAACGACTACCAAAGATCTATATATGGCAGCCGAGACCAATAGCTTAACGTGCTTTCCGAGGCACGGAGGAAACTCGGTTTGTAATTGGCGGTCACTCATCCACAGACCAACCGAGGCAAGCGCGGCTTAACCTAAAGGTCGACCCGAGTGGCAGTTATTATTGAACAACGAGCTCCTCATTGCCTCCTTGTTGCCGTAATTAATATCAAGCAAAAATCGGCAAAAAAAATTGTTATATGAGAGCCCCACTTAAATATTTTATTGTCTTTAGTATTTGTTGTTATAGCGGCAACAAAAATACAGCCTACAGACTGTCTCTCTGACTGTCTGTCTGTCTGTCTACAGACAGACAGACGGACAGTGGAGTCTTAGTAATAGGGTCACGTTTTTACCCTTTGGGTACGGAAGCCTCAAAAGTTTTAATGTTTTTGCAATGAAAATATCTAAAATCGAATAAATAGCAATCGCCTTTTTGATTTCAATTAAAATTGCGGCGCCCGATGAATTACTGGCATTTAACTAATGAAAACATGTTTAGATAATATTTATGGTACATACTTTAAACTGATATCAATCTTGAAGTGATATTTGCCGCCAAATAATCGACAATTAAGTCTATTATAATTATCACGGGAACGCGTGGTGAATTATCAATTATTATTATTATTGCCCATCCCTCTCCAGGTGTTTACTGCGACTTCCACGATATCGTCAAAAGACAACGTCGTCGAGCTTTAAGACGGCCCTGGTTTCTTTGGCCTAACCTTGGCCATCACTCGGTCAAAGCCTTACTCTATCGGCAATCTACGCGTCTAGACAGATGTCCTGACCAGGTCCACTTGAGGCCCACCGCCCGGTCCCCGACATCGCAGACTTTTGTCTGACTGTTACGTTGACGCACTCAAACTTGCCAAAAAACCCCATTATTTATTAACAGTCCTCACCTCGTAGGCGTCCACTTATCCGCGTTAGGATGGTACACGATGACGAGTATAGACGCAGCGATGACGAGGAAGGGAGACAGCTGCGACGTCAGCAGGAACCCATCGAGCGTGTCTACCAGCGGGATTAGCACGGACACCAGTGCGGTGGCCAGGAGCAGACCTGCTGCTATGTCCTGAAATGACATGGAGGATACGTTAATAAGGATCTTAAAAACAGTAAATCTCGAAAGATCTTCTACTTAGAGTGTCGATGACAATTTAAATTGAGTCGGCCCACAAATTAAGACATGTTTGGCACTTTCAGTAAAATTTTCAAAAAAATTGCCTGCGTATCCGTTTGTTTCGGCTAATGTCCGAAATAGCAGGAACGATTTCGACAGGAGTTGACTGGCACTTAGGTTACGTGTTAGGGAGTAACTTACGGTTTTTCTTCTGTTCATCTGACTGCGGTGAAGCCCAAAACAAGAGTTAAGTATTCTTTTTTTTTATTTACTTTACTTTAGGGATCAAAGTAGAAAGAGTGGAGGCAGGCCTTTGCCCTGGAGTGGGACAGAGTGGGCTAGCAAAAAAAAAAAATGTTCGTGTAAAAAAATGTTTCAAAAAGCAAAATATTTATTCCTACCTATCGTCACTGTAGAATGATAACCTCGTATGTCCAGCATCCAAACTTTACAGAAAACAAAAAAAATGTTTCATTTCCTCAATGTTTTTGTAGTATATTATATTTTTTTTGGCATTAGTAGTCATTTATTGGTTTCACGGTTTCACCGTGTTATAAGATATGTGGCTTTCATTCGATTTTCACAAAAAAAGAAGAGAGAAGTTCGTTTTTGACATACGTGGTTTACATTCTACAGTGACGCTATACAAGTACTTATACATTTCATTTTAGCAATTTTTTAAAAACTTATAAAAAAAATAAGCACTAATACAACAATCTCAACAGCTAGTCACTTATATATTCAAAAATGAAGGGATCCCATTCACAGTTGTGAAGCACAATACGCTACATCCATTGTTGGCTAATCGTGGTCGCACATCTATACAAACTCGACGGTACTTACAAGCTTACATTGAAATGTGAACCTTATATCAGTTGACGTACTGTAACATTTCATTCAATTACAAAAGACGCGGTCTTGGCGTTTTCGGAAGTATAAATGGGGTCAAGTAGCAATTCATCTAGATGTGGCTGAGAATCTATTTTTTTGTATAGATGTTTGACCTCCGCAACACAATTAATTTTAGATTAAGTCTGAGTGAGTTAAAGAGTATGTCCGAGTTTTCGTTTTCTTTTTAACTGGCACATTCGTAAATACTTACAGTCATACACTACATAGTATAAAACAAAGTCGCTGTCGCTGTCTGTCCGTCCCTATGTATAATTAAATCTTTAGAACTACGCAACGGATTTTGAAGCGATTTTTTTGAATAGATAGAGTAATTCAAGAGGAAGGTTTTAGTATATAATTTGACCGACATCCAGGCGGGTGAAGCCGCGGGCATCAGCTAGTAATATCATAACTTTCTCTTTACTCTTATTGGCGAAAAACCATTTTATGTCAAAGTTAAACCATTGTGGCGACATTTGAGTCCCTAGCATGAGCGCGCTTTGTAACGTCGAATTTTTAATCGAAAATACAAATATTTTCTCGAGTTAAATTGTTGTTTGTGCGTCATCCATACCAACAAGCAGTACATTATCATTATCCATAGCTAAAATTCTTAAATGATGAAATATTGTATTATGTATGTGAAACGGGTATTACTAATCTTAAAATTTACGCTAAGTTTTCACCGCGCGGCCGTACTAGAGCCTCTGGTAGCCACGAACCCACTAGTTTGAGGTTTTCTGTCTGGCGACGTTCGATAAAACGAGTTTTAATTAAAATGACAGCAAAACGTTTTACAATTAAATGGGAAGTTGATTCCCTGATGCCTGCCTCGTTGGTTTAGTAATCACAAGCGCGACTGCAGTGCATGAGGTACAGGATACGATTCCCAGGTGGGGTAATGTGCTATTGGATTTTTCCATCAGGAATTTCTCAGTAGCAGCCACGGAGTCTGGATTTGTACCCAGTTGATGGCAATCGACTCGCCCCCTATTACATGGAACTTAAACATAACTGGCGAAATGTGGGTATGCTAATGGATAGACCTCTGCCTAACCCTTTGGGGATTACAGGCCTGATGTTATGACGATGATTAGATGCGAGTACTGAGAGCTACTTTCCTTAACTATGTTTCTTTAACTTATGACTAAAAATGATCATGTACCTTCCTCAACCAAGGAAAATCCTGCAATTTATCATTTTGCTGCTCGTTGTGTTTTGTGGTTTTACAAGTTTTACTACTTTTCTGTGTAAGATTTTCCTTTTTGTAACATTAGATCATAAGACAAACCTGGTACTAATGTTACAAGTAAAGAAACAACAACTGTATAACTACTGAGCTAAAGTAATTTAATTTTGTCGTAAATAAGTGACTCAAACTGATTGATACGAACGGGACCCTCAGGTGTGTGTTGCATGTGAAGGAATAAGTTAATCTTATTTACTTCACAATTACTTTACCTGTCACACAGGAATAATATTATTATCCTAGCTGAGCAGCATACAAAGTAATCAACATTTTCAAACATATGCGAATCGGCCTGGTTCGACACAGCCAAGCGGTAAAATATAATTTCACTAGCTTATGACCGCGGTTAAAACTATGCGCCATATTTCATCCGATTTTTTTCAATAATTTTTGCTTGAAATTTGTTACTATTTCACACTAAAACTAAAAAAACCTATCAATGTATCCTCACAATATTTCACATTTATGAGAGTAGTAAGATTTTACCATTAGATTAAACGAAAAAAGTAAAAAAGAACATCTTACCAACACACTATGCATCCCCAAGTAGACCCTGCTGACGCAGATGAGGGTGCACCACGAGACAGCTATGATCAGCCCCCAGTGGATGGGGTACTGGTACCTATCCATGGTGTACAGCAGCACAGAGAACGGTATGGACACCCCCACCATGGCGTGCGTCGACGGCATCCCGTACTCCACCGCCCATTTCGTTTGCAGCTTTTTGACTGGGTAGCCGGGACGAGGCCAGCGGATTATGTCTTTGAAGCCTTGGCCTGGAACCAGAAAACAACAAAGATTAAAAACTGCATTATACGTTAGCTGTCGTTCATCTATTCTATAATAAAAACAAAAGTCCTGACTGACGGACTCCTCAACGCCCAGCCCAAACCTTTGGACTTAGAAAGCTGAAATTTTGCACAGTGGTTCCCTTTATAACGTAGACAAAGAATAAGGAAAGATTTTTCGAAATTCAACCCCTACGGAGTTAAATGTGGGATGAAAGTTTGTATAGAATATCGTCATTTTCACGCGGGCAAAAGCTAGTCGCAAATATGACTGCAGAGCGTGGCGTCCTGGGCTCCGATCCTCGTGCAGTGTTATTACATTATTGACGCCATAGAGTATTAAACCACTAGAGAGCGTGTAAGCCGATTTCTTCTAAGTACACAACTCACTACCGCGGGTCGGGGGATGAGGAAGAATACGCGGCTGCAATTGGTCAGTTCAAGGCCAAGTTGCGTAGGTATGCCTAAGTAAGGATTGCCTTACTTGATTATGGGAAAATAGTCGATATCGATAAAATGGATTTTAATATTATAAAAAATACTCAATAAAAATTACAAAATAATATTTAATTAAAATCAGTCAATTACAAAAAGAAAAACAAGTATCCTGTTATTATCTTTCAGGCTCGCATTTTTTTTAACCAATAACCTATTTTTTTTTTGGGGTGTGGGAAATCATCAAATCGCTCTGGGCAGAGCGAAAGGGAGTGTCAGACTTCTACTGACTAAAAACCACCCATGTTCCTTCTTGGCCCTTGCGCCGAGGCTGCGGCGAATCTTTCGAACAACCCGCAGCCCCGACGGGCGTCGGCCCTTGCGGGCCCCTTCCATGTTGCTGACATCTCTTTGAGGCGCGCGTGGAACACGAACGCGCCGTCGACACGGCTTGTCGTCGTCACAAGACGGACGGACGGCGAGCTAGCCCATCACTCACCGTCCACAGGCCCGCGTCTACGGTGGCCGGAAGCCATCACTTGGCCCCCGACGCCCGGAGCGCCTCTCGCGGCGTCTGGGACGAGAGGTACTTTCCCTCTCACGTTCCGCCACCTCCTTCGCTAGCATCACTGCTTCGCAGAAGGAGGCGACGGCGTCCCATTCCTCCTCGCTCCGGACCATGGCTTGCACCAGGGCCGGACGCGAGAGGTCAAGACGTCTTTCTTCTTTTTACTAAGAGAATATAATTATTAGAAGATGATCTATGTGTCGTTTCATTTTGCGTTTACGTGGAGTTAGGTCTACAATTTCCGGGTCTACTACTTCTTTCTTCCTTATTGTTGAACTCGGAAAAATATAAGTATTTTAAGTATTTTAAAGAAGAAAATAAAAATGATGCGAGGTTTTATGAAACATTAACATTTAATTTAACAGAAATATTTAGTTGAGAAGAATGTAAAAACTGAGAACTACCGCCATTTTTTAAAGTCGGTTAAAAGTAGATAATGACAGTATCTGAATTAAATTAAAATTATATTAAGTTTAATTTTATTTTTATCGATATAGAATTCTGCCATAAAAGGTAACAGCACAGATTTTTACGATAAAAATACAAAGGGAAAGAAAGGGACAAACTTATTAGAATTGCCGAATAAAAGAAAGGGACTTTTCTAAAAGACATCAACGCGAGACTCATCTTTGTGCTCGTTCACCCAAACTACCATTTTAAATAGACCCCTGCGGTGGCTCATAATTTGATTAAAACAAAAATAATTTTCGTAATATTTACTTATTGATGAAAAGTTGTGCCATCCTTTTTGTAACTCGATGTCTTGGAATGTTTCCCACACCACTTAAACGCGCATGAAGGCATTTTTACACGTTATAAATAGCATAAAAAATTATGACAATTGGTAATTATTTTGCGTGCACACAGGTCTAACACTTGGTCACAACTAAAACGGTTACTCATACCGTAGCCTATGCATAGGCGACAAAATACTAATAGTTTTCGAGCATCGGGGCACTGTATGCGCAGTCAAGTGGCTATATAGTCTTTGATTGACGCCTTCACTAACGTCTCGTGTCTCTCTCGAGATTCTCGCGGGCTAGTTTGCGACAATAAGCTCGCCCCATTTACAAGACAAGCGGGGACATAAACACAGAGTTTACTAATACTGTCTAGCGCTTCCAGCAGAAATACAGGCGTGATGTTCTGTAAATATATCTGTATTTGTGAACTATTTTTTAATTTGTTTTGCACTGTACAGTAGTAAGTAGTGTCTGATTACCTTATCCTATAAGAAAACGCTTCAAGTGTGTATGTATCAAGTATCTACTTTGTCGTACGAGATAAAGAAAATCTAATAAATTATTCTGAACCAAAGGCTTATATAATAGAAGTCAAGGCTTATCTATTTGTATTGGAAATGAGAAATTATTGCCTTTTGATTTCAGATAAGCCGGCTGCGGCGGAGAAAACTGCTTCAGAAATGCTTAAATAATAGTTATCTTAAAGAAATGTTAATTCTATTTAATAGTATGAGATTCAACTTGAGCCCCGAAAATATGTTATAGCCTATCTCTGTTTAATTAAATTATAACCAGACAGATAGGGCGTACAATATCTTTGTTATAATCACTTGAAGTAAATAGAACATTGTAATATTACCTACATCAAAATGAGTCATTTATATCTGCATGAATGATGTTATCATTATATCATTTTATTTTAGTTGGCCAAATCATATTAAGGAAATACAGAAAGTATTAAGAGGGTATATTAATTTAGACATTTACTCACGCTATCTTAAATTTTATTGAACCACTGATAACTAAATTCTGAATAGAGGTTTAGTCATATGGTTATATAATATTTAAAGCTAATATACTATAGAAGATTTTCTTTTTCTATTCATGGATTGTGAGTCCATGAATAGAAAAATAAAATCCATGAATAGAAAACAATAACTACCTATTTACTATTTTACTTATTTAGTTTGTTCTTCTCGAATCAATACCTCAGATTTTGTCTGACCAATATGTAGTAACCTGGACAGCCTAGTTTGCTTCGTTCAAGTACTGGAGAGTGCAGTTAGGGGTGCACGACGGTCAAGAGAGGAAGTGTGGCATATCTTATGCAGGGACCACACTAGTCTGTTAGTATTTGTAGTCTGTTTAGTTTGTTAATGTTACCTCAAGCAGCTGCATAGTGTAGTGTATAAGCTGTATTCTAATGTATACCTATACCTATGTATGTTACACGTGTACTTAAATATCAATAATTACTAATAAACGAGGCAGTTGTCAACCAGCAGTCAGAGCAATTACTTCTCCTCTATACCCAACCTTTACATGGCGACCCTGCCATGTTTGGTCATGGGGTGTCGGGTCGCGACAGTCGCGAGGCAGCCGCACTTCGTGGGTGGTACAGACTCTCGTTCTAAGTGTACGTTGCGTTATTGAATTTTGTTCGAGAACCTTCATAAAAAAGTTTTACAATGTGCAATTCTAATACTCCAAAACGAGAAGAAGTTATAATAAACCAGAATGGCATTGGATCGTCTAATGTGGCTACTGCCGACCAGCTACAATTTCATCTTTCTGCAATAAGCATCGTTATGATGATAATTCTGGGTTTGTTGTTGATATTGGCAGCCTATTTCCTGTACAAGTGCTACAAGAACTGCCATCATACGTGGATTAATGACCAGATACTTCGTCAAACTTTGAGAAATTCCTTTACTCGTCGTGGTCGTCGAGGAACTGCAGAAGGAAATAGATTATCGGCGTTCAATACCAGGTGTACGTCGTGTTCAAACAGTTCCGGGCCATCACTTCCTAAAGAAGAGTTCGTGCTTAAACCGAATGTGTGATATCGTAAGAATAACGTAAAAGTGAAGTGATAAAAGTGCGTTCTGTGCGTGAAAGTGAATGGAAACCGGCGAAAATGCGTTGAACTATGGTAACCCGATGTATGTAACCTTTTATTAGTTATTAAGTATGCTAGTTATTTCATTTTAATATGACAAATTATGGCTCATGAGCTCAGCTCAGCTTATGAAAAATTGAAAAAAATTAAAGAAAATTTATATAAACTAAGTTTAGAAAGGAGGACGCCAGAGCGTTTGCAAGAAAAGCTGACTGAAGCAACTATTGTGTTTAGAAGTTACTCTGTTTTACTTCCAAGCATTACGAGACAAATAGATGATAAGAAATTTAGTGGTGAAAATTTGTCATTGATTAAATCGCATTGTGATAAAATAGCAGAGTTGTATTCTCAAATACAAGAGTTTTGTAATAAGTTACATATACGTGAAACTGTTAAGGGTAGTTGTGAACAATTTGGCTTAACATCAAATCTCGAATCCAAAATGGAGTTTAATTTAAAAGTAGCCCTGAGTTTGTTACCAGTTTTGAATAATGAGGAATCGACGACTCGTCAATTAATTGATGGTATAGATTACTATAGCTCTACCTTAGAAACCGAACAGTGTAAATTAAGTTTAGTAAACTTTGTCTTAAAAAGTCGTCTCTCGCAACAAGCGAAATTAAGACTTAAGTCCGATTATCCATCTATTGAAGCATTACTAACTGATATGCGTATGATTCTTCTGCCTAAGAAGAGTTCCGTCGCCTTGCAAAGTAAACTTCAAACTTTGCGACAAGATCAAAAGTCGATTAATGATTACGGTAAGGAGTTGACTGAGCTATTTATGGATTTATCTATAGCGCAAGCCGAAGGCAAAACCGAAAATCTCAAGATTTTACAGCCACTAAACGAAAAACAAGCAATTAAACGTTTTGCCGACGGATTACGTAATAGAAGACTCAGTACGATAATAGCTGCACAAAAGTTTGAATCCTTAAAGGACGCTGTACAAACAGCTATAGATGAAGAGACCATTGCAATGCCGTCTCAGTCTGAAAATGTATTATCTTTTAATAGGAACCGTTATAATTACTATCAAGGTCAGCGTTATCGAGGTTTTTCTAGAGGCACCCGCCAGTTTCGAGGTGCCTCCACGTCTAATAACTTTAGTAGGCCTACCGTCCATCGTGGTACGACTTTCTACCGAGGCCGTGGTCGTCCGTACCAGAACTATAGTCGTGGACAGCCTAAACAGAATCGAGGTACGTACTATCATTCTAATAACAGGAACAACAACCCTAGAGGTTATCAACGGAACGTGCAACGTAGTGATGCAAACATTCACGTTGTAAACGAGGACGAACCCACAAAAACTAATTCAAATGGGGAGCAGAGCAAGTTTTTTCGTGAATAATGGGTTTGTATTTGCAAATAATAGTCATTGTTGCATAGAATTATACGTAGATAAACATAACTACTTATTTTTAGTTGACACCGGCGCATCAATTTGTGCCATTAAATATAAACATGTTATTGAATTAAACATACCAATCCATAAAGAGAGCATTAACATAAGCGGAATTGGTGGTACAATAGAAGCAATAGGATATGTTTATTTAACTCTAAGCGATTGTTATGATAGAGGACATTTGTTTAATCATAAGTTTTATGTTTTTAAATCGTTACCGTGTATGGCACATGCTATTTTAGGACAGGATTATCTTACGAAATACAATGCTATATTAGACATTAGTTGTAAAACTTTAACATTAAATAATAACAACAGTAATGAGAAAGTAATTTTGCCTTTAAAATCGAAAAGGTCAACGTTTAATTATAATTTCACTTTGCCGCCAAGGACCGAATCAATTCATTACATACCTACTCACATTACCGAAGAGTGTCTTGTTTGCTCATCAGAATTACAAGAAGGAATATTCATTGCTAGCGTATTAGTTAAACCCGTAAATGGTATGATACCTATTTTACTTCGTGGTGATCTTCAAATAATTATTATTGACATAGGTAGTAATTCCCTTACGACGTATTAACACCGCGATTTTAGATTAAAGAAAATGAATATTTTTTAAAGATTGCAACATTTGCATCGTCCTATCCCGTTTTGGCATATGAAACGTCACTTTTCTTTTTCGCGCGTTAACGACACCGCAAGAAAAAAGTTCTTTCTCGTCAAATTATTCGCTTAAAAATAAGTTTACGTTATATTCTACCGAAATAACAAAATACTGAGTGACAAGAAGTGTAATAAGTGCAGCGTTAGTGAAAATCGTAAACCTGAGACGCAGAAATCTGAGCAAATACCTACAGACAACGCTCGCGCAGCCGACCACAGCAGTGAACTTGGATGTAACCCTTGGAGCCCTACCATTAGGCGTAAGAATGCCTGGCTATAACTGACCTCCGGATAAGTGATATCTACAGTGCTTATTCAAGCGATACGATGGTCATTAACACTGTAAACCACATACATGTGCTGTAAGCTTCTTAAAGCTTTTTCCAGTGGGTGCGCGACACCCCAGTAACATATATTTCCTATGTACTAGCTGGAACTTGAACTATCAGTGCGTGACACGAGATGTCCTTGGCAAAGTCATTGGACAATGCTAACACTGAAAATAACTATACTGGGTATAGCAGGTAGGTTACATTTCCATGTAAGCATATACCCTATGTTATTAACTGCATAGCAAACTAGCAGTGTGTGGCACGAGATGTCCTTAGCAAAGTCATTGGATAATGCTAACACTGAAAATACCTATATGCTGCATAGCAGGTGAGTTACATTTCCGTGTAAATTTTAAGCATATACCCTGAGTTATTAGCTGCATGGCAAACTGTCAGTGCGTGACACGAGATGTCCTTAGCAAAGTCATTGGACAATGCTAACACTGAAAATACTTACAATCGGCATAGCCGGTGAGATCCATCTCCATGTGATGTTTGTGTTTTGAGTCATCATCATTCTCTTGCCCTTAACCCAATTCGTTTGAGGTTGGCGCAGCATGTCATCTTCTATACTTCTCTGATTACTTGAATGATTCCAACGGAATAATTACCACCCAGAAGTATGCTTTACATGAAAACACATATCCCATGTTACTAGCTGCATAGCAAACTATCAGTGCGTGACACAAGATGCCCTTAGCAAAGTCATTGGACAATGCTAACACTAAAAATACCTAGAATAGACATCACAGGTGAACCTACTCTACTATGAACTTTGGTCAGCTAAATTTATAAATATGCTTTTTAATCTATGAACATGATGGTTGCGAGACAACCTTGCTTATCCAATGTGCATTATAGTCTTGCTAATGCATATACTCTTGCAGTGAATGGGGACCATACTTTGCCACCTGGTTTCCTATCAGCAAGTAAAAGTTACTTGGCTGCCTTATTTGTATTCTGCTGGCTGACACACATTTGTCATGATTGCACATGCTTTAGTATGAGATACTCTCAGCATGTTATGGCCACATTAAGTGAAATCTTTTCATAGCTTCTTCATCGAGTATGATATTAAGGAAGCATCATTGGTTATAAATCAAAGTTACATAATCATGCACGTAACCAACCAAATGCAAAACTGGCGAAATATGGGTGTCTGACACCTCTGCCTACCCTTCGGGGATTACAGGCGTGATGTTATGTTATGCAAACAATGTTTAATGTACAACCGTTTATTTTCTGAATAAACTAAATAAAACATGGTGGTAAATGCACTGTAATGTCCCAATACTCAAAAACTATTAGTATTGAGAGGGAAAAGGTTTATAGACTGACAAAATTTCGAGGTCTTAACAGCCTGCCAATGTACAGATGACCTTATCAACCAAACACTTTTTAGTTCCAAATAAATTATTTCCACTCCGAGACCTCAACCCCTCTTAGGAAAAGATAATAGTACCACTATATTGTAAGGCCCAATCTAAAATAACAACCCTAATAGTAACTCGTCGCTATACCTAGCAATCTATGGCTTCAATATTAAATTAATCATGTTGTAATTTAAAACGTTGATAATTTATTTATGCCTAAGAGTATTTTCAGAGAAAATCACTGAAACCATACCTAATAATAAGAGATAACTTGTTATGTCTGATCAATAAATCATAGAAACGCAAAACAATCATGTATTGTAGTAAGCATGTAACCTGCATTAAATAATATTTAATACCCGAGGAGATGGGCAGACCTAAATTACAACAAAGTAAAGAAGAATTTTAATTTATCTGGGCACGAGATGTACACACTTGATAGTACAAGTAAGTACTATAGTGATATAATTGAAAACAAGGGGGGGGGGGTGCATGGGAGTGCTAACATGAAGGGATTGTGGGTTAGGATATCAAGACATCAGGATATAATTATATGTTTCACGTAACAAAATTTCTGGAGCTTTTATTGATAAGAATATTATGTCAGAGAACTCAAATAGACAATTTGTGGGAGAAACTTAGTAAGTTTTCCTATATTGTTTATAATTATGCTGATTAAGATAATAAATAAAACCGCACTGCTGGTGGCTTACCACGGTTTGGTTGTCTTTACTCTGCAGTATAGACTTATATTTTGGGGTAATACTTTTAGAAGTATTATTAAGAGAAGTAAATCATGAGCCTGATTGGAGCTCATTCAAAATAAAATTCACAATATCATGCAAGCGGAATTTTCTTAAATACCAACAGTAGACATTGTATATTTATGAATAATGTATTTTTGCCAAAAACAATATGCATCTATATAAATCTGTCGAAAGCCTATGTTGCTCAGATAAACTTCACACATAGCTGCGTGCATCACAAAAGTGTATATTTTTGCAATCACCCAGATTGTACACTAAAATATCTACGCAAATTAAAGACAGTAAAAGCCTCAATGAATTTAAAAAACAGATTCTCACCATTATTGATAGACAAAGTGAAAACTGTTACAGTATTGACATTTAATTTGCCAAGTTGTTGGTCATCTGCCTCGTTGAGCTATGGTTTGCAAGTGCCGCTGAGAATGAGGTTCTGGGTTCTATTCGTGGATCATGCAAAGTGTTATTCCATCAGGAATTTCTCAGTAGCAGCCACAGAGTATGGATTTGTGCTCAGATAATGACAATAGGCTCGCCCCTGTTACATGAATGTATACTTATGTGTCTATTTACATTAACATTTTTACTTACATCGTCAAAACTTTGACATTTGATGCATGTAATTTTAATTTTTAGTGAACCAGATTCTATTGTTATGTTTTTATTTTACGTTTTTGAAGCAATTTAATTTTATGTACCTAATTATAGAAACTTTATGTGTGCCCAATAACATAGATAGTTTCTGAATTTTATATATTATACCACCTAATAATTACTTATGATCACAAAATTAATGAATTTGAATTCCGATGGTATATATCAAAAGTGTCCAATCTCATTTCAGGGTGAAGATATTTGTTGTTCTGCAAGCTCTAATTTTTACCCATTGGAGTAATAAAACAGTTCGTTAAGAATATCAACCACTAATATTAAGTTTCTTATATTTCAAGTGAAACTGGTTTTTTGAACTCCATATCTAACTTCATACAGTACAACACAAACAGCAGCTCAAATCAGAGCTGACATCAGACATATTGTTGATCTATAATTATTATTTTATTATAGTTATCAATTCAACATGCACTATATCCTTAAGGTTATAATACTAAAGCTCTATTATACCTAAAGTAAGGAAGTCATAAGTACCTAGGCGTTTTATTACCAAAGAGTGATATAGTAGGCCTATAATGGTAACCATTGTTACTGCTTGTACTATAAAGGTTTTAACAGAGAATTTTGGTTCTATAAGATTAAATAGAATTTAATTTTTATAGTTTAGCTCTTAGAACACTCACAGGACCATACGAATCATTAAAGTGTTGCATAGTAAAAAAAAAAAAAAAAAAAAAAATAAAAAAATTGGAGCTACTTAGTACTAAAGACGACTTTTATTTATCTATTATGCACTAATAATGCGTCAAAATAAGTTTTGCAGCTCAAGTACTGTAACAGTATCGAAAATACTATTCAAGGATCAATCTGCACTGTACCTTACACAACCACTACGTAACCTTTTAACTTCTTAAAAGTTCTCTCAACGTCGCTATAACGAACAGAACTAGCCCCGTTCTGTAAAAGTCATAACAACTCTTCTAGAGTACTGAATAGGACTCCTGGTGCAGCTGCTACATAACTTAATAGCTCTGTACGTGAGTTTGTGTTACTGCTACGAGACAAGAGGTGATCTAATTCGTTTTCGGTGAAAACATGGCTGCTATTTTTTGCCATGATAGCACATTGGCAACACGGTAGGAGCCAATGCGTACTATAGCAGCCATAGTCGGGACAAGTACTTATTGTATTAATTTAAATTTAATTAAAACATAAAAAAACATGACGCATTGTCAAATTTAAAATCAGCGTAATGATTTATTTGATACAATTTTTTTTTTCGCAAGTGCAAGTTACGGCAGAGTAACGGTCCATGAAAGTTTCGTGTTTTATCTTTTTACCCGACTGCAAGGGAAGGGTAACGTTTTTTCAAAACAATTGTTACGTTTAGCAACAATGGAAAATGACTAAAGCATATGTTACCGATATTATTTGTTTTCTTGGGGAACACTCACGACAAGTGTGATAAAACACATCACTGGAATTGTTTACAGTGCAAAATACAAACATGTTTTGGTTGCTTTTATAGTGCAAATTTGCCACCATGAGAGCCTTTATATAATGTTTATACAATAAATCAGGTACAAAAATTGGGGCCTATTTAGGGATTTGTAAACGTTTACATAGTAGTAGTTAGTACACTCTAATACATTATCAGGACTTTTATAGTACCAAATTTCGTTACTTGGGTAATGTTCACAAATTGACATCCAGAATTATTTGTGTTTTAATTACTTATTAAATTATTGCAGCAAACTCTAAACATCTACCTATGTCAATAATAATTATTTGAAGATCACCACGAAGTAAAATTGGGAATCAAACGAGCTTACCTGTTAAGCGAAGTCTTGATTCTAATTTTATGAGTGGTGATCTGAAAAATAATTATTACCCACCCACCACTAGCTAACAACCCCAAAGCTGCAATAATTAGTCTACCTAATTCAATGCTAACCTTTCAGGAAATCAAAATGAATGTAGGCATTTGGAACTACTCTGTATAGGAAACAGAGTTTGTTCCTAATGTTATGATCTCTAAAATAAGTGACGTTTCATATGCCAAAACGGGATAGGACGATGCAAATGTTGCAATCTTTAAAAAATATTCATTTTCTTTAATCTAAAATCGCGGTGTTAATACGTCGTAAGGGAATTACTACCTATGTCAATAATAATTATTTTTCAGATCACCACTCATAAAATTAGAATCAAGACTTCGCTTAACAGGTAAGCTCGTTTGATTCCCAATTTTAATCCTAAATACAAATGAAAGTGAGGTTCACCTTAATACTATTAAACCAACTTTACATAAAATTAGTGACTATAATTTGTGTACGTTTGAACAGTATACGAATTTGAACGCAGACCGTGTTAAAATATTGTTTAGCTTACTAAATTTAAATCATTTGAACGACGAAGAGCAAATCGCGATTGAAAATATCTGTGCGAAATTTTCTGATATATTTTTATTGCCAGGTGATAAGCTAACGACAACAAACATTTACAAACATCAAATTAATTTACAACCCCATGCTCAACCAGTCTTTAGTAAACCGTACAGAATACCACATTCGCAAAAACATGAAGTAAATAAGCAGATTAGTAACATGTTACGGGAAGGTATAATCGAACCATGTCAATCAGAATGGTCAAGTCCATTGTTATTGGTCCCTAAAAAGGTAGACAATACAGGCAATAAGAATTGGCGCTTGGTAATTGATTATAGGAAATTAAATAACATTATACAAGATGACAAATTTCCTCTACCTAATATAACTGAAATTTTGGATTCCCTTTCAGGATCTATATACTTTTCTACTCTTGACCTTTCCAATGGGTATTACCAATGTGACCTTGATCCCGAAAGTCGGAAATATACAGCATTCTGTTCTGGACAATATAAAGTTCCGGGTAGCGTGGATAAAAGTACTGCTTCCGTATCAGGACAATACCAGATGACGAGAATGCCAATGGGATTAAAAACAAGCCCTAATGCCTTTTCAAAAATGATGACTGTTGCAATGTCGGGTTTGACCTACGAAAAGTGCTTAGTATACTTAGATGACCTTATTATTTTTGGAAATTCATTACAAAACCATAACAAAAATCTCATAGATGTTTTTAATAGATTGCGTCAGGTCAATTTAAAGTTAAATCCTCATAAATGTAACTTTCTTAAAAAGGACATATTATATTTAGGACATGTTATATCGAGCGAAGGTGTTTTACCTGATCCTGAGAAAATACGTGCTTTAAGTAACTGGCCAGTTCCGAAAAATATTGAAGAAGTAATTAGATTTGTCGCGTTTACCAACTATTACAGAAAATTCATTAAAAACTTTGCCAATATAGCGTATCCCCTAACACAGCTAAATAAGAAAAATGCATTATTCATATGGGATCAAAAATGTCAAACCGCTTTTTGCACTTTAAAGTCAATAATTTCGAGCCCACCTATACTTGAGTACCCTAACTTTACTAGCAATTGTAAGTTCATACTACAAACCGACGCTTCCAAATATACATTGGGCGCAGTTTTATGTAATGACAATAGGAAACCAATAGCATTCGCGAGTAGAAATTTAAATAAAGCCGAAATTAACTATGCTACTGTGGAGAAAGAACTGTTAGCGATAGTATGGGCAGTTAAACATTTTCGCCCCTATTTAAATGGCCGTACATTTGTAATTGAAACCGACCATAAGCCACTAGTTTACTTATTTGGCATGCGAGACCCATCTAGTCGCCTTATGAAGTTCAGACTTCTACTTGAGGAATATGATTTTATCGTAGACTATATCAAAGGATCCACAAATATTCCAGCTGATTCAATGTCACGATTACCTATCACATCAACGGACTTAAAAAATATGCATGAAAGCATAATCACAGTAATGACACGTTCGCAACATAAAAAAGAGCTCGAGTCGCAACATAGAAAAGAGCTCGAGTCGCAACATTCCCCAAGTGCTATGGGTTCTACTGACGATTGGCCTGCGCAACCAAGAGTCGTGGAGATCCATAGTAGGTCGAGGATGTCTATAGAACTAAAATTTATAGAATATGATGAGTTAAATAACCTACGTAGGGCAAATGAGATAGAAATAGAAAATAACGTATTTTGTTATTCGTCATCGAGAATGACTTTATTTATAAATCCAGTTTCCCAATCACAATTGACGCCAGCCGCATTTGTGAGGGAACTGAAATATTTTTGTGAAAAAATTAACGTGCACGAATTAAATTTTATAAGAAGACAAAATTACGATGAATTTATTAAAAAAATAATTACGGAAATTAAGTCGTATAGGAACTGGACTGGACCGCGATTGTGTATTTTAAATGACGTAAGAATTATTCAAAACAAAGACGACCGAAAAGTAATATTGAATGATTTTCATCTTCTACCAACAAGTGGCCACGCTGGTATAAGAAGAATGTATAATAACATCAAGAAATATTATTTTTGGCCAGCTCTTGAAAGAGACGTAAAAGAATTTATTAAGAAATGTGACAAGTGTCAAAAACAAAAACATAGTTCTCATTATGTTAAGGAGCCGTTGGTTGTTACAACGACAGCCAATTCGGCGATGGAAAAAGTTTTCCTAGACGTAGTAGGACCCTTAGATCGCGATGATTTTAATAATTCATATATTTTAACTATTCAGTGCGAGTTAAGTAAATATGTAGAAGCCTATCCAATGAAATCTAAAAGTTCTGAGGAAATAGCGAAAACCTTTGTTAATAATTTTATACTTAGATTTGGTATTCCCGCTAGAGTAGCTACTGATAGAGGAACTGAATTTATGTCATCTATTTTTAAAGAGACATGTAAACTTCTTAATGTAACGACTTTAAACTCAACTGCATACCATCATGAAACAATAGGTTCTCTAGAAAATACTCATAAAAGTTTGGGTAATTCTCTAAGAATTCAAACGAATAACCATTCGAGTTCATGGAGTACATGGTTACCCTTTTGGTGTTTTGCCTATAATACTTCAGTTCACACCGCAACTAAATTTACGCCTTTCGAACTAGTATTCGGAAAAAGATGTAATATACCATCCAATTTAAGACAAAAATCAGTAGACCCTCTTTATAACTATGATAATTATCCCTTAGAATTGAAATACAGATTGCAGACATCGCAAAAAGAAGCGTATGATAATTTAGTTGAAAGTAAATCATTAAGAAAACAAAGGCATGATCTAAAGTGTAATCCAATTACGTATAAACAAAATGACTTGGTACTTGTGAAAAACGAGACTGGAACCAAACTACAAAGTATTTATAATGGACCATATTTAGTTATCAAAGATGTTTCGCCAAATGTTGAAATATTGAAAGACAATGGGAAAATTGATTTAGTTCATAAGAATAGGACTAAGCTATATTATTCATAATATTTTCTTGTTAATTTTAGCATATTAAGCTTTGTACTCTTTTACTTACATACTATTATACAATTTGATAGAAATAAGCAAAACTGTAAGCATACTGTACTAAAATGTTTATTAAATATTACTCATGTTATATCATAAAACAAAATAATACTTTCATATTATTTTATTTTATTTCCTTTCGGGGAAGGTGTAGTGTATAAGCTGTATTCTAATGTATACCTATACCTATGTATGTTACACGTGTACTTAAATATCAATAATTACTAATAAACGAGGCAGTTGTCAACCAGCAGTCAGAGCAATTACTTCTCCTCTATACCCAACCTTTACAATAGGCACATTATTAATTTTCATTTAGAATGGCCATAATGCAACTGATTTATCTGTACTTAAATTAAGAGCTTTAATGTTCTTAATGAACAATACAATAGTGAGGCATTCTTAATAGGCAAGAATGTCAATGCCAATGTGTTACTAACTTAAATGACCTTGTTTTGCGTACTGTACTTGGTTTACACAAAAAAAAAATACAATGGTTACCTATCTAAAAGTAAATATTTTATACTTAAACCTTTTGTTCAGGTAAAGTCAAGAAAAAAATTCAGTCATTACATTTTTTACTTTATTTAAATTTTCTTGTAACAATAGCCTGCAATGAATCAGTATAACTTTAAATATTACTAGAGGCTCGACCCGGCTGGCTGCGGGTTGTTCGCAGATACCGTGGCCTCGACATGAAGGGCTAAGAAGGAACATGGGTGGTTTTTAGTCAGTAGAAGTCTGACACTCCCTTTCGCTCTGCCCAAGAGCGGGAGGGGTTATTAGATGATTTTCCACACACCATAAAAAAAAAAAAAAAAAAGGCTCGACCCGGCTTCGCATGGGTGAACATTTCTTTTTTTTAATTGTTATAAATATGTTACTCAGGGCTGCAGCATTCTATGGTGTAAACATACTTTCCTCTTTATAATAATATTAGCATAGGATTATCAAGAACATTCCGTGCCTCAGAAAGCATGTTAAGCTGTTGGTCCGGGTGTCATTTGTAGATCTTTGGCAGTTGTTACAGGTAGTCAGTGACCTGAAAGTCTGTCAACCAGGCTTACCATAGGGTAATCTAGAATTAACTGGGTTGTGGAGGTCAGATAGGCAGTCGCTCCATGTAAAATACTGGTTTTAAGCAACATCCTGTTGGACTGGAAGCCAACCCCAACATAGTTGAAAAAAGGCTAGGCAGATGAATATTAGTGTATATAATCAAGTAAATGCCCAATAAACTGGCATTTTAACTTTTCCCCAATATTTTTTTATTATAAGATCCTTCATTTATTTCAAAAACTATTTTAACAGCTTGTCTTACTGCTACAGGATATATAAGCATAAGTTCATTGTCAATGATGTCATAACAGAACATTAGGATTGCAACTATGTCTTAAAATGTAAGCAATAATAGAACCATAATAATTCATGTTAGCATTTACACAACTACATAGTGTATTATAGTGTGTGTTCATATAGTGTTCATTTTATACTTTTTGAGTAAAACAGAACAACATCAGAAACTTAAATAGATGTCAAGATAACAAGTTTATCTGGAGAAGTGGAGACAGACCTATTGATAGCGTACTTTTAGAAATAGCATGCGTTGCAACTAGTAACATCAGATTTATGTCCACACCAATTGGCTCTAACATTAATAGAAATAATTATCAAGCCAAGTAGACTCCTGAACGTGTTTAATGTAACAACAACACGGGCACAGCTAGTAATAGTTAAAGGATTGATGATTATTATTAATTTGACTACTTATAGTTTTTTTGGAAATTACAAACCAAAACTTTAGTTTTATTTGTTTGTCTACACTAACATTATAAAGAAGAAACATTTGTTAGTTTGATTGTAATGAAGAGGCTCCGAAACTATTGGACCAATTGCAAAAATTCTTTTACCATTGGGAAGCGACACCATCCCCGGGATAAAAAGTAGCCCATGCCACTGCATGAGCTACTTTTTATCCCTGTATTCTCACGGGAATGGGAACTACGCGGGTGAAACCGCATGACGTCCGCTATTAGATTATAAAGAGTCTATCAAAAATTAAAAAAAAAAGTAATTAGAGAAATGAGAAACCTTTAGCCATGTCGTCTTTAACAACATCCATCCGTCATTTATTTAGTCTTCAGGTGTTCAAACATCCTGTCGAGGCTGCGGGTTGTTTGCAAGGGATACCGCGGCCTCGACATGAAGGGCTAAGAAGGAACATGGGTGGTTTTTAGTCAGTAGAAGTCTGACACTCCCTTTCGCTCTGCCCAAGAGCGGGAGGGGTTATTTGATGATTTCCCACCTCCCAAAAAAAAAACAAAAAGGTGTTCAAACATTACTTTTCCTCATTCCTCTTCACTTTATGCATTGTGCCTTACATGTGTAGTTGCAGACCGCATGCATATTCAATAAAATAGAATTTATGTATTAGGTAAGCCTGTGATGATAGTGATGTGTATTAATAAAATAAAGTTATTTAGTACATGTTACCCGCAACCTTCGTCCAAGTTAAATTACTCTAAAAATATTACTTCCCTATTTGAATCAGATTTTGTAAACAAGTTCAGGGTTAGTTTTTTTGCACATAATCCTAATCCTTTTACATAATTAAAGTAGCCTAAGTTAATCCCTCTTTCCTTTTCCCTCTACAGGTAAAAGTTCTGTCAAAATTGGTCCAGCCAAACAAACAAACAGACAAACAAAAAATTTTAACAATGTTGTTTTATAATAAGTACCCATAATATACTGTCATATACATTGGTAATCAATAACTCATCTTTAGCCCTTGCACCAACATGCTGGATTGAATTTATTTACCTATTAATAAAATAATAATAGGTAGTAGCTACTTAAGTAACATTTATCATAAAATAATACATTAATAAAATTGCAGCTCCCATGTAGATAATAAATATGGCAGTACATAAGTGGTCAGTGCTATGACCATCAAGTGTTTGCTAAGTAAGTGGTGTTATCAAACATTCCATCATAATGCTATTGTTTGCATTGCTCATTGACATCAGGTTACATGACTCCTCTGCAGAAGGGACAATAAATGCCTATGAAATGTATGAACTTTTCAAATTAATAAACTGTTTTCATTTTCTTTAAAAAGTTATTACAAATCTTGTGTTAGATTTGAAGGGGCACGTGGTGAGATGGCAACTTGAGCCACTTCTTAGTATGCTACCTCACAGGTGTTGATTATTTAAATTAAAGCAGCAATAATCAAACTTATTTATTTAGATAACTTAATTTACTATAACAATAGATTTAAAAAAAGCTCTTACTTTCTTCTGTTAAATAAAATAATGTTTGTATAAAGTACTTGTAGATTATTTGATAAAGATGAATAAACTCACCAATATACATGACAATAGTCCAGACGAGTACCACTCTGCGGCCCACAGCACCATCAATGTTCCAGAACCAGAAGGGGATGAACGTCGCGTAGAAGATCTCGTCGCCCAGTTCCGTGCCCAGCACGAATAGGTAATACCAGAACTTGTTGTTGACGCTGAGCTCCACCGCATCCTTCCCACCGCTGTCTCCAGAACTATCCGTGTCATACGACGACTGAGAACTACTAGATATATTACTAGGAACCCTTTTATGCTGCTTGATATCAGACTCTTCATTCACTCGCTCCAATCTATCCGAATGTAACACTTCTGATGATTCATTTTGATCCGTGCTTTGATTACTTTTGTAAGTAACACCGAAAAAGTTTTGCACTTTTATCACTAACAACGGATCTTTTAAATATTCTATAATCTGTTCCCACATGGTTGGACTCCTCGTTTACACCAAGTCTCAAGGTTTGTGTACACACACTTCCTATTCTAAACGCGAATCAAATCACAAGTTTTCTCGCCAGTTTGTCGCGTTTTATATGAAGTTTTCGATGACAGAACAATTTGACAGTTTGCGACAGTGACATTTAGAAAATTATTGTCACTCAGAAAATTTATTTTATAGAATATGACTAAACATAACAACAAAATAATATATAAACTAAACTACATACAAACTAATTATAAAGGGTATCGAAAAACTCCTCTTCAATGCTGTCAGCAGGTAAAGTGCCCAAGAGACTGGCAGCGTTGCCACGTTGTATGGCAACACTTAGCCTATGGCCAAAGAAAAAGCCAGCCCTTGGACATTGAGCCCTTGGACCAGAGGACTGAGGAAGCGTCAACAAGGCGTTTAGAAAATGATGAACCTCAGTTGTGTTTTGATTGCAATATTGCTACGTTTGATTGCTTTTATCGAGAATGTTTTAATTCTTGGTAACATATTTTAATAGGATGAGAGCTAAATTTAATTTAATAGTTCAATTAGATAGATATACAGGAAAAAAAAATGTTATATTAAATAAACTAATCCCAAAAAACAAAACTTGTTAAAAAAGCCAAGTCATGCAATGCAACTCAGTTCTTCTGCCGTAAAAAATAGTGAGATCCATCTATTACCAAGTCAGTTAATTTATTCAGTCCCTACATAGGATACCTTCTATCATAAGTTATTACGTAATTACTTTAGCTAACCTTTTTTTTTTTTTTTTTTTGGGGGGTGGGAAATCATCAAATAACCCCTCCCGCTCTTGGGCAGAGCGAAAGGGAGTGTCAGACTTCTACTGACTAAAAACCACCCATGTTCCTTCTTCGCCCTTCATGTCGAGGCCTCGGTATCCCTTGCGGACAACCCGCAGCCTCGACAGGACTTTAGCTAACCTAACAACATCTTATAGTGACCATATCAATGTTAAAAAAATATTGATGTTTTAAATAAATAGATTGACTTGGCCATCGCCATAAATTCAGGCTTCTAGTTTTATCTACAAAGAAGTTATAGGATTTCGAAAATGGCTTGAACTGTTTCGAGAAAAGGATGGTACGGCCGTGCCACTTTATTGCTCGACTTGGCTGGGGCACTGCCGTGACCGCAGATTATCCAAGGAAATGTCATCGTCTATCATCAAATAACCCCTCCCGTTCTTAGGCAGAGCGAAAGGGAGTGTCAGACTTCTACTGACTGCCCTTCCTTGGCCTGGCCTTTTTAGCCCTTTCGCCGAGGCCGCTGTATCTCTTTCAAACAACCCGCAGCCCCGACGGTAAATGTCATCTTCTTAGTTTAGTAAACAGCTGATGAGAACATCACTACAGACAGCTGTCAAAGTTGTCAAAAAGTTTTACCTGAGAGCGAGGTTGTTTGACCCGCAAATATATTTTTTTCGAAGTTATTAATGTTTTATTAACTTTATGGATAAGTAATTACTACATTTTGATGTTCGCTAGCATTTTGTAATCGAGCTGTTGGCAGACTTAGGATTTTGAGCAAGTGTTTAATGTGAGTGTTCATTCATTTTAGTTCATTTAAGACTTTGTTATTCATACCTGGTTGTTTTATTTATCTGTTTATCTATTCTAACTATTGTTTAATTACAGCTTATATATTTACAATAATTTCTCATGAAAGATTAGTTTGTTGTGTCTATTAGAATCTCATTGGAGATCAAATGAAAACAGTGATTTCTTATGTGAATTTGTTAAAATAAATTTACAAAGGTACCTACTCGAGTCTATGCTAATAATTTGATTCTGGCTCTATAACTTATGCAAACCAGTAACTAATCAGATGAGGCAACGGTAAAAATGTTGAACAATAATGTAAAACAACTTTTAAAATCAACCCATTAAAGTTTATGTTAACATTTTCCTAATTCTACAAACAACTATCATCAATGAGTTAACAAATTTGCTTATCTTTCTGTATTTTGATTAATCATCATCATCATTTCAGCCCGGAATCACCCACTGTTGGGTATAGGGCTCCCCTTTTCTCTGCCACTCCTTTCTGATTTTGATTAATAATAATGGAAAATGTTTGATTGTTATTTACGACTTCTTGTTATTTATAATAATAATATAATATAATAGTTAAAATCAAAGCATTTTTCCAGCGCCTATTTATCCCTATCGTCTTTATTTGCATCACCTTTTTCCCAACCATGTTAGGGTCGACTTCCAGTAAAATTTATAACTGCTGAAAATTTATCCTATTTAAACTAAAATATTATTATTAGTCATACAATTTAAATTCACAAACTAAAAGAGAAAATACTCTTAGTGGTTTAGTTATTTTAGATAGCTACCCACTTTAATTGATCAGGAAAACCCCTATCAATTATTGATGAATTATCTGGTGATATTAGAAGTTAGAACAAAATTAAAATAATTTCCTGTTGCACTTGCATCATTTCCCTCTTCAAGTCAGGTAGGTATGATATGGGAATCCCAAAAGCAGATATTTCTGTAATCTAATAATCATTGTGCTCCTGCCTGTACCCTAGTTTTACTTTAAGTTAGCTTAGTATTTCTGTATCTCAGATCCATTTTCAGTTTAACCCACGTTTGCCTAGGTTGGTCTGTGAATAGGTGACCACCCTAGTATCTTTCATAGCCTTTTTTTTTTGGATGGTGTGAAATCATCAAATGACTCCTCCCGCTCTGGGCAGTGCGGAAGGGAGTGTCAGACTTCTCGCTACTCGACGACTTGTCGCTAAAATACTGGTATTCCGCTGCTTCGGCGAGACTGGAAGCTAACCCCAACATAGTTGCGAAAAGGCTATGCAGATAATGTTGATATTTCGGTGTCTCCCACATTTTTATATAACTTGTCATCCCCTTTCTTCCAAAGTTAATCCAACATGTTCCAACCACATTCATAGTCAAAACTTCTGAAATCTGATTCATCAAATCAAATATTTATTACTGAACACAGTACTTACATATAGTACAGTAATTATAGCACGCAAAATTATTAATATTCATAAAATTATTAATATTTTTTAATTGATTCATTATGCTAAATTCAATGCCATTGGGTCGAAGTCATCGAACTTGATTGATTGTTCAAATAGTAGTGTTGTAAAACTGTAAGAATGTTAGTATATTAATTAAATAAAATTATGAATTAATTCCTAAAATCCCCAAAACTTTCCCATTTCTGTTATCAGTAATAATCAGTATGTCTGTGTGTGATTATTTCATTGTAACACAAATCTGCAGACTGTGGGCACTTATATTGTTAATGAATCTATTATTACTGAGATAACAGTTGTGTAATGTGCGGTTTTATCTAATTATTCCATTCACTAGTCAATGTGCTCATTGTTATTGAGAATTGAGATAACTTTGAAAACTAAATTCTCTTATATCTTTAGTCTTTTTGATAAATAGTTCCAAGCTAAGTTATAATACAAATTATTGTCTAAAATGCTGCCTCGTTGCGCGACTGCTGTGCGTTAGTTCCTGGGTTTGGTTCCCGGATCGGGCGAAGTTTTATTCGATTTTTAACCAACTTCCAAAAAGGAAGAGGTTCTCTATTCGTGTTTATGTATTTTTATTGCATCAGGAATTTCTCAGTAGCAGTCGTGGGGTTCGGATTTGCGCCCGATTGATGGCAATAGGCTCGCCCCCTATCACATAAGACTTAATCATAACTGGTGGAATATGTGTGTACTATTAGGTACACTTCTGCCTAAATCTTCGGGGATTACAGGCGTCATGTTATTGTCTTATATGAACGGTCAAATTAAATTAACTAGTGAAACTCCGCAGATATATTGTAGATCAATATCTAATGACAATAAATCTTGGACACTTGGAGGTTCAACTGACACGGGGCGGGAATCAAGGGCCATAAATTTATTATTTATGATTATGAATTTAGTTTTATCGGCATCGGATACGCAACACGACTGCGGAGTTTAACCATCTAAGTTAATTTGACCTTATATTGAAGTAGGTGGTAGGTTTTCTGCAGTTATATTGCAATTAAAATATAAACTTAAGTAATTTATATTTTCTTTTGAAAAAAATAATTCTCTCGCTAGCAATTTCACCTGTATCGCGGGTGTGTTTATAATAATTTAAGCTCACAAACAGCCAGACCTGAAAACTACCTGTCTGTAGGCCTTGTGTGATTCGAACCCGCGACACGCAGCGCAGCAGATAATCGCTCAGTGGATCTCCACATTATATAAAAATAAATTATGTGGCCATCTGGCTGATATGATGATGATGATTATTTTGTTATTGGACAATGGGCTCAGTTTCATTTTATTGAATGTACAACGTAAATAACTACGTTGTTAATGGAGATGATGATCACATGTATTGTGATGAACAACCATACTTTTAGCATGTCTAGTTAGTAGTTACTAGTAACAGGAAAACCCATTGCCGTTGGGAGCAACTAATTATAAGCAATGAATTATGTTCATCACTGAACTGTCCTCAATTGAACTCTTGTTTATTGTTTATTGACAACCCATGATGCAGCTTTGCATAAAATAGACGTTTCTGGAGCACCGGATAGAGCAACCTACACCAATAGGAACGAATAATAACGAACCTGTAACAGTAAAGCCACATTAAATCATACAAAACGGTGCGGTGTAAAAACTAGGTTTTTTCTAGCATTTTCTCAAGACCCAAATACACTCCATCCAGGGACCCCTTACTAATTATGGAAAAAATGTTATTGAACCTGTCGCCGTCTAAAGCCGCGCGAAATTCAACCGAACTTCGGCTCCGGCGCATATTTCAAACGAATGTCCGCCGCATTCGGCAGAATCCGCATTTGGTCAATATATTTTTTTTTTATTTGATCAGTGTACTGGATGGACATAATCTTGGAATAAAAGACTTACTAACCACCTACACCACTCCTATCTACTCAAACACACAGTGGCACACACAACTATTACAAGACCGTACAATTGGAGCCAATATCTCAAGTCAGTCAGTGAACTATCAACACACCGCTCTATATAAAACAGAAGCTTTTTAAAACCTATCAAGTATCAGTGGTGATTAGATTCGTAACATTTGTCTAACATAATTACTTATTTGTAGCTACATCGTTGAACTACATTGTGGATCTTACTGATAATGGCTTTACGACAACAATGTTGCTGTTATCAATTCTTCTCGTCTCCAATAAATAATGACCGTTCGGATAAGGGGGGTGTAGTCAGTCGGCAGTCAATACTCGACCGGTCACTGTGTACTTACTTATTGTACGCGAAAATGGACTAATTGTGCTGGAATTACAGTGTTGATTCTTGGATTTACAGTGAGAGGATTAAACATGAGTATTGTTAATTGTGTGTGTTGCCTTTACGGGCAATAATTTAGTTCAAGTGTTGACAAAGTGGTAGGTAGCCCACTATCTGTAGTAGCACGTACAATGGAAACCCACCTACTGCAATATCTACTAGTGTTTCTGAAAAGCATCCCCCGCTGTCCATATTCACTTAAATAAATAATATTATGTGATTTTTAAACCCAAATGTTATACTTAGTGAACAGGAATTACTTAACCCATTAAAGACTAGCGTTGCCATCTAAATACAAGGTAAACATTTATGAGAGACATGAAATAAGTACTTTGGACTCAGAAATTACAAAATTAAAAGCGGAGTTTTAACGACACAAACAGGGTCCTATTCCCGGACACTATAAACGTCTGAAACTAAAGGTGATGAAAGATTCAATAAAATGTCATCACTGAGCAACTTTGCATATCCAATTTCCTCAAAGAGGCTCAATATAACAATTAATTTAATCACGCAGCATTCACAAACTTACGAACCTATGGCTGTAAAAGAAGTTTTAGGCTAGTTTTCCCGCCTAAAATACCGCTCAACCGGAGTGATGGTTGTGCGACTGCAGTATGTTTATATGTGTATCTGTAATGCGCGTAAATCGAATCGTATGATCCGACTCGAGGCTAAAGCTTATGTACCTAGTTGCATATGCATGGCTTCCGTAGATCAATTGCCATCTATAGATTGATAGCAAAATGATCGTTATGTCCGTTTCATAGGTCGGAAAACAGCTCGAATGGCGGCGGAGGAGGACATCGACACGCTCAAAATCTATTGGGATCACTTCTTCAAAGCGGAGACTGGCACTTATGAGGTAAGCAATATCAGAAGTGAAGAAATAAGCTACTAGTTTACCACTCTCATTTAGAAGTACCATCCATAGACCATATGTACCCATCCTTGGGAGTCATCATAATGGACGTGGGTAATATCATGATAGCCCTGGGTAAGACTGGCTCTGGCTGACATAGGTACTTGGGTTTCTGACTAGCCGTTACGACAGTCAAATATACGAAAGACACCTCCACCGCCGGCACTTTGCCCGGCACCAACGACTTTGCTTTCTGCAATGCGACACAAAGGGGTCTCTATAGGTATCGTTACATAAAAAACCCGATAAACGAAGTATGTAGTAGATAGGAACCTCATCGATGAACGCTAACCCACACCAATCGACTTGCTGGACAAGAGCCTCTCCAAATGCGCGCCAAGTCGCACACCGGTTAAAATGGTGTTATAATATCTGAGTCTGATATTTGCGATTGCGGATTCTCTCTCAAACTGCGGTCATTGAACCTACATAATTATTATCTTTGACCTTTATTCACTTATGTCACACAATACGAAACTTGTAAAGATAGATCGCGAAGTTTTGACTTCTAACCATTTTCGCGTAGTTGCAATTTTCAACCACTACTATTATATCTTCATCCACTCACTGGGCAAAGACCTCTGTTCTTTCGATTCAGAGCTAATATGGACCACTGGTATAAGTCCGACACGTCTCGGCCATCTCTGCAGGACGCATTCTGTCTTTGTCAGGATTCCACATTGTAGATAGTAGCTCTGCTCTATTATCACTATCCTCCCTCCATCTATCCACTCCATTTAAACCTCAATAAATTAAATGACTTTATGAACTATATTGAAACAGCAAATCGGTAACGAATACAATATCCCGAGTTAATGCAATTGTAGCGCATAAAGTAGCTCGTCGACCACGAATACGAAAGCGGCTGGACTATTATCCAATTGAGTCGCGGTCACGCTCAACTGGCTTCGCTCAAATGAATTATTGCACTCAACATCATGCTATTCACCTATGCGAGTTGGCAGAAACCAAAACGCCTCGTCTGCGAAAAAGTTCGCTTGGATCGAGTTTATAAAAGATATCGAAGTCAGCTTAATCATATTTCCTTATAGGGACAAGTTTGCCACGCTCATTCAAACGACAACAACTCTTGTATCTAAAGCAGAATGACCTCTGGTAAACATCGGAAATAAGGACGAGATTAATCTTCTATTCCCTAAAAAAATGCTAAACTTTGCACAATGGAGAACGACGTACCAAGAGACAATGGCAGTTCCTTTTTTGGGATAATATCATATAAAAATAAGAAGTAAAGTAAACGGCAGGCTCGCACACAGCTTGTTATTAAAATATCGTTGTTAAAATTGACATTCATTGCAGAAATCGACGTGGCTAGATCTGTTCCTGGCCGAGTTCCTGATCCGAGTCAACGATGGCGCCAACCCTAAGGAGCTGATCAAGTTCTGGTGAGGAAATGATATTATAACACTTTAATCGATCAATGATAAACATTTGTTGTGTTTGGGCGGAAGTGCCCGACTGTCTGTGGACATTTTCCCACGCTTTGGACCTTCAGTTAAAGTTGTTATCTAAAAGATATGCATAAAAACTATCTGTCTGATGTGATAACATTAATTTTAAATGTATGTGTTTCGCAATAGGACCGGAATCATAACAGGTGTGGCGTGGTCACTGCACCTTGATTAAGATTTACCACGCATTTGAATTTGCATCGAAATTAACAATGCGAAACAATAGCCCAATACAAGGACAGCAACACCAAACAATACAAAGGCACAACACTGCTCCTATAAATAAATAAATAAGCACGAGATCCGAAATTTGGGCCGAAGTTACGGTCATTTCCAAGTCCGTATCACTTTTTTTTTAACGGTAGGAAATCATGAAATGACTCCTCTTGGTTTGGGAGGAGCAGAGGGAAATGTCAAACTCTTACTGACTAAAAACCCATCCGTGTGCCTTCTTATGCCCTTTGCGTTGCAATGCCGCGGTAACTCTTTCGAACAAATTCCGCAACCCTGGCATGCACTGACCCTAGTGGGTCCCGTCTCCGTGTTACTTACGCTCATAAGATTCGTTAGGGGCCCGAACTAAAAATTAATAACAATGTTTCGAATTTTTTTTCAAAACTCCTATTAGTATCTAAAACATTAAAACAAATTTCAATTCATTTCTAAGTATATAGTTACGGGCCCCATATCTTAGTTGACGAACTTAGAGAGTAGATCCCTTGGTGTGAAGGGGGGCTTGCTTCTCCGAGATAAAAGGCGATCACGAGGATGTAGAAGGATGCAGCGAAGTGCTATAAGAGGTCCATTTATAGCCATTAGCTCTTAAAGTCTTTGCCAACGTGTATTATATCGTGCGTGTTTGTTCTACATCAGTCCAGTGAGTGGCGTGGTGACGCTGGTTGGCTGCGAGCTGCTGTGCGGCATCCACCGCGTGACGTCATCCATCAACACGCACTACTCCGTGCCACTGGCGTGTCTCGATGCGCATGCGCCGCTGACTGACCCCGCACTGCCACTTATTGAGACACACAATGATGCTGACTGTAAGTATACAAAAGTCAATATTTCTCTCAACAGCCTGTATAGGACTTCAAGAAGAAAATGAATGCTCCTTACGCAATAAAGAAGCCAGATTTCCCACATTTATGACATTATCGCTGATTTCATATCATGAGCCTAAACTTAGTTGGTATCACCTCCTTTGTAATTTGGACTACTTTACTCCCAACCTTATAATACACCATCAGCCTTTTACAGTCGACTGTATGTCTGTTGGTCTCTCAAACTCGATTTTCGGAAAATATTCACACCCAGCTGAAACTAGCCACACTGTGAAGATATGCCCCACCTAGAACTTGGGCAAACAAGATATACAGACACAAATCCTCTTCCTCAGGGCCTCTTCTAATCGTTTACTTCGTTACAGGCACAGACCAGAAACCTGAGGAACAGAAGGCGGGTCCAACGAGTCTTTTCACTCGCACCAACACGCAATCATCGGAACAGATCCTCAGGAAGTACCTGCTGGGTGGCGTGGCGTGGAGGTGCCTCGTGCTGCTCAAAGCTTTAGGAGTCGAGGTGAGGAACTGCTTGTGATGATCAGCCTGGGCTGTTCAATTCATAGGATTCATAGATATAAACTCTTTCTTTCTTGTAAGTTAATCATTTGACTTATAATTAAGTTGGCTACGATTTGCCAGATTTTGTTGTCCAACAGGGCCTTGATTTCTTTAGGTACTGAGAGATAAGGTTTGACCGCTTCACAGATCTCGCAAGCTAATGATTAATGGTTAATTCATATTAATATGAATTGTTGTAGAGTAGATTAACGACACTTAACGCTCGGTTAAACGGTTAAGTAATAAATCTAGGTACTATGACAAGGTTGAGACATCCGTTGTTTATTATTGACCTGAGATAATTATAATTGTTTATTACTGCTTTTTATTGATTTTCAGCAGCTCTAGTGATGACCGTATTAATCGCTGCATGTGAATTTATATAATTTCAGTTCAAAAACTTAAAGGTTGTAGCATAAAATTAACTGAAAAAAAAACATATTTCTTAACATTTTCGCATAGACACACACCTACTTTAATAATCATCATCTCATTAATTTAAACCATATCCAAATTATGTGAACGAACTCCATCTAAAACTATTCTTAAAATCAACGCTTATTTTAATAGTAGCATCGTTTAATATATTTTTCGCCGTTGCCCCACGATTGCTTCTTATTTTGAAAATAAAAACACACCAAAATCTCCTTATCAAATAAACTAGCTAAATCACATTTGTGCATCTGTCGAAATGCCACTAATTGCTAATGCTGAGATAACAAGTAATTTGTGTTCGTTAGTGCAACAAACTTTTACAAGATATTTAATAAGTAATAGAACATGGAGGTTTTTTTTAACTTCTTTTAAGCTTTGATAATATCTCAAATCTCATCACAAACATATTGTATTAGATATAACAAAACCCTCTTTTTGTTTTCGTAGATAATAATAATAATCTTTATTATGAACATCTTACAGGGTATCTTTGAGGTGAGACTCTGACCTCCAAACTAGTAAAATACTGTATCTTGAGAGATCTTAGTTCCTTATTCGATTCTAGATAACTAAATCATTAAAAAAATACTGATTTGTCTTTTAAACCGTGCCACAGCGACAGTAAATGTTTTTATTAGATTGATAAAGTTATCTCAATGAATAAGATAAACGCAGATGTTCTTAAATTGTCCAGCACAGAACTTCCTGTCATGCAGGATGTGCCCTCTCCGCCTTTCCTCCTTTAGGCCTGGTTTCCACCGAAGCGGAGAGGAGCGGAGACGAGTGGAGATGTGCGGAAATCGACCAGTCACATTAGTTAAAATTCGCGCTTCCTGTGATTGGTCGAATTTGGCACATCTCCTCTCCGCTCTGCTCGTCTCCGCTTTGGTGGAAACCGGGCCTTACAGTGCTTAGTGTGATCCCTTGCCTTTCATATACTATGTCTATATAGGCTACCAGCGCAACTAAGTTTTTTATGCATAGGTACTTGTTCATCTAATGCCATGAGCTTGTAATCCGATTGTAAGCGTATCGATCGAATGTAAATGGAGCATGTACCGTCGATCGTGCGGAATTGTTTCGTGCCTCGTTACTATGGTTTACATTGTGTATGGCTTACTCTTAAAATAGATGCAAAATACAAGGTCTAAACAATGTACTTACTTGCCTGAACAAACTGTAACAATGCGCTGTAGTGATCGTAGTGATGCATAATCAGATCAATCAGATCGCCAGCACGAAATTACTTTAAATGTTGTTATCTATCCCAAAGCTTTGCAAACTTCCACAGCGTCTTCTGAACGCGTCTGTGACAGTCAGAGGTTGACTGCATAGTTTGATGCTCTGTGCCCTAAAATCCTGCTGGTTACGTTGAGATATCCTCAACTTTATAAGTTAGGAGTTACATCTCCCAAAATCAAGTTGGATATTAATAATAATGTCGGCCTATAGTAATAGTTGCGGGAGGACACATCTAGGCCGAGTTGGGATAAATCTTTTTAAGAAAGAGTAGTGTACCTATGCATCTATTTGATCAAGTTGGGATAGGCCTCCTCAAGATAGAATAGCGGAAGTTTACAACAGATAGTGGTTGCAAAACAAATTTAATGGTCTTATTGATGGCGTTGTGATAGGTCTTACTAAGATAGTAGTAGAGTTTTACAATAAACACAGTAGTTGCATTGTGTGACGTCACTCTATGTACATAATAAAGTTATCGGCAGGTCGGCACCCTCGGTGGACACATACTGTTATCAGGACGCGGCGCGATCTACGCGATCTACTCGCGTGGTATGAGTATCTTTGCAAGATCTATTATGTGTTACAAATGCGCATGTAGTTTTAAACAAGCAAGAATGACAAAGTCGTATAAGACTAGGTGTGCAAAGACTGTAAAGGGAGCAGTTTTTGGCTCATTATTTTCGACCCTAACAAGTTGCAGAACGTGGATGGGTGCGATCCCAAGCGTTACTTTGTGTAATTCACACGATGAATTGGTTCGTGTGATCGTGTACCAGGAATATTCTAATTATTGTCCAATGACTTACACCTTCTGTCGGATTTTACCTTCCGCTACCGCATAGGGGAAGCTCTTTCCCCCCCCTCACCCCATTTGAGAAGGAGTTCCCCAGGGCTCTGTCATGTCCCCTCTCATTTTCACGCTGGCAAATACTCATCTAGCCCTATTGGCCTGCGACACGGCTATATAATTGTTACCTACGCTGCATGCTTTCATTCCGCAATTAAAAGAAATTCACAAGACTTGTAGTTTAATAAACACCTTAGTTACATAACACGGCATTCTCAGCGTGGCGATACGATTCGACGGAGCATTATAAACACAACCGGAAATCATTATAATTATTCTACTACAGTCGAAGTATCCACATTATTGGTTATGTGTACGCAAGAGAGGAAGCATTCATATAAATATGTGTTGTTCATGTCACTCTCTGGCTATTAAAATAATAATTTCAGATAAAATAAACGATATTTTATTCCACAAAGTATTGCGACTTCGCCTACCGCCAATCAAGATAATTTCTTAAAATAAATGATTGAGCAGTTAAAAGTGTACAACTAAATAATCTTGTTTTTTTATACTTTTAACTAATAATACCTATACCAGCTGTTGTTGTTGCTATCTTCATACGCGTGGCGTGATTACCGAGATAATTTTACGGTAACAACTTAACAAGTATGTTTGGATAATACCCGCAATGAAAAAACTTATTGACAAAAATAAAACGGACTTCAAACCACATAAAAAAAGTTAAAAATAACTTTAGCATCTGAAGTCGGTGACTTCTGTTTGTTTGATTTCGTTTTTTCAATCTTTTCATTTAAAAAAACGTCTACGTATAACTTACGAGATTATACTCGTTTTCACTAACAGAAAGCAACACCTAAATGAAATGCCTAAATTAAACCTAATACCGAGGTTTTATTTAGGCATTTCATTTAGGTGTTGTTTTTCACCTTTCACAGACTTTTGCAGAGCCGATTGTTGGAAATACATCAGCACGAATTTATTTGTGTTTTCACTTATATGACGCCTAGCCGAGTGTCAGTTAAAAGGGCCAATAAATACTTAGTTGTCTTATTGATAACAGATAACAGGGTGCGCCTGCGCCTGATAACAAGTAGTGTGTAGGTACAGCTAATTGTGTTTAACTTGTTACTTGTAGTCGTCGAGATCGAAACGTGTGCTTATGCACGTATGCTATTAGGAGACCCCTATTATCGGACTGTTTACTCGAATTTACACTGCCCTTTGCAAATAGGGAAAAAAATACCTGTTTCTAAGCATTCCATCATGAGTTTCAAACGAAAGACTAGGCAAACATGTAGAATACGTTCATCTTGATTTAGCCAAATTCGAAGATATATGGCATGTACCAACCCGCACTGGGCCAGCGCGGTGGATTATACCCCATCCCTCTCCTAGAGAGGAGGCCTGAGTCCCTGCAGTGGGAACATTATAGGATGATGTTGATGATAATGAGAGTGCGGTGTTGCAATAACGCTGACAGGTTTATTATTATTCGGTGATTGACCGGAACAACAACCGATTACCACACTTTTTCAGTAATGCGTCATATGAATCACAATAAAATGGCCGGTGGTATGAACGGGACAGTTATAATTAGTTGCGGAAGTGTTTGCCAGTCTGTATGTTTGTTGTAAGTTGTAATTAGAGTTCGATAACCTAACATGCACCCCGCAGTGCACGCTGATATGATGTCACAGCTCACAGCACCAACCATCCGAATGATAATGAAGTGTGTCTGGTTGTTGCTAATTACTCTTTGATTGGTGTTTGTAGCCTGTGACCTCGTGTTGGGATGAAAAGGAAAGATATTAACTGAGTACTAGAAGGTACCTCTATCCTTCCTTTCCTTTTACCGTTATGTACCAAAAAACCATAAATTTTTCATAAATCATTAGTGATGTGATTCTTCGCATACCTTATTAAATAACAATTATTATTATTATGAGCCTATACTGTCCCACTGCAGGGCAAAGGCCTCCCTTCCTTCCTTCCACTTTTTGCGATCCAGTGCGATAGTAGGCCAATCCTTAGAGAAACAGTCCAGCTCATCCCGCCATCTCCTTTTGGGCCTGCCGCGTTGTCGTTTCCTGCTCTGTGGTATCCACTGAGTTGTAACTTTTGCCCATTGCTTCGCCGACATGCGGCAGATGTGCCCAGCCCAGTTCCATTTTAACCTAGCAGCTGTAAGGCCCGCATCAGCTATTTGGGTTTTGGATTAAATAACAAGGTGTAAAAAAATAATCGGTTTGTTTCGTTGAAATAAATATGGGCTTATAAATTTTACGTTTGAGAATTGCAGGCGCGACCTGCAATTCTCAAAAACTTATGCAGAGGTGTACCTAAAAATGAACCCACATTTCGCCAGTTATGTTTAAGTCCCGTGTGGTAGAGGGCAAGCAGGCATTATGATATCTGAGATTTATGGCGAATCTGCTCTCACTCAAAATTAACATCAGAATGTTGTTAAAGTTACTGGCCATCACACAGCAATAAACGCTGAACATTTCTCACTTATATTTTGTGTCCACGAGTTGAAGTCATATTTAAATCCTTCCTACAAATGGTTAAAGTATTATTAACATCAAGTCTCTTTCCAAGGCTACTTCAGTACATAATAAAGTATTGTTCTTCCCTCTATATCCAGGGTCTGTCATGCTGTCGACAGCTGAGCTCCGTGCTCATCTGGTTGTTCGGTGAGCTGAGCGGAGCGAGCAGTAACGCTGGCACGGATGCAGCCCAGCCGGCCACGCCGCGCACGCCTATCCACCAGCTCTTCTCAAATAGGTATGTATTTTTTTTAATTTATTGCTTATTGGGCTTTTATACAGGGTGTAAACGAACCCTTCACGCATCCGTCAACCAAGCATACTGTACATCAAACTAAGTACCCCTACGCAAAAATTTTTGCTGGGAAATGACTTTTTTTTGGGGTCAAAAATCACATTTTACGGTAAAACTCAAAGTAGCACTCTTAAAACATTGTGCTAGTGAATGCTTTGGATAGTAAACGGGTCATGGAGGTAATTTAAGTAAAGTTAAAACCTGAAGTACTAGTATTTACAAAAACAGCTGTGAAAAATTTGGAACTTTGACCCCCAATATCTCCGTAACTAGGAGGTTCCCAGGTATGGTCTAGAACAAAAAAATAATCGCAGTGGTGGGGAGAACAAGTGCCCTTCGTTTGCGTTAAGGGTACTTTTACACCCTATGTATGACTATACTAAACAGAACAACAAAATTTTTTTTTTTTTTTTTTTTTTTTTTTTTTTTTTTTTTTTTTTTTTTTTTTTAACTGCAGATAATTAATAATAATAATAATAATAAAAATGTTTATTTTCTTCCACAAAAACACTTAAAACTAAAACTTAAAATGGAAAAACAGGAATAATAAAGATTACAATGTATTTGTGGGAGACTGGTGCCTAAACTAAGCCGCAACTTGTATTTCAGGACACCAGGGACTCCCCTCTACAGGCAAAAATGTCTTGAAAATGTATTATATTTGATAAAAAACAAAATTGATTTATAAAAAGAAAACAGTTCATGAAATATAATGTAAAATTACAGTTTTAAGTTACAAAAAAACGGAAAGTTACATTTTTATTAAATAAGTAAAATTATTGAAAGTAAAATTAGTTATAATAATAATTCATTAAAATTTATGTAAAATTACATCTTAATATTACAAAAATGAGTTTATATTTATTTATTTTTTAATAACAATTAAAGGCATGCTGTTTGTTGAAAACCAGGAAAAAATAATAATAACATCTTAAAGAGCGTGTATAATGAGTGTGTGTTTGTGAGTGTGTGTGTGTGAGTGTGTGTGTGTGCGTGTGTGTGTGAGTGTGTGCATGTGTTTGTGCAGTGTAAAAAGGGTGAGAGGGTATGTGAGTGGGTTCTTAATTAACTAGATGAGAAATATGGCATAGGAAAGGAAGCATTATTTAATTCCCATTATGTTTTTATAACTAGTAGCTCTTCTGTTTTTGTGTAGTTCAATTTTAGTAGCCAGTTTGTCAAAACCAGCTTACATTTAGATCTATTGAAAATAAAAATACCCAATTCTTTATTTAATTTATTGTAGAGTTCAGGTCCTCGAAAAGTATGAAATTTTTGGGCAAAACCTGTTTTAGATTGAAAGGTGTTACATATTGCATAGTGCCTCCTAGTTGTTAATTTAGAAGGATCGAAAGAGGCTGGGTCCGAATGCTGCCTCAGAATAGTAAAAAGAATGTAAATTTGTCTAACAGTTAGAACCTTGGCTTCCTGATACAGTGTGGTAGTGGGGAAGAGTCGTGGTTTTGAGAGACCAACTTTCAGAATCAACCTTTGGGCTCTTTCTATTTCCAACATTTTTGTTTTCCCGGCACCTCCCCAAGTTGTTACACAATATGACAGTATGGATTGGACAAGTGCAAAATATACCATTTTAAGTGTTTCACCATTAGTTACTTGTCTAAGCTGTTTAAAAATATAAGTAAGTTTCCTTACCCTTTTACTTAAGTTGTGAATGTGTTCATCAAAGGACAATCTTCTATCAATGGTTACACCCAAATAGCGAATACTTTGAGTCGACTGTATGGTTGAGCAGGCGCATTGATTCAAAGGAGGGAATGAACACTGATGAGCATATAAGGGAGGTTTGTCTTGAAAGAAGGTCTCTACACTCCTGATTGTAAAAGGAATATATTTAGTTTTATGTGCATTAAGTGTAAGCGAGTTTGCAGCAAGCTAGTGGCAAACAGTGTTTAGACCTGATTGAGCGAAGAAATATACTTCTTCCCAAGAATTTCCCTTGAAAGTGAGAGTTGTGTCATCTGCGTAAGATATTATTTTGCAGTTTTCAAGATTAAGTTGACATAGCTCGTTTATGTAACACAGGAACAAAGTGGGGCCAAGAATACTTCCCTGAGGAACTCCGTACTCGATAGGAAGTTCATCACTCAGATGGTCACCTATTCTTACACGCTGCGTACGATCCGATAAATAGCTTGCTATCAATGTCAATTCATTTCCCCGTATTCCCATATTAGTTAATTTACAAATTAGGGTGGGGATAGAGACTGTGTCAAATGCTTTGGCAAGGTCGAGAAAGATAGTTAGACATTTTTTGTTTTTGTCTATGTTCCTTACCACGAAATCAGAAAAAATGTGGACAGCCTCATCAGTGGACCTGCGTGCTCGAAATCCATATTGTGTTTCAGCAAGAATTTTATTTGACTCTAAGAATTTTATTAGTCTATGATTAATAGTACGCTCGAACACTTTTGATAATGAAGAAAGGATAGAGATGGGCCTATAATTATTGACACAGTCTGTATCCCCTGCCTTATATATAGGGATCACAATTGATTGTTTAAGCGCTCTAGGAAAAACACCCGCATCAAAGCAACGATTAATTAGATCAGTGATAACAGGAGCCACGAAGTCTACAACATTTTGCAGTAGCTTAGAAGAGATTTTGTCCCACCCAGGTGAGCATTCACTCTTTAAATTTAAGATTGCAGTTTTAACTTCCTTAATATCCACTTTCAGTAGCACGAATGAGTTGCTAGGGCAGGTGTCCCGGACTACAGCGGGTTTATTGAAGGGTGGAACATTCGAAGGTATGCGTTGAGCGAGTACCTTTCCAATAGTAGAAAAGAAGCTATTGACACTATTAACAGATGATTGAGGACTTTGATCTGAATGTAGTAGCTCCTCAGGAGATTCATGATTTTTATTAGAACCTGTTATAGTTTTAATAGAGTCCCATAACAGTTTTGAGTTACCTTTAGCCATATTCAGTTGGTTTTGTTCATAATGTTGTTTTAGACTTTTAAGGAGATTGTTGCAATAGTTCCTATAACGTTTATATGTTTTACTTAAGATTTCATTTTTTGGTTGTTTTTTAGTTTTAATATGCATATTGTCCCTATTTTTAATGCATCTCAGTAGTCCTGGCGTTATCCAGGGTTTTAAGGTAGTTTTGTTACGTGGCATCTTAACAATCACCATATGTTGTTTTGTTAGATTTGACAACAATTCGATAAACCTATTAGTTGCCAAATTTAAATCACTTTCAGCATAAACTTGACTAAAATCCAATTTTGAGCAGTCAGTGATGATTCCGGTCCAGTTCAGCTTCCTGACCTCCCTATTGTTTAAGGGTTTTTTGGAGCCCCTGTGTTTGAGACAAAATAAGATAGCATCATGATCAGTTATTGAGGTCTGAAGGTCAAATGTATAGGATTGTAACTTGCTCTTAACTAAAACATGATCCAGGCAACTATTCCCTCTTGTAGGTAGGTTATGTGCAGGAAGTAGACCATGGAATGAGGTAATATCTAGATATGACGAAACATCCGAATCAGCATTCAATATATTTACATTAATGTCACCTACAATTATTATATTTTTAAATGATTTCAACTGTTCAAGAATGTTATGGAGTGATTGTAGGAAGGTATCTAAATTTCTAAAAGACGGTGACCTGTAAATTGCCACAATAACTATGTTAGTGCCAAATTTAATTAGCAAACAGTTGCATTCACAAAGTAGTGGTTCTTCTATTGTGTAATAATGTTCGTTTCTGACCATGACTACCACTCCATCATTTTGATTATAAGTTCGGTTCGTTTTATAAGAGTTATATCCATCTACAGTAGGGAGATCAGATACCTGACGGAGCCAGCACTCAGACAACACTATAACGTCGCATTTAAAGCTAAATCTAGACAGAAGGACTGAGAGTTCATTGAAATTACAATTGATACTACGTATATTTTGTTGTAATATTTTTAGGTAGTTGGTAGCTGTTGGTATGTATTTGGAGCAGTGCTCTGGGTTACAATTTAAAGACACAGAAGCATTAAATTGATCTAGATTATTTAATAAATCATTTACAGCAGCGAATGTTAACATCGAAATATCTCGCAGGACAATTTGAGAAATAAAAACTAACTAACTATAAAAGGGCATCGAAAAACTCCTCCTCAACGCCGTCAGCAGGTGCTGGAGGAGACTGGCAGCGTTGCCACGTTAACATCATATTCTGGTTAGGTTAGTTAGCAACTCCTTCCGTGGTCGGGGTTCGATTCCCAAAGGAAAGCATACTTTGTGAAGTTGTTTCCAGTTTGGCTAAGACATTGCAGGTTTGAATCACCTCATTGTCTGTTAAAAACATGATCCCGTGCTTCGGAAGGCTGCAAAAATGCTGGTTATCTCGCATTGATGACATTTTGTTTTTAGAAAGATAATTCAGCAAGGTAGACCGCACTCGCTGAAGTATTGATGTTCCTACCATCGCTTACGGAGTTTCAAGAACCAATTTTAATCCTGACAACTATCAGATCGTACTATATCGGGTCGGGTTGTCAAGCTTATGGGATAAATTCTCGTTTTCAGTAGCGCTAAGGCACGCATTAATTGATCACATAAATATTATGGCACATACATGGTTAGAAATCCAACTCTCTCGTCTCTGCACTAAAACGAGCATTGGAAATCGAACAGTATTACATGCATTTAGGCATTGATATAAGTACCACGTAGTGTTAGAGATAACGGGCATTTACCGTGCAATAAACGGATAATATCACACCTGAAAGGTTTGTCAGAGGACCGAGGTGCACCTAATAATACTCCTCATCATCTTCCTGCCCTTATCCCATTCTATTTCGGGTCGGCGTATGTAACATGTTTTTTTTTCATTCTTCCCTGTTAGACGTCACGGTGACATTTACTCCTTTCTCTTTTATATCATTCCTCCCACGATCCATCCATCTTTTCTTTGGCCTTCCTCTCCCTTTCCATCCATCAACATTTATATCCATCACATGCGATTCGTCCCTCCTCGTAATTTGTCCATACATTCGACATATCGACATTCGATTCCCTTTCAACTTTTCTGTAACTGGCGCCAACTTTTAAACTTCCTCTAATATACTCGTTCCTTACCTTAGTCAATCTTGTCACACCACACATCCACCTCAACATTCTCATCTCAGCTACATGCAATCTTCTTCTTAGCGTGTCGATGGCAAATTTCTATTTTTCATCCATCTTATTCACAGCACAGCATTCTGATACATACAGTAAGTCAGGTCTAATCACGGACTTGTGTATTTTCCCCTTTAACTTGAGGGGCATCCGTGGGTCACAAGTTGTTCCAGTGACCTGTCGCCATTTCATCTATTCCAAGTTGTTCACTCCTATATACATATAATAATCATTCGCATCAATTTGAAGCCAGTGAACGACTTTCTACCTTCTTCTGAGCATGTTAAAGTAAGACTAAATACGTGCATTCTAAGTATAAGCGACTGCAACAATGTAAAGGACATTACTGTACAGTCGACCTACATATCTCGTAAACTATAATATGTTACATACGTCTGTACTAACCTACAACAAAGAATAAATATTCATAGAAGCGAAAGTACCGCTCAGAGGAAAAGGTTAACCCACACTCGGCCCAAACTAGGCAAGTGAGCTGAACCTGAAGATCGACCCAAACCGTTGTTATTATTTCGCAACGAGCACGGGTTATAAGTCACATCTTCCCTAGCCTTTTTCCCAACTATGTTGGGGTCGGCTTCCAGTCTAACCACGTAACCACGTCTAGTCATGGAGCGATTGCCTATCTGACCTCCACAACCCAGTTAACACTAGGTAATACGATACCCTTTGGAAGACTGGATGTCAGACTTTCAGGTCACTGACTACCTGTAACGACTGTCAAAGAACTATATATGACAGCCGAGACCAACAGCTTAACGTGCTTTCCGAGGCACGGAGGAAACTCGGTATGTAATAGGCGGTCACCCATCCACAGACCAACCTAGGCAAGCGGAGCTTAACCTAAAGATCGATCCGAGTGGCAGTACTTATTAAGCCACGAGCTCCTCACGGGTTATAAGTCACAATCATAACATATTAGTGTATGACGCTAGGTTTTGTTTTGAGTTTCATCGACGTACAAGAGTTTCGCTTCTAGTTTTCATATTCTTTGCCTCTACTTTATCTCTGTTACAATGTAAATAAGTATTAAAAAGTAATCTTAGTGGGGAGGAGCAGCACAGAGACCTTGTCTGCCCTTGACACCGCGACACAAATCGAAAATAGATGGTACACCTTCTGCACCCAATTATACATCGTTTTATTGCCTGTTTACTCCAAATGATAGTGTTTTATGACTTAATTTCATGTATTATAAGAGTCGAATTACATTGTATTTTTTTTAGATTTTAATTGCCTATAATTTTTTGTTTAATGGCTATTACTTTTATAAGTGAATCGAACAGGTTTATTGTGGTAGGTTCTACAAGATTACACTTAGTAAATAGATGACGGCATCTGCCTGCAATCACTTATAATAAGTAAATAAACGGAGTCGTTTCTTTTGTTGTTGAGAATGCTGCGATGAGCTTTAATACAGTGGTGATAAGGGCTTAATTCGTTAACTAACGGTACTCTAAAGTATGTGTTCTGTTTCAGAATATGGTCCAAACAAAAGCCGATTGGTGGGCAGACGTCGAAGGTGCACTCCGCCGCCACCTCAGAGAGAGGCTCCGTTACTGGGAGGTAACTGACAAAATAACCACAGATTACTATTCACTTTTGCAAATCGGCTTCCAGCTGACCAGATGTAGCCGTAATCAATATGTATCTCTATAAATAACTGTAATATAATCCAAAGCGTGGTGGAAAAATACACTGGCATTAATATGTATTGCCATATTCATTTAATTCTTTTCTCATTCCAACAGGTCGAGACACTCACTGCAGCCCAAATTCGACTCGTTAGAAAGAACAAAGAAGCGGCTATCCAAACAGACAGACCAGTCATCAGAATCGGGAGACTCGAACGATGACTTGCAGATCCTCAACCGCTCTCTAACCATCAAGGTGTGCACGCCCAATGATGACTTCGAGTACTTCAACAGCACCCGGTCTTCCAACGAGTACAATAATGATTCCTACTACGATCCATTTTTCCCTCCGAGGAAAGCCAAACCCAAGGCAGACGATTACATCAATGATAAGCACAGAGAAATCATTAACTCTGAAATCACAACATTCCAATTTACTCTAATTATAACTGATTTACTTCAAGAGTTGTGCAAAGCTGAGAGCAGTTTGTCCGGCTCAGAAGGGTCACAAATCTCCATGCAATGTATTAACTTTTCGTTAAGAAATCTTTGCTCGTTACAGTTTAGTTCAGTGCCTCAGTCACAACAGGATAATACTCAAGAAGTTTCCAAAATCAAGGTCTCTTTAACAGAACTCCTCATGGTGTCACTAGACCAGGTTCTGATCCACTCAGACCTTTGTGCCAAACTGATCAACAACGGAATTCTACCGATGTTGCTTCGGATATTAGAAGACGTCATCTCAAAGTGTCGACAAAACAAACTCGAATACCAGAATCGTAAAGAGGATAAGACTGAATCGGAAAATTTGCTCAAATTCGTGTTTGGTATCGCGTATTCTATCACTGCGTTCTTCCATTGTCTGTTGATGCAATGTCGCAGTGTGGACAAACTGAGAGAGTTCACGGATCAGTTCAAGTTGTACGGAGAGTGCTTGAAAGGTCGGCTCTTGAAGGAATGTATGGAGCTCATGATTAGGATACCCGCTGAAGAAGAAGAAAGCGTTACGCTTATTAAAAAGTTAATAGAAACGGTTGGGAAGCTGGTGGTTGGTATGAAAAGAGTTCGCAGTGAGGTGATACATTCGGCGGCATGTCCTAGAACGAGGCACAAAGTGTGTCGGCAGCGCGTGGCTGCAGGCATGCACCATCATCACGACATCCTCGGAGAAGCCAGCACAGGACTACCCATGTCTTCTGCGTGCTGTGTCTCAGTTCTATATGGAACTCTAACATCCCTACTAACAGATGAAGAAGTATCAGCTCAAAGTGTGCTAAGAAATAAAATTTTGAAGGTGATGTTGAATTGTGGGGTATGCTGCTGCTTCTCACCAGGGTTATTGATGGAGAGCATTGTAAGACTGATGTTAACACACAGTAGTGTCGCCTCCTTGTGTCTGCAACTCTTAGAACATACTGTATACGGGGAACTAGGAGCCAGTATACTGATACAAAAAGTGACAGATCAGCTGCCGTGTTCTATCTGTGAGCCTTGTGATGACAAGAAGGAAGTAGGCAGGAAGCTGTGCTCTCACGGCATCAGTCCTATAGAGAGGAAGAGTGTCTGGTCTTTTCTGTACCATTACAACTCTTTGCTGCAGCTGGATAATCACAATAATGTGCTGCATGCTACTGTCAGCCATCTTCTCAGGGTGACTCCAAAGTGCAGGATGGAAATGAAGTGTGAACTTCTGTTCAGCGTGATCTACCCAACCTTCATCGTCGCTAAACATAGATACATCATACGGATGGAAGAGTCAACTTATTTCCTCACCGTATCCTGTCTAAACATCTTCGCAAGTTTACTGAACACAGTATCCTTCGCCGAACAATTTATACAAAAAGGTGGATTGTCTTATGTGCTAGAATTAGTATCGTTATCGGAATTTTCCAACCAATGCTGTTCCATATTAGAGATCGCAATAATCGTGGAGGTTTTCAAACTAATCAAGGAAAATTCCGAACTAACTTACTTTAGAGAGATGAGTTCGTTAGGCTCAGTTCAGATGCTGTTTAAATCTCTGTCAGAAGTGACGGACAAATGCTTTAAGATATACAAACTAAAACTGCCGTTTGAAAAGTTTAGAGAATTGTGTGACATCAGTAAAGAACGTGATATGTTAGCTTTCATTCACCCTACAGAGCTGCAATCAAGTAAGCACTCCTCACCTCAATCAATAAGGTCTAATTTCGCATCAAGCAGAAGTAATAGTATAGTAGAAGAGACCATAGCGGATCACATAGAGGTGTTGAAGAACGTGTGGACGTTTTGGAAGACGTGTGCGTGTCTGTGCCTGTACAGCCCCATGTTCAGGGAGTACGTGGTGAGTGAGAGCGTGTTCCTGGACAGCTACGCGCTGCTGAAGGTGCTGCTGTACTACCTGTGTCAGTGCGAGTGTGCGGCTCAAGAGATGCGGGTGCTCATCAAGATCACGGAGGCGTTGTTAACTGTGCAGCTTTCTGCGTCCGGTGAGTGGTTTTTGAATACATTTTATTATTGCAAATTGGGCCTGCTCTTGACTTCGAACACGCCTGATGGATAAGGTCCCATAAGCTGCCTGTTCACACTATAGTTATATAGGGTGTAAATGTACCCTTAACGCAAACGAAGGGTACTTGTTCTCCCCACCACTGCGATCATTTTTTTGTTCTAGACCATACCTGGGAACCTCCTAGTTACGGAGATATTGGGGGTCAAAGTACCAAATTTTTCACAGCTGTTTTTGTAAATACTATTTTTCAGGTTATAACTTTACTTAAATTACCTCCGTGACCCGTTTACTATTCAAAGCATCCCCAAGCACAATGTTTTAAGAGTGCTGCATTGAGTTTTACCGAAAAATGTGATTTTTGACCCCAAAAAAAAAAGTCGTATCCCAGCAAACATTTTTGCCTAGGGGTACTTAGTGTGATGTACAGAATGCTTGGTTGACGGCTGTGTGATGGGTTAATTTACACCCTGTATAATAATAGTTTTTCTGATTCTTGTTGTTTTGCTAGTTACTCCGACGGATCATTTCTTAATTTAAACAAATAAATACAAACTGCAATCAGATTATCCTGATTTTTTCTAAAAACCAGTCCAACCTGGGTAGTCTCCACGACATAATCAGTAAATAAGAAATATAAAAGAATCTGAAGAATTTTTAACTATGTGTTAGCTAAACCTTTTGTTGTGATACTACGTGTGGTCCCAAACAGTTACATTTTAAATGAGTGTCATCAAAATCTAATTAAATAAGCTCATTAGTGCATTAATTTTAATTACATTACTATGAATCACCGATGAGAAGTAACTGTCATAAACTGATCAACTGATCCCACTAATCACATAACGAGTGGAGACTAATCGTACAATCAACTACATGGTACAATTTTACTACGAAAAGAGACCTTACTGCCTCGCAATAAAGGCGATGTCTAAGTTAAAAATGGCAACCATGTACAAGCGGTTGACTGTACAATAACCCGCAGTAAGCGGATATCCCAAGCTCTAGAGCAGAAGCCCTATAATAGAGTTTCATATAGTATAAAGTATTGAAAATTAATCAAACAAGGGATTTTTAACTCTAGTTAGAAGTAACAAGTTTCATTGTTGTTTGAAGACTTACTGCACAGACGATTTTCAACTTTAAATGAGGTTTTCTAAAGTTCGTTTTTGAATGTGATCAATGTAGTGATGGTCCCATCCAGTTAGACGTCACGTGTCTCGCAGGCCGGTCGTTTCACAGTAGATTTGATTACAAATAGCTTCGGACATCAATGCACTGACATTGACACCACGTCAACGTGTCAAGTTTTATGGAAACTGCTGTTAATCGAGCGATCCAATCCTACTGCTTCTTCTATAATGAGTGCGTAGGTATTTTAAAACTGTGTTAACTCTTAAGACATTTAATTTTATTGAAATGAAATAACGTAAGAGTCATTTTGTTTAAAATTAAATACTTTTGAAGAATAACTGCTCTACGTGCTCCTATTGGTCGTAGCGTGATGTTATATAGATAAATGGGCTACCCAACACTGAAATATTTTTTCAATTGAAACCAGTAGTTCCTGAGATTAGCGCGTGGAAACAAACTCTTCAGTTTTATAATATTAGTATAGATGGTGATTGGACCAGAATACAGAATAGACAGATACATAATTCTAGACTGAATATTCATTCTGTCTTGTTTTTGGAAGCAAAAAACCAATACATTTCTACTTCGAATTAGCATAGCAAAGTAACCCACACAGGGCACGAGGCAGGACTCGGTGTTCAGTAATTCGAACGGAAATGTGACGAATGACGTCTTCATTACTTTTGTTTAGACCCATTTTCACCGGTCACTTTGTTACAGATCATACAAAAACCTGTTTCAGGTACAATCAGAGATTGTATTCCTACGATTTTAGGACTTTACCCTAGAGTTTGTTGACAAATACGCTGTAACTATTGCTTTCTCCACCCAGATGTGACATCAGGACGTTCAAAAGACACGTCGTGTGCGCTGGTGCGCGTGGCACTGGGTGCTCCGGGTGCTGCGCTAGAGGGCGGCGCCGGGCTGCGCGCGCTGTGCGAGGCGCTCATCCGGGTGGCTGCAGCGCGCGCCAGCACGCACCACGCCATGCCGCGCCGCACGCACGCCAAGGTACCGTACCGCACTACATTATAAGAAAATAGTACTACTTTTTATCATAACAACAATTTCGAGGAGCTCGTGGTTAGATAGAACAGCTGCTCGGCCCAATCTTCAGTATAAGCCGCGTTTGCGTAGGTCGGTCTCTTAATGGGTACCATTACATACCAAGTTTCCTCCGTGGCTCGAAAAGCACGTTGAGCCGTTGGTCGCGGCCATCATTTGTACGTCTTAGACAGTTGTAACAGGTAGTGGCCCAAAAGACTGACAAGCAGTCCTAACAAAAGGTATCGTATTACCCAGTACTAACTGGGTTGTGGAGGTCAGATAGGCAGTCGCTCCATGTAAAATACTGGTATTCAGCTGCATCAGGTTTACTGGTAGCCGACCCCAACATATTTGGGAAAAGGCTAGGCAGATGATGATCATATAACTATTCATTAATGAATTTTTATCATCAATGGTCTGACAGAAATTGTCTGCGATGCTCCTCACTACTCCTAAGTCCTGAATCAATACACTACATCCACTTTTGAACTTAATTTCAATAAAGAATGATACTTTTTACCTAATAGTCAATTACACTCCGTCCGTGCGTGCCCTACGCCACACGTGTAAACCGGTCGACCTCAGAGAAAGGTTTCGTTGCCCTTGACCTACAAATTCGTCTTTACCGACCAAGATTAGAGGCACTATTATGGTTCGTTTTCGTTACCATTCCAAAATGACGACAACAATTTTCAACATATGCCAGGATTTATTGATGAAATAATGCCATGCATATTAAATAAGAATAACAGAAACACAGGTCCGTCTTCTCTAACAGCTAGATCTTCATATTTTCAAAGAATTAGTTAGTTTTTTTTTGTGTAAACTGGTCTCGTTTTACTCTAATGTTTCTACACAAACCAAAGATGATAGCTATGTGTGTCCCAATCGTATCGTCGCACGCAATATATTACCTCAGCAGACCGGTTTCCGCACAATCGATACTGCATTTAATTGGTAGTGACAATGAATATAGAGTTCCTCAAAATAAAACAAATTAAATCACGAATACTCAGCTCTACTTATTATAATTATACTAATTTATTTATATTATTTTCCTAAGAGCATTATTGGATTTTATTAAGACTCTGATGTTAAATAATGATCCATACTGCGTAGTCGGTTTTCATTTGTTTTCATATAGCAAACAATTTACAGAAATTAGTTATAGCAACTAACCAAACCAAGTTAAAAACATCATTCATCATCACATCATACATATCCCGACATCACCCTCTGCTGGGTATAGGCCTCTCTTGTGCCAAGTTTCACGTTCTTTTGGCAGTCTCGTCCAGGTACTTCTAAAAAACGTCATAAGTGCCTATTATATTTGAAGGTTGCCCTCGATTTCCCTGGGATTCCATCATCAGATCCTGACTTGGTGACAATGGGACCACCTCGGGAGTATACCCTTTCGAAAACAAAAATAATTTTGAAAATCGGTCCACAAGTGACGGAGATATCGGTGATCAAAATACATACGAGTACACACGAGTAGAGAGCTTCCTCCTCTTTGGAAGTCGGTTAAAAACATACGTTCTTCTAATTACTCTGTCGCGACTCGCACTAGACCGATTCATATCAAAATGTATCAGAACGCGGAATAACTTAACTCTGAACAGTGCAGTCACATACGAGCATCATTCATTTACCGACGCGACGCTCTTGCACTTGGGTGCATACAACATCTAATAGTGCTGTCTATTTTTATTATATTCATAGTGAAATATACAGGACTTAATAGTGTATATTGTGTGCTTGGAAACAGATTTGTGTGTGTCTTTTTGATAATTATGGATTTGTCTGCAACCAGCGACTGTTTGACATCAGGTAGACCATATTTTCCTACCTTATTCAGACCTATTTCCTTTCCTTGTAATTTAAATATAGATAATACTTTAGGCACACCTCTATCCAACTCTTTTGGGATTACACTCGTGATGTTATGTTATGCAATTTCCCTGTAGGCTGGCCTCCCAGGTAATCTCATCATTCTCTTACCCTTATCCCAATTCATTTGTGGTCGGTGAAGCATGTCTTCTTCTTCCATACTTCTCTTTTACTCGTCATCTCTTCAGACACCTCCTTTCTTGTCATCATCCTTTATCTCCAAGGTAATCTACTAGTTTAAAAGATGATGTAGTGACTTTCCGCTTTAACCATTGTTCTCGCAAGGGAAGTCCCAAATCTCATCATCATCTGCCTAGCCTTTTCCCAACTATGTTAGGGTGCCGACCCTGTCCAGTCTAACCGGATGTAGCTGAATACCTGTACCAGTACCAGTGGAAGTGCCAAATCTATTCAATATAATATTTTAGATTTTACCATTAAGTAAAAAACAACAGTGCATAAACTGAATTTTTTTACGCCCCTAAACGATGTAACAGATGATGGCACCATATGACGTAAAGCCCGTCCCATGAACCGTAACGTTAATCGGAGTGGAACTATCACATCGGCGTAAGGTTCAAGTTTGATGTAGGTGAAAAGTATCGGATTTCCTGCGGTGGTGGACACCTCAATCGTAAGATACCACAGAACGGTAAAGGCTGTTTGTGGTATGGCCCTGGGTATTTAACAGTATAATCGACATATTTGAACGATAGTTAACTGTTATGCATAATTTTACAAAGTTTTAATTTTTATTGAGGTCAATTTTCATAGTAAACTTGGAGTTATAATGACTGTGGTCTAATGAATCCAATTAATACTTTTAGTATAGCTCTACTATTTCAATGTTAGGGGGTTCTTCCCTCCTGTCGAGGCTGCGGGTTGTTCGCAAGGGATACCGCGGCCTCGACATGAAGGGCAAAGAAGGAACATGGGTGGTTTTTAGTCAGTAGAAGTCTGACACTCCCTTTCGCTCTGCCCAAGAGCGGGAGAGGTTATTTGATGATTTCCCACCCCCCCCCAAAAAAAGGGGTTTCTTCCCCTTTAATCCGACTCATCTGAGCCAATGGCAAATCTATTAGTGTGTTAGGACAATCGTGTGACATCAACAACCAAAAAGTGACACTAAAATCCTTGATTATTAACATTTGAAATAATATACTCATAAGTGCTTCCTTATAACTAGTTATAACACAAATATTATAATGCGTCAGATGCGACCTCATCTAATATTACAATACCTGTATACAATAGGTACGTGGAAATGCTTTATAATATATTTAAGTTCGTTTCGTTATAATAGTGTGGTTTGTCAAGTTCATGCGTACTTGCATGGCTTCGCTAACGTTCCTAATATTTGGAGACTGTTGCGGTGTTTGTTACGACAATACAGTCGCGCGTCGATGTCTGTTGTTTTTGTTTATTTAGTGTTACATTATCTTCATCTTTAAATTCCTCGAGGTCTGTGTCTATAAATCTTTTTTCTTGAGCCCAATCTTCCTGCCCTTGTCCCATCTTTCTCGGGGTCACCGCAACACGTTTTTTCTCTCGTTTTTTTAATCTATCTAGATTGAAAGAAAATATAGACAAGACAAGTCGGTTGACAAGATTGTCAACCGACTATAATTTACACCTATTCCTTCAATATCATTTCTGTATCAGTTTTACTTAATAAATAATGTTTATGACCAGACCAAGGACCTAACAATACCTTCTCAAATTATTTAAGTACATTTGACAAGTAATTCAATACCTACGCTAAATTGGATAATAGCCTCTCCTAATACTGTTGAGTTCAGAACGTAGACCGGACCACTCCTGCGTAGCTACGAGGCTACGAGTATTACTCTCCATTGTGTCACATCCGTAAAATAATCGAAGTTCACTGACTGGTGTAACCTAGACCTCGGAAGATGGCAGATGGTGCCGTGTTACATTTTAAGTACCCTAGTGCCTTTGTCCACGGTCATGCCGCTTAGTGTGAGACTTGCTCAAAGTTGTAGTAGCTTGGCGCCTTAAGCACTGTCATGGTGTCTTTAGTACTCTGGTATCTTTCATAGCCTTTTTTGGAGGGTGAGAAATCATCAAATGACTGCTCCCGCTCTGGGCAGAAGCGGTAGGGAGTGTCAGACTTCTACTGGCCACGGTATCTCTTTCGAGCAACCCGCAGCCCCGAATCTATCATTTACCCAGTGTGAGACTTGTGATATTGATAAGTTCAGTTATAGTAGGTACTAAAAGCGTCGGATTTTAGTAGCCTGGTGCCATCTGTCCCCTGGTGTCCTCTACCTATATAACATGTGAAATTGAAAAAAAGAAAGTAGTACCAAAACCACCAGATTCTCTATCTTCTCCTTTCGCAGCCTGATGGTTTTAGTACCCTGATATCTTCTAGTTTCCTTTAGTTCACCTGTTAAATTGAAAGAGTGCAGTAGTACTAAAAGCACCAGCTTTTCCATCTCCTTTCGAAGCCAGAAGGTTTCGAGTACCCTTACGTCCCTGTCGAGCAGTGTTACCTTACCTAGTGTGTGAGACTTGTGATATTGATAAAATGCAGTGTGTGGGCAGGTACCGCCGCTGCTGTGTGCTTCAGGAGGCAGCTCTGCGGAGTGCTCGTCCAGCGAGGACAGCGTGGCCGGGCCCTACGCCAGCGAGCACAGCGAACCCTACGCCACCAGGCCTGATGAGGGTTATGAGGTGAGTACACTTACTAAAGTTTAAAACATCTACGACATCAGCACAGTTATACAAAAATGCTGGTTTAGTGGGACTGACAAGTTGTTTTTAACTTGATAGACGGCACGGTTGGCGCAGTGGCTGAGCGATTGGACTGCTGCGCTGCGTGACGCGGGTTCGACCCCCGCGGAACAAATATTTGTATGGCCTACAGATAGTTGTTTCGGGTCTGAGTGTTTGTGTATGTGAGTTTACAGGAGAAATTCCTAGTGTGGGGCAACGTTTTTTCAAAAAAAGAAAAAAGAAAGTTATGAATATTTACAACCGGGTCTCCACCATGTGACAACCATCCCTAGATGTTCTCTACGCCATTTCCAGCAGACGACTTCGGTAGTAGTAGAGAGGCTTGGCTGACGCAGTTTTCCCTAAAGTGCCTTTGATATAAAGGGTGTAAAAGTACCCTTAACGAAGCCGAAAGGCACTTGTTCTCCCCGTCACTGCGATATTTTTTTTGTTCTAGCTAGACCATACCTGGGAACCTCCTAGTTACGGAGATACTGGGAGTCAAAGTTCCAAATTTTTCACAGCTGTTTGCAAGTTTTTCCGGTTTTAACTTTACTTAAATTACCTCCATGACCCGTTTAATAGGTATTCACAACATCCATTAGCACAATGTTTTAAGAGTCGTTCATTAAGTTTTCCCCAAAAATGTGATTTTCACCCGAAATAAAAGTCGTTTTCCAGCAATCATTTTTGCGTAGGGGTACTTAGTTTGATGTTCACAAAAAAAAAATAAAAAAATGTCCTTGAAATGCAACATTTTTGATTTTGCAGCCACATTACAAATTAACGCTTATGTCATTATATCGCTAATTTAAATACGCTTGAAATCACCCAATCAAATGCAAATTAATTAGCTAACAAGTCAAGCTAGGAAGGCGTGGCGTGGGCTCCCAGTGACCACAAAGTTTCACAATATTTTAAAAAATGACGCAGCGTGGCGATGATGACAATCCACTTACATACAACTAGATTTAATCTAGTTTAGAGCCAAAGTTAAACTTTCATACTTAATATTTACATCAAAGATAGAACTAAAATATATATCTACTTGTAAAATGGTATAATATCGGAGTAACTAATAAAATAACTTCCCGATAACATTATCGCCGCGGCGAAGTAAAGAAACTGTCCACATGCTTATAGAGGTCGGTATTCATTGAAATGTATCAATGTCTAATACCTTTTTTGTGTTATTAAGATAAAGAGACCACGTGTAGAGTAATATTCGATGCACTTTGTTTTAATGGACGATTTAGTTATCTTCTTAGGGATTTTTTTGTTCGTTTTAACACAGGCTTACACAATCTTTGGCTGGATTGGATTCTGGCATCATGGCAAACACGGATGATGCACACGATAGATTAAATTGTCATTCGCTAAAAAATCCAACAGACTTTTCGCAATCCTCCTCCTCTATCGTGTGACGATTAGTCTCAGAGTTTTAACTTAGGCCTCTTGACTTGGCTTTATGCTGGATAGCTGGTAACCTCACGATGTTTTCGCAATAATAACTTACCTACCTAAACAAGTTAATAAACTTTTTACGCATATTGTATGTATTTATTAAGTAATTGTTCATTGACAGGCGGATGTGGAAGTTGGCAAACTAGATGCGCCTCCGCTCTACAGGACGAGGAAGCTCTCAGGATCCATGTCTGCGACACCATCGGGTTTGTATTATGAACTTGCATACATAGAATAAAAAGGTGAAATGCTAAATCTTTGAAATATCTCCATCCAAAAGCCATAATTATAGAGAGTGCTATTTGTATTAGTTTGATGCGAAAACCTGTTTAACCTTTAAAATATGAAGCAATGTGTTGTGTTTGTTTATATTTTCTAAAGTAGTCTGCTGCAGCGTTGCAAAATTTGTTATTTATTTGTTTTTAGCGACTACATTTAAATAAATTATTCAGATTTTCATCTTGCTGATACGATCATCTTAGATCTTATTCAGATAAGCAGTATTTTAATCAAGCTACCAGAAAAACTTTTAATATATAGCTCAATAATAAATGTTTAAATTTCAAAAACAAATAAGAAACAAACATTGAAGGAAATGATGAGGGCTTTCTATAACCTACAACCAAAACGACGTCGTAGGGACTTGATAACATTGTATCATTTACATAATATTAGGCACCTAAGTTTTTTCCGCCTGTATTTCGTTGTGCGTGGTCAGTGACTCCTCGTCCGCATACCAGCGTACAGGTATCTATCATTAACTTCGTCGCGACTTTCCAAATATGTAAACTAAGTTTAAAACAAAACTTGAAAGTTCGGTTTTTGTGAGAGGACCTTGGATCCGGAAGTGTGTAGTGCCCTAATGGATAGTTCTACCGGTTTTGACTACGAGAAACTTTTTGAAGGTAATAAACGTGTTATCGTTTACGATTCTTCTTAATTTTAAGAGTGTGACACACGTGTTGTTGTTAAAATGCAGTATCATAAAACTTTATTTTACCTAATATATCCATGTATGTATGGATATTAGTAGAGTTTTTTCAATGTTGGACTGTATTGTAAACTGTACAATGTTATTGTCAATATTATGGTGTGTTTGACGTCCACCAAATTGTAGTTTTCTCGTTCAAATACCTCTTGATTACTAAAAGAGACGTTTCGTATTTTGTTTGGCTTGATTTTAAACACTGTTCTCTTACGTTCGTTCCTCGCATTTATCCAATATACAAAAACAATACAAAAATATGAGAAAATGCTCGCAATGTAATGCATATAAATAAACACAAATTGTACAACAAATCTCAACTCAATATTATTGCAAGTAAGATCTAGACAGTATATTATAACGAAGCACAAAATACATAGGTAGAGAAAGCCAGCTTCATACCACGATTAAATGAGAAAAAATGTACTCTCATAGATGATCAGTGCGTGCGCACTCAAACTATGTCCAACGAAGGCTACAGTCGGTGCGCTTGCACTCGGTGTACGCTGTCACGTGGCTATGTGTGCGTGCGTGCTCGTTGTGTAGCGTCCTTCTGAGTTAATGTATTTTGTGGAACTACCGTGTTGGTTTTGGCTTTGATTCCTGGGTCGGTCAAAAATTGCTATGGGATTTTTCGACTAACTTATGTCTAGTTTGGAGGTTGGCGGTATGAAATCCCCGTGGCTCGGTGACAGAAACACATTAAAAGCTATACAAAAAAAAAGCATGTCAAGCCGCGTCTGATCTCTCTCCGGTCGTTCCGGATTGCCGTCCCATCGGACTAGTAAAGAAACAGAGTGCACCTGTGCCTAGGCATACACTTGTGCACTATAATAACTCCCGCGCCTCCGCCGGTGGCTTATCTCCGCTGAAGGTGGCTACGGTGACCGAAAACGGTCAGAAGGACTATACATTTCTGTGATCCCATCGGCGATTACGTTATGTTATCTGGTTTTTTGTGAATGAGTTTGTTCTACTTTGGCATCATTATCTATGACCTTTCGGCAGGGATCTCGTCTCCGCCGGGCGAGCTGAGCGCGGAATGCGGCGAGTACACCAAGAGCGGCGAACTGGCTCACCCGGAGCTGTGCGTCATCGTTGTGGATATCCTCACGCAGCTAATACACAAGTACGTACACTGCCCGTCCGTTTATATGGTTCCTTGTCATTTAGATTTCAGCTGAATCTTCGTCTATGGCTCACCCAAAGGTTGACAGGCAGAAAATACCTATGGCAATAAGTACAATGTGCGTTAAGAAACTGTGTCGTCAATCAGCTAAAAACTCAATTTGATTTAACTGATGACTTATCGTGAAATATTTGTTAATAAAAGTTGTAGAACTGGTTTATTTTTATTTCGATATATTTTATAATTGCATAGAATGTTAAAAAAATATTAATTGATAATAAAATAAATCGTTGGAAGAAAAAAAAGGATGTGGAGTTTTTTGTATTAAACTTAGCACGAATGTTGTGCAATATCAATAATAATAATTTGAAAATACATTTTATTTTTATATTTCTACTTAGGACATTCTTTGGATAAAAATGACTGCTAAATATAAATAAATATATAGGAACAGTTTGCAGTGAAAATTAAAAATAAGGATTTATGTAGGAAGTTATCAGATGCCAGTAAGTTGTTGATTATGTAGGGCAGATAGGCAGTAATTTTTAAGGAAATACTGGTGTTTATTGGGATCGGTAGTCTGCCAGGACAGTAGCTGTCCTGGCAGACTACCGATCCCAATAAACTTGGAGAAAGTTTAAGCAGATAATGACATAGAAACCCTTTTTTACGTAGGTTAGTCCGTTGCAAGGAAGAAGGCGATTGCAACGGGTCATCATGGCGCCTGGGTGTGAGCGTGGCACGCGCGTGGTGCGGGCGTGTGGGCGCGGCGCTGGCCCGCGCACGCGCCGCGCACCCGCCGCTGCTGAAGCGTCTGCTGGCGCCCGCGCCCGCACAGCTGCTGGCGGTCAAGGACGACCGGCTCGAAGGTAACACATACACGATACTGAATCTTCTAACTCCTCAGTCTGTCTTAAAAATATGGTAAACATGAGCAATGAAAAATCCCCGATCTTTTGTGGATTTGATCACTGCTTGTGCAGAGCCTTCTTCCCATTGCCATTCGCCATTGCTTCCCATGGGGATAGGCAGAAGCCTATTATCCCCATGGGCAAGGGGCACGGGAAAAGGGCGTGAGTTTATGTATGTATATAAATAGCTTTTAATTTTTTTAGCTTTTTATAAAGTAGTCTATAAATCTCCAATCCTTTTTCCTCAGACCTCCAACGCAGCATCCTAGAGCTAATCCACGTGCTAGCATCCCAGAGCATCGAGCCGACAGAGCTGGCCGCCTTCCTCAAACTCTTCAATGCGGAGAAGCCTCCACTGACCATGCTGCTCAGCTCGCTGCACAGACTGGTGGCCACGGCCACGTATAACACGCCTGATTGTATACTCACCTTCCCGGTGGATAGCGATAATACTGGTAAGTGGTAGGTTCCTTGTCGGGGCTGCGGGTTCTAGGTTCTACTAGTTAGTGTTGTTCGGAACAGACTATAGCTGCGGGTTGTTCGAAAGAGAAAAAAAAACTTGCCAGGTTTAGTGTCATCTAGATAGAAGAAAGACCCTTTTTTTTGGGGGGTGGGAAATCATCAAATAACCCGCCCGCTCTTGAGCAAAGCGAAAGTGAGTTTCAGACTTTTACTGACTAAAAACCACCCATGTTCCTTCTTAGCCCTTTGTGTCGAGGCCGCGGTATCTCTTGCGAACAACCCGCAGCTCCGACGGGAGAAGGAAGACCCTGAAAGGACGATTGGGCTGTCTGCATAAAATGTCAGATAAATCATCATCATCACCATCCTATAGCAGTAAGTCTACTGTTGGACATATAAGATTCTGCATTCGTACGCCATCTACTTTGATCCTCGGATACCAGCCAAGAGAGCCAAAGGCCGATACATACTTGAAACATCTGATTGTCAAAATATGTAGTCTACTTCTTTAAGATTACTGATACAAATACCTCAATGCTATTACCCTTTCTTGGCTAACGAAATCCCCCACTCAGTCTTTCATAAGCCGTGTACCTGTTGTCCACAGACGGTATTCAGTCGCTGGCAGAGGAGCTGAGTTACCTGGTGGTGAACACTACCACGTCGCAGAGTCACCACGCAGAGAACTGCGCCAAGCGGTTCCACGAGGCGCACACCAGGGCTGGTAAGACACTATCACTGCCCCAGCAGGTCGTCGCAGCATGTCTTCTCTTATACTCCTATTTCTCGTCATCTCTTGAGTTTTACCCTCTTTTCATCAATGTTGTTTTTTACACAGTCCGTCCAGTATTTATTTGTACTTCTTCTACTCTTATAGCCATGCATCCACACTTAGAACTTTTCTTACAATACTACTATAAATACGAAATTATGCGAAACATCAAAAATCGAGCCATCGCGATATTTGGTCATGCAGGAACGTGAGAATGAGGCAGTGAACATTTTAATCCTCGTGTCGTTTTGCTTCGTCCTTTGGTGACTGTTCATGCCACGAAAATTGGCTTACGTAAATTATTTTTAAATTGTATAGTATTCAAATGTCTCGCGTGTCGCGGGTTCGATCCCCGCACGGAACAAATATTTGTATGGCCTGCAGATAGTTGTTTCGGGTCTGGGTATTTGTGTATGTGGCTTTATATGTTTGTGAACGCTCCCACGATACAGGAGAAATTCCTAGTGTGGGGCAAAGTTTTTTTTTTTTAAAAAGAAAGAAAAGAAATGTGAGGGAATAGTGATTCGTTTGAGAATGAAGTTCGTTTAACGTATGAGACATTTCCAATGATCTCGAGATAACCTTCTTTTCTTTCCAACTAATCTCATGGAAGTGGTGAAGGTGTGACTTTTGCGAACTATTGTATACTTAACATTTTGACGTGCAAAAACTCCTGGTTTTCGGCTTCATCATCCACAGTTCGAACTCACCCACTGCTGGATATAGCCTTCTCTTGTCTGGTGCCAATCGCCACGTTCTTGTGCCAGTCTCATCCAGGTTTTTCCATCGATGGTAACTATATCGTTTGCCCATCTTGCCGCCGGGTGACCTACATTTTTTCAGTGATTTTCGGCTTACTTTGAATGAGTAACTGTTTTAATACACTTCCATCGAAAACAGGCTCTTATTGCACTACGATTAGATTTAACAAGAAAAAAACGCCGCTTGATACACGTGGGCATTTGTTACTGCAGTTTTCGGCTCCATGAGCAACAATCCCCACTTATACCATTCCATAGCGGTATGTATATGCATGAAGGTTGTGTGGCAGGCATCCGCTCGCCCTGGTCGTGCCACGCGCTGCGCTGCGGCGTGGAGGGCGCGGGCTGGGCGCCGTGGCTGGCGGGCTTCGCGCTCACCGCCTGGATACACGCGCAGCACAGCGCTAGCAGCGACACTGACCACTGGGGTGAGTACCACTCAAATTTTACTTAGCTTTTTGGCATGTTGACGCCATCTTGTTTTTTTTGCAAAAAAAAAAAACGATAATGTTTAGATTGTCAAATACGAAAAGCTCTGTATAGTCTTTCATTATCCTGACAAGAACAACCCTGTAACTAGACTTTCAACAACCGCTCACCTCTTTATGTCAATACCATAATCATTGAACGTTCAAATGTCTTTCAAAGTTTGTTCTTAGCGTTAATTGTCACCCGTTTCACGGTATCCATACCTGCCTTCAGCAGTTCAGCGTCACTTGACCCTTGTCGGTGCTATCGGGAAAGCCACTAACAACACCAATTCCTCACTTATTTCCAGATGGTATAGACGAGTTTAACGACGAGCCGTCAGACACGGAGGCTAGCAAGAAGAAGTCGCCCAAGAAGGAGGTTCCGAGCAAGCCGACGGAACTGTCGCATGTGCTGTCTGTGGGACACGAGTCGCTCATGTTGGAGCTGTGGCTCGATACTAACACAAGTATTGATATGAAACTACTTACTGTGAATTTATTAGTAGTATTATATATTAGTTCGTGGTTAGGGCTACTTATGAAGGAATATCCGCTTTGAAGCACAGTTAAGCAATAGTCACTCAAGGAAGTAATATGAACTGAGAGGGTTGTGTTGGTGATTTTAATCATTATAGATTAACACCATATGGGTTAAATAAGCTTCGCAAAATATCATTCTTTTTAACCTAACATTTTAATAGTAAAAAATGGTTACAGTGAGTCAATCTTAAAAGATAGACATATGCTATCGCAGACTATTTTTAAGAATTTTTAAAGAGGAACAATTCCTTGATACATGATATTTGCGTAACTTAAACCGTTTTCGCAGCGCACGCAACGGAAGCTCTCAAAAAGGAATATCTTTTCCCGTTTTTGCAACATTTTTCATTTATGCTCCGCTCCTATTGGTCGTAGCGTGATGTTATATAGCCTAAAGCCTTCCTCGATAAATGGACTATCCAACACAAAAAGATTTTTTCTATTCTAACCAGTAGTCCCTGAGTTTACCGCGTTCAAACAAACAAACAAACTCTTCAGCTTTATAATATTAGTATAGATACAACCTGACACTGACCGACCAATTGCAAAAAACGTAAGAAAATTCGAATATCGCGGGCTACCCTGCCACCAAATGACTGCCCGCAGCCACGTTTTCTGTCAATGACATCTCGAACATAAAAGCACTTTTGTTTAAGCTTTTAGTAGATCATGACGGATTTGGAGAGTTTTCTTTCCAGGTTACTAAACCAGAATCATTCCACCTTCCAGGCATATTCACGATCCGGCTGTCCCGACCGGAAGTGAGTCAGAACCGCACGGTGAGCGAGGCGCGCGTGCAGAGCGTAATGCCGGCGCGCCAGTGGACCTGCCTCGCGCTCAACGTCAAGGAGCTGGTCTATAAGAGACATATCTACGTACAGGTTTGTGCTATTTACATTAGGATTTCTATCAGGTCCTCTATAGTCTTGGAAAGCACAATAAACTGTTGGTCCTGTGCCTGATCTTCCCTCGCGAAAGTTGAATTGCCGGCTCTAAGACTTAGACCGCTTTCACATTTAGGCGACTTTAGCAGCGCGTCAGGCGGCTGACTAAAAAACTACTAACGGCTGTTCTTATAATGTGGAGAAATGTGCTTCGGCCGCGCGACTGTCGCGTTGCCAACGTCTTAATGTGAAAGCGTCCTTATGAGAATAAAGGAGAGAGAAAATACCCTGTGACTGTGTGCACATACGTGCCCTATAATACTTCTAAGTTTCCACCCACGAACCCAATTTCGCCGGAGACTAATTGCTATGGGCAAAATTTGGTTTATTGTGTACCAAATTGCCAAGTTATAGTGAGTCAATCTTAAAAGATATACTTACAATTTTTTTATTTATACACAATATTTGCGTTTACGCAGCGCACGCAACGGAAGCTCTCAAAAAGGAATTTTTTTTTCCAGTTTTTGCAACATTTTTCATTTATGCTCCGGTCCTTTTGGTTGTAGCGTGATGTTATATAACCTATAACTTTCCTCGATAAATGGACTATCCAACACAAAAAGATTTTTTCTATTCCAACCAGTAGTTCCTGAGTTTACCGCGTTCAAACAAACAAACTCTTCAGCTTTATAATATTAGTATAGAAGTATAGACTATAGATTTAAATACATTTGCGTCTCTAGTATACACAACAACTTACTCGCTCGGAGTTTAGTCTGTAAGCCAGGCGTCCTGCAATCACCACACTTATATTTTTACTAATCATTGTTTATTGTTAACAGGTGGCACTCTACGTTAACGGTTACGAATGCGAAACAGTAACTCTACCAGTACAAGGTAAATATTACTTATTATATTACATGATCACTGTTTCCTACGTTTAAAGAAACCTAAAATCGCGAAAATAAAATTAAGTGGTTCAGTAGTAGGTAAATTTTTTCGCCTTAATATCGTCCTTCGTCTGATAAGTACCCCTAATGTTTCTTCTTGTCCCCAGGTATCCTAGTCCGCAAGGTGACGCCCACGACGCTGCTGCTGGGCCACGCGTGCGCGCTTGGCGCGGCTGCGGGCGCGTACCACCTGGCCGGCGTGCACGTGTACCGCGCGCCCGTGCTGTCCGCGCACTGCGCGCTGCACGTCACCGCGCACGGACCTGACCATGCCTGCCAGGTATACACTCCAATACAGTTCACCATCGTCTTACACTATAACACTTTTTTGTCTTCCTTTCTCAGCAACCGTCACGTTTCATTCTGTAAAGTCCATCCACTCAAATGGATTGACGACGACGTTTAAATTGTCCACAAAAACATAATTATGTCCAATAACTGCATAAAGTTTAAAGATCGTTTATTTATCAAAAACATGACATGCAAGATAAACGAACAAAAACTTTTGTAATATCTTTTCTAACAAAAATATACAATCCCAGAAAGCGTAAGCAGACCCTTTCTTTACAAAGCCGTGAACCACGTATTCTGTACATCAGACTGATTAACCACGTAAAAATTATTGCTGGGAAACGACTTTGATTTTGGCTAAAAATAACGTTTTATAGTCAATGCAACTTACTCACGAACTATCTTTTGCTGAGATAGTAGTGACAATATCGTATTTCGACACATCTAGAAACAAATTATAACTGGTTGCGTTTCCACAGGTACAATGCGAATCACCCAACTTCCCGATATTACTGACGCCAAACGTACTCGACTCCAATATTGATTGGGACCAGGTAAATACGACATTTTATCTACATTATAATAATATTATTTATTTGTTACACTATTAACATCTACTTTAACACTCAATATTAACTGTGCAGGTGTTCGAGATATCATCGTCAACGCTACGTGAGATGCACGACAACTTACTGCTAACATTCTCCGCCAGCGCGCCCAACATCATGAACTTGTATCATCAGACCGTCGCGTTGCCTACTGGTGAGCTACACCCTGTATTCAAATATAAACCATGTAAGATACAGCATATCTTCATAGTTTCAAATCAGCATTTGAAGAGACTATTTATTTACCCCCCGTGTAGTGATGTCCTCAACACTATCCCTACTTATTCTTCGCAGTGTTTTTAACAACGACCATACAGCCACTAGACGCCTAATAACAGGCGACAAAATTAAATGTCTGTCAACACATTAGGGTAAAAATCTTATGCATGTCGTCACTCACAAAGTTCGAATTGGTATCGACCACTTCTGTGAGCCGTAAACACTTCCGCAATACACTTTGAAAATTCGAGAAAATAGACATAATATGGCCCCGTGTACAGTACGTTGGTGTGATAAAGAAAGCCGAACTTCAAGTTTCCTGAAAAACGGTATCACATTTCATCGGTAAGTTAATAGTTCCATAATCTAAATAAGATTAATTTTCTGACATTATTTTTCGGAGTTCATCGTATACTGGTCATAGTTGATATCTTTTATGATTGCGTCTCTTTCTTTTGAAAGTATTTTTTTCGCCATCTCTTTTCCTCGATTTTAAGCAAACATAATTAGTGATGTTCCAAATCGTATGACTACCTGTTATCGATCAAGCAACAAAAACCTATAACTAAATTTATTTAAGCAAAAAATATATTGTTAATAATTAAAAATTACAACAGATACAGTTAATAAATTATTATTAAGAAACTTTAATGATTAATTTTAGATACCCAAACGATCCTGATTTAAAAAATAAATGGGTAATTGCAACCAAGCGAGAGAACTGGTTTCCATCTACTTATAGTGTAATATGTTCACGTCATTTTACCGAAGATTGTTTTTTGACAGTCTTGCCATCTTTTACTTTCTTCTCACTTATTTTTAACCGACTTCTTTACTCATGAAAATATAATATTATCTCATAAATATGCTGTGTGTGCGATAACTGTGCACCCCACACCACACACTACCTTATTTCGGAATTTATATAATCTGCTAATGCTTGTGATTGTGAACAAGATATTTAGGTCAACAAAACATTTCGGCTTGTTTCTCATCTAAAATTGAATAAACCTAAAAAATAAGCCACGTGAGTCCCGAGTTTGAGTTAGATCACAACTCTTATCACATTGCGCGCTGCATTCAATTAAGTTAGTCCTCCCTCACCAAAGACTTCGAACATAGCTTGGAGCTTGGAAAATTATTTCCGTAATTATTTACGGAAATAATTTTAAAATATTGTTTTAATTATTTTTGAATGTACCTACATGATTCAATCATATTCAGAATAAAAAAGGTACTTAAATGCAAGTTATGTTTTATTAAATACAATAAAAAAATATCGATACTTTCTTGTTTGATTTAAACCTGTCCCATCCCTAGTGAAATGGAATGAACTTGAAAGGGCCAATCAGAACGCAGTACCCCGTTCCTCCGCACCTCAGCAAGTTGACAGAATTTGTTACGTGCATTAGATCAAGTATTAGGCGTCTAGTGGCTGTATGGTCGTTGGTTTTTAACGACCCGCATCCCGCTAATATACGAACGTGACAGAAAAGTTGTTAGCTTATAGATACGAGTCTGATATAACAAAGGGTGTAAAAGTACCCTTAACGAAGCCGGAGGGCATTTGTTCTCCCGGTTACTGCGATCACTTTTTTGTTATAGACCATATCTGGGAACCCCCTAGTTACGGAGATACATAATTTTTGCGTATAGTAGGGTAGTTGACAAAAAAAAATGTAATAAGTCCGTCAGATAGATTTTCAAAAATAAATAATTAAAAAAATTAAAAAACACGCCTGCCATGACAAAAAGTACCTAAACTAAAAAATAAAAAAACAAGTCAAACGAATTCAGCGATGAATGGGAGCAAGGTCCCGTAAATGTATTCGAAAATGGAAAACTGAAAACTAAAACTTTTATTGCAGTCGGGGGACAGTTTGGTGGAACAATTCTTTACAGGTCCCCCGACTGCCATAAAAGTTTTAGTTTTCAGTGATATATCGGTATTTTGACCTATAACCAATCATTTAAGCCATAAGACGTCCACTGCTGGACATAGGCCTCCCCCAGAAGGAGGAAAATGTGTTTTTTTTCATTTCTCAGGATTCCGGTCGGCAAAATCGGAACCCTAATAATATTATTATGTACATTTTGTTTTCCGTCTGTCTGTCCGTATGCCTATCCGTCAATCAAGACCCTGTTCCTCAGGAACGTGTGAAATGATCTGAATGACTTAATTGCGTAATTTATACCTACAAACATTTTTCATTTCATGTAGGTATCTATTTGTAAACAATTTACGCTGAATTTAATATATACATGCAATTTACATACAATGATAAGAACTTTAAATATTTGGTTAACATTCTAAGAAATTCAAGTGTAGTGCCAAACAGTTTTAAGTATAGTAGGTACCAAAAAACTTTTACAGATCCCTTGGTGCGTGGGTTCAACTCGCACGGTTTTTTTAAACTATTGTTTTATAACACACGTCATGATTTATTCATTTGTGTTAGTAATGAATTTCAAGTTGAATCTCGTAGTCAGATTTGTCCATACCAAAATCTACCCTGATCTTCTTTTTCTACCCTTTAAGGGGTGATTTTGAAAATTCTATTATTGCAAATATTATTATTTCTTTAAATTAATATTTTTGCCATGTTTCAAGTAAATTGATTCACGCATACTGACTTTTCATACAAACTTAAAAACCATTTAGGTGCCGTCGTAGATGGATTTGGGAGTTGTAACCTAGCCAGTTTTATTTCTTTAATTACAGAGAATCTATTGATATGTAGCTTATTCGTATCGGATCCCGGGTTTAAAATGTCACTATATCATTTGTTGAGTAGTATTACTAGTAAACAATAGATATTGAATACTACTGTGGTATATTTTTGTAATCTACTTAATAAGTTCTAGACGATGATTATATTTTTCATTGCAATTTCAATAAAAAAAAATTAAAAGTTCTTTTTATTTCTAAACCATGGCCACCCTATTATGTTTTTTGATATTTTATCTAGCCTATGTTACCCGGGGTGACGCAATGAATCTAACGATACCACATACATCAAAATCGGTTCAGGCGTTTAGAAGTTATGGTGGAATAAAGAAACTCACAAACAAACATACATACATACATATATACATGAACGCTAAAAACATAACACTCTTTTTTTTGGGGCAGTCGTGTAAAAAATATTGGACACGTATTTTTCACGTAAACAATAAATGAAGACGAAACAGTACTGTGACCCCCCACCCACGATCTTTGACACGTTTTATTTACGTAAATTTTGATTAATTTGATAAAACAAAAAACATGTATCCAATATTTTTCGATAATCTAACAGACGGACTAAACAGAATCATATTTTTTTTTAGTCGGTCAACTTAGGGTACTACCAACTACCCTAAGTTAACTGACTAAAAAAATATGTGATTCTGTTTAGTCCGTCCGTGTTTGCTTGACGGCTTCGTAAAATGTTCGGGGTACACCCACCCAGTATACAGTACAATATTTGTATCCATATCTGCAGTATTCGCCGGCCGCGTCGCCTCAACAGCGAGCCTTATGTCAGCCTCAGCATCAGGTCTGCCCTCCTCCGGCAGTGGACCTGTGTCCTCCATCCCCGAGACGCTGTTCACCACGTGGACCGGCAGTCCGCTGGCCAGCCGGCACCGCGGAGTGACGCCGGCCATCTACATGTTAGGAGGAACCGACATACTGCTGTATCTATATGCCAGGGTGAGTACACAGTGGGGCTACGGGACTGTTCCGAAAAGATACCGCGGCCACGGAACACAAAGGGCTAAGTAGTAAGATAGACTTGTAGTGACTTCAGTACAAGTTTCACACTCCCTCCCGCTCCGCCCAGAGCGGGAGAGGTCATTTAATTATTAACTAACCGCAAGAAAAGGGTGGCCACTGTCGGCCATCACCATGTGGATCGGCACTTTTTTTTTGGTGGGTGGAAAATCATCGAATAACCCCTCCCGCTCTAAGGCAGAGTGAAAGAGAGTGTCAGACTTCTACTGACTAAAAACCGCCCATGTTCCTTCTTAGCCCTTTATTTCGAGGCCGCGGTATCTCTTGCAAACAAACCGCAGCTCCGACGGGCACTCTGAGTGACTCTGACCTGCGGTATCAAAACTAGAAATCATCAAAAAAAATACAAAATAATTTCATCAAACATGGTGTCTTGGATATTACTTGACTAACTAACCGGGAAACCCAAATATATGTTCTGACTGTTCTCTCCTGTATTCCCAGGTGGTAGAACTAGAAGGCACGGCCGCAGAGCAGGCGCTGGCGCTGCGCGTGCTGCTGCGTGCGTGCGGCGTGGACTCACGCCTGCACGCCGCGTTGTACGCCGCGCACGCGCCCGCCATGCTGCTGGCCGTGCTGGCGGCCCCCGGCTGCATCGTGTCGCACCACGCGCTCAAGGTATGTCTGGTACTTATCGGTTCTACGCACCGCAGTAGACGACAAGACGAAAGTGCGTGTTGCCAGTGATTACATACGGGACCGAAACGTGGTCGCTCACAATGGGCCTCATCAGAAAGCTCAAAGTGGGATATGCTCTGAGTCTCCTTGCGTGATCGCATCTGAAATGAAGACATCCAGAAAGAGAACCAAGGCTACCGATATAGCCCGCAGAATTGCCAAACTTAAGTGGCAGTGGGCAGGACACATTGCTCGCAGAACGGATGGCCAACGGGGCCGCCAAGTTTTGGAGTGGTATTATAATACAGCAAATTCAATTGTGAATTTTTTGAATGCGATTCAGAAACACTTTCCAAGAAGATTTGTACTTCTTTACTATTCTAGAAACAATTATGCAGCTAAACCTTATTTAGACTCCTTTAAAAACATTTCGTTCGTGGAACTCCAGGTGATACTAGACGAAGCGTGCAGCAGTCCGTTGCTGAGCGCGTGCGGCGAGAGCGTGCAGCTGGCCGCGCGGACTGACGCCGTGCTGCTGCAGCCCGCACTGCTGGTGCTGCTGGCCAACGCCTGGAGATATCTCGACACTGAACAGGTTAATAACACAACAGTGCAATTTTTACTTTTTGAATTAATTTTATAACTTTTTCAGTTTTTAATCGTGAGAACCTTTGATTGACCGTTTTATTTATACCAACGTTATCCTTCAGAAACGATTAAGTACTTCTGGATACCGTTAAAACTCAGATAAAAATTGTGCTTAAGTTTCCCACAAATAGTTGGCAAAATGCTTTAGGCGCTACAGTGACGTATTTAGGCATTTGATGTTTCGTCTGTGCTTCTACTACCATCTGGACATGACTCGCTAGTCATAAATGAATTAGAAGCTTCAACCAGAAATCTGCAGTATGTGGAAATTGAACAATCTCTTGGGGATAAAGATATTTTCGTCTTGGGTCAGCTTGAATCCCTCGCTGCACTTAGGATTTTAGTCTTTAACCCCGTGACACAAAAGAATAATTTACTAGTCGTGATTTTGTAGAGTGTAACGCTTAGTGTTTGTACCAGGAATTAACCTGGGAGGTGGAGAACATGAACGGCACCCGCGAGCTGCAGCGCGGCTCGGCGTGGGCGCTGGCGCTGTGCTGCATCCGTGCGCTGCTGCGGGACTCGCACCCGCGCCGCGCCTTCAACCACTACCAGATGAACCGCACCGGACTGCTCAACCATCTGCTGCTGGCTTGCAAGGTACCGTGGCCTCCAAGTAACTTATCATCATTCTCTTGCCCTTATCCCAATTCATTTGGGGTCGGCGCAGCATGACTTCTGCTTCCACACTTCTACAATACGTCGCCATCTCATCAGACAGAGTCACCAAAAATGACGTTTATTTCATATTATGAACGTACATATCGTTTTATTTGATGAAACAGGAGCGGTTCCTGAACTCGGAGTGTGGTCCACTGGACGCCGTGGCCAGCAGTGCGCTGGTGGAGGTGGTGCGAGGTCTGGTGGGCGCGCCGCCACTGCTGCACCGGCTGGCGCTGCTGTGCGACTTCCTGCTGCTCATGCATCAGGTATGGACTGGGCTACGTATCAAGTCTGAAGTGTTCCCCTCGGGTTGTTCGAAAGAGATACTGCGGGCTCGTCACAAAGGGCTAAGAAGAAACATGGGTGGTTTTTAGTCAGTAGAAGTCTGACGCTCCCTACCGCTCCGCTCAGAGCGGGAGGAGTCATTTGATGATTTTCCACCTTCCAAAAAGAAAAAAGTCTGAAGTGAAAACATTCGTGTAGTGATTAATATTTGCACGTCTTCTCTAGGCTTCTCTCGTCTCCACTTAGGTCTAAACCGGGTCATTGTTGTAAACTAAGGTCACAGTTACACCGTAATTTACAACAGTGAGGCCTAATACCAACCATACCTCGCGACTGACTAATTTTCAGTCGTAACTAGAAAAAGTAAATTTATTGTGAATAAAATTGACCTCGCTATTTTTAATGAAACCAATGTGTTTACCAGGCTAGCGACACGTTCGTGACCCACTCCCGAGCAAACTTCTACTTCTTACTAACATCAGAAACCCAAGAGATGAGCGACTTTTCCTCCAGCTTCACCAAGAAACGACCTTCCAAGCGAGTCAAGAAGAAAGTCGAGGAACGACCCAGCGTATCCAGTACATCCACCGAGGAGGTGCTGAACGATAGTAGTCTTAATTCCCAGAAGGATAAGGCTCCGAGTGGTGATGACCGGATAGACAGCAGCTGTGGGAGTACTGAGTCGACTAAACAGATGAAGTCTATGATCAATACGCAGATTAAGGAAGGCAGGTAATGTGTTTTATTTAGTAACGTTTCTTACAGAAAAAATGTATAATGACCGTAAACGCTACTGATGAGCATAAAGACCTGGGTTCGACGCCTAGGTCGGCAAAAGTGAAATTCGATTTTCTATCAAAAAAAATCGCTGTTGGTGCCCGTTGTCTGGATTAGTACCTAGAGACAAAAGAAGGTAGTGTGTCCAGGATGTACCACTGTCGGCCTCCTGCCTACACCTCAGGGAATACAGGTGTGAAGCTAATGTTATGTAAATCTACCTTGTCATAGTACACTTGCTTAGTATAGCCATAAGATTAATCTCTTGTGGGTATGTTTGACTGACGATGATATTATAAACTTAAGTTTTATTTGAAGACTTTTCATTTTAGAAAACACACCGCGTCTTCTACATCAGAAAATTCAGACACTCCGGCTGTACCTGGTAAGTGATATAAATTAAAAGAGTTGTCTTGTCAATGGTTCAATCGTGTTACTCATAATATTAATAGATGTTTTGTCAGAGGAGTAAAACTAATCTATATAAATAGAGAATAAACCTCACACCGCCTAACGGTAAGTGGATTAATTGTCATCGATGCCGATTTGTTGAGAAATGAATGAATGAAATCATTTATTTCTTTGTAAACATGGGTATAGGTACTTACATAGATGTTTTTTTATTTTTTTAAAGAAGTTCTCCATATTTTACCGTCACATTGGTTTACAAATTATAGATGAAAATAAGTGGCATGGCATTGGAATTACATACAATAAAAGTACTTATAAAAATGTCAACTGGGCCAAAGTAATACAAAATTATAATAATTAATTAATTTAGCGATATGAATTAAAAATTTACTAGAGAAAAATATGGCGATGAAAATTATTTTTTAAAATATTTGTGACATTATAAAAGCACTATTAGCATGCACTCGTTTCAATAGATTGCTCTCAGCTAATTGATCACCCTCGCTTAGTTCACTTGCACTGATACAACAAGTAAACACGCACTGGCTAGGAATTAGATGGGTATGAGGTTAGGTGAATCCTAGCTGTAACAGTTGTTATTACTCATAGAACATCGCATAGTATAAAACTGTTGAATGTAGAAATCTGTACAGGTGATCTATTTACAGCTAGTTGCTATGAATAAAAATAGATTCTGTGGAGAGCATCGTATAGTCCAGTATCCAACAGAACCGAAACGAGCGGAGCAGAGAGTTGACGTGTTGGACGCGATCAATGACATCGCGGTTCTCGACTCTCCTGTGATTGTCAATAGGGTAGTTAACTAATTAGTCCGTCAGATAGATGTCCAAAAAATATTGGACATGTATTTTTCTTTTTCACGTAAACATACAATGAAGACGCTTTGAAAACTCGTGTGATGTCATATTCTAAGACATTAGTATGACATTTTTTACCGGTAAGTGACGTCACAACCCCCCACTCAAATCTTTGACGCATTTTATCTTCGTCAATTTTTATTGATTTGATAAAACAAAAAATACGTATCCAATATTTTCGATAATCTAACAGATGGACTAATTAGAATCAAATTTTTTTTAGTCAGGAAACATCCCTATTCGTCGAGTGTTGCACGCCTCCACTCTGCTCTCGTCTCCACTTTGTTCTTACTTATTACAATTATACTTGCCTACATCGAATTGTAGAATTGCACATAATACCTTTGCACAGCAAATATTTCCGTAGCAAGTAGCAGTAGTGCTTTACACTAGTTACATTTCCTTCTCTCATATCGACACAAACTATGCCAATAGCTCGCATGCACCAGTCTGTAGAAGGTGGTGGTTTACAGATAGCACATCGGTGAAGGAGGGCGAGGGAGAGGAGGGCCCCGGAGTGGTAGCACCTGCCGAGCTGACGGAGTACATTGTTGTAGACTCGGACGACGTCAACCACACCACCGTGGAGATGTACACCAGTGGGATCTACCATCAGGTGACAAAACTACCTTTTAATAAATTTTACTTTACAATGTGAGGATCCTTTCAACTGTTAAAACCCTGCAACTACTTAAAAGCAAGCTTTTTTTCTCATAATGCAAAAACATACTGGTGTTTCTGAAATGGCAAAAGATTACGGTTTCGACCACTTTTTCATGTCATGTCATGTAATTAATAGCTAACCATGTTTTTTCTCTTTTTTCTCTCTCATTTGTCCATAACGTTGATATCCAAAGAGCAAATTATTATTAACTATAACATTTCCGCTTTTTTGTGTTTTTGATGAGTCTTTTTTTTTTTCAAAAACGTCTTATATTTTGCCCGTGTTAGTTTCACACAAAATTCCACACGAATTTATTTTATATTGTAACTAGACGATATTAGGAAATCGTCGAAATAGCAAATGTCAAAAAACCATATATCAATAACCTAATATAGCCAAACATAGGACCTCCTCTTTTTTTTGAAGTCGGTTAAAAATATTGAAATCATCATAATAACCCCAGTATATTTCGTCAGCGCCGTGTGAGAGCGGGCGCCGCGTCAGGCTGGTCAGCGTGCGAGGGGCTGCTGCTGCTGCTGCGGCACGCGCTGGCCTTGCTGCCCGACCACGCGCACCAACAGGTAACGTGCCGAATCCTATCTGTATCCCATCATCATCATGTCAGCCCGGCATCACCCACTGTTGGGTATAGGCCTCCACTTTCTTCGACCACAATTCTTTATTCTGTGCGTCAGACATAGAAAACATTTTGTGGCCAGTTACGCTTATTATTTCGTGCCTCATCCAGGGTTTTATACGAGGTGAAAACAGACTTAAAGAAGCCGTCAACTAACCAGGTGTCGTGAATTAGAGATTTATATAATTTAGTGTGTGTAGATTGTTTTTATAATTGCAACATTCTATCAATTAATTTCATATACTACTAAAAACAAATATTCTATAACTGCTACTACATTTTTAACCATTTCGTCGCATAACCCCCAAATACTTCAAATTGTAAACAATACTATTCTCAATACTTAACCTTACAAACGCGACGTAAAATATGCTTAATCCTGAAATTACTAACACTACTAAAACTAAACCAAGTCCTTTTTACCACACTTTTATTATTTGTTGATGAAAATTAACTTAACTCTTGCTTTCACGATAATTGTGACACAGAAAAACCTTAAAAACATACAACTATCTTGACACCCATGTGTGGAGCTGAAGCATAACACTTAAATAAATCTAAGAAAATGGACCCAAAATGAATGATTAAGTTATAATAGGCATTATTTACTAAAAACAATAAAGAACGCTAGTACTCGATACTTGAATAACAGACAGTAAACAGTTGTTCATGTATCTCACTAGTTAGTTAAGCATTGCGTGAACTGTGAAGTAAGCAAAAAACGAAATGTCACATTCTATACCACACAACCAACCTAACCACAGTGCTTCTGAATCGCAACCGCTTTTTTGTTATCTCACTCTAACGTCACTATTTCTGCTTGAGTATGAGCGGGATAGCATACACGCAACTGTCTTTTTATCTACAGTTTACAACACCGGTTAGTAACCTCGTCGGCCATGAAAGTATACTTCTTAAAGCCTCGATAGATGGCGTTGAACAATTACGTCACGATTCTGAATCGCGGTGTTAAGATTCTCCGGCGTTGAATGACTACCGCGCGGTACTGTAGCCAAATCATACTTACCTGGCATAGGGGAAACCGTGATCAAATAGGCGGTTCCCCCAGGGCGAGGCCTTTCCATTGCACTGCGGTTAGGTTGACCCTTGCGATTATCCCTAATGTGGATAACTCGGATGCGTAATTTTTGGTAGTGGGGACTGCGTTCGCGCCGTCCCCCTCAGAATTCCCTATATATATGAGCCATGAGCCAATAGAATATCCCAACGATTTTCTGTCGAAAATGTTCAAGGAGTGTCATTCAACATCAACTTACGAATTAATTGTACACTGTATAACTTTTTACAGAGTCCTTAAAATAATTATAAAATAGTTAAAAGATTTTATTTTTTAAGAATTACCTTGAAAAATGTAGATATAAATTAAATTCGTCCATAGAAGTAGATTATTTTTTAATGCAATGATATTTTACCCGATCCTGTTGAAAGTCTCAATAGTATATTATGCAACTAGTGAATAAAGGACGGATTTAAAGCGAGGGCCGTAGATGAGTCACGAGCAAGTGAAGGATTCTAATGATTGAATCACGAACGCAGCGAGTGATTCAACTGTTAGAATCCTGAACGACGGGAGTGATTCATGGCCCTCGATATAAATTCTTACTTTATTCAGGAGTTGCATACTATACTTTATATCATGACTACGAGAAAAGACATAATTTAAGCGAAAATAGAAATTTAATCAAGAAATAAGAATTGTTACATTAATTGAAATGGACATTAAATTTAGAGCAATGACTGAAATTAAGCGTAATTTTCTTATTATTATCATTAGGGTGGTCAACTTGTGAAACAATATTTATTTTTCTATAAAGGCAGCAAAGAACACAAAACAGTTTTTAATCTAATGCCAAACTCCTTGTCGCAAATATCGACCAATCAAATCTCGAGAATTTATTTGCACCAAAGAGTTTTGAATTTCGAATCTTAGCGCAAGGAGTTTGTGTAAGCATTGAAATAGAGACCGGATATATTTTTGTGTTCCAAATTCAAACACCAAAATAGTGAATAAAAACAAAACAGTGAATAAAAGGCCTTTTTATTCACTGTTTTGCGTGAATAAAATAAGCTTTTTAGAGTAGGTATGGTATAAATATTATTTATTTTATTTTATTAATTTTAAGAAAACTTACAGCTAAAACATTTGAGTAGTCGAATTTATATGCAGAAGAAGGCCAATTACAAGTTTCCAAACATAAACTTAAAACTAAAATTGAAAATACGGTAAAATATAAACAGCGTGAGAGTTACGCAAAAATACACAGCGTTAGAATTATATATACGTACAACTAAAGAGAATAATTAAAAATCAAAATACACAGCGCGAGAATTAGTACAAACACAAGTGAAGAGAATATACAAAAAATAATAATAATACACAGCGTGAGAATTCACATTAACACAACTATAATTATGTAGTTGTAGCGGGCGAAGCCTCTGGCAACAGCTAGTGCTGTTGCCAGAGGCTTCGCCCGCTACAACTCAAAAATTATCCCACGGGAAGATAAAAATCGGGATAAAAACTATCCTATGTGTTAATCCAGGTTATAAACTATCTGTGTACCAAATTTTATCCAAATTCGTTCAGCAGTTTTTGCGTGAAAGAGTAACAAACATCCATCCATCCAAACAAACTTTCACGTTTATAATATTAGTAAGAAGAAGTAAGATAGTAAGAAGATTTGACGATACGACGCTGGCCGAGCAACCAAAAACACTTGAATTTTTCTGATGATGTAGACGAGAGACTGTCGAAAGACAGACTGTTTTGTAGGACAAAAATGAGCAAAAAAAAAAGGATCAGATTATAATTTTGATTTTAATTTTGATTTAGATCCATTCTACACAACTAGTGTTAATTCGGCTAGAAGCTTCAATTTTTTTAAGTAGCGGTAGGTTATTTTATTTGTTTTTATTTCTCTTTTTAACCGATTTCAAAAACACCAAAAAGTGAAAAATAAAATTCAGAAGAAAAATCAGCTTCTGAAGTCGGTGAAAAAAAAACGAAATCAAACAAACAAATGTCACCGACTTCAGAAGCTGATTTTTCTTCTGAATTTTATTTTTCACTTTTTGGTGTTTTTGAAGTCGGTTGTTTTCATATTTTAAATTGCAAACTCAGTTTTTATATTGTATTTATTAATTTAAATAAGGCGTTTTTGTTTTGTGCTCACACTATAAATAATTTTATTACATATCTATACATGAGGATTTGTAATTGGCTTTCTGGTGACTATGGTTTCTTTTCTTCTTTTGTTTGTTTTTATCAGCTGTAAGTCCTCCAAGTACTAAATAAATAATAGTTTTTTTTTAGGTGAAAACGACTCTTCAATAAACAGCCCAGAAGGTGATGATTATGTTAGACGAGTATTTTTGACACTTTGTAACATTTAGCAGGCGATATCCGGCGCGGTGTGTGCGGAGAGCCTGGTGGTGCTGAGCAACCAGCGCCAGGCGCGCGCCCGGGCCGCCGCCGTGCGTGCGCTCGCTGCGCTCACCCGGCGCGCCACGCCCGACATGGCGCGCAAGCTGCTGCTGCAGCACTACTACATACATCTAGCTAACCAGGTACCAACCAGCGCCCGGGCCGCCGCCGTGCGTGCGCTCGCTGCGCTCACCCGGCGCGCCACGCCCGACATGGCGCGCAAGCTGCTGCTGCAGCACTACTACATACATCTAGCTAACCAGGTACCAACCAGCGCCCGGGCCGCCGCCGTGCGTGCGCTCGCTGCGCTCACCCGGCGCGCCACGCCCGACATGGCGCGCAAGCTGCTGCTGCAGCACTACTACATACATCTAGCTAACCAGGTACCAACCAGCGCCCGGGCCGCCGCCGTGCGTGCGCTCGCTGCGCTCACCCGGCGCGCCACGCCCGACATGGCGCGCAAGCTGCTGCTGCAGCACTACTACATACATCTAGCTAACCAGGTACCAACCAGCGCCCGGGCCGCCGCCGTGCGTGCGCTCGCTGCGCTCACCCGGCGCGCCACGCCCGACATGGCGCGCAAGCTGCTGCTGCAGCACTACTACATACATCTAGCTAACCAGGTACCAACCAGCGCCCGGGCCGCCGCCGTGCGTGCGCTCGCTGCGCTCACCCGGCGCGCCACGCCCGACATGGCGCGCAAGCTGCTGCTGCAGCACTACTACATACATCTAGCTAACCAGGTACCAACCAGCGCCCGGGCCGCCGCCGTGCGTGCGCTCGCTGCGCTCACCCGGCGCGCCACGCCCGACATGGCGCGCAAGCTGCTGCTGCAGCACTACTACATACATCTAGCTAACCAGGTACCAACCAGCGCCCGGGCCGCCGCCGTGCGTGCGCTCGCTGCGCTCACCCGGCGCGCCACGCCCGACATGGCGCGCAAGCTGCTGCTGCAGCACTACTACATACATCTAGCTAACCAGGTACCAACCAGCGCCCGGGCCGCCGCCGTGCGTGCGCTCGCTGCGCTCACCCGGCGCGCCACGCCCGACATGGCGCGCAAGCTGCTGCTGCAGCACTACTACATACATCTAGCTAACCAGGTACCAACCAGCGCCCGGGCCGCCGCCGTGCGTGCGCTCGCTGCGCTCACCCGGCGCGCCACGCCCGACATGGCGCGCAAGCTGCTGCTGCAGCACTACTACATACATCTAGCTAACCAGGTACCAACCAGCGCCAGGTGCGCGCCAGGGCAGGTACCAACCAATAGCCAGGGTTTTGGGTAGGCTCGAAACTTAGGCGAGCAACAGTGTGAATATTGGACCGTACCTTGTACAAATAAATACTGTAAAATCCTTTTTTATAACTTAATTATTCTATTTATGTTGTTATCGATGGTTGATATAAAAGATAAACTTATATTTTTTGCAAGCAGCAGAACTATAAAGTAAGTGAAATTCGTTAATATATCAAGCACTTGTAGAAACTTTCAGGCCTGTAACTGCACTTATGAATAGTCGAACAAATACTAAATAAACTAAGCTACAGTCCCAGTTACAAGGCATAATAACTGTGAGTTTACTGTAGTTGCCCATTCCACAGCGTTGATCTCATGAGAAGAACGGCAAGAAACTCCATGGACACTCTTTTAAATCATAATATTGTTACAAAACTTTGGTTACATCATTCATGTTAAGATGGTATATTATGTGAGATCTATGTAGCAAGATGTGCACGATAAGTGTCCACAGTAAAGTCAAAAACGACGATTCAAAAATAAAATAAAAAATGTCCTCAGATATCCCTGTACGAGGGCTCGTGGGAGCTGGCCAGCGCGTGCGCAGCGCTGCTCACCAAGTGTGACGTGCCGCTTGAGGATCAACTGGATGTACGTTACTTATTCATTACTTATTTTACTTCACTGTAAGTTCTACACCAAAATATTTAGATTCTTCTTCTTCTTATCGTGTGGGCAGAAAGTTCTAACGACCCCACACACTCTAGCGTCAGAGTTTTTAAACCACCTCAAGGGCCTCTGACATGGTTTGACGACCGCCATTTGGCGGCCGGGGCCACCGGCTTATACGTGCCTTTCGAAGCATGGAATCATCTTTTTATTAGAAAATCAGGTGATTCAAGCCTGCAATGTCCTAGCCAAACTGGAAACAACTTTACAAAGTATCATTTAAGCTGTAGTGCGGTGCAAAATGATTAATTTTCCTTCAAAAATCTTCCTGCCATAGAGGATGGCGTGAAGTTTGTTACTATACTCAACTAGAATCAAGATAGTAATCTTCCGGATGACCAATTGCGTGATGTCGAATGATTAATGACGTCAACGCGTATCATGTGTAGTGCGTACGAATTTCTGTATAGTATTGTAGTCACAATGTGTTTGTGACTCCCAGGATGACATCTGGGTGGACGTGACGGAAGAGTCCCTGCACCGCAGCCCGCCCCTGCTGGCGCTACTGCCGTGCTGCCTCAACGACGTGCCGCTAGCGCATAACATCACGCTGCTCGCCAGGAGGATCATCGATAAGGTACTTATTCTTATCTATAGAGATCTACGCTTCGGAATGAGCAACTTTTCTATGTATGTTCACCGATTACGCTGAGATTTATGATCCGACTTACGTGATTTTTTTTAGTTTGATGCGGAATAGTTGCCATTTGGTCCCATAAAATTTTAACATAGTTTAGCCCAGTACTTTTCATTTTATGAACTTATTTTTAAATTTATGAACATTTTTCGTTTGTGTGTTCGCGAATAACTTCGTCGTTTATGAACCAATTTTGATGATTCTTTTTTTATTGAAAAGGAGATATTTCAGGGGTGGTACCATGATATGGAAACCAGGACCTGGTGATAGGATCTCAGAGAAATCGAGGGCAACCCTCAAATTTCATAGGCACGTATTACGTGTTTTGTGCTTTTTCTGACGCTATTCAAGTATTCGCATCTAGCAGTCATCACTTCTTGTTGATGAGCTGATGATGGAATGTACTACTCCTCAACGGTTAGGAGTTCAAAGCAATAATAAGGGAATCTCGAAGGTTAAGGGTTAGGTTTCTTGGTTGAATGTTTAATGCATAGTAAATATTTGTATAGGATATTACAACTAAAAATGAAAAATAAAAAGCTTTTTGCAAAAAAAAAACAACCGACTTCAGAAGTTGTTTTTTCCTCTGAAGTTTATTTTTCACGTTTTGGTGCTTTTGAAGTCGGTTGTTTTTTTTTTTTGCAAAAAGCTTTTTTTTGTTTGAGTTCACGTAAACACAGAAAAATGTCATGATTGAAAACTTTTTACCTCTTTGTAACCAGCCAGTCCAACTATAACACATTAACTCATATACATTTAAATGCTAATGATTTCAATCAATGATACTCTAGTCTCACCCTTTTCTCCGTTCACCGACCCAGATGAAATAAGCTATGCTAAAAAATGACCACGGTTATATGTCAGCTTTCTAACTCAAGCCTAATTGTACCCCGCAGGCATCGCTGAAAGTCCTAAGCGAGATATCTCTGGTGGAAGTAGTAGCGCGGTCTATCCGTGCGGTGGGGCAGATGGCTGACACCACGTTCGAAGGTCGGGAGCTGCTGCTGGAGGATCTGTATGAGCTGCTGAACAGGGTGGCCATCAAGGCACTGTCCACGCAGCATAGTATGCAGGTTGGTGGTCGAGGGTACAAGAGGAATAAAATTAAAGTTAAGCTGGTTAATTGAGATGTGGACATTCCGGGTTCCAACTCCACAAATGTCTAGTGCTGAGCCGTATTAATTGAGTTGCGGCTAGCCCTGCGTTTTTTTTTAATATTAGGATTAAATAAAAACCCTAGATTAACGGTTTACTCTTTAGTATAGTGTTAAACAGCTTATAATAACTGCACAGAATAATTTTTTGCCAATGTGCTAGAAGTGACGAAATTTTGTCTCTTTCATTTTGGTTAGGCAGCAATATTTAAATAACCTTGGATTCACGTTTTACCCATTCGTTAATCGAAAGTTTAACCGCTTAAGCATTTAATCCGATAAATCGGTCCCTGATGGAGAACCTCGAAATTTTTAAACATTCCAAGTAATGATGACAAATGAAATGCACATTTGTAATTCCAGACGATATCGGAACTCCATCACATGCTGACATACATCGAGCTGTCAGGCGACGCGCGCGTGGTGCGCGTAGCTCGGGACGCGCAGACCTCTCTGTACAACGCGCAACTGGACCACTTGGAGGACAAGCTGCACACGTCGTACAACGCGCATACCAAACACAACTACTTCACCACGGGTAAGCACTGTGCAGCCCTCGCGCCCTAGCCGCCAACAGAATGCGGCGTTGGCACTCGCACCAAGCGGACGGGGAGGCGCCAGTGCTGACCAGAACCAGGCCTAGGTCGGCGGCTCGTCGTGTTTCACGCCCACCTCACAGAGTTAGTGTCGAGCACACTATACGTAGCCAACTAGGGCCAGTGCCTGCCAGGGTTGCGGAATTTGTTTGAGAGAGTTACCGCGGCCTTGGAACGCAAAGGGCATTAGAAGGAACAAGAATAGGTTTCAGTCAGTAAGAATCTGACACTCCCTTCTGCTTAGAGCGGGAGGAATCATTTGATGACTGACCACCTGACACTGATGTCTTCCATAGATATTATTAACAAGGAACTTGATAATGTTCAATTAGGTAATTCCTACACTTGTGATTGCCTCAAGTATATCAACAAATCCGATTGCAACATAAACTTATTACACATTAACATACGTAGCGTAAACAAAAACTTCAATCAACTGCAAGTTCTGTTGAATATGACGAAAATTAAATCGACATGGTTATCCTGACGGAATGCTGGCTCAGCAAAGTCAATAATCTGCCTGAAATACCGACACACCTATTTCCTACCCGATTGGAGCACTGCATTGATCACTTACTCCTTAAATCAAACCTACGCGCAACCACACTAGTTCTAGAATCTCACGTTACAGACCATAAACCTATCCTTTTATCTATGGCTAACGTAGCTCCACCACGGAAAATTGGCCAAGTCACCACACGTTTTGATTATGATGCCATTATACTTGAACTAGAAGACAGTTATTTTAAAACATTCAAAATTAGTTACAATCCCTAGACAAAAAAGAACAATAAAGCCATTGATGACTCCTGGGTTATTAAAATGTATAAAGAATCGAGATAGAATGCACATGAAAACTAAAAATGATCCAAATAATTTAATTCTAAAGACCACATACACTCGATACAGGATTTTTTGTAATAACTTACTTAGGAAATTAAGAATAGCATACGAAAAGAGTGAGTTAGAAAAAGCTAAAAATAACCCCAAAAGTATGTGGAAAACCATAAAAAATATCACCAAGACACAAAAGGTAAATGCCAGTGCTTCTGACCTGCTTAAATTACGGGACGACCCTAAATCTTCAGTAAATGAGGTAAATCTCTTTTTTAGCAGCGTGGGCAAAGATTTAGCTGCCAAAATCATGTCTCAGGCACATACTACCACCACGACCAGTAATCCTTGTCCTCCTACCCCTGTCCAGGATACCTCTCAAAACTCCCCAGTCGACTCTCTTGTATTATTGGAGGTTGTTGAAGCAGAAATAGAGTCTATTGTGCTTCAGTTGCGAGATGATTGTGCTGTGGGATGAGACGGAATATCGCCTAAGTGCTTAAGAAATGCCGTCATGCGTTGGTCCCACTATTAACGTACCTCTGCAATCGTTACTTCCAAACAGGTGTATTTCCGGATGCTCTAAAAAAGGCAATAATACACCCTATTCATAAGGCAGGGAGCAGAAGCGGTGTCAGTAATTATAGGCCAATATCAGTCTTACCCGCCCTCTCCAAAATTCTTGAAAAGATCCTAAACAAACGTCTGAAGATCTTTCTAGATAAACATAAAATAATTGCTAAGAATCAGTACGGATTCCGACAAGGTGTGTCAACAGAAGATGCCGTATTGGATCTCACGCAGCAGGTTGCTAGAAAGTTAGATAGTAAAACAAAATACCTCGCTATTTTCCTTGGCCTCGCTAAAGCATTTGATACCGTTTCTGTTCCCAAACTTATCGATAAACTGGAACTCGTCGGTGTACGCGGAGTACCGCTTGAGTTGTTCAAAAACTAACTCAAAAATCGAACACAGGTGGTCAAAATTGACACATATTACAGTGACGAAGAACCAGTAACATATGGCGTGCCTCAGGGAAGCATACTTGGACCTACATTTTTCCAAATTTATGTGAACGATTTGTGTAGGATGTGCCTTACCAACTGTAACATCTATGCGTATGCTGATGATACCGCGATTCTTGTTAACGGACCTTCATGGAATATGGTGCAGACGACTGCAGAAGAAGCCTTATGCAAAATAATGGTATGGCTTAACTCAAACCTCCTGACACTCAACTTAGGCAAAACGACTTACATCCCTTTCGCAATTCGACGCAACACTGCACCTTCTCATAGCTACACCATAGTTGCTCATTCTTGCTCAAATTCAATCGGACCCTGTATCTGATCAGCACTCACCAGAGCCGACTGTGCAAGTATCTTGGAGTGCAGATGGATAGTGGCCTAAGATGGGACAAACAGATTGAAACTGTAACCACAAGAACAATGCGCCTTATCCACATCTTTAAGTCCCTCAGAGATTCGGCTGATCTTAACACATTAAAGATGGTTTATTATGCTCTTTGTCAATTGGTTCTGGGCTACTCCATAACTACATGGGGCGGTGCTATAAAAACCGGTGTTCTGAAGGTGGAAAGAGCGCAAAGAGCCATACTCAAAGTCATGACCAAAAAACCTCACATATACCCAACTACGGAATTGTACTCCGACTGCTAAGTTCTGACAGCACGGCAACTCTATGTGCTCCGAACACTTCTTAGAACACATGTATGTCTGGCTCCGCCAAATCCAAATAAGCGAGTATATCTTCTTCCAAGATCCCAGCATAAAACCACCTTTGCAACGCATCAATTCTACACACTAAGTACACACATTTACCAACAAATTAGTTTACAATTAAATATTATAAATTTAAACACAAACAAACTAAAACCCAAAGTAACGGACTGGCTACTGCAAAAGGACTATGCCTACACGGAGTCCTTACTCACATACATCAAGTAATAACATAGATACTCACTGTCTAACACACACATACAGTACTATATCTCCCAACCAAAAACTCGTACTTGCACTACACTTCACACACGCACGCAAACACCCACGCACGTACACACACACACACACACTACACACACATATACACACACAAACACAGCATACTCCCACTTCACACAACCAATCCATGTATTGTAACATTTGTAACATAATATTATATTGATTAATCTTTGCACCTTCACCTGTTGTAAACTAATATTTGGGGAACTGCTCGGCCGAACACTGTCTCTTAAAATACAGGTTACCCTAGTTTAAGAGGCAGGGTTGTATAAATTATTGTACAGAAATTGCAACATTGTTTTGTTAATTGTCGCGCGACAGTCACCGGTGGCTGCGGTTGGTGGCCCGTTTGCATGAAGCCCAAGAGTTACTTGTAATTGTTGAGTTGTTATGTATTAAATAGTTTCCTTCACCTGCGCAGTTCTATCATCGGCGGTATCTCTGGGCGGCGACGGCTCGTCCCGCAGCGAGCGCGGCGAGCTAGCGGCGCGGCACGTGAGCACGGTGCAGCGCGCGGTGAACTTCCTGCTCTCGCACTCGCCGCGCGATGCACTGCATGCTGACGCGCAGCTACTGGACAGACTGCTGTCGACCTTGCTGTTGGGTAAGTCAAACAACGGCTCGTCCCGCAGCGAGCGCGGCGAGCTGGCGGCGCGGCACGTGAGCACGGTGCAGCGCGCGGTGAGCTTGCTGCTCTCGCACTCGCCGCGCGATGCACTGCATGCTGACGCGCAGCTACTGGACAGACTGCTGTCGACCTTGCTGTTGGGTAAGTCAAACAACGGCTCGTCCCGCAGCGAGCGCGGCGAGCTGGCGGCGCGGCACGTGAGCACGGTGCAGCGCGCGGTGAGCTTGCTGCTCTCGCACTCGCCGCGCGATGCACTGCATGCTGACGCGCAGCTACTGGACAGACTGCTGTCGACCTTGCTGTTGGGTAAGTCAAACAACGGCTCGTCCCGCAGCGAGCGCGGCGAGCTGGCGGCGCGGCACGTGAGCACGGTGCAGCGCGCGGTGAGCTTGCTGCTCTCGCACTCGCCGCGCGATGCACTGCATGCTGACGCGCAGCTACTGGACAGACTGCTGTCGACCTTGCTGTTGGGTAAGTCAAACAACGGCTCGTCCCGCAGCGAGCGCGGCGAGCTGGCGGCGCGGCACGTGAGCACGGTGCAGCGCGCGGTGAGCTTGCTGCTCTCGCACTCGCCGCGCGATGCACTGCATGCTGACGCGCAGCTACTGGACAGACTGCTGTCGACCTTGCTGTTGGGTAAGTCAAACAACGGCTCGTCCCGCAGCGAGCGCGGCGAGCTGGCGGCGCGGCACGTGAGCACGGTGCAGCGCGCGGTGAGCTTGCTGCTCTCGCACTCGCCGCGCGATGCACTGCATGCTGACGCGCAGCTACTGGACAGACTGCTGTCGACCTTGCTGTTGGGTAAGTCAAACAACGGCTCGTCCCGCAGCGAGCGCGGCGAGCTGGCGGCGCGGCACGTGAGCACGGTGCAGCGCGCGGTGAGCTTGCTGCTCTCGCACTCGCCGCGCGATGCACTGCATGCTGACGCGCAGCTACTGGACAGACTGCTGTCGACCTTGCTGTTGGGTAAGTCAAACAACGGCTCGTCCCGCAGCGAGCGCGGCGAGCTGGCGGCGCGGCACGTGAGCACGGTGCAGCGCGCGGTGAGCTTGCTGCTCTCGCACTCGCCGCGCGATGCACTGCATGCTGACGCGCAGCTACTGGACAGACTGCTGTCGACCTTGCTGTTGGGTAAGTCAAACAACGGCTCGTCCCGCAGCGAGCGCGGCGAGCTGGCGGCGCGGCACGTGAGCACGGTGCAGCGCGCGGTGAGCTTGCTGCTCTCGCACTCGCCGCGCGATGCACTGCATGCTGACGCGCAGCTACTGGACAGACTGCTGTCGACCTTGCTGTTGGGTAAGTCAAACAACGGCTCGTCCCGCAGCGAGCGCGGCGAGCTGGCGGCGCGGCACGTGAGCACGGTGCAGCGCGCGGTGAGCTTGCTGCTCTCGCACTCGCCGCGCGATGCACTGCATGCTGACGCGCAGCTACTGGACAGACTGCTGTCGACCTTGCTGTTGGGTAAGTCAAACAACGGCTCGTCCCGCAGCGAGCGCGGCGAGCTGGCGGCGCGGCACGTGAGCACGGTGCAGCGCGCGGTGAGCTTGCTGCTCTCGCACTCGCCGCGCGATGCACTGCATGCTGACGCGCAGCTACTGGACAGACTGCTGTCGACCTTGCTGTTGGGTAAGTCAAACAACGGCTCGTCCCGCAGCGAGCGCGGCGAGCTGGCGGCGCGGCACGTGAGCACGGTGCAGCGCGCGGTGAGCTTGCTGCTCTCGCACTCGCCGCGCGATGCACTGCATGCTGACGCGCAGCTACTGGACAGACTGCTGTCGACCTTGCTGTTGGGTAAGTCAAACAACGGCTTGGAGGACTTACAGCTAATAAAAACAAACAAAAAAGGAAACATAGTTACCTGTAATATTTTTATACGTGGGCGAAATTCACGAGCAACAGCTAATTTGTAAATAAATCAACCTCAACATCCCGGCACACCATATTGACATGCTCTTAAAATATATTAATTTTGTAGAGTATCCTGTAGATAGTATTTAGAATAGGAACATGAAGGACCAACCAGGGCCGTTAAACCAATTGGAGGCCCTGGGCACTTCAGAATAACCCCATTATTCTATGATACAAGAGCGAGCGAAGTAAACTCGAATGTATTTGCACGCTGCCCAGGGTAGGTTTTTTAGTAACAATTCAAACAATTTTCTTTACAATTTTTTTTTTTGGCACGCTCCATAGCGTACCAACCTCCTGTCTGGGATAAGTTCAAAAATCAAAATCAAAACATTTATTTCAATAGGCCTGTTACAAGCACCGTTGAATAGTAGAACAAATACTAAATAAACTAAGCTACGGTCCCAGTCACAAGGCATAATATCTGTGAGTTTACTGTAGTTACCCATTCCACAGCGTTGATCTCATGAGAAGAACGGCAAGAAACTCCATGGACACTCTTTTAAATTATGATATTGTTACAAAATTTTGGTTATATCATTCATGTTGAGATGGTATATTATGTGAGAACGATGTAGCAAGATGTGCACGATAAGTGTCCACAGTAAAGTCAAAAACGACGTCATTACACTGGAAACCAAGATTTGCATTTTTTTTTGTATTCGCTCCAGCGGTGAGTGGCTCGAACGCGTCACGGCCCAAGTGGTGGGTGAGCAGCAGTGCAGACTGGGCGTCGCCGCTGCAGTCGCTGTTCTGGTGGGCCGCCGCCCCCGCCGCCGGGGCGCGCGCCCTGCAGCCCGGCCTGCTGCGCGCGCTGTACCACGCGCCCGCGCCCGTGCTGCACGTGCTCACGCCTACCGACCCCGCGCAGCTCAGGAAGGTATGTAGCTAAGCGAGCTGGACGACGCCGCTGCACAAACTGGGCCTGTATAATGTGCAAAATTCCTATAACAACCAATAACTATACCGACTTTTTTCAGGGTTTAGTTATAAAATAGAAACGTGATGTCCGCGGCTTCGTCCGCGTGTATGTCGGTTACCGCGACCGATGTCGGTTATCGCGATAAGAAGGAATCCCTTCACCCGCCCCTTTCAACCCCTTACAACCCTTTTTTCGCATTAAAAAGTAGCCCTTTCTTTTCTCAGGCTCTAGACTATGTGTGTACCAAATTTCATTTAAATCGGTTCAGTAGTTTTGGTGTGAAAGCGCGACAGACAGACAGAGTTACTTTCGCATTTATAATATTATTAAGTAAGGATAATACTTCAATCATAATATTTTGTATGTCCACCCCCAGCTAGCCGTGTACCTGCTAACAATCCTGAAGCACATCCACGGCTCGGCCGAGAGCGGCACGGCGTTGGTGGAGCTGCCCATAACGGACTGGGCGCGCGCCTGGGCCGTGGGCACGCAGGCCGGGCTCAGCGAGCGCGTGCCGCACCACGCGCTGCAGCCCGAGGCCGCCCTGCTGCTGCGCCACGACGAGGAGCGCTGGGCGAGCCAGGCCGCGCGCACCCGGTCCGTGATAGCCAAGTGAGTATGCACCCGGCACCTAAGGGTTGATCGAATGAGATACCGCGATACACAAAGGGCTAAGAAGATACATGGGTGGTTTTTAGTCAGTAGAAGTCTGACACTCCCTACCGCTCCCAGAGCGGAAGGAGTCATTTGATGACTTCCTACTCTCCAAAATAAAATTACGAGTATGTACCCAGCAGGGCTTGTTCAGTGACGTTATCCGTGATGTCGCTTACGATAACGTGAGCGCGCTCAGTTTCAACTCGGTAGGTATTTTATCGTGCTGAAATCTATTATGTCGCGATTTAGAACGCAATGATCGAATTAGCAATGTTTTGTAATTAGCTTCATTATTTGAATGACGCAGAGTGGTGTGGAGCAAGGACGGGCTGGCCAGCAAGGTGACGGAGAGCGCGATGTCGCTGACGCGCGGCGTGGTGGACGCGCAGAACTCGCAGCGCAAGGCCTTCATGGAGCACCTGCGGCGCGCGCACGCCAGCCACGCCGCCGCGCAGCAGGCCTGGCAGCGACTCATTGACACCTACACGCACGAGCAGGGTGAGTGTATATCCACAGACCAGACTGCACAACCGAACGAGAACTAGTCCCCAAAAAATTAAATCTTTATGGCAAGGCTCAACACACAGCATACGCTATGTTAGTTCGTGTTAAGTACTTAGACAGGACAAGGAAGTCGTAAGACGAACCGAAAATGTCTGGAAGAGCTACGAGTCCATGAAAGAGCTTATGAAAGGAGATATTCCACTGTCACTCAAGAGAAAAACCATGGACATGTGCATGCTTTCCATTTTGACATATGGATCTCAGACTTGGTCTTTGACAAACATTCAAAAGTCCAAGCTCTTTGCCAACGTGCATTAAAGCGTAGTATCCTAGTCGTTAAACTAATCGACCGTATACGCAGCACCACACTGCGCTCCAAACCACAAATCACTGACGTTGCTCAAAAAGCCGCTAAGCTGAAGTGGGACTGGGCTGGCCATGTCTGCCGTATGCCCACCGAGCTGTGGGCCAAAACAACCACGTAATGGAACCCTGACACAGCCAGAAAGCGACCTGGTAGACCTCGTAGGAGATGGCGGGACGAGCTGGACAGAACCAACGACCAGTGGTCCACATTGACCCTGGATCGCTAAATTTGGAAATCATGGGGGAGGCCTTTGCCCAGCAGTGGAATGACGCAGACTAACAGTGACAGTAACTATGCAAGGTGTGGAGTATGTATATTAGGTTAAGGTATTTATCTATGGGTCTTTGTTACCTGAAAATAAATAAAATTCTATTCTATTATGGGACATCAGTGCGTTCAATCCATTTCTTGGCGGACATTTTTGCTGGATTTGAGAATATCTGCTTTCCGGAAACACTGTTATCTGCATAGGCTTTTACCGGTGATTGTACGTGTGTCGTATAATTGTGTGTTACTTGTGTTAGCAGTCATTAATTGGGAAAGTTTCTTCTTACTTGTCCTCTAAAAAACTGTGTAACACAGAATTTTAGCTTTTTAGATAATATTTGCGTATTAGATACTACCCTCCTCAGTTTCAATTACTCGTTCTCTATCAAAGTAAATCACTGAATGGCAAAAACGAATTTTCTAAAACTTTAAAATGCGTATCACCAAACTGCTATTTCTGCGTTCCGATAGTTTTTAACCGACTTCCCAAAAATGAGGAGGTTCTCAATTCGATCGGTATGTTTTTTTTTTTTCTATGTATGTACACAGATTACGCCGAGATTTATGATCCGATTTACGTGATTCTTTTTTAGTTTGATGCGTTGTCGGGGTACGTAGCGAGGTGTCGGGTGTTGTTGAGTAGAAACGAATGTTTATAATGTTGAACACTATTTATTGTTTCGCGTGTCACACTCACAATGTTACTTATATGTTAAAATGTTAGATGAGATGATAATGTTGCTTAAAATGTTCTTAAACGGCTAATTAATGTTGTTGAATACACCCGGCTAACGCGGTAGACAAAAGTGCACTAAAATATCTATACATATAAAAATACTAAGTAATGAAATTAGGTGAACGCGTCACGCCGAGAGTGCAAGCTAAGGTGTTCGGTAAAAACACCGAACATATTCCGGGCCACGAGAGACAGGAGATGCTATGAGGAAACAATGTTAGGTTAGTAAAATAATGAACAATATGATAAAAATGTTTACAAGATGAAAACAATCCAAATTAAGACTAAAATGTTAGTAAAACCAGAGTACAGTTGATTTTAAATTAACTTAAGAGCTAATTGTTCCTAGGCACGCGAGGACATGCCCTATTCACCATTGTTTTGTTTATTTCACTATAACTATTTGGTGTGCTGGAATATTCTCACCCATCGGTATGACAACAAAAAACTTATATTCTCGTCCCATATGAACATTTTGCTAGGCCTGCCAAACATACAACAGCAATCTGTACAACAGATTAAGCGAATGCATGACACCACGCTAGAATGCCTTAATGCCATCAAAAACTTAGGAGTCGACACAACATCGTGGGACCCTATGATTGTACACGTTCTGGGTCAAAAGCTTGACACAGAAACGTACACTGACTACATCGAGTCCCTAAAGAATTCAAAAGAACTGCCGGTTCTGGCAGAGTTCTTAGAATTTCTAGAAACAAAATTTACATCCCTGGAAACAGTTCGCCGGAAAGATAGTGTGCCTGCGAAGTCTTCTCATCAAAACAATTATTCTAACAATAAGAAAAACTACACCATCAGGCACGTTAGCATATGTTGTCATGGCGTTAACCTTCTTTATGTCACTCTGCAGCGTTGCAAATTGCAAATACAACATAAGCTCGTTAAACAACAACCAATCTTTCTACTTTGACCCAATAGCGAAAATCAATCTCGTAAAAGATAGTTGGGTACTAGTAGTTTTTTATAACATGTCTCCGTACTGGGATGGGATACAGGCGTTTGAAAAAGTTACGACATATCTCGATAAAACATGCAAAACAACAGGCAGAGAACAGTGTAACATGATAGTCGCACAGCTGATTCACGAGTGTCGTGAACTAAAATACTACAATGAACTTCTGATGACGCAACACGTAAATGGACACTCCATCCGGCTCGAAGGACCAAAAATGTGTCGGGGTACGTAGCGAGGTGTCGGGTGTTGTTGAGTAGAAACGAATGTTTATAATGTTGAACACTATTTATTGTTTCGCGTGTCACACTCACAATGTTACTTATATGTTAAAATGTTAGATGAGATGATAATGTTGCTTAAAATGTTCTTAAACGGCTAATTAATGTTGTTGAATACACCCGGCTAACGCGGTAGACAAAAGTGCACTAAAATATCTATACATATAAAAATACGAAGTAATGAAATTAGGTGAACGCGTCACGCCGAGAGTGCAAGCTAAGGTGTTCGGTAAAAACACCGAACATGCGTAATAGTTGCCATTTGGTTTCATAAAAAATTGACATTGTTTGACCCAGTACTTTTCATTTTATGAACTTTTTTTAAAATTTATGAACATTTTTCGTTTATGTGTGTCCGCTAATAACTTCGTCGTTTATGAACCAACTTTGATGAATCTTTTTTTTATTGTAAAGGAGATATTTCAAGGGTATAAAAACCGGGACCTGGTGATGGGATCCAAGAGAAATCGAAGGCAACCCTCAAATTTCATAGGCACGTAGGGAAGGGAATCTTGAAAGTTAAGGGTTAAGGTTTCTTGGTTGGACGTTAAATGCATAGTAAATATTTGTATAAGACTACAACTAAAAATGAAAAAATAAAAAAACTTTTTTGCAAAAAAAACAACCGACTTCAAAAACACCAAAAAGTAAAAAATAAACTTCAGAAGAAAAATTACCTTCTGAAGTCGGTGACAAAAAACGAAATCAAACAAACAAATGTCACCGACTTCAGAAGCTGATTTTTCTTCTGAAGTTTATTTTTCACTTTTTTTAAGCACGTGCTTATGTTTGGCGTCTTAAATGTTTTATACAACTAATGTGTTCATTTGACCTGATAAGCCATGACTCCATGAGGTATAATGATATGTCCCCATACAGCGGTGTGGCACTGCCCGCGCACGTACCCGCGCTCGTGGCAGCTGGACGCCACGGAGGGGCCGGGTCGCGTGCGCGTGCGTCTGCGTCGCGCGCATCTGCACATACCCGACAAGTTCCTCAAGCCGCAGCAACGACACAAGGCCGGTAAGTAGATACTATTACTGGTAACTTTTAAAAATATACTACCTATATACAATGTACTTAAGAAAAATCCAAATTCATTAATGCACTGACAAAAAGCGAAAATTTCATTTACGAAAGTTTATGCTTGAAATTAAGTTGGGGCACTTGGTTTTAAGCATAAACTTTTGCACATGAAATAGGAAAGGGCCAAGAATTAAACCTTGAGGCACGCCCATCTTGACCAGAGATCCGGAAGGCGTCGCGCTATTACTATTTACTTTTTGCTGCCTGTTTCATAAATAGAAAAGAACAAGATCAGTGGCTTGTTCGCGAATTCCGTAGTGATGTAATTTACAGATCAGTGTGGTGTAGGTGACGCAGTCGAACGCTTTTGAGAGATCACAGAAAATGAGTGAGGTTTCGGACCCACTACACAGTGGAATGTTGGTGTAATAGAACTGTCGGTTTTAAAACATATGCTGTATGTTGGTCTGGCTTGAGGTCTACCATAAGTTGGGTGTTGTGCTGGCAGAGTGCGGGGCGGGCCCGCTGCACAGCGTGGTGGGCGGCCGGGGCGGCGTGCGCTCGGGGCTGGTGGCGCGCCTGCAGCTGCACGAGACCGTGGCGCACATGGCGCGGGCCACGTGCGTCACCGTGGCGGCCGAGCTGGACGGCGAGCTGCTGCTGACGGACCAGTGCATCCACTTCGTGCCCGACGACGCGCCGCCCGCGCTGCCGCGGCGCAAGGACCGCTTGTACATACCCGAGGTGCAGGCCGCGCCGCAGGCGCAGGCCTGGGCGCTGGAGGATGTGCTGCAGGTAACCTAGTGTAACGTAGTGTGTCGGACCTAGACGGCGAGCTGCTGCTCTAGACCGCGGTTGAACCAAAATGTTCCATAGCATAAACTAAATAAATAAATCCAGATACTAAATAAATGAATAAAAATGTAAAACCACTGTCTATTGATTTTCAATTTGAACTTGTTATTATGTACTTAAAGTAAACAACTGTTGTTATCCAGGTGGCGACCCGTCGCTGGTGCCTGCAGGAGCGCGCAGTGGAGCTGTTCCTGAGCTCGGGCCACGCGCACATGCTGGCCTTCAGCGACACACAGGAACGCGCCGCCTTTCTTAAAGCTCTGGCCAACACTCATCATCCGCCGGCCAGGTAAACATGCGAATACTGTATTAAAACTCTGTCATTCACTTACTGATTATTAACACGTATCCATGACTAGCTTTGGCCCGCGGCTTCGCCTGCGTGAACATGTCGGTTTTCAAAAATTTGTAAAATTTTGAAAAATTCTTCCATAGTGGATGTCATAAGTGGAATACGTGTGCGAAATTTTAAGTTTCTAGCTCTAAGAGTTTGGCCTGCGCGTTGATCCTCAGAGCCAGTAATGTCAAAACGATTAAAAAACCGTTTTCAATCGTACTCTTTTTCCACCAGAATCGAGCCCGACACATTAAACGACGCCATGACACAATGGCGTAACGGCAGCATTACGAACTGGGAGTACCTGATGAGGCTCAACGGTCTGGGCGGGCGCTCCTACAACGACCTCATGCAGTACCCCGTGCTGCCCTTCGTGGTCGCCGACTACACCTCGCGCATACTGGACCTCAACGACCCGGCGTCCTTCAGGGACCTCAGCAAACCCATGGCGGTGCAGAACAAGAATAGAGAGCAGCATTATATTAATATTTATAATGTGAGTCACTTTATTGTTGCTTTTTGAGTTATGTTTTATTTTAGATCAATGCGTCAACAATCTAACAGTCTATTTTTGTTTAGGTTAAAATTTCGAAAAAACGTTGGAGTTTTTGTCAATAGAAATATAATACTATTTAATTAAATTATAATGTCGATTTTTATGTAAGTGAACGTGTAGGTACATAAAAAAGGAAAATTTTATTCTTTTTCAAAAATTAGACTAAGTTTACAAACTGCTGTGATATCTTTTTCAACACACTTGCTCATAAAGTGGCTCTAATTTCACCGCAATTAGGCATATAATGACACCTGTAATCAAACTGTGAATTTTTCATTACCATTATTCACAAGTGAGTTATAGGTTTTTTTTTAAATTTTTTGGTTGAGTTGCTCTGTTTCGATACTAAAAAGATTGTGTTCAATACTACAAATAAATTAATGTACCTATTCCTTGCTCATTTCATGCAACTTCGAATTAAAATAGATAATTTCAACTTACATAAGTTTTTAATAAATAAAACTTTTGTTTTCTCTGTAATAAAAAAAACTTTGCATTCCCCATTTTGTACGTGACTGCAACACTATCCGCGGAAAGCCAAAAAAAAAAAACTTAATCTTTTTGTCTATAGCCGATCGCCATTGTTAGTTGCGCGCTCAGGATAATTTATTAATTTAAATAGATAATTTCAACTTGTGTATACGTTTTCAATAAATAAAACTTTTGTTTTCTCTGTAATAAAAAAACTTTGAAATCCTCATTTTTTACGTGGCTAAAACACTATCCGCAAAAAGCAAAAAAAAAGAAACCTCATCCTTTTAGTCTATGGCCGATCGCCATTGTTAGATGCGTCATTTTAACTGTTGAAAACATGATAGAAATGATTTTTTTGTGTTATTTTCTTCACAAGTGTGTTGAAAAACGTCGTATGATACACGTGTGTATTGATGATTACCGTCCTCGGCTCTCTTAAGACCCTCACCTAACGGCTCGGGTCTCAAAGGCGCCTCAGCGGTAATCACCAGCGTTACACACTTATACCATAATGTACTATTAAAGCAACACGTTGTTATTAGTCATACCTAATTTCAGTTTTAATCTTGTATTCACGAGTCAAATGAAATAAAATGTAATTTATTATTTGCTAGAATTGTAGTACAATATTGATGGTCAGGTTTTGTTACAGTAGCTTACATAATTCGCTAAAACTAGCATGCAAAATTAAATAATACACTGAAATCGAATTAAATAATTGGTATGTTATAATAATAAGAATGTCAATAAATTAATTAGAATGAAAAATGTCAACGTAAATCTCTAAAGTTAAGGTACTCATTTACAGAATAAAAGGTTTTATCGATAAGCCATCTGTTTAATGCTGTTTTAAAACGATTGATTTTCAATTCCCTATATGATTTTGGTAGTTTGTTGAATATCCTTACAACCATATTGGATAACAACTCCTGTGATATAAGTGACTTTTCATCGGAGGAATAATAAGTCTGTCAGGATATCTCGTTTTAAACGTAACAGTGTCTCCAAGACGTTGAAATAATTCGGAATGTGTTCTTACAAATTTACAACATTCAAAAATGTATGGCACATCACAAAGAGCACGGATACATTGTTTTTGGGCTATAAACACCCTATTAATGTCTGTAGAATTCCCCCATAGCACAATGCCATATCTAATGTTAGAAGCCACATAACCATGATAAGCTAAGAGGGCCGTTGTCAAAACCGTGTACAATCAAGAATAGCAAAACGTTACCTTTAAACTAAGTAATCATCGTACGTTACGTTCTCCAGGACCTAAAAGCAGCTCGTCGCGAAGGCTGCAGCCCGCTGCTGTCTCATCAGCCACATCACTACGCGTCGCTGTACTCCAACTCCGGCGGAGTCTTACACTACCTCGTGAGGATACCGCCCTTTACTGAACTGTTCCTCAACTACCAAGGTAATCATCGTTATGAGTGTACAGTCATGAGGGACCTAAAGTAGACTAGCCTCTTGGGATCAATCCCCATATCTTCAAGATTAGGGAAGTGCTATCAGCAAGAAATGCGAAAGTGTGTGGTCATTTTTTCAATAAATAGGATAGATCCCTACCATATACTTGACAGAGGTAGGGACCCAGTGTAGAGCCTTGTAGAACACCTACTTTTAATTACTTTGAAACTTTATTTTACACCATTTATTTGAGCTTGATTCTGTTTATCATTAAAATAAAATACAAAGCTAATCGAAGCGAAGCGAAGTTTAGCTAATTCGTAATGATCAAATTTCAAAAGTAATAATGAGTCATGATTTACGCCATCAAATGCCTTGGAGAGATCACAAAATATTCCTTTGGCGTCTTGGGCTTCTTCCCACGTAGTAAACATTTGATTTTTAAATACGGTGACACCGACGTCACTCGTACATAGTTTTCAAGAATTAGCATTAAAACTGCTGTTCCTTCTTGCAGACAATAACTTCGACATGCCAGACCGCACGTTCCACTCCCTGGCGACCACCTGGCGGCTGATCACCAACGACTCTCCTACCGACGTCAAGGAGCTCATCCCGGAGCTGTTCTACCTGCCCGAGCTGTTCCACAATAACGAAGGTATGAACCATATTTTTTTAAGAGTTTTGGAAACAAAACCTAATTGACCAAGTCCAAATTTCATTACAACAAATTAGGAATGATCACATAAATCTTGATAAACGAGACAATACAGAAAACTACGTTACAAATAAACTTTGGTAAGGCAGAAAGCTGAGTTAAATCAGTTTCTGCAAGGTGATTATTACGTAACTACCGAATTATACCGCCATACAAAATATTTTTTGTTTGCTATTTTCTTTTATAGGTATTGTATAGCTTTGTTAATGGCATTTTGGTAATCGGCGTTTCTCATAGTAGTAAACATGTTGTTTGTCCAGGTCTAAACCTGGGCACGCGTCAGTGCGGCGCGTCAGTGGACGACGTGGAGCTGCCGGCCTGGGCGCCCGACGCGCGGCTGTTCACGCTCATCCACCGCCAGGCGCTGGAGGCCGCGCACGTCAGCGAGCAGCTGCCGCACTGGATAGACCTGGTGTTCGGGTACAAGCAGACCGGCCCGCCCGCGCTCGACGCGCTCAACGTCTTCCCGGCCTGTGTGAGTCATTTATATTATTTGTGCTCAAATCTATTTTGCTCTACATCGAGAATATGCCGTCTTGCCAAATCGAACAATGTTCTCTTTCACCGGAACACACATACACACGCGAAAACTTATTCCCGCAAAGTTACTATGTTTATTTTTAACAAAAGAGAGATTCTAAGTAAGTCATTTATACACTATGGTTAAAGTACATCCATTATGCTGTTGGCGTCTTTCAGGGTTACGCCTTATTTTGCAGCCTTTTTTTTGGGTAGGAAATCATTAAAATAAAATTTCAGATTCCTACTCATGATGTCAGATTTCTACTGACTAAAAACCACCCATGTTCCTTCTTAACCCTTTGTGCCGAGGCCGCGGTATCTGTTTCGAACAACCCGCAGCCCCGACAGTTAGTTAGTAGCCTGGAATTGCATTTTTTCATGCTCCAATCTATTTCTATCGCTCGGAACCGTCATCTGCTAGCGCTACTACAAGAGCGGCAGTGATATCGCACGTGGAAGTATCAGCGATGTGGTGGACAGCACTCTCTAGTGGGAATTTCGACTGATTATGTTTGGTTCGTGCAGACATATTACGGCTTCGACCCGTCTGCACTAGAAGAGGAGGTAGACCGTACGGCGGCAGCGGCCATGGTGCGCACGTACGGACAGGCGCCGCGACAGCTGCTGCGGGCGCCGCATCCGCATGCCGCGCACGACGTCACGCAACACCCACCACAACAGGTAAGCTAATAACAATCATTGCATATGGAGGTGTGAAGTTACTGATGAATCGCAAGTTGCTCAAGGTTGGCATTTTATGTGACATGTCAAGGCCTTTGATAGTGTTCTCTCATCAGGTTTGTGCTCAAATTCTATCATTGTGGTCTGAAAGATAGGGTTTTTTAATCTTCTGTCATCTTATTTGAACAACAGGATTCAGAGATTATGTTAATGGAAAGAGGTCTATTACATACTATATATATACAGGATCATAAAGGGAGTCAAACAGGGCGACCCGCTATCTCCAAAGCTGCTTACCAGTTCCCTAGAAGAGGTCTTTAGAACGTTGGCAACCGCATGGGAAGAGAGAGGTATCTGTCTCGGCGAGGCGAGGTTGACAAATCTACGCTTCGCTGATGACATTGTGGTTTTCTCTTCAACATCATCATTCATTCAGCCCTGCACATTAGCAACAAGATCAAAACAGCAGAAAATAAAATAAAAACAGTTTGGAAAGTCATAAATAACGAGATTAACAGGAAAAAATACGTAACACTAGCTACACATTAACACAGATATTATAATACTTCGTACAGATACCCAATCCCATACAAAGAAATGACACCTCCCTAAGTCAGGCTATTGCTCGGGTTATATTGTTTCCTACATTATTTCAACAGATGGCAGCACTAGCGTCTCACTAATTGCCACAGACTGCAGTTTTACAACGCCATCTAGGAGATCACCTCGATACTAGATTGTTTCGATACTAAGTGGCATTGCATTTACTGGATGGCGCTGTTTTTATATAGATTCTCAACATGCATCGCCGTGCGTTCAAGAACGAGTACAAAATGTAATAATAACAATACAACATAAGTCTCGAGTTGGCGGAACATTTCCTTTGTATGAGTGAGTTAGCAATATTCACGCTGCGGTGAATGCTTGAGTATTTCAATGCTGGCCAGTGCTAGGTTGTGTGTTGATGAAAATATCGTTCGAGACTGTAAGACGTATGTAGTTTTTTTTTTTTTTAAAAAAAACGTTGCCCCACACTAGGAATTTCCCCTGTATCGTGGGTGCGTTCACAAACATTTAAACTCACATACACAAATATCCAGACCCGAAACAACTATCTGTAGGTCATACAATATTTGTTCCGTGCGGGGATCGAACCCGCGACACGCAGCGCAGCAGTCCATTGTTTGAGCCACTGCGCCAACAGTGCTGTCATAGTTACAGATTATAATCATCAGAATCATACATACAATCCTCCAAGTTCATGAACATTCAAATTTTCTTACGGTTTTTGGATTTTGCAGGCCAGTGCTAGGTTGTATGTTGATGAAAATATCGTTCGCGACTGTAAGACATAGTAAGTACCTACGTTTTACAGTCGCGAACGATAATTTTAACTTCATCATACAACCTACCACTGGCCTGCAAATTGCAAAAAACGTAAGAAAATTTGAATTTCGCGGGCTACCCTCAAGGACATGAAATGAATCAGGTAGGTAAGTACTAGGAATATGACGATGTAAGATGGAATAGAAAGTAGGAGTACCTACATAAATATATAAAACACGAACAATTTTTTTTAAATAATTATTTTAATATTTCAATTAACTGCCTAAATACTTATCAAAACGAATAGCACAGAATAGATGATGTACTAGCGTCTCAAATTCAGCTGATCGTAACGCGCCAAAATAATAAATAATAACACCGCAAGCGTCGAGGTCAATGCCTGCAATCGGTCAGCGAGCGTCGCGCGGCCTGGTTGCGTCCGCGTTTATATCGGCTGCTTTTATGGTTTTTATTTTGATTTTACTTAGATTTTTTCTAACCGTGACAGCTTCCGAAAAAAATGTTTTGGTTTTGTTTCATTTATGTTTTTGATATCGTTTCGAAACACGTGATAAAATTTCGCTTACTACCTAATTAAATTTGATCCTATACAATATGAGTTTGGCAGTCGTTACAGGTAGTCAGTGGCCCAAAAAGTCAGACAACCAGTCTTACCAAGTGGTATCGTATTACCCAGTAATAACTAGGTTGTGGAGGTCAGCGGGCAATTTAAAAAAATGAAAAATTAAATTCTTAAAATAGACTTTATAATCATAACCATACACCATTTTAAGAATTTTAAATTTTTAACGTGATTCATATTTAATTATGATTCTGCTAAAGCGGTCATTTTAAACTCCCTGATAAGCAATCACTCTATGTAAAATACTGGTATTCAGCTGCATCCGGTTAGACTGGAAGCCGACCCCAACATAGTTAGGAAAAGACTAGGCAGATGATGATATACAGTATGAGTTTTTGAGTTGACCTTATTTATGGATGATGGCGCAAACACAGGCGTGAATCGTGATTACTAACGCAGTTTGTCTGGAAGTTTCGTCCTGAACTTTTTTCACGGCAAAAACAAATTTTTAATAGGTACATAATTTATTAAACTGTTTGATCTTTAAGTGATATTCTGATGTTTATGGAAGGTATGGTATTATATCTAAAAATATATAGAACTAGCTGACCCACGCAACTTCGTCTGCAACACATAATATAGCTTATAACCTTTCTTGATAAATCGACTAACCAACTTATTAAATTGAGCTATATCGTACTCGTAACAAACAAAAAATCTTACCTTTCCTCTATAAAATACCTATTAGTTTAGATTGACTTCGATTATATTATTAAAGTAACAATTACTATAGGTATCTCTTACTGTTTAATATACAGTAACACCTTGTACTTGTAAACATTATGGTGCAGTAAATATTTTGAATTTGAATTTCTCCGGAGCCCCCAGAGGCCTGGGGATTTTAATCCCCACGTACCTACCGCACCGGACCGAATGACTGCCACGCGCTAATTATTTTGTCGCCCGTATATTTTTACATTGCGATATCTTCTAAGATATTTGTTTAAACTGTATAGAGTAAAGGGCACAAATATTCTATATTAAATTTCCGTGCTAGGAAACACATTTATTTAGATATAGATTAATACCATATGGGTTAAATAAGCTTCGCAAAATATAATTATTTTTAACCTAACATTTTAATATAAAAAAATGGTTACAGTGAGTCAATCGTAAAAGATAAACATATGCTGTCGCGGACTTTGTTTTAGAACTTTTAAAGAGGAACAATTCCTTCCTACATGATATTTACGTAACTTAAACCGTTTTCGCAGCGCACGCAACGGAAGCTCTCAAAAAGGAATATTTTTTCCGTTTTCGTTTTTGCAACATTTTTCATTTATGCTCCGTTCCTATTGATTATAGCGTGATGTTATATAGCCTAAAGCCTTCCTCGATAAATGGACTATCCTACACTAAAAGAGTTTTTCAATTCCAACCAGTAGTCCTTGAGTTTACCCCGTTCAAACAAACAAACAAACAAACAAACTCTTCAGCTTTATAATATTAGTATAGATAAATATATAGAATCCACACTATATTATATCGCTTCTCAATCAGACACAATATTGTGGAAGCCGGCCGGAAGCCAGGCTGCAATTGATGAAGCGATATATAGTGTGGATTCTCGCGAAACAGATCGACATATTCGTCACAGTCCTTAAGAAGCCAGTTGGTCTCGGGGCATAATACGCCAACTGCCAATACTGTGCTATCGAGTTCGAACCCAGTTACATATATTCTTTTATACCATACCTACTCTAAAAAGCTTATTTTATTCACGCAAAACAGTGAATAAAAAGGCCTTTTATTCACTGTTTTGTTTTTATTCACTATTTTGGTGTTTGAATTTGGAACACAAAAATATATCCGGTCTCTATTTCAATGCTTACACAAACTCCTTGCGCTAAGATTCGAAATTCAAAACTCTTTGGTGCAAATAAATTCTCGAGATTTGATTGGTCGATATTTGCGACAAGGAGTTTGGCATTAGATTAATAAATATTGTTTCACAAGTTGACCACCCTAATGATAATAATAAGAAAATTACGCTTAATTTCAGTCATTGCTCTAAATTTAATGTCCATTTCAATTAATGTAACAATTCTTATTTCTTGATTAAATTTCTATTTTCGCTTAAATTATGTCTTTTCTCGTAGTCATGATATAAAGTATAGTATGCAACTCCTGAATAAAGTAAGAATTTATATCGAGGGCCATGAATCACTCCCGTCGTTCAGGATTCTAACAGTTGAATCACTCGCTGCGTTCGTGATTCAATCATTAGAATCCTTCACTTGCTCGTGACTCATCTACGGCCCTCGCTTTAAATCCGTCCTTTATTCACTAGTTGCATAATATACTATTTCCTCGTCGAGACATTTAGTTTTAGATTTTATTTTGTTATTATTGTTACATTTTCTTTTGTGTGCATGTGTTTTACTTTTATTTTCTTTCTGTTATTTAGTTATTAAGATTTTAGTGTTTGATTTGAACGTAGATCTCTGTACGCTCAAACATTATTATTTAAAAGTTTCTCAGTAAGTGAATTATTGTTAATTCTTGATGAGGAATAATAAAGTTCTTAAACCATAAGGAACTCCTTTCCAAAATCCGTAATTCAAAGCCAGGTCGGTTAGATGAGAACAAAAACGCATTCGAAGAAGATAAAAGAAACGAGCAAACAATATATTATGTCAACAACTGCAATTGAGATTTGAGAGTCAGACGTGACGGAAACAGAATTGACATTTGACACTGACAGAGAGTAACTACCTACTTGTAGAACGTTTCGTGTTATGTAGTTCCGGGTTCAGTAAAATAAGAAAAACATGTAATTATTTACGTTAGAAATTATAGAAGATTTGTTATATTTCTATAAACAGTAATATGTATGTTTTTTATTGTTTAAATTTAATTAAAATGAAACAACTAAACGTAAATTAGTTACGATTGTGGTTATAATTGTATGTGACAAATTGAGTAAAACGCCATCTATTGCATACCGCTTTAGAGAAAATGATTTACAGATGTCTGACTTTTGACAACTTTATCAAACTATGGGTGCGAATTGAAGTAAAAGTCCTCCTTTGTCTTTTTTGTTGAAATAACTTGATAAATGAGTGTAAATAGATAAATTAGCGTTAAACAAAGAACTTTTGATTTTTGCTAATCTTATTTCGGCCGATATCTACCGTATAACGCATTTTAGTGATAGTTAATTTCATTACTGCTACCTATGCTGCCATCTATTGTTTTTTTTCAAGACTAATTATAATTTGTTCGAGTTGAGACCCCATGACATTAAATACAGCATGTGGTCCTAAAAGCGCTGATCAGGAAGTAGCTCAAGAGTTTGTAAATTTCTTTACTGATATACCATTAAAAACAACGGAGGCTCTTAATTCCTCATCTGAAGTCTCAATTGATTTATTAAAGGCGAACGTGCCTGGCTGCCTTGCTGAATTTAAATTTAAACATATAAACCCTTTGGTGGTAATTAAAGCTTTCCGGCAAATAAAAATTAAACTGACCGAAGATTTATGGGGAATGTCTATCAAAGTTTGTACATCCATAGTTGAGACTATTGCACCATACTTAGCTTCAATCTTTAATTTGTGTGTTGACCAAGGAGTTTTCCCTGATTTAATGAAACACAGTAAGGTCATACCTCTTTTCAAATCTGGTGACAGTAAAGATACTAATAATTATAGACCTGTATCCGTGTTGCCAGTTTTTAGCAAGGTTTTTGAAAAAGTAATGCTTAACCAAATGCTCAATCATTTTAACACCAACAGGATCTTACACGATCAACAGTACGGTTTCACTAAAGGACGTTGTACAACTGACGCCGGTGTAACTTTATTAAAGCATATATTTAATGCGTGGGAAGAGTCCCAAGATGCTGTAGGAATTTTTTGTGACCTCTCAAAAGCTTTTGATTGCGTGAATCACGACACATTGCTTTTGAAACTTGAGCATTACGGACTAGGTAAACTTGCACTTAGTTTAGTTAAATCTTATTTGAGTGAAATCCAACAGCATGTTCAAATAAATGGTGTTAATTCACAGGGTTTAAAAGTAAAAATGGGGGTTCCGCAAGGCTCCATATTGGGCCCTTTCCTTTTTCTGGTATATATTAATGATCTACCCTATTTATTGAAAAACCAACCTCAGAATATGGTGTTATTTGCTGATGACACTTCCCTAATTTTTAAGATAAATAGACGGGCTCAAAATCTAGATGACGTGAATATTGCCCTTCTTCAGGTTCATAATTGGTTCACAGCAAACAATTTAGTATTAAATGAAAAAAAGACTAAATAAATAAGATTTGCTTTACCGAATGTTAAAAGTAGTGATTGTGATATACTATTAAATAACGAGAAACTAGAATTCGTAGATACAACGGTTTTCCTGGGGATTACGCTTGATTCACGGCTACAATGGGGTGCTCATTTAACATCTCTTGCAGGGCGGCTAAGTTCAGCAGCATATGCCATTAGAAAAACCCGTCAGTTTACTGATGTAGATACCGCTAGCCTGGTCTATTTTAGTTACTTTCATAGTATAATGTCTTATGGCATTTTGTTATGGGGACGGGCTGCAGACATTGAATCTATTTTTATTCTGCAAAAAAGAGCCATCAGAGCAATATATGGTCTTCGTAGGCGCGATTCTCTGAGGGAACTGTTTAAGAACATTAACATCATGTCGGTGCATTGTCAGTACATCTACGAAAACATAATGTACGTGAGAAAAAATCTGCATCTTTTTAGTAAAAGAGGGGACAGACACAATTCTGTTACTAGAAATAGGGACCAGTTAGTTCAGCCAGGCTTCAGACTCGCTAAAGTAGACTCATCTTTCATGGGGTACTGTTTGAGATGCTATAACAAAACTCCACAAAGCATTCTTGAACTGAATGAGACGAAATTTAAAACATGCATCAAACGCACACTATGCAAGCAAGCATATTACAAGTTGGACGATTATATCGCTGATAAAAATGCTTGGCTTAATGGCGGTCCTGCTCCACAAGGACAGGGCGCTTAAATTGATAGCATTAAATAGGAGGAAGAAAGAAGAAGAAGATTGTACAACTATCTTTGCAATGTATAAATTCAATCTCTTTAGTATTATATAGTCGCATAGCACATATTGTGTGAGTACTATGTACTAGAAAGCTATCATTCTCTGGAAACCTACTTATTATTTATTTGACTTGGATATGCCCTGGCGATTGAGAGTGTGTCATGCTCACTTAAATGTCTCGCTGATGGTGGCGGGTGTGTCGGATCATTTCGTTCCCTTCAAAATGGTTGAGTGGAATGGTGCTGATCCATGCGTCATGCTCGTGAACGGGTGCTGTCAGTTGTGACTGGTCACCTCTTAGCTGCCACGGCTTGTTTGAATTATTATTTTATCTTTGAATCGTCGTTTTTGACTTTACAGTGGACACTTATCGTAGACATCTTGCTACATCGTTCTCACATAATATACCATCTCAACATGAATGATATAATGAACCAAGATTTTGTAACAATATTCTGATTTAAAAGAATGTCCATGGAGTTTCTTGCCCGTTCTTCTCCATAGATATCTACGCTAGGGAATGAGCAACTACAGTACTTTCACAAGTTATTATACCTTGTGACTGTGACTGTAGCTTAGGAGTGCAATGCGTCGTCCCGGGGGTTGCTGCGTCGAGTTGCGCGTCGCCGGATGTTTGCGGCGCCGAGTGCTGTGGGTGCGGGGTGGCGGTGGGTGCGCGGGGCTCCGGGTCGCGGGGCGGTGGTTGCGCGTTGCGGCGTGCATTCGTTGTTCCGTGATTTGGAGTCTCGTGCATTCGTTGTTGCGGTGTGCGTCGCTGCGTGCTTTCGTGCTCGCAGTGTTCGTTGTTGCGGGCATTCGGCGGCGTGTGGCTCGGCGTGGTGGCTTTCGGGATGACGTATTGCACTCGTAGTTTAGTTTTATGAATTGTTCTTCTGACATTCAAAAGTACCAGTAATGGTTTAATTGAAATAAGTGCTTTGACTTTGACTTTGACATCTGCGGAACTGGAAATAATGCTCCAAGAACTGAGCGAAGCAAGCCTTTTTTTTTTTGGGGGGGTGGGAAATCATCAAATAACCCCTCCCGCTCTTGGGCAGAGCGAAAAGGAGTGTCAGACTTCTACTGACTAAAAACCACCCATGTTCCTTCTTCGCCCTTCATGTCGAGGCCGCGGTATCCCTTGCGGACAACCCGCAGCCTAGCGAAGCAAGCCTTGAGGTTGGACTGAAGATGAACATGTCAAAGACTAAGCTCATGACCAACAGCTCACCTATCGACGTGCACTTAAATGGGGAGAAAATACACTATGTCCAAGAATACATCTACCTGGGCCAAGTAGTCCTTCTAGGCGAGACAAGATAAAGAAGTGGTAAGACGCACAGATAACGCCTGGAAGAGCTACTGGTCCATGAAAGAGCTATTCAAGGGCGATTTACCCATCCCCTTAAAACGCAAGCTAATGGACATGTGTATTCTCCCCATTCTGACATAATTATGGTGCACAGACTTGGTCTTTGACTAACGTCCAGAAGTCCAAACTCAAGGTTTGCCAACGAGCGATGGAGCGCAGCATTCTAAATGTAAAATTAAGTGACCGCATAAAAAACACCACACTGCGCTCCAGAACGCAAATTGCCGACGTAGCTTATAAAGCTGCGAGACTGAAATGGGACTGGGCAGGCCATGTCTGCCGGATGCCGCCGCAGCTATGGGCCCGAATATCGCAAGACTGGAACCCTGACACAGCTAGACGGGGTCGCGGTAGACCGAGGAGAAGATGGCGGGACGCCTTGGATGGCTTCCTCAACAACTGGCGAGAAGAAGCACACCATCGTAAGAAGTGAAAGGGACAATACGGGCTAAATAAAAAAAAAAAAAGAGATCTATTGCATTAGCCTTCTGATGCAATTTTGCCGACCTTCTATTCACACGTTCTAATTGTAACCGTTGTCAGTTGACTATTTATGTAGCAAAAACAATATTAAACTAACTTTTGTATCAGAGCTCGTGGCTTAATAAGAACTGCCACTCGGGTCGATCTTTAGGTAAAGCTGTACTGGCCTAGGTCGGTCTGTGGATGGGTGACCGCCCGACATACTGAGTTTCCTCCATGCCTCGGAAAGCACATTAAGCTGTTAGTCCTGGCTGCCATATATATCTTTGGCAGTCGTTACAAGTCAGTGACCTGAAATTCTGACATCCAGTCTTACCAAAATAGTATCGTATTACCTAGTATTAACTTGGTTGTGGAGGTCAGATAAGCAGTCGCTCCATGTAAAATACTGGTTTTCATGGTAGCTGCATCCGGTTAAACTGGAAGTCGACCCCAACATATTTGGGAAAAGGCTAGGAGAGTACTTCTCTAGCACACATCATCTTCACCATAAGCGTTTCGCAGGGTTCAATTCTCAGTCCATTCTTTTTTTTTTATGGGACAAGCCCGCCACACTATTCCCAAACCACTGTAATTCCTGTTAGCCAGAATCAACAGTGGCGACCACAAGAAAAGTGCCGAGACAATGAAGCTCGACGACGTCCCAGGGAAACGATTTAACTGTCTTGGATCCCGCAACGAAATTAATCAGAAAATAATAGCGGAGGAGTAGGAAAAACATAATTTCCACTTTCCTCTATATCAGCAGGAGACAGAACAGAACAAGGCCCACAATAGGCACACTGTATGATAGGCCTGTCGGTCCATTCTTGTTTGTTATTGATATGTTTGTGTACTGTAGGTTTGTGTGTGGGCGGGCGTGGCGGGCGCGCGCTGGGGCCGCTACTGCGGCTCGCCCGGCCTGGCGCCGCCGTGCGCCGTGTGGCGCCGCAGCGTGGCGGGCGCGGCCGCACTGCACGCACTGCCGCACGCGCGCTCCGTGGCTGTGGCCAACAGAGCCACCGCACTGCTCGCCATGCACGGTGAGATACCAGCACGATCTACTTGCTAATCAACACTTGATCGATTTTTTTGAAGAGTGATAAATGATTAAATGACTCCTCCAGCTCTGGGCGACGCAGAAGGAAGACTTCTACTAAAAATGACCCATGTTCCCTCTTAGCCATTTGTGTTCCGAAGCCGCGGTATCGGTTTCGAACAACCCGCAACCCCGACAGGCGTCAACATTCGCCCTAGTGTTCTAGCTGTTAATGAGTGGCAGAACTAACTCCCTAGTCAAAATTATACTTTACTCTATTTTTTATTTCTAAAACTCTTGTCTGTTTTCACTAACAGTAACCGACACCTAAATGAACGTAACATTACGCCTTTCTCCATGAGTAGACATAACCAACAACCGTTGTGAGTCACACGCTTGTACTTTAGAGTATGTCTCTCTTGGACGTCCACTCCCGTCCATCTGCCCTTTTAACCGACTTCAAAAAGGAGGAGGTTATTAATTCGTCGGATTTTTTTTTGCCTAAACATATTCTTGAATTTCCACTTCTAACCCCGAGACAAACGCTGAGACTATTTAGTCGAATGTTCTCTCGTTAAATCCTTTTGTTTGAAAAACATACAAGCGACAATGCTTTACATCTAAATATTCATAGAATTATTTATGTCCAGGAGAAGCGCCAAGTAGCAGTCAGAACAACGGGCAGCAGCCACTGGCGCTAGTGTCGTGGGGCCACTCCGACAACATCGTGCGACTGAAGCGACGTCGCGACATACGACCCGACTTGTTGCTGCATGTGTGTGCGCTCGACCAGGTATGACGTCACCGCTAGTGTTTAGTAGAAGCGCCAAGTAGCAGTCAGAACAACGGGCAGCAGCCACTGGCGCGTGTCGTGTTAATAGTGTTAATTCTTGTCGTAATCTATTCTTTTATGCATATTACTCGTACAAAATAATTTCGAAGTTCCACATCAGCCAGGCGTCCCGTGACGGTTCACAATTTTTTTTATTTTCTCGGTTATACAGCCATAAATCGTGAATTTGATTGGGTAAAATAAAACATCAGTATACAGGCTAATTTAATTACGAAAATCAACTAGACAATATTTTTAGCATAAGCTTGTTATTCTGTGTCCTCAGATAACCAAAGTGGCATCATCGTGCGTGACAGCGGGCTGCCCGTACCCGCTGGTGCTGGGCCACTCGTCGGGCCGCGTGCTGCTGCTGCGCGTGCGCGAGCTGGCGGGCAGCGCGCGCGTGCACGTGCGGCAGCTGCACGCGCACGCCGCGCCCGTGCACGCCCTGCACGTGTGCGCGCGCGCCGGGTTGCTTGTCAGCGCCAGTACGGACGGACATATCGTGCTGTGGGACTTGTATAAGTGAGTCATCATCATTCTCCTGCCCTTATACCAATTTATTTGGAGTCGTCGCAACATGTCTTCTTCCATACTTCTCAATAACCGGTCATTTCTGAAGTCACCCCCTTTCTAACCATATCAAGGTCCACAGAGGCCCTTGAGACTGTTAGAAACTCTGACACTAGGGTGTGTGGGGTCGTTAGACCTTCCTGCCCACACGAAGAAGAACCTTTAACGATAAAGTTGAAAAGTCCGCTGCTGTTACTTGATGTGTCGACGTCTGTACACACTTTAAATTGTTACATTTTCATAAAATATTGTTCTCGTTCTCTAGATTAATCTACATCCGCACACTACCAAACCGGGACATGCTGTCAGTGACCCACGTGACCATCAGCGAGACACTCTGCGACATCGCGTCAGTGCACGACATGGCCAGCAACGTCAACACCGACAGCAACGGCGACGTCAACAGCGGCGACGTCACGCCTGACGCGGCTGACGCTGGCGACAACAGCGCGGAGGCCTACGAGAAGGACGCCGCGTATAAGTACAAGTCGCTGATCAGAGTGCATACCGTTAATGCGAGGTTTGTTGGTGAGTATTGCGAGTTAAGTTAAACCTAGAAAAGCAATATCACATCAGTGTGGTTTACAATACAGACGAATGGATATCCTGTTGACTATGCGCAAAAAAGAGGTTTATCACTAAAAATATTAGATCAATGAACTTCCTGTCTTTATCTTCTGGTCAAAGAACACGTCACCCCAGGACCCTTTGTTGTCAAAGGCGGTTCTCTCGAGCTTGTTCCAGAATATGTCTATTGTCTACCTTGGGCAAACTCTGCTGATTGGTAAGGGCCATTTTGAGAGGGAAACTAACAGAAGAGTTCAGTTGATTCACAATAAAATTATAGCCGAGAGTGGACTGATATAAGCTGATGCTGATGAAATTTGTGGGACATAACAATTTCTATTCTTTTTCAGGTAGCGTAAAAGTGTGCGAGCGAGTGACATGTATATGCTACTCGAACGCCCCGGAAGGCATCAGCGTGAACTGCATAGCGGCCGGCCTGGCCAGCGGAGCAGTCCGGCTGTACTCCTCGTGGGACCTGCGGCCTCTGCTGTACATCGCGCCGCCCGACACCAGGGCAGCGCTGCTCAGGTACAGCATTCATTGTGTCTATACCATATCTGCTAACTGAAACTAATAAAAAAAATACGTGACTCAGGGGTGCTAAACCTTTTATTACAATAAGTATTTCTTGTGTTCTAATTTAACAAATTTTATTTTAAAATCGTTTATTTGTCACAAGCACAAATACCTTAATCTTACCAAAGCCTATTCATATGTCATTATTTAAACATGATAACGTCATGTGTTTTAAGAGGCAAATTCGAGACCGCTTTTGTGAAAACACTTTTTAATAAAAAATAAAACCGACTTTAACAAAAACTAAAACACAAAAATGTTAAAAATAAACTTTAGAAGCCAAAATCAGCTTCTGAAAATCGGTAACTTTGCTAACCCCTTTAAAGCGTACCGGCGTGATGTTATGTTATGAACTGGTGTAAACAATAGACAGACATTTATAACTAAATTGAAAGTTAAGCTATACTTGGTGTGGTCTGTCTGTAGATGGGTGACAAATGAATACATTGTGTGGTTGATGGTTACAGATACTTTCAGGGGATATCATATACAAGGAGTCGCAAAATTAATCTGTCACTTTTGTTTTTGAATAACTTTTTTAATAGATAAAAAATAAATGATTTTAAGTGATAGAAATCTTTGTTTGGACCTTAATATTTTTTTTCTGTTAGGCGGTAAAGTCATGTAAAATTCGATAAAATGGGCACAAATGTGTATCAACACTGCAGACACTTGACGGATATATCATCTTTTCTTCAGCTACCCTTGACACAACTTTGATCTTTCGCAACTGCTACCTAGAATCAGGTGTAGTTTGTGGAGGTCTGACGGTAGTCCCCTTTAAATAATGATATTTACCTGCATCGGGTTAGACTGGAAGCCGACGCCTACATAGTTAAGACAATCAGAATCTTTGGTACATATTCTGTTCTCTTACAAGTATAAGTTGTATAAATAAATCCGCAATTCTCTTTCCCCACCAGTCTCACATACAGCAGTGACTCCCAGCTGCTGTTCGGTTGCTACAGCTCGGGCGTGGTGGTGGCGTGGGAGAGCGGCGCTGCCACGCGCGCTCAGCCCGTGCGCGTCGTGCCCGCACACGCGCTGTTCTGACGTGCACGCGCACTACTGGCTGACATCGTGCACGGCCTGGGGCAGCTGAGGTACAGCATATAACTTTGAAGCCTAAAGGATCCATCTATGATTTTTCAAAGCTCAATTGAATGTGCCCACGAAACTGCAGCCGTGATGGATGTCGACATCTAAAGATGATAAAAAATATTTGGTTGGTGATTGTTTTTGGTTAAACGAATTTTGCTAGTCTAAGTAAATTCGAACTTGTATAAATAAATACCTTTTTGTTGTGACCTGTCTGTTGGTTATAAAGAATTTGAGATATTCTGCAACAGCGGCAATTTTACATAAAGCAGGAGGCATATCAAAGTTAAAAATTCACTGGCTTTAATATCATACTTTACCTCGAAAATAATTTACCTAAGAGTGTGTGTGAGAACGAGTACATCCACCAAATGTGTATTTTATTAATGGATGGATTTCTTAATAGATGATTAAAGGACTGCAAATGTGTTATGATTATTTAAAGACTGCAAGTGTAATCTCTAGTAGATTATATTATGTTAGGCAATGTCGTTTGCTTTTATTTGTTTGTGAATATTGCAAAGATTCAAGTGTCTTCGTGGAAGGAAACAGGAATACATTATTTCCTCAACCAACATAGATTTGAGTCAAAGACAGTTGGATTATACTGTGTAGCCTGTAAGTCAGTTATAAATATATTGCTTATAAATAAATTGAACGTGTAAGACACTAGATAAATCAATAGTTTTGTAGCCTTTGTGCCAAATATATATACGAATAGATACTTCAGTAAGTATAGGCGGTGGAAATTTGACAGAGCAACGTAACGAAATTATTTCACGAGAAAATATGTTTTACCTGTATTTTGGGATATCTGTGAATATAATAAAGAATTGATTTTTATTTTAGAGTGAATTTTATAAGTAGGCAGCTCAATACTTCCTCCCGGGAGTATTTAGGTTAAAATTAATTAAACGACCGTCAGTCTCGATAAAAATCGAGACAAAAAGTTTTTAACTGTTTCTCAGTAAAAATAAATGCCTAGCTTTGACGCTTGTCTCGAGTCAAATATAGTTTTTTAATGGCATAAATAAATTCCGTCGCAGTATGTATGTGTAAGTGGAGCAGAGGAGAGTTTTATTGAACAAGTAAATTACTCATATCTTACGAATTTATTTAGGATTATAAAATGTACGAAACTCACCGCGGGCTTCAAACTTCGCAATTCCGAATGTTTTATTTTAGAGCGAATGTACCGCCTATAAAGCAGTGATTGCACGTGTGAAACTATGTTATCTTTAAACTTTGTGTAAGAAGACTGTTATATAATTTCAAATGTTGGTGTAATAAGTGAGGCGAGCAATAATGCAAATCTTACCTAAATATGTTGTAAATATATTTTTGTATGAACATTCCTGCAATTGTAAATGTTGCTCAGAATGCATTTTAAATCGCATAACGATACAATTATATTGATTAGATTTGGTGAAATGTAGGTAAATGTGCATTATCCTTTCTATTTACTTTCTTCATTTACATTAATCTTTTATTTTAGTTATTGTACACCGAGTTGTATCTATGAAATGTTCACGAGGCTATAGGTCCCAGCGCTGCAGTATTTATCATAGATATGATTGTTGTTTAGGTATTTATTTGAGCATTTACGAGCTATGTTGCTAATATAAGTAACATCTGAAAGAGTAAATGTATTTTTGCCGTTTGAAATAATATAGTATATTGGTACATAATAAAATATCAAGTGTGCTGTAAGTTATAATATATTATGTATATACTGTTGAGTTTTTAAATCAATAAAACTTTTTTTTAATAGTTTGTTATTTCATTCTTCTCTCCCAAGAGCTGCTTTAGTCCAATACTTTGATTAGGAGCCAGCTCATCACACCATCTCAATGTTCGGAACCCATTCCCTAATTAGGTTTAAAGTGATATTTTTTATTCTCAAAAAAGACACAAAGACATGAGATGTTTTGCGTGAATTGTATTGCTCAATTCTTACGCAACATGCGACAGACGTGGCCAGCTCGGTTCCATTATCATTTAGTGACTACCTTCGTCTGCAGTCTGTGTTTTGTATAAATACATATTAAAAAGCTTTATTGTTCGAAAGAGCATTACACTCCACACCAGAATAAAGTAAGTATATTTTAATGCATAAAATGTATATTATACAGGATTTTATCATAAAATTGTTATAGAGCATATTCATAATAAAATGCATTTTTTACATTTGGTTGGTACATTAAAATTAACAACGTAGGTGTTGTTTAAAGATACTAAACAGATCATCATCAAACAAAACAATAATATATCAACCTGTTCGCCATTTTTTTTTTTTCGAAATCGCGGCCCACGTTGAAAGTGATATGTATGGATAGAGGACATTTAGACAAACAAAAAAGGTCCAGTAACACGGTACCGCAAAGTGTCACGGTACCGCAAAGTGTCACGTTACCGAGATATTTGAAGGTAAAGATCGATAAATGAGTACAACGGCAATAATTAAAAATAGACTAATTACGTGCATAGGCGCTAAATTGTAGCAAAATAATCGTTCCCAGGTTGAATATTATTATGCGCACGAGAAAATCGCTTCGCATCGCAATGAAACGCTATGTTATGTCAAAGAATAGTTTTCTCGTGCTCCTAGTAGTACGAAATGTACCTACTCTCTTTCAATAAACAGTAATCATAATAATCAACGCCTATAGACACGTAAAAGGTCTATTTTTTATGTGGTCATTGTATTCATATTATGTCGAGCTTTACCTTCAAATAACTCAATAACGTGACACTTTGGGGTACCTACCATGTCACATGACATTTTTTGTTCGTGTAGGTGTCCTCTACTCTTAATATTATGAACGTGGGCCGTGATTTCTAAAAACTAACTCTAAATGGCGGGGGGTCGATATGCCAGCTTCTATACAAAAAATTCAAATCCCTTTGTTAAATAGAACTAAATATTAACTAAAACCATATTTAACACACATATTCCCTTGTGTGAAAGTACAGTAAAACGGGGTGAAGAGACATAAGTTAATAGTACATTATGGTATAGGTGTGTAACGTTGGTGATTACCGCTGAGGCGCCTTTGAGACCCGAGCCGTTAGGTGAGGGTCTTAAGAGAGCCGAGGACGGTAATCATCAATACACACGTGTATCATACGACGTTTTTCAACACACTTGTGAAGAAAATAACACAAAAAAATCATTTTTAACATGTTTTCAACAGATAAAATGACGCATCTAACAATGGCGATCGGCCATAGACTAAAAGGATGAGGTTTCTTTTTTTGCTTTTTGCGGATAGTGTTTTAGCCACGTAAAAAATGAGGATTTTAAAGTTTTTTTATTACAGAGAAAACAAAAGTTTTATTTATTGAAAACGTATACACAAGTTGAAATTATCTATTTAAATTAATAAATTATCCTGAGCGCGCATCTAACAATGGCGATCGGCTATAGACTAAAAGATTAAGTTTTTTTTTTGGCTTTCCGCGGATAGCGTTGCGTTGCAGTCACGTACAAAATGCCCATTCAAAGTTTTTTTTATTACAGAGAAAACACAAGTTTTATTTATTAAAAACGTATGTATAAGTTGAAATTATCTATTTAAATTCGAAGTTGCATGAAATGAGCAAGGAATAGGTACATTAATTTATTTGTAGTATTGAACACAATCTTTTTAGTATCGAAACTTTTTTTAAGAACAGAGCAACTCAACCAAAAAATTAAAAAAAAACCTATAACTCACTTGTGAATAATGGTAATGAAAAATTCACAGTTTGATTACAGGTGTCATTATATGCCTAATTACGGTGAAATTAGAGCCACTTTATGAGCAAGTGTGTTGAAAAAAACATTACCCTTCCCTTGCAGTCGGGTAAAAAGGATTATAACATTGAATTAGTTTGATAGATTGCCAACAAGTACCTATAATTTTGTTACGTTTTTGGCAATATACCATATTAATTCAACGTTTAATTAAATCACACTCAAAGCGTTGTTTCGATTTCCCCCTGGGTTTCTGTGGTGAGCCACAGCTACACAGTAGTCTTATTTCAAGAAAGCATGTACACTTTCATAAATCTTATTACGCAAACACCTAGTAAGTGTTAGCATGCGATTTTAGATCATTCTTACACAAGGGTTGTTACACAAACAATGTTTGCGCACAACCCTCTACAAAAATTTGTTATACAGAGCACTACACACTAATCGGGGGGCTCCCCTTCTTGGGATTGGGCCCGGCGGCGGTAATCGGGTATTCATACGAATCCCGCTCCGACTATATCAGAGCTTGTAACGAAACCATAGCGCAATTCAGAAAGTGCACACTTTCCTAACAACGCCATCTATCGAGCCATATTATTAAGTCACACTTTACGACATAGTTATGAAAATGAAACTATTATTATTAGCAAAGAAGGATTATAATAAATTTGAATCATGTTTTTTTTAAGTTAAAGGGGACAGAACCGATGTGGAAGTCGATATGCCAGCTTCCATACAAAAAGTTGAAACCCCTCTAAAAGATCTTACATTGGTGACCTCCGCTATTCTGTGCATGACATTAGGGACTTTTACACACATGAATCTAGGGCATTATTTTATTAATAAATGTACTACGTACTACATTATACCTCAATGTATTGCATCTGTATATTTTTACCACATGTTTACAAAATGAATTTAGGTACGAGAGAGAAAGGCTTAGCTCTACAAACCCAAGAGCGACGTCTTTGTCTGTTGTATTGCTTAGGAAGTAATGTTATCTTTGTTATGTAGTAATTTAGAACGAGTCAGTTCTTGCTAAAGAGTTTGTTATTATACTTGATATAGACATAAGAAAAACAGTTTTTAACGATATACCTCATATTTTTAAGTAAATCTTTTTTTTGTTATGTTTTATAACTGAGGCACAATGTTGTTATCAGTGCTGTAACGATATTAGGCGTATACAGGGTGTAAACGAACCCTTCGCGCATCCGACAACCAAGCATTCTGTACATCAAACTAAGTACCCCTCCCCTACGCAAAATTTTTTGCTGGGAAATGACTATTTTTTTTGGGGTCAAAAATCTTATTTTACGGTAAAACTCAAAGTAGCACTCTGTTAGTGGATGCTTTGAATAGTAAACGGGTCATGGAGGTAATTTAAGTAAAGTTAAAACCTGAAATATTAGTATTTACAAAAACAGCTGTGAAAAATTTGGAACTTTGACCCCCAATATCTCCGTAACTAGGAGGTTCCCAGGTATGGTCTAGAACTCTAGAACAAAAAAATGATCGCAGTGGTGGGGAGAACAAATACCCTTCATTTGCGTTATGGGTACTTTTACATCTTAAATAAATGATTGAAAATTATTGTCAAGAGTCAAGACTGATTAAAAAGAAAAGAAAAAATTAGATTAATAACTGCCGCACTCAGAGGTTTTTTAGTAAAGATTTTGACAGTTCCATGAAGGTTTTGTATGTCAATTAAACCTCTCTGAGTACGGCAGAGACTAGTAAAAGACATCATCCACATATTTGAGCGTTTATGATTTACCCGGAACACCGCATGCGCAGGAGAGCTAAAGCCAAACTCCTTCAGCATAATCCTTGATTTTGGAATATGCTCGTTTGATGTAGGTACTAATTAAACTTTCCATCAGACAGTTCTATTACTGACTGTGGCTGTACTCTTAAATAAAACAACAAGTCGGTCTAATATGTATTTATTGCCACAAAATCAGGTCATACGAAAATATACAAAAAAGTTGGTATCATTACGAATTGGTGTTCTATGTGTCGAGGTGTATGTAAGGAACTTACTATGATTACGTGTAAAGCTAGTTAGGTTGAGCTGAGCTACATGATGCACGGTCACTAGTGCCGGGACGTGTGTGGATGTTCACGCGATGCTCTGGTGAGCATCGCGTGAACATCATGTGGAGTGCGCACGTGCTTGTCAGCTTGAGCTGGTCACACTTTATGGTGCGATTCCACCAAAATTTGTTCGAGAACATCTGGGCCGCACAATTTTGTTCCCGTACATTTCGTGGCGCACAATTTTGTTCCCGAACATCCGTGGCGCACAATTTTGTACGCGAATATTATTTTTTTACAAGTTATCCCACTGAGCTGCAGAACCGTTGCGAGTATAGTAGTGCTAAAAGAAAGCCGCGAATGACAAATTTTCGCTTTTATCGGATGTATAATGACTCTTTCTGACTGACTCAAGCTCGATAGGGCGTGGCCACTTCTTTAGTTATCTGTCGCGATGTGTATGCGAACGATTTTTAAACAAATCTGGTCACTCCGGAGTATAGTACGCGACTGCTCAGGGTCGTAAAGGCACAGGCGTCAAACACCTCGTATTTTATTTTTGTTACTAGTGTACAATTTAACAGGTCATTGATGTCGCGTCGTGCAGTAGATGGCGGGCTAGTGTCAATGGGTGTGAAGTGGACGGGCGGTGACGGCGGTTAGTTGGCGTTGTCTCGCTTGACGCCGCTGAGTACGATGTACGGCGACTGCGTCTCGCGCTGCTTGTCCTGTAACATCTGCAGAGTGCCTAGCGGTGTGTCCGTTGAACTCATCTTCTTCATTAGCTGGAAACAAAACGAGAATTACATGAAGGAGGGATGTAAAATAACTATGCTTGTTCTCTCTATTTAATACTACGATTATATAACATTTTGTTCATTCCGCGTACAGAAAAAAAAGTAGTGCTTAGAGAAAGATAATGAAGAGATCACAATCATGGACCTACTGCCAAAGTAAATAACACATGTACTGTAGCGTTAATTGAATTAGCTTCGTATATAAATAGCATCGAATGTGGTGTAGTAAGTGGTAGTGGTGATGTGTATCAGTAACTCACCCCTTCCTGCACGGCCTTCTTGATGCGTTTCTCCTGCTTGTTCTTGCCGGGCCCCTTGCCGTGGAACTTGTGCGACAGGTAGCGGAAGGCCTCCTTGGGACACAGCGGCCGCCCGTCGTCGTCCACGTACTCCAACTTGATGTTCGGCCGGAAGTTGTTCTTCTCGCGGAAGTCCTGCAGCGGGCCCGAGTGTCCGCCGCGCTCGCGACGACCGTACTTGTCGTCTTCACTGTAATTGGGATAAGTTCTTTGTTAGTATTGTTGTTCAATTGTGTATGTACATTTTATATGGAAATAATTTATTTTATGGAGATTTTTTGAAAGCGAATGGGGATGTCTTTTTCCAGGAATGTGTGACACAAACGATGCTGGTAACAAAACGCAAGATTGGTCCACAACACATCAGGAACAGTTTGTCGGCCACTGGTGCAATCTAAAGGTAAAATGTGCTAGTTGTCGTACCCCCCGTATGTCTTGTCCTCGATGGAGTAGTGTCGTGCAGTGAGCAGATGTTTGGCGACGGAGTTGGTCTGCGGCGCCTGGCCGGCACGCTCCAGGTAGCCCTTGCTGAGTGCCAGCTGTAGGGCTCCCCACACGCCCGCACCCAGCGAGGGCTCGGCCTCCAGCCCGGCCCCGCCCGCGGCCAGGTCCGCAGGTCTCTCGCTGTCCACATCCACACGGCTCCAGGCGCCTGCGGCCGGCTCCGCAGAGGACTCCGCTTCTAGATCCTCGCGCTCGAAGTCCTGATAACGATTGAAAACTTTTTTAGGATTGTCCAAAATAATGAGGACGGATGAAACGCGTGTGACTAAAAGTGTGATGGATATTAATGTTGATGGATCGAGAGAGACAGGAAGGCCTAAGAAAAGGTGGATGGGATTGTGTGTGGAAAATGGCGACTTTATTAGGGGTTTTATTTTCATGATTTTTGGAGTCGTTGATAAACAAAATGAACTCAAAATGAAAATTCAACTGACGAAGTATTTCGTGAAAAAAACTTCGTTCCAGACGTGTCCCTCAATACATTCGTTCCAACCGGGTGTCCCTCAATACATTTCTCATTATTTTTTTTAGCTTATCCAAAGAGGTGTGTCTATAGTACGACCACATTTCGCACCACCTCAGTTTTCGAGGAATAAATGATTACGCTACGTTACCATGATCTCGGCGTCGTGGTCCCGGTTGCCGGCCAGGCCGTAGGTGGGAATGTCGCCCAGCGTGCGACAGAACTCCGCCGTCGCGTCCAGCACCATGGCACTGCTGCCCTCCTCGTCACCTGCCTCCTCCTCCTTCACACGCTCCAAGATCTCCTCCACCTGCGTGTGCAAGATTTATAACATTTTTGAAGAAAGCTATGTTACAACCTGAAAATGTATGGTGAACTCTGATGGTGGTTTTAGAATGGAGGTGATTTTAAAATGTTGATGCAAATTGCGTTTATCTATTGAAACCGAAGCCTTAAATATGTATAATATTTAAATCTGTACATTTAAAGTTAATACAAACAAATAAAAATAAAGTATCTGCCTGTAATTTCAAAATAACAACTACAACTTGCACAAGTGACTCATAAACTTAAGGAAAGTCTATTTTTATGTGTTTCTCAACAGACCTCTCTTGGAGTATGATCGACCTACAATGTTCCCTCTGCCGGGCATAACCCTTCTCTCTGTTTCTATAATACATCATGCAGACCCAGTGAAGGTTAGTAGTTCTGTAGCGATGTGTCTCCCACCTTGGCCCCGTTGTGCAGCTCGGTGCTCCGCTGGGCCTGGCGCAGTCTCCTCGCGCGCGCCAGTGCGGCCTGCAGCTCCGTGTCGGGCTCCGTCTCCTCCTCGTCCTCCGCCAGCGACGGCTTCGACAGCAGCGACGGCTTCACTTCTGCACAACAGACCATGAGCTTGTACAACTAACTTGCATACGGGTATGAGTGGTGGTAACACTCAAAGTATTTATCTCGATTAGACCTTTACAGGCACTTTTGAATGTCAGAAAAACAACGCTACAGCCACAAAGCATAATAACTTGTGAAAGGACAGTAGTTGCCATACCAACGTGTAGATTTCTATGGACAAGAAATTCCATAGACCCACCTATGGTTGAGAGAAAGTCCAGCATTTTTATCATCAATAATCCCCCAACATATCTGTACTTTTCGGAGACCGCAAGTAGTAAATAGGACAAGAGTAGAAAAGTGTACGCTACCTGTGTCGTCAGTGTCGAGCTGCGTGTTTGCCGCGTCGTAGTCGTCCACGTCGATTGGCTCGAGCTTAGCCTTCTTACGAATCTTGCCCTGGACCAAACAATTAATTTTAATTTAAAATACACAAACCATAATATGAACTTAAATAAGTCAATAATATCTGGAAAATAGAAATGCTATAATCATGAAATATACTAAAATTATATTTTGATGAGTAACGCCAAAAGTGGATGAGTAAAATTCTGCCAAGTGGTGAGGGATATAAAGTCAAAGTCAAAGCATTTATTTCAATTAAACCATTACTAGGTACTTTTGAATGTCAGAAGAACAATTCATAAAACTAAACTACGAGTGCAATACGTCATCCCGAAAGCCACCACGCCGAACCACACGCCGCCGAATGCCCGCAACAACGAACACTACGAGCACGAAAGCACGCAGCGACGCACACCGCAACAACGAATGCACGAGACTCCAAATCACGGAACAACGAATGCACGCCGTAATAGTATAGTAATATGTGTTCTGTTACCTTTCTCTTGGTCTTCTTGAACTTGGCCTGTATCTCGTGCTCGTCCAGATAGTCCGAGGCGAGGCGCAGTGCGGGCAGCTGCAGCGACTCCAAGCGCTTGTCGGCGCCGCCCTGCAGTCGCTGCTGGCGCTGTACGCATGCACACTGTTAGAGGGGCCGGGGACACTACGGGCACGTCATTGTGTTGTATATCTTACGACAATGCCCGAATAAGTAAAAAGTTACACAGAGGTGAAGAAAAAGAATGACGATGGTATTCAATTAATTAAAATATCAACATTTCTGTTTAGTAGTAGTAGATAGATGATATGGGAACGTTAAGGCAGGGCAAGGGCCGCTGCAAACATAATCTGGCAATTTGGGGTATTGTTCGTTCTTCCGACACCGAGTGCGAGTGCGGTGCTCCGAATCAAACAATGCCCCACCTGCTGGGGTGTCCCAAATGTCCTTATACATGCACCTTTGACGACCTGAACAGCGCCTCTGCCGCTGCAATAAACGTGGCTACCTACTGGGCCAAACCGTATAATATGAAAGAAGAATCGTCACGAAAAGAAGAAGAAGGTGAGCGGCTCACCATCATATCGCGGAACTTCTTGGCGTCGAGCACATCGTCGTCTCCGATGAGAAAGCCGCGGCTCTTGGCTTCCTTCTCCTTGTTGATCTCGTCGTCGTACTTGCCGAGCACAGGTCGCGCGAAGCCCAGCGCCGCGGCCTCTAGCTCCGCCTCGTCGTCGTACGCTCGGTAACCTGCCTTGGCTTTCTTTGCTTCCAGAAGATTCTGTGGAAAGTATTTATGGTTTCGATAACACTTAGAAAATATTTGAGACTCGTTTTTCAGGTAAGGGTTAACCAGGCTTCAAATAAGCTAATAACATGCTTCTATTCTTTCCTGTTTTCTAAACACGTAAAAGGAGAAATAACTTATTGTAAGTTTTGGCATAACAAAGGGTGTTAATATAATTTAGTTTCGAACATCTTCCAGTCTGCAAAGCAGCCACAGTCACAAGTTGCAGCGGGTGTTACCCTAGACATGAACATAACAGAACAGTAGTTACCTTCTTAGTCCTCTCGTCGTCCACGATGTTAACGTTGACCAGTACGTCCTCGTTATCTTCAGCAAGCACGTCTTTGTCAGCCAACGTCAGCACCACCTCGCGCTCGTCTCCTATCTGTACACGACAAGCGGCGTTAGCGAGAGATAACACTAGCTTTGAATAGATACAAAGTTAATATAACATCATAGGAGTACTTTGAAGAAGGAACCAAAAATTTCGACCATTTTCATTACAACAAAATAGTAACAACATACGGCTTAGGTAAGTTTAATGTTAGGCGGTCACTTGGTTTTACAACCAGTTTTGCAACAGCTACACGTCACTTAGTTTAGAACTTCATGTACCTATCCTGTTTGTAATTATTTTTTTGCTAGATCAAGTAATAATCATGTAAGTTTGAGTCATCACCTGCCTAGCCTTATTACAACTATGTTGGGGTCGGCTTTCAGTCTAACTGAGTGCAGCTAATTACCAGTATTTTACATGGAGCGACTGCCTTTCTGACCTCCACAACACAGTTAACACTAGGTAATACAATACCCTTTGGTAAGACTGGATGTCAGACTTTCAGGTCACTGACTACCTGTAACAACTGCCAAAGATCTAAATATGGCAGCCAGAACTAACAACTCACAGCAGTGAACATGCTAATTTGAAATAATTTGGAAGTGATAGTAAGCAGTGGCTGGCTATATGACTGACCGCGTCGATGTCGTGCGCGACCCTCAGCCCGCGCAGCTCGGCGTGCGAGTAGGAGCGCTGGCGCTCGTCGTGTGCCTCCTGCTCCACCAGCGCCGACACACCGAACACCTCGTCCATCTCGTCCAACATCGCCGCCTGCAAGTCAAACATCATTTACATAAACACTAAAGTCTCATCATCTGCCGAGGTCGATATTGCTGGGTAAGATTGGTCGTCACTTTCTTGACTACCCGTAAGGGCCATGAATTTCCTTCTGGGACTAACAGGTTAAAGTGATTATCAAGTAGTAAATTGTTACCTTGCTGCGGCCTTCCGTAGCAAGAGGAGATTTTGATACGTTGTGTGTCAAATACTACGATGATCTAAACTTTTTCAACTTCAAGTTGAGATACGCATCTCACAACCAAAGATTATAATGATTATTAATTAAAGATATGCACAACGTAGCAGATGTAGTGTAACAAGTGATATGTACCCTCTTGGCAGCATCCCGCTTCTGTTTGTCGATGTCTCTGGAGCGCTTCACCCACGCGGCCGCGTCGTCCTCGTCTGACTCCTCCGCCAGTAGTGTGGTCTGCAACCTGCATAGCAACATATTTATTGAAGCATACAAACAGTTATTTTTACAAATACACAACCAACCCAAGGTTCATCAGCCACATTTGACCACTCGTCTTAAGTTCGGTATCATTTGCGGCGAGGCACATTTGAATGAATCTCGACTTCAGGGTACTATTTGAGATACTCTTAATTGTAAAACCCATTAATGCTTTGCTCAACATATGGATTGCACCTAGAACTAGAGACATGGGCAGGAAGATGGTGATGGATAATGAAATAATTGACATCTCCACATTTCTGGGTTCAAATCTACAACTCGTAATTTACGGTATTTTCCACTGGGCTAACGCTGCTCTCTACAAGTACTCAGTAGTATATTTGACAAGTTTAAGAGGCACTGACTTCTGTTCAATCTTCCTCTTCTCCTTGTGCAGCTGCAGTTTCTCTCGAATCTTCTCAGACTTCTTCTGGTGCGCGATGTTGGCGGCCGGCTTGTGGTAGAACTCGCCCAGGTCGTCCTTGATTTTGCCATCCTCTGAAATACATTACACACAATTACTATCAAGCTGTACAATTGTACATACTTGTTTAAGTGTCGCATAAGCCACACGGAATTAACTCTTGCATGATAATTTTATTTCAACTAGTAACGGATATAATAAAGTCTACAACAAAAGAAAACATTAACGTCATCTATGACAGAACTGAAGAACTACCACCACGGGAGGCGAGGAGCTTTACACCCTGTTCCTCATACCGCCAAAACTAGGTGAGTAGATTATATTTACCTGCAGGCTTCTCAGCGCGCTCCAGCGGCTTGAGGCCGAGCTTGGCGCGCAGCTTGTTGGTATCCTGGATGGACAGGCTCTCGGAGCCGCCCGTGGCCGGCGGGGACTGCGACTTGGACTCGGTGCGCGCTTCGCTCTCTGAGCTCTTCTCTCTGTTACAACCACCAAGCAAGTCAGTGGGTTGGCAAAGAATAGTTGTGTGGAAAGTTTAAAAGTATGATGTCTTTAAATGTAAGTGATGGATGAGTTGTGAAGTGACTTCACTAATGAGATGATAGGAATTTGAAATGGATGGAATTAAATTCCCCTTATTTCTACTTATTTGGGGTTGATAATCGGGTTCTATCATGTCTGGTGGAGGGTGATAAAGATAAGTAAACGAATTGAACAGTTTTAGTAGTTCCAATACAGTTACAGTAAGTGTTTACCTGTAATAGTCATCTTCTCTGTCCCTGTGCGCGCGATGCGCTTCCCTGGCGCGTCGCTCGCGTTCCTCGCTGCTGCTGCGACTGTGCGCAGGCGCCGCCGCCGACGTCTCGCGCGCTTTGTGCGAGTCCACCGCCACCCCCTCAACTAAAACAACCGAGAGAGACGCTTTAGACTTGGCCAGGTAGCCTCACGCGTACTTCATCACAACTGTTGCTACGAGAGGGATTATATTTTTATCAACATACATCAATTTTATACATGGACTGGAGAACTTACTTAATAATCTGATGAATGTTCCAAGCTCGATTAGTTCGCAAAACCTTTTAAAACTCACAATAGTTATAATTATTGACTTTTTCTGCAAACTCTTCTTTTAGCCTAGTAAACCAGTAATTATTGAAACTTGGTTTGCAATCAGAATGAGTACTGTTTCCTATTCACCCTACTGCTACTGTAAATGCTGTTCATAATCAAACTAAAACTAAATATATGCCAGAGCATTGATGAGACAGGCTCATTACTCAAATGTAACAAGGACTATTTGAAGCATTTCAACTTAACTAATTTCATAGCTTTATTTACCAAACAAATATAAAATAGATGAGAATTATTATCAATCAGTTAACCCACATCTGTTCCCTAGTCACCATATCTACTGACTCTGGAGGTGAAATTGTGCAATTTTCATGTACCTGTTGATCTCTTCTTTGTAATAATAGAAAGTAATTATTACCTCATTTTTAATTAAATTCCATGTTTACTTCAGACACCAAGATATCTGGCTTGTTTTGTTTTTTGTTTTTATTATTATTATTATTTTTTTTTAATACAGTAAAAGTGCACTAACAAGATAGCAAAATATATTTTATTATATTGCGTTACATTTTGAATGACAACACAGTAATTAGTCAGGGCAAATAATTAATTACATAGGCTCTGTGAGCTTTTGCAACAAAAGTACTGGATGCAACTGTACTTCATCAGTCATCACACATGCATTTGATGAGAATCTTTGCACAATAAAATACTAATCAAAGACAGTGTAAACCACAAGAATTATGATCAAGTCATAAAGAATTGCTGCTCTTAATACCATAGACACATAGCAGTGATAGCCTAGTGGTGTCACTGTCAGACTGCCAAGTAAAAGGTCTCAAGTTTGAACCCAACAACTGTGATTTTTCAGATTCATGTGCCTTTTGTATAACTATCACTTGCTTTGGTGAAGGAAAATATTGTGTGGAACTCTGTCACTGGGATAGGCACTAACAATGAGATAAGAATGAACAAGTCCGTGATACAGGAGGCAATCTGTCCTAATACTGGAATGCCATAATGCAGTCCAATCCATTGCAACCACAAATAGTGTAACTCTGCAATGGGTAAAAGGACACAGTAACTTGCTAAGTAATGATGCAGCAGATGAACTGGCCGCCAAGAGGGGCTCAAAGGATACAGTATTCGGACCAGAACCACTACTACCAATACCTCAGGCCCAAATAAAAACAAGAACCACAAAAGAACATCTCACCAAATGGAGAAACAGTGATGGATGTAGGCAAACGAAAGATGCAGTTCTGGCGGCATCAATGAAGCTTATCTCATCAAACTTTGGGTCAACATCCGTAAAATCATCAGAATTTTAACGGGTCATCATTCCTTAAACCTACATCTATTTGAAATTCAACAGATAGCCGACTGTGCAGAGGATGCATGAAGGTAGAAGAATCGCCACAGCACGTACTCCTACAGTGCAGGAGTGTGGCAGATCACCGGGCACAAACTCTACAATCCCCATTAACTCTCCCGGAAGCTTGCACCAGTCTGGGAAGGTTGCTATAACTCTGGGAGGACCTATGTTGGTTGGTAATATTTAGACATCACGCACAATTGCCCAATCCAGAGGCTAAGTGCGGATAAAAACCCAGTTAAACTAAACTAATACAGGAGGCAAACAGGATCAAAATAAAAGAAAAAGTAGTGTAGTAAAAGAAAAGGCTAATAATACTGGTAAGGGTGTAACGTAAACACGCCCAAGGCATCCTTGCATGTACTGTGTGTTTGCACGCGTTGGCACTGTAGAAGAATGTGGTTATGATCCTCAGCATTGAGACAAAGGCAAAGAAGTAGATCCAAAAGGAAGATACGAGACGCATAGTTTCAATAGTTTCTACCTAAATCCATCACTACTTAAACTTAGTACATGTAACTATGTTTCCATTTCTAGCGTACCTGCTGCCTATTGTCTCATTTCATGATAAATCTCTTGAATTAGTAAAAATGACCTAACATAGAATGAACGAAACGTTGATGAATTGTAGTTTGTAGGGTCCACATAAACCCATGGTTCGTGGCACTTATAGTTGCTAGTCCACAGTGGCGCCACTCCACACTGCTCCGCACAATACCTACCTGGTAACCGCAGCACTGGGACGTGGTGGAACTACTCGAATGCCACCGAGTCTGAAATAACGAGCAAACTATGCCATTATTTTGTCAAAGGGGAATAACGCCGACACCATTCATGATTTCCAAATCAATTTTCGAAATTATCATGAACAAAAACAAGACATTTACAAATCGCGCAGAAACGTAGGTTTGGTTAAGATTGGAAATAATCATCGGTGACTGGCGTATCTCATTCTAAAACATAAAGAAGTGCAACTAACCGTCTGGTGGAGAGCGGTCTCGCTTGCGATCCTTGTGTTTGCGATGTTTTTTACGTTCACTACGCTCGCTACGTTCACGTTGAGCCTCCTCGTTGTTTTCCAAAGGCGACCGAGACCGACTCCTGTGCTTCTTCTTCTTTGATTCCTTCTTATGTTTCTTGGAACCCATCTTTTTATTTACTTCGGTGGTTCACGTTTTTATTCAAATAAATATTCTTTCGTTTACAAACAATGACACGAAAACACGTTACGATTTTAATCCATAGCAGTCATGTCATGTCGCCATCTTGTTTATCAATTAATCGATCGTGTGATGTCAAAACTCAAAACAGTGTCGCAATCCATAGACATATATTTCCTTACTCATTGGTCGCAATCTCTCAAAAATTAAATCACAACAATTACATGAAAAAAAACCCAAAAAAAAAATTTGAATACATTCTGTAATATTTTTTATTTGTGCATTATTTGATACTTTGAATATAAGTTCATTTTCTTCTGGTTCTGTCTTTTTCATAATGTGGTTCAATATTGGTGTTAAGTCGGGTTTTACTTGTGATGTAGCGTTTGGGTGGAAATCGGTAACGGCCTGGCGTCGTAATAAGACGGACGGACGGCGAGCTAGCCCATTACTCACCGTCCACAGGCCCGCGTCTACGGTGGCCGGAAGCCAACACGTGGCCCCCGACACCCGGAGCGTCGAGAGCTTCTCTCCCTCTCACGTTCCGCCACCTCCTTCGCTAGCATCACTGCTTCGCAGAAGGAGGCGGCAGCGTCCAATTCCCTCTCGCCCAAGACCATGGCTTGCATCAGGGCCGGACGCGAGAGTTCGCCACCGTCGATCGCCGCTACGAGAACACGGTGGGGCTCCGCCCAAGCTGGGCAGACCTCCACGGTGTGCTCCACCGTGTCCTCCGGCCGATCCTCACAGTGGTGGCATCCGAGCGTTTCCTCCCACCTGATTCGGTGTAGGTACCTCCTGAAACAACCGTGTCCAGTGAGGACCTGAGTCAGACGTAATGTGAGGGCGCCGTGGCGCCTCTCCAGCCACTTCTCAAAGAGGGGACTTAACGCCACTATCGTGGCGTGCCCTACTTTTTTTACCCCTCAAATTTTAAAACCCCCAAGTTGGTAGCACTGCGGCTATAAGTAATCAGCACAGCACCATCTAGTAATCATCATAATATATGCCCTAATATTATTCTTTAACCCTTTACCGCATGGATTTTATAAATCACTTAATAGGTCATATAATAGCCAAAATAAGTCCCGAAAAAAATTATAAAAAAAGAATTCAACTGTAAATGGAAAAGTTATTTTAAAAACTATTTGTTCCAGATTTGGGACAACATGCATTAACGCTTTTATTTTTGTTAGTTCCAAATTCGGTACATCATGCAAAAGGAAAATTAAAAAAAAAACGATTCTTTACTTAAAATAATAGTACAATTATTGATGAGTAGGTTTTATAGTTATTTATGTATGACATTGTGGTCCTTGTTCAAGCACTTTGTGCACATCTGAACATAATAACTTATTTTTCTTGCTTTTTTTCGACATATTTGATGAAGAAGGCTGATCTTAGGGATCTTTCTCTACCATTTCATATTCTTGTTCATCATTTGACATGGCATCATCACTAGTGTCCTCGTCGCTTTCTGAAATAGACACTCTTTCTAATGGTGTTGAGACTCCATACCCACTCATTATCATCTGATACGTTTTCGTCGTCACTGCTATCTGGGATTCTAATTAAATGTCGAGCCCGAGTAACCACATTATCTATAATAAAATGTTCAGCTATACAGCATGCAGTTCCAAATATGACCAGAAACCATATATCACCAAGCTGCATGAAGTTGGAAAGTAATTAAGTACTAAGTTAGTGTATGAAGTTCCAAATTCGGAACACCAATACAATTGATGATAACAAGATGATGCTTGTGTCAATATGTGCTTGTGATGATATAAAAACGCTGGGGATCCATTTTTCTCCAATATTAAATAACAAATGTCTCACAACAACATGTAAAAACACTAAGAAAAACTGTTTGATTAAATGCTACCTCAAACTCAGTTAAAAATGGCTGTGGTGTGGTGACTGTTTCACCAACCGGTTGACCCGGTTGCTGTCATTATGCAGTCCTATACTAGCGACATCTCTATGTTATTTTGTAATACACATTGTAAACAAGGTTATTACTGCAAAAGTTTCGGCAAAGATGGCGTAACTAGTTTTTTACAGCGAATTATTGTGAGTGTTCCAAATTACAATTTTCCCCCTAAAAAATCTATGTCCGTAAGGGTTGAGGAGCTACATTAGATTTTTAAAATCTGATCTCACCATAATTTAGCAGCGACGTAGCTGATTTCGCAGCACGAATTCTAGATTTAACAGCAAATTAATATATCACTAGTTATATTTAATGCAAAAGTGGCTCCTCAATCTAAACGTTTTATTTAAGGAGCCACCTGGAACTCGTTAAGTAATAGATAAATATACTTTTGAAAATTTTGCATCCTGTGGCTCCTCATACTCCTCAATCCCTTACGGACATAAAAATCCCCTGTTTAGATTTCCTCCCCCCCCCCCTCGTAACATCAGTGCAGTATTACCAACCCTACTGTTTTACTGTTTTACACATCTTTACTGTTTTTCAATTAGCTTTCAGCGCCACCTATAAATATTATGAAATCAAATTACGCAACAGAATATCGACTACAACTAATAAAGGTGCATTACAATCCGATATAACCGATTGCTACTCATTGAAGCCACAGAAAATATGTTACATGATTTTAAAACAGAAAATGAGTCTGAAAATACTAAATATGAGGAGATTGAGGATGATAGAGGAAAATAATTTGAATTTTTATTAGGGTTGTGTTCAATATTATAATTTAAAAATATATGTGACTCAATCATTAATATAAAAACTAAAGATACGGACGTCAGAACATTTGCTCGACGCGTTCGCCATACAGAGAAGAGAATCGGTGTAGTCTGCTCGTTAACGTAACCTTGTATAAGCGGCGTGGTATTTTCGAGGTTTATAGAACATAAATAAAGCTTTTAGTAAAATTTACGACCGCACCCGAAGAGAGCCGATCGTGGTTTTAGTTCACTTCGGCTTAGGAAAGACCATATTGGGACCACGTTTGAGGCGTCATTTTAACATGCCGTCCGCCCAGTCCTTAGCAGTAATATATAAGTCAATGGACTCAATAGTAAAAGTAGGCGATTGTTTTAATTATATGAGGACAGTATGAAATCTGCGTTTTTTACTTTAGCTACTGTTTTCTCATGTTTTGTTATTGGTGAGCTGTAGTGTTTTTTTTTTTTTTTTTTGGCGTTGCACTAAGCTGTAGTGTTTTAGTTTCTTGGGGTTGGCAAAATGGCAACACTGCATCAGTGTCAAAATAGGCTGACATCATGCTGCCAGACGTTGCGTTGCGTTCCCTTTGATTTCCATGCCTTAGCCTAACTTGATAACCTTTCTCACGCGTCACATAATATAGCTTATAACTTATAAGCTAATATATTATGTGACGCAGACGAAGTTGCGTGGGTCAGCTAGTGTAGAATACATGCTTTCGTGCGAACCGCGGGTCCGTGCGGGTCGTTAGTTATTATTATAATCCTGATCATCTATGTATTGTTTTATTAACCGCAATTCCTTAGTTATCGTTGATTCACAGTGACGTTTGTGGCGAGTGATTTGAATGTATCTTGGCGTCAGATTTAGTGATCAGAGGCATCGTGGTCTGAGTCTGATGTAATCCTCGGGGATTGATCTCGAAGCGCGCCTTCTTCGTGCTCTTGGCTTGCTTCAAGCGGGTCTTGCGCACCAGCTCAGGCGTGGGCGGCCGCCGCACCGGCTGCGTTGACGCTAGGCGTAGGTGCGTGTACAACGGGATCTGCAACACACACAGTGTGTCATTAAACAACATGAAATATTTGTTGGAAATATGGAGTTCAGTCCTAAAAGTGAGAGCAAATCAACAGTGCTGACCACCAGAAAAGCGCGGAGGTAATGAAGCCCCGAAGAACCGACTCAACTATCTTGGGTTTCAAATTGAAATTAATCAGAAAAGAACAGCTGCGTAGTAAGAAATAAATAACTTTGGTCATGGCTTGGTGTGATTGATGTTACAAGATAAGTTTGCAATCAAGGTTAGTAAAATGATCACTGACAGTGAACAGCGACTGGTCAAGCGTGATGTGTTCGGCGCGTTCCGGCCGTCTCGGCAGTGCGAAGTGGCGCCCGAGCAGGGGCTTGTCGAGTGGCTCGCCGAAGGTCTTGTGTTGGAGCTCGTCATCACTGATGTCGCGCAGCCTGTCCACCACTGTCTCCCCCGGCACAAATCGTGACACTTCACCACCGCGCCATACCTGTTCATTTAATACAACCAACATTCAAATGCTCGTGCAGTCAAGAAATAGGAAGTTTGTACTCAAAGAAAGTTTCCTTTGAGTTCAATGTTGCCGTAGCCGCGTCGGTTGAATCCGAAAAGATGACAAATGTGGCTGTTGTATGCTTTCAACGAGAACATAGAAATTATTAACGAGCTTTGTCACGATACGCAGGTTTACCTTGAAGGTAGTAAAGCTGGCGACTTTCTTCACGTCTGGCGGGAAGCGCGTGACGTCCAGGGTCCATGGCACGAAGCTGCCCAACGTCTGCAAGTACTCGCCCGACAGCCGCCACACGCGGGCACTGTAGTCTGAACTGCCACTGCGCGCGTTAACATAATAATTGTAAACCTACCTAATATATAACCTACCAATAAATTAGTAAGTTCGAAGAAGGAAAACGTTGAACCACTATAGCTTGTGTTGAGTACGTTCTTTACTGTTCTCGCTTGGTACCGCTCTACAGTGGCCTACGCCTACGGCTAAGCCATTCATGTGTTACACAAGGAAAGATTAACATACGTTACGTAGAATTTACATAAATCTTTCGTAGAGCTTACGTGAAGAGAAGTTTGAGTTCGTCGACGTAGGTCATAGTTGTAATACAGCGTAGATGCGCTCGGTAGCTGTTGAGCAGCAGCGGCAGCGGCTGGTCGCGCACGCAGCGCTTGGCGCGGCCCTCGATGCGGTCGCGCCACAGGAACGGGAACAGCAGGCGCAGCCGGGGCATGTTTATGTGAACCTGTAACATAATTTAGCTTGTCATCACAATGGTACACCTACTCGTTAAAATTGTCGATTTTTTATATTATGGGACTTACCCATATTAAAACAATGATGATTGAATAAATTCATACCGTTGTATTAATGAGATAGTTGCTCAGGAGCCACACTTTAACGTAACCCATAGTAGTGCCGGTGAAGAGGAACTCGTTTTCGACATCAGTGGCGAAGGAGGACACGTAGTCGCCCGCCGTGTGGATGGCCTGAAACGAGCCCTGGTAGCCTCCCGCCGAGTGGTCGGACCAGCACTGCACTTGACCGTTATCGAGCGCCAGTAGGAAGGAAGCTATAAATAATATCATTTTGTAAAAATCTTTATTGATTTTTCTTAGCAATTATCAAAACCTCAAAAACACTGCATACCTGTAATTGGACTGGGTAGGCTATATCTGCCGGATAAGATCTACGGGGCCGAGGCAAACCGAAGAGAAGATGGCGGGACGCCTTAGACGGGTTCCTCAAGTATAGTCAAGAGAAATGGAGGGAAATATGCTACCTAGAACACCAATTCCCAGTAGTGGAAGAGTCAGACAGTTAAAATAACACGCCCGAAAACAAATAGAACCAGGAAGACAATATCAAAACTGAGTAAATACCTTAGTAGTAAGAAGAACAAATGCTAACTGACCGACTTGCATGTGTTGCGGCCGCGTGTGCAGGAAGATGCAGGCATGCACTGCAAGCAGACGGATGTTCTGTACTTGCACCGGCATGGGTACAGTGGACACGCGTCGTGCTGTCGCCTTCTTGATGGCCGCCGACGGGTCCACGTTGTCGCGAGCGGTGCCTTTACTGTACTAGACAAGTTCTCAATGTTATATCTATTGTGTAAAAGAGCTGCAGGTACCGACCTACGCACTGGATACTGATTCGATAAACGGTATGTTCAGTCAGAAGATCTACAGGATTCAGATAGATAGTTACTTAATATATTTAAAGGTCACATGAGTGTTGGTGCATGGTAAACTAAATCATTTTAGAATCCCGATCCCAAAAGATACCAACAGCTAGGTATTGAGACTTTTAGTGAGACTGATTCTGAGTGGCTATAGACGGTGTTGCAGCGTAGCTAGTAGCTACGCTTTTTGTGGTAATGATGTGTCAGTCATAGAAAGATATTGCTAGCTCATTGAAAAACGGCTCATAAATCCATCCGGCAACCATTTTCTGCCAGCTGTTTGGAACAGGTGGCAGAAAATGGTAGTTTGTGATTGGAGTAGGTATGACAATTTAATTTACTCGCCAGTTTACTAAACACAACGCTAATCTGGCGCTGATTGGAGTACCCACCTGGGTTTCCAGATGGTGATGGGGATGGTAAGGATAGGTTTTCGTTTTTGTTCCGCTTTCTCAGCAGAAGTTGGCTTGCTCACGTCTCGCCTGTTGAAATGCATCTTGAGGCGCAGTGTGGGCTCCGTGCACGAGAACCGCCTGGATGTTCACGTTCTTATTAAAAAGCTTGTATTTTTTTTCGTTGGAAAACGTGTTGAGTCTTGATTATAAGTGCAATCGTAAGACTAGAGCTCTGACATAGCTAGACGGGGTCTCGGCAGACCGAGGAGAAGATGTCGGGACGCCTTGAATGGCTTTCTCACCAACTGGCGAGAAGAAGTACACCGTCGTAAGAAGTGGAAGGAATGGGGGGAGACCTTTGCTCAGGAGTGGGACAGTACGGGCTAGCAAAAAAAAAGTGTAATTCGGCTTTCGCAGAAGAATTTTAATCGGTCAACTCGAGGAACTGCTTAGACTTTGCGAAGTAGTGTTAGTGCCTTGTCTTGTTACTGTCTTTCTTTACCCTCGTATTGAGCTGCTCACCTATAGGGCTGACCAGTCTCCAGCTTCCACAGCACCAGTTCTGAGTTGTAGGTAGTTGTGACCAGCGTGAGAGGGGGGCGCACGTCTGCTGCCAGTACATCATCCGAATGACGAGTCTCCCAGCTCTTGCCAGTCATCGCCATACCAGTGTCTTCGAACTCCACCACGTGGCGGTTCCAACCTACTGCTAAAATTCTGACTCACGGTGGATGAGTCATAGGAATTAGTAAGTACTTAGTTGGCTAGCATTAACATTTTAAACAATTAAGCCGTACAAGTCGTGAAGCCCTCACAGGCTCACACTTCAACCTTTGCGTGTTTGTCGAGACGGAAGTCAACAGCTCACCTGCCTTCCACCCAGAAGCATGCGGTGACTTCACTCATATACTCGATGGCCATTTGTCTTATGCACGCACCCGTATTGAAGTTCCACACCTAGGCAACAAAATATAAAACGACGGTTATCGTTAAAAAAACATAACCCTTTCTTTGCAGTTGGGTAAAAAACATTTATTTGGCACACATTGCGGCATCAACGGCAACGTTAGAAAAATCAAATCACAACCGTCATTATTGAAAGTCGTATGAGGCATCAGCCGGCTTCAGTATAGCAAATAAATGAACACCAATTGATACTATCTAGGTAACTTCCTTGCTATACAAAGCTAATTTTGAACATAACTGTTCTGTTTTTAAGTTGAGTGAAACATTTACTAACAGAAGTTATGAACTACGCAAGAATTGACTGCGTATACGGTCCTACGACCTAAGCAGACAGAAAGTATCAAACCTTGAGTTCGCCGGTCCTGGCGCCTGTGAGCAGCAGCAAGTAGCCAGGGTCGAAGCAGGCGGCGGTGATCTCCACCGGGATGACCTCTCCGTGCAGCACCCGCACGTGCGCGTCACGAATCAGAACGTTACGTTTACCTGCACACTTATTTGTGTTTAACATTCCGGTGGGTTATGAATTGGCATGGGTGGGTCGGGTTGGTTGGTAGTCTTTTGATTACCGGGGTGGGTGGTTGTGGTAGTCTCGGGTTGTCAGAAACCCAAAGAACTGCTGTCTTACAGTCTTACCAACGGGGTATTGTGTTACTCACTAATTGGGTAGTCGAGGCCAGATACACTACTCTCCATGTAAAATACTGGTATTCAGCTGCATCCGAAAAGATAAGGCAAATAATGATACGATGATGGGTTATGCAGAAACGATAGAGTTCTGTTATCATATCCAGAATCGAAAAAAAAAAAAAAAACACCCGAAGTAAGTATCACACTAAAATTATAAAGGCGAAAGTTTGTGAGTGCGTATGTTTGTTACTGTTTCACGCAAAAACTACTGAACGGATTTGGATAAAATTTGGTACACAGATAGTTTATAACCCGGATTGACACATAGGATAGTTTTTATCCCGATTTTATCTCCCCGTGGGATAATTTTCGAGTTGTAGGTAGCGGGCGAAGCCGCTGGCAACAGCTAGTTGTAAATGAATGCTCAGGAGAAGCTCCGAAGTCCAAAGGCTTACCAGTAATTGGATCCCAATTGATAATGCAGCTGTCCATGCCGCAAGTAATGATGACCTTGAACAGCGGGTTGAAGAGCACCTTGCACACAGGACGGGAGTGTGTGAAGCCGTCGGTGTGGAGCGGGTTCAGCTGTTCGTCCAGCATCACGATGGCTATTTTCACGCATGCCAGGATGAACTGCCGGGTAGCGGGGTTGTACACCGCAGAGATGAGAGATCGACCGGTTTGCTCGCTCAGTTCTGGCGAGACGTCGACGTAGGACTACGGAGGAACACATATATCAGTGGTGAATTAGTTAAGAGAGGAGCTATAGTTGAAAAAGTTAATGTCCGTCATATGATTTGGAGTAGTTTCAAGATGATATTTTATTTCATAAGATAACTCGATTTTTACTACGATACAGATAGTAGTTTCACTACTGAGAGAACGCCAATTAAAGAAAAAGTGAACGCTACACACAGTTCTACTTTGGCCACAGCAAAAATGCGCTGGCTGCTAGTTGAATGTTAGTTAAGTATTGTTCATTCTACACTTTAACCCTTTATAAGGTAAAGGGAATATATTTCCCACCATATTTTTCACCTCAAAAATTAAATTATTTGTTCCTGTTATGCATTCTATGATTTTACAGAGATTATTTAAAGATTTATCAATAACTCATTAAATATTCAAAAAACACAAAAAAGTAAAAAAAAACTGAATTTTTATTTTCTACCAATTATACCTATGCCTATTTGCCCTTATTTTCCGAGTGCCAGATCGTTATGCCTTATAAAGGGTTAAATTACAAACAACCCTAGAATGGTGGTTCTAAAAATTGTACACGGTACAGTCTGTACCCAGCGTTACCTGACACCTCGTATAAAGAAAAAGAGGGCAAGTGGAGTGAGAAGAGGGTCAGGTAATGTGTAGTGTACGTAACGTCAAAAATGAATTTTACCTGAATACAAGCCTGACTCTGCACATCCCACACTTTGATAACTCTATCTCTAGATAACGAGTAGATGGTTTGTCCCTGGTTCTGCAGCACGATGGCGAGTATACTGGCACGGTGGCCAATGAAGGTCAGGTTGGCCTTGGTCGGCACAAACGGGTTCCACACTCTGACCACGCAGTCAGGTCCTCCGGTCACCAGGATGTGAGCCTCCTCATTGAACTCGAAACATTGTATACCCTGACAAATTTATTATTTCGTGTTAACATAGTCAGCATTAACATGGCCACATGAAATACATAGGGCCCAAGATATTTAAAAAACTCGTACCATCGACACGAAAGAAGAAGAAGTTAGTATTCAGATATTAGAATGTTCCTTCCTACTACTGTGACAAAGACCTATCTGTCTGTGTCTGTGAGAAAGGGTGTGAGATCCACCAGGGCCCATCGATAAACGATGAGATATAAATAACGAAGTGGAATAAGCACTTCTGACGTAAGAATTTATTGTTACCAAAAAAGCCATTTATATGCGAGGAGATCAGTGTACACAATTCCCCACCTTTTCAACTCTGAACATGGTACGTGATTGTGTCTTGGAGCCGCGGATGTCGCACATGAGCAGTGAGTCAAGGCAGGTGGCGCAGGAGACCACACAGTGCAGCGACGCGTAGTACGATACCTGCCGAACCCACTCCTCGTGGATGCGAGGTAGCTCTACCAACTGCATCTCTGGAAGCAAGTGTGGCTGGGAACAGAGGACCAAATAAAAGTAATAAAACAATGGCATAGAATCTAGTGAGGCGGAACAATAATCTATTGGACCACCGCCTTTGTTTTAGAATGGAATCGCTTCGCTCATGAATGTCCAAAGATGCAGATCGTACGATCATATACTGAGCAACCGCACTCTTACACGCGCACGTGGACACAACGTGCGCGTAATTATTGTACTGGCAACCGTAGGAGACTGCGTGCACGCATTTCCATACCGGCGCATGAGCCGTTCATTTCTTTATCTACACGGCTCGCATCATTATTTCATCCTTCCGCTTTAATTTAATTATTTTATTATCACCCGTTTCTGTAGATCGACATGACGTAACTTTCTCAAACCGCGTCCAGCCTCGTTCTTGAATGGGCCCCGAAGCACCGGAGAGAACAGAAGCACGCGGACGTTGCCCCCCACGTCACCGCAGATCAGCTTGCACCTCTCCGCGATAGTGTTACTGAAGTGATAGTGCATAGCACAGATCTAGGAAAGAAAGGTTTTTACTGGTCGAAGTCGAAGTAAAAACAAAACTCCTTTTTTTTCTCAAAGTTATCTCTGACCATGTACTCCCAGCTGGTGATGACGATCTTCAAAATGAAAGTCTTGGCGGTGCAGTCGTAGAAGCGCAGGTCTCGCTCCGTGGAGCTGGTGACAATGATGTTCACGTCTGGCATGCACACCATGTCCGTCACCCACGTCGTGCAAACCTGCAAGTGTGCTGAGGATGGGAGATATCAACTCACAATTCAGTTAAACATATAGCTATTTACTCTTGAAATGCTACTAACAGCTGGTGGAGTAACCAGTCCTCAACAGTTTCATATCAAGCGACCACCAGTTGATCATACCATCGCGGCTTGCCGTTAAGTAACATCCTTGCATCGGATCCGTTGTGCGATCCTGTATCAGACGATAAGTACTCATTATAATTCTTAGCCTAGGAAAATTTTAACCGTATAAAAAAGTATGGTAGCCTGTAAATTCTCAGATTGCAAATCGCGCAGACCCGCCTGTTGTGTAGTCCATTTGACCAGTTTAACGAATTCAGCGAATATTGCACTTGATACTTCAAGGCGTTATATTAAGCTGGAAGGAAATTGGTTACATTGGGGTCTAATTACGGTTGCCATCTCAATAAAATGGCAACCAGGACAAAACGCGTGAAAACCCCGGATGTTAGAGCCCTAAACTCGGACATATCAATAGGTTTTTTTAAACATAGAGTAAAAAAAACAGTTGAAAATTTCAAAATCACCTTTTTATTTTCAGACTTTAAAATTAAATTAATCGTCTACTATCATCATTTTATATGTACGGTACTGTAAGGTACTTAATAAAACAGAATCTAATTGTTTTCATAATCAATTGAAAATTTTTTGCGAGTCGGTTCGTCGGGTTGATCGGGGCGTAAGGGTACAGTGCGTTCGACGGCGCGTTCGTGTTCCACGCGCGCCTCAAAGAGATGTCAGCAACATGGAAGGGGCCCGCAAGGGCGGCCTGGACCCCTCCTGGACGCCCTCTAAATTAGGATAAATCCGGGGAAACCCGGACGCATGGCAACCCTAGGTCTAATGGACAGAATGCTTCATAAGTATAATTGACTTAAAACAGTTTTGAAGAGCAAACCTCTGACTACTCAGTCAGACTGTATAAGATTGTTTAATGGTTTACATAATCTGATAAACCAAAAACCTTCTCGACATCCGGACAAAAGCATATCCTAGATATAGGATGCATGTGTTCGGAGCTCATCATGAGTGGCAGGCCCAGAATTGGTGACTGCAGCGCCTCCCGCTGGTTCTCCGCGTCGTCACCGAAGAAGCCCAGGATCAAATGGGAGACCAGCTCCTCCCAGTCTATCTTGCCGCTCCGGCTTGTATTCATCTGCACATAAGGTTCATGCATAATCCGGGGCTGCGGATTGTTCAAAAGAAATACCGCGGCCCCGGACATAAAGGGCTAAGAAGGAACGGGTGGTTTTTAGTAAGTAGAAGTCTGACACCCTTCCGCTCCGGCCACAGCGGGAGGAGTCATTTGATGAATTCCCAGCATCCAAAAAGTCCTAGTCATCATGCCCGGGATACACGAGGCCGTTTTTCAAGCCAGGCCACCAAGCTAGTGTCAGTAAGCTACTAGTACTTCTGGCTTCGTGTAGACAAAACTAGCATATTTCAAGACAGGACAGTTTAGTAGAGAACTAGCTTGCTGTCCTGGCTTGAAAAACTGGCCTCGTGTATCCCGGGCATGAGTCAAGTACGAGTAACCTAACTGGATTGTTATAAAGATTGACTTCACCGTCAGTTATCGTATATAGTTGCCTTTTTTTGACGAGTGACTCTTCCAAGCATTTAACGTGCTTCTTTAGAAGCTCGTATATAAGCATGATGAGCCACGGGAGACACCTCCGCGCGTGTGCTCACCGCCTCACCGGTAATAATAAGCCTCTGTACGCGCGTTTGGTTTTTTGGAGCGCGTATAGAGGCGCGAGTGTACGCGCGTAAGCCGTTAGACTTTACGAGCTTTTATGTGCTACAAAAAATGCTAGTCTGGAACCGCTCTAAGAAATAAAAGGTATGGTCTGATTTTACAGACAATTTAATTAAGATGATATTGAATTTGCTTATCAATCGAATTCAGAAGTTTTAAGATATGTGGGATGGGATAATGTACCTACTTAATTTTTTTTTTGTGTGGTGGGTAATCATCAAATGACTCCTCCCGCTCTGGGCAGAGCGGTAGGTAGTGTCAGACTTCTACTGACCATCTAAAAACCACCCATGTTCCTTCTTATTCCTTCGTGTCGAGGCCGCGGTATCTCTGTCGAACAACCCGGAGCATAATTTACCTACCTAGGTGCAGTAGATTTTGAATTACCTACACGAAATGAACTTACTTTTAAAAACATAATATTAAATTCGTCATCGTCGTAGTCCACATTCAACAAGGTGTTGAGTAGCTCTCTGAACTCGCTTGGCGTCATTTTGTCGTTGTCTGCTTGCCGGAAGGCATCCCTCATCTTCAGCATGTCCTCCATGCTGCACCGCTCGTGCAAGGCCACGTTGCGCAACCCCGGGACCTTACTCAGCACAGTCGCGCTTCCCTCGGACTTCGAACACAGTGACAACACAGATCTCGTTCCCATCCCCAATTCTCTTTCGGTCGTCATGGGTTTTTTACTAAATTACTTAAAATGTTTTAAAAATTATACAATTTGTATGAGAGAGTATAATACGATTAAAATTACTATAGTACTTTTTAATAATTATTACCAGACAATATCAGTGTCAATTCAAAACTAATCACGTAGGCTTTCTCGATATAGATAGGTACCTACTCGTAGTGATCGTAAAGCTATAAATCGAGTAGGTAAAAAGCTAGGTAGGTGGTGACCTAGGTATATGTATACACCTAGGTCACCACCTACCTAGCTTTTTCTCAACTATGTTAGAGTCGGCTCCCAGTCTAACCGGATGCAGCTGAATACCAGTAGGTATTTTACATGGGGTGACTGCTTAGCTGACCTCCACAACCCAGTTAGTGCTAGGTAATATGATACCCCTCTGAAATGAAGTGATGGAATCAGTGCGAGATCTTCGACAAGATTCACTTCACAAGAATTAAACATTTGGAACTTTGACCCCTAATATGTCCGTTACTAGGGGTTCCCAGGTATGGTCTAGAACAAAAAAAATATCCCAGTGATGGGGAGAACAAGACTAAGTACCTTTCGGCTTATGTTGTGCTAAAATAACAAAAAAGACATAATTACCAATAAATATGCATTTTATTTCATTGTTACACTTTGTCTACAATAACAAAACGTAGGGTAGCTAAGTACTTACCTAGACGTTACAGGTAATAATCAAACGTCCGAAAGTCTGACAAGACAAGCCAGCCTAACCGACAGGTATCTTGTAACCTAATAACTGGGTTATAGAGTAGATCAGAGTATCAGACCACGTTAGATGTGTTAGTAGCATCCCGTAAGGAATGCCGACACCAACATCTTTGCGAAAGACTAGGCCGATGATGAGGATATTCGTTTCAGCAATCTGAATAGTTTTTACATCTCTCATCATAAAGAGCTGGATGGTTCTTTGGATTGTTCTTTGTCTGGCGCGAAGTTGGGGACCGAGCCCTCGGGCGGCAACGTGAGCTGGCGGTCGTGCGATGGCCGCAGCAGCTGCGCATTCTTGAGTCGCGTTTGGCGCACCAGCTCGGGCGTGGGCGGCCGCCGGATCGGCACCGTCGAAGCCATTCGTAGGTGGGCGTACAGCGGAATCTGCAACGAACCAAGTTATTCATTTAGGCCGCCGCTATGACTACTTTCTGTGATCTTCATAATATCACTCTTAGCCAAAACACGTACAGGCTAATTATGTCGTCTACTCGTGGCATGTGATGCCATACAATGTGCATCGTAAGCATTCACGCCACGATGTAATATAATGGTAAGCCAAGATTCTCGGCACGAAGTCGCATGATGAGGTGATGCAGTCCACATCTCGTGATCATGAACTTTTGGACTCGAATTCGGTTGCATTCATTGGAAATATCGAACCGCTCTGTACGAAAAGTTATTCTCTGCGTTTTAAAAGACTAACTCACCGTGGCCATCGAGTCGTCGAGCACGATGGGGTCTTGCCGCTCTGGGCGCACCGGCAGCGCGAAGTACTGGCCCAGTAGCGGCTCGTCGGGCGGCACGCCGAAGGTCTTGTGCCTCAGCTCGTACTCCGTGATGTCGCGCAGTGTGTCGATCACCAGCTGCCCCGGCACGTAGCGCGACACCTCGCCGCCGCGCCACACCTGCACACACACAGAACAATATCGCTGTAAAGGCTCTTTTGGTGCGTGGCCTTCATTGGAAACCATAGATCTGTTGATTGGAACTAGCGCTGCCATCTTATTTGTTTAATACAAACTCTGACACTATTTAGATCGACACGAATAATGATAACAGACAATATCACAAATGATTACCATCTGCGCCCTGCTGTCAATGTCATTTAAGTACCAAAAGAACTATGTGGCTGCCGCAAGCCACAGTTTGCCGGTCAAGAAAGCATGCTGGTTGGTATACGATAGAACTTATGTATGACCTATTCTATTTTATGGTGAGTGTGGATGATACCTTGAACGTAGTGAAGCTAGCAACTTTTTTGACGTCAGGCGGGAAGCGGGTGGCCTCCAGTGTCCAGGGCAAGATGCCACCCAACGTCTGCAGGTACTCGCCCGTCAGCCGCCACACGCGGACGCTGTAGTCGGAGCTGCCACTGGTCAATGACACACCAAATAAACACAGAGTTGGTAGTTTTAGCTGTCGTGGTTTAAGATGGTAACTTACGTGAAGACGAGCTTGTGCTCGTCGATGTAGGCTATGGTGGTGACAGAACGCATGTGCGCGCGGTAGCTGTTGAGCAGCAGCGGCAGCGGCTGGTCGCGCACGCAGCGCTTGGCGCGGCCCTCGATGCGGTCGCGCCACAGGAACGGGAACAGCAGGCGCAGCCGGGGCATGTTTATGTGAACCTTCAGCAAAATCATCGTCTTATTAGCTTCTGAAATCCTTTCGGAATACGTCAAGTAGATTGGGATCGACGGTGGATAACGTAATATGACTTAACCGGCGTCAAACTACTTGGTAGTGCATGTGCAGGAAGTACGTGAGTTACAAAGTTCATGCAGAAACTGACCGGTTTATTGTCGTTGAGGTAATTACTCAGGAGCCAAACTTTGATGTATCCTAGGGTGGTTCCAGTGAAGAGAAACTCGTTGTCGACATCAGTGGCGAAAGCAGACACGTAGTCGCCCGCCGTGTGGATGGCCTGGAACGAGCCCTGGTAGCCTCCCGCCGAGTGGTCCGACCAGCACTGCACTTCACCGTTCTCGAGCGCGAGTAAGAGGGACGCTAGAATAGGTATACGAAGGAAACCAAGTATAAAGCTACTGAAAATAGAAATCTAAATGAACCTGGATGAAGGAAACACAGAACCGGAAAGTGTAGCAGGAGAAGGGAGGTTTATTCCCAGCAGTGGGTGGCTTTCCGGGCGGATATAATGATAATGAAGAAAATACAATTAACTGACCGATACGCATATGCTGTGGCCGCGTTTTCAGGAAGATGACAGCATGCACGGCGAGCTGGCGCATGTCCAGTGCGCGCGGCAGCTCGCTGACCGTGGCCACGCGGCGCGCCATCGCCTTCTTGATAGCCGCCTCCGAATCCACGATTTTGCGAGCTCCTGCAGTTCTGGAAATTCATTGGTGCTAACGAGCGGGACTATACCTACAATGCTGGTAAGCAGCTGCATGTAAGTGTGCTGATCTTCTGAAGGCATCAGTTTACATGTAACACATCGTAGATTACCCGTAAAGGTATTACGGACACAAGCAACCGCTTTATTGCAGAGTTCTCCCAAATTAATGCAGCAAACGAATCCGGCTAGAATTTATGATGAATTGAAAATGTTTATCGATCTGTTGCTTACCCTAGTTTGTGGATGGCGTGACCTTTTTTCGATTTTTCTTCGGAGCTAGATTGCGGTAACTTCTGCTCACGCTTGCTGTACACCATCTTAATGCGTAGCATCGGCTCTGTGCACGAGAATCGCCTGAAAAACACTCGCAGTTCAGACCCCGAGCTGTTCTATTCAGTTCAGAAAAATTGATTGGAAACGTTAGTTTGGCAGATTTTCACAATTACAAAGCTGCACGCAGGAAGTTCAGCGCTGATGTCTGCCTATCAGTGCGTTAGAATACGGCGACTGCGTCCCTGGTTAGTTGAAATGGCTCTAATCCCATCTAGAATCCTGGATCCTGGATCGATGATTATTTCAAGTTTATTTATCTGCTCACCTGTATGGCTGGCCGGTCTCCAACTTCCACAGCACCATCTCCGAGTTGTAGCTGGTGGTGGCCAGCGTGAGGGGGGGGCGTACGGCGGCTGCCAGCACGTCGTCCGAGTGACGTGTCTCCCAGCTCTTGCCTGTCGAGGACATGCCGGTGTCCTCAAACTCCGTTACGTGACGGTTCCAACCGATAGCCAGAATCCTGGTAATTATAGTGAAATTTAAAGAAAGAAAGAAAGAAATAATATTTATTTGTCGCAGAAACATAACGAGCATACATGCAACGCATAACAAATATTAAAAAATACAACAAGCAGGGATAATATAAAAAAGAAAGTTGCACGTCGTGACTGCGACAAGCAGGTTACCACTCAGCATGGTGCTGTGCCATGGGGACCCACAGCACAGCGTTGGTTTAAGGGTTGCTCCTTTTATCGACGTTGATCTGGATACGGTATCCAAAGCTTGACTGGTAGAGCCAAAAAGGATAAGGACCACTCAATACGCATTCTCTCAGAGGGAATAACATCTGAAAGCGCTAAACAGCCACAGTCACCTCTGGGTTAATACACGTCTGCCATCATAACTGCTCTTTTAATATTACACTTCTTTGTCGTGGAAGGAATAATGCTCCCAATGACCAATAATCCTGTATTATATTTACCAAAAACTTAGCTCACCTGCCTTCCACCCAGAAGCAGCCAGTGACTTCACACATGTGCTCAACGTACATCACTCTCAAGCTTACGCCAGTGTTGAAGTTCCAAACCTAAGCAAAAAAAAAAAAATACGTCCCATTACGTGATTTTCATCACCTAGCAAGTTCTAGTCGCGACGTCAAATGATCAGGAAGAACACATTGGAGAAGATAATATTCCCTTCGATACCTGGCTCTATTGGCAACGAGATGCACTAATCTAGCACGTCGAATACAGCAGTTGTCGCAAAACTGACTGTATATAATAAAAAGTCGAAAGTTTATCTTTCGTCATACTAAATTCATATTTATATTAAATCGCTGAAATATGAGAAGAAACACAGAATCCAAGGCTGTTAACACTTCCATCGATGGCTCATTACTCTTAATCTTTTAAACCTTGACAATGCGCCAAATATTTTAATTGTTACTAGTTATAGTCCTCTCACACATCCGATAGCAAAATTTTTGGCAAAAAGCTACACTGACGTTGTTGAAGGGGAGGGGGTGAAGGACATCATTAAGTTAAGGATGAAGTTGACAAGATGCAGGGAGGCAACGACAAACAAACCGATAAACCGTATTATTCCTGCTTTGAAACTTCAACACGAACCTTGAGCTCACCATTCCTGGCGCCAGTCAGCAGCAGCAGATACCCTGGGTCCAAGCAGGCGGCGGTGATCTCCACCGGAATCTCCTCCCCGTGCAACATGCGCACGTGCGCGTCACGAATCAGCACGTTGCGTTTCCCTGCACAGACCACGAAAGCAAAGAATTTGTAGAGGAAAGAAGCACACGGTGTAAACCTCCTGAACATTCATAGAAAAGGTAGGATCTTCCGACCAAAAATGTATTGTTTCTACTCTTCTATTTGTTTACGGACTGTTGTAAATTGAATATAATTAATTACGTTATGCAGGATTTTGCGCGACGTGAGGATCGTAGCGAGTTCCTATGTGGCGTTAAAAGATGACGACGACAAGCACTAAGTTCGTTCGGTATAACAAGGACAGCCAGTCCTGCTGTGCAAATTTCAAACAAAGCGTAAAATTGTACTTGAAGTTTTTTGAGTTGAATATAACTTGGTATAGGAGCTGACTTGTCGCAAACACATAGTGGAGGTGTGCGGTATGGCTTTCAAAAATCTTGGTTTCATCATCAGGCAGTGTAAGGATTTTACTGAACTGCTGCTGTCAAGGTTTTATATAATGCGCTGTTGAGAAGTCACCTAGAAACAAATGCATTCATCTGGAATCCACATGAGGCAAAATACAGGAAAAAAATGCAAATTAAATTCTGTAGATTTCTGTACCTTAGACAGTACGGAGTCTATCCCTTTGATCCCCTGATGTACCCAAGTCTGTTCGTCGTTGGGTACACCAAGCTGGCAGTAAGAAGAGACGTTGCACTAGTCAAGTACGTGGCGAGTGTACTGCTTGGGTTGCTGCATCACCCTGAGGTGTTGGCTGCGCTAAGTCTGCGCGCGCCGGATGGACTGGGAGCACGTCGCCGCCCCGCATTGTTAGACGTGCCAGCGGCTAGGCTAAGACTAACCTACTCAAGTTTACCCCTATGTCGTAGATCCAAACACCAAGAGCAAGGGTAACTCCTGGTGGAATGCGGAACTCAGTAAGCTCAGGCAAACCATGCGCAGACAATTCAACAGAGCCAAAAACTCCAGACTACCAGAAGACTGGGACTCATACAAAAAAACACAATACACCTTCAAAAAACAAGTCAGGAATGCCAGCAGGGCAGCCTGGCGGAAATTCTGTGAAGAAATTGAATCGAACAACGAAGCCGCGCGTGTGAGAAAGATCCTATCTACCGACCAAGACCGCACCCTCGGGTCGCTTAAAACCCCAGACAACACATACACCAAGTCGGACCACGAAACAAGAAAAGTTCTTTTGGAAACCCACTTCCCAGATTGCCATCTCTCCGAGGACAGAACCTGGGCAGACGAGCCAACCCACACAGCAAGTGACCAAGACTGGGCCAGAGCCCGCACCATGGTTACCGCAGAGAGAATAAAATGGGCAATAAATACGTTTAAACCATACAAATCCGCAGGCTTAGACAAGATCCTCCCTGCCCTGCTACAATGGGGAGTAGACGCTCTAACGCCATGGCTGACCGTCATCTACCAAGCCTGCATAGCACAGAAATATATACCACTTGCATGGCGAGAGGTGAAAGTCATTTTCATCCCTAAACCAGGCAAACCAGACTACACACAACCCAAGGCGTACAGACCAATAAGCCTAACATCCTTCCTACTGAAAACCCTCGAGAGACTCTGTGACCGACACATTCGGGACGGACCTCTTCGGGAGCAACCACTTCACAAACAACAACACGCGTACTCCACAGGAAAATCAACAGAAACTGCGCTGCATAGTGTGATCTCCAAGATCGAATGTGCAGTGGACCACAAATGCTCTTCACTAGCAGTCTTCATTGACATAGAAGGCGCTTTTGACAAAACCATCTTCCATAGCATCAACGCAGCCCTCGAGGAATACGGTGTGGACCCGACCCTGCGAGGATGGATCACAAACATGCTCAGACTGAGAGCCGTACAAGTTACGATAAACGACACCACTAGAGCCATAGTGGCGAAGGGCTGCCCCCAGGGTGGTGTCCTCTCGCCACTTCTATGGAACCTAGTAGTAGACAGCCTCATCAAACGACTCAATAGCAGAGGCTACTACACGGTGGGTTACGCTGATGATCTGACCATAATAATAAACGGCACACACGAAAACACACTATGCAACCTTATGCGCCAAGCTCTAAGAATAGTAGAAGACTGGTGCAAAGAATACAAACTAGCAGTGAACCCTACCAGAACTCGTCCTCTTCACAAAGAAAAGGAAGCTGGCAACGTTACAATTGCCAAGCTTCTTTGGGACAACCCTAAGCCTATCAACTGAAACCAAGTACCTGGGCATCTATTTGGACAAACAGCTGAACTGGGCAAAACACACTGATTACATCATCACAAAAGTCAGTATAGCCCTATGGCAATGTAAGAGACTCCTCGGGAGAAATTGGGGCATAAGCCCCAAAATCACCTACTGGCTATACACCACAGTTATTAGACCAGTCGTTACATACGGCTCTTTAGTCTGGTGGCCCAGGACCAACTTAAGTACAACCCAAAAGGATCTCGAGAAACTACAAAGATTTGCCTGCGTAGCAATCACCGGCAGCATGAGAACTTCCCCCACTGCTGCCTTACAGGTGATGCTGGGGCTACCTCCCCTACACCTCGTCGTAAGAGAGGAGGCGGCCATAGCAACTTTCAGACTCGAAGTATCCGGCATCCTAAGAAATGATTCCAGAATCAAACACACACGCATCAAAGAAGATGCAATCAAAGAACAGCCGATGATGACATCACCCATCGACAGAATCCTGAAGACCCACTGCTTCCAAAAACACTACAACGTAGAGCTCATTGAAGAGTGGTGTGACTACTCAGGTACAAGAGAGCTAAGGATTTACACTGATGGATCAAAAACCAACGATGGGACAGGCGTCGGGGTGTTCTCCGACGACCTAAACATTAAGATAATTATCCAAACCACTTGGAATGCTCAACTCTGTTTACCAAGCAGAATGTGTAGGTATTATCCAAGCGGCACACGCTATAGAGGCCAGGGAGGTTACGGATACTAACATTCGAATACTCTCCGACAGTGCCTCAGTTCTTCAATCCCTAAAAAATAATCAGATCACGTCGAGACTAATACTAGAATGCCACAAGGCCTTAGAACGAATCACGGTACTGAATCACAACACGGTGACACTACAATGGATTAGAGGTCACAGCGGATCACTCGGAAACGATGCGGCTGACGAACTTGCCAGAAGAGGATCCAGCACAAAACCCTACGGACCCGAACCCATTGTGCCCATTCCTTTCAAGCAGCTAAGAAGCTGGCTAAAAGACCACACTCTAATACAAGCGGAGAGGTGGTGGACCTCGACACCAGGATGTAGGCAATCCAAGGAAGCTATGCCATCCCTAGATATAAAGCTGACCAGGCACCTTCTGCGCCTGGACAGGGATAGCCTGCGTCTGGTGGCGGGGACCATCACTGGACACTGTTCACTGAGTAAGCACCTCCACACCCTAGGAATCACAGATAGTCCCCTGTGCAGAGCATGCATGGAGGCGGAGGAGACGGTGGCGCATGTGCTCCTTGAGTGCACAGGCGTTACCAAGATTCGTGAGGAAACCCTAGGAACACCAAGATCCCTTGTGGATGCCCTGAGGAGACCGGGAAGTCTGATCTGCTTCTGGAGGGAAGTAGGCTGGTTAGAGTGATCGGCCAACATGGCTCACGCACAATGGTCCACTTTAAGGACCAAGTGCGGAAACCCAAACCCCCAATAATAGAATAGAATAGAATAGACCCCTATGTCGCGAGCCTTACGAATTATTAATATTATAGCGGTATCGGAAGATTTATTTGGGCAAGACCTGCCGAATTTTGTTCAAAGGGCGCAAATCATAATTGAAAAAGGGGTGCAACTATAAACTGTCATGTTTAACGGATATGTTTTGTGTTGTTTAGTTACAGCTATATTTTTAAACTGTCTTTTTTGTGTCTTATAGCATCGCATTGGACCTAATCTATTTGCTATAATGAGTGGTTAATAAATAAATAAAACTTGCTTATCGTTTAAAATAAAAGCAATTTTCACTGTAACAACTTAAGGTATTGGTCTTACGACTAAGCAAATCATAATTATGTCACTTACCAGTAATTGGATTCCAGTTAATGATAATACTATCCATGCCGCAAGTTATGATGATCTTGAACAGTGGGTTATAGATGATCTGAGAGACAGCTCGTGAGTGAGTGAAACCGTCGGTGTGGAGCGGGTTGAGCTGCTCGTCCAGCACCACGGTGGCTATCCTCATGCAGGCAAGGATGAACTCGCTGGTGGCTGGATTATACACGGCAGAGATGGGAGAGCGCTCGCCCACTATTGCAGGGATGTCGATGTAGGTCTACCGAAAAAGATGGATTTGAAAGCATTTCAGATAAGCACGGAATAAGAATAAGAAGTAGTTGTTAATTAAAGTGGTGGTACTGTAGTGGTGGTACAAACGGTAAAATAGGAAAGCAATAAAGCTGAAATTAAGGCCATTCTTAGAGAAGAGCTTTGGGTTTGCAATTTAATATAATTACATTGTATCCGTAGGTAACGTAAAAACCCTTCTTACCTGAATGCACGCTTGAGTTTGCACATCCCACACTTTGATAGTTCTGTCTCGCGATAACGAGTAGATGGTCTGTCCCTTGTTCTGCAGCACGATGCACGTGATGCCAGCGTGGTGGCCGAGGAACAACACGTTGGCCTTCGCTGGCACGAACGCGTTCCACACTCGGACCACGCAGTCGGGACCTCCGGTAACCAGCACGTGGGTCTCCTCATCAAAAGCGAAGCACTGAATACCCTGAAAGTGAATGGCTACCATGGTAACGACGACGTATGACTCCGAACAGATGAAAAAGTAGGAAGATATTGTAGTTTTCAATAGTAGCTCTTAGCTTAGTGAGCCTGTCCAGACTGTTTTGTGAAATTCAAAACCAATATTCTCGAATAATAACGGTTGTGAAATGTAAAACGGTAATCAAGAAAATGGGAGTAAATCGCTTTTGAATTTTAAAGTGCACATATTTTAAAAACTTTGTCCGAGTGTAGAGAGAGAGAGAATTTAAATAGATTTAACCAAAATAGAACAATGCACACAAAAAACTCACCTTATCAATTCTAAACATGGTATGTGTCTTAGAGCTATGTATGCCGGTGATGAGCAGTGAATCGTAGCAGGTGGAACAGGACACCACACAGCTCAGAGACTTGTACCACGACACCTGGCGCACCCACTCCCCGTGCTTGCGCCGTAGCTCCACTAGGTGCAGCTTTGGCAGAAGGTGAGGCTGTGATCACAAGCGAATTGTTTGAAATGCAGCACCCAATTTGCGTGACAAACTTCTTATAATACCATTTAATTGTATTATATTGGATTCGGAAGGAAATTGCAGCCAAATGCAAGCCATAATTTAAACAAACATACAAAAAAAAAAAACGTACAGACGAATTGAGAACCTCCTCCTTTTTGGGAAGTCGGTTAAAAAAACGTACTACATTTGTGCACAATTATGAATGCAAAAACTGCAATAAGTATTGTCTAATATAGACAAAATACTTACATAGCATTAAGAATACGAGTATATAATATGTGATACAATTCTAAAGGTAGTAAATCAGGCAAAGTGATTTGGTTATTTAATAGAAATAGGTTAAGAATATTTATTTATTTACCACTACTTATAGCACCATAACAGACAATACATCCAATATGATGCTGTAAGACACAATATAAAACAAAAATTAAATTAAACTACAGCCAAATCCGTAAGACATGACATCGTTTATAGTTGCACTTGCACCCCTTTTTCAATTATTAACACTTCATGGATCTACGGTCTTAATTAAATAAATAAATAAAACTAATATCAAAGAATAGTTTCACGAGTTATAATAAGCCAGAGAACCCTTTGTCATTTACGAGCGTATCTACCCCAAGATTTAAATGATAGATTCACCCGTCTCTGCAGATCTTTATGTCGTAGCGATTGGGTGGCGCGTCCTGCCTCGTTCTGGAAGGGACCGCGCAGCACCGGGGAGAACAGCAGCACGCGGATGTTGCCCCCAACGTCACCGCAGATCAGCTTGCACTGTTCCGTCAAATCTTTCCCGAAATGATAGTACATTGTGCAAATCTGAGGAATTTACTGACTGATTACTGTAGTTTTGTTGCTTCTATATATATAAAAATGAAACCCGTTTTTCGTTGTCACGACTTGGCATGAAAACGGCTTGACCGATTTGGCTCATTTTTTTTTTTAAATGTTCGTTGAAGTTCAACGATGGTTTTTACGGCGAGAAAAATTCGAATAATGGCCGGAAAAGCCCTAAAAACAGCCTTTTTCTTTTTCCCATACAAACGTTTTCTAACTAAAACGTCAAATCAATTTGAGCTTTAATACCGTACTATAAAGTTCAAGTGTTAGTGGAGAGGTTCCGGGAAGGCAAAACAATTGAGTGACGTTCAGTTGTTCAGTCAACGAATTACAACTTCAAACAGACCATACGACATTATCACAATAATCACAAATAATTACTGTTTCTTTTCAAATAGAAAAATGATTTTTCAAATGGTGATTGCGTATAATATAAAAATTAATTGCTGTTAGTTAGTCGCGCTAAAACTAGAGAACGGCTAGACCGATTTGTCTATCTGTCTCTTTTGGTTTTGAAACATTTGTGGCAGTCCAGAGAAGGTGAGAAATTAGTAGTATGTAGGTAGGTAGGTAATAGGTAGGTAAAAGGGCATTGCAACGCACGCGGGGTACAGCTATCTATATATATAAAAATGAAACCCGTTTTTCGTTGTCACGACTTGGCATGAAAACGGCTTGACCGATTTGGCTGATTTTTTTTTTTAAATGTTCGTTGAAGTTCAAGGATGGTTTTTACGGCGAGAAAAATTCGAATAATGGCCGGAAAAGCCCTAAAAACAGCCCTTTTCTTTTTCCCATACAAACGTTTTGTAACTAAAACGTCAAATCAATTTGAGCTTTAATACCGTACTATAAAGTTCAAGTGTTAGTGGAGAGGTTCCGGGAAGGCAAAACAATTGAGTGATGTTCAGTTGTTCAGTCAACGAATGACAACTTCAAACAGACCATACGACATTATCACAATAATCACAAATAATTACTGTTTCTTTCCCAATAGAAAAATGATTTTTCAAATGGTGTTTGCGTATAATATAAAAATTAATTGCTGTTAGTTAGTCGCGCTAAAACTAGAGAACGGCTAGACCGATTTGTCTAATTTTGGTTTTGAAACATTTGTTGCAGTCCAGAGAAGGTGAGAAATTAGTAGTATGTAGGTAGGTAGGTAACAGGTAGGTGGTAGGTAGTTGGTACGTAGGCAGGTAAAAGGGTATTGCAACGCACGCGGGGTACAGCTATATTATATAAAAATGAATAGCTGTTCGTTAGTCTCTCTAAAACTCGAGAACGGCTGGACCGATTTGGCTAATTATAGTGTTGAATTATTCGTGGAAGTCCAGGGAAGGTTTAAAAGGTGAGAAAGTGGTAGGTAGGTAGGCAGAGTAGTAGGTAGAGTAGTAGGTAGAGTAGTAGGTAGAGTAGTAGGTAGGGTAGTAAGTAGGATAGTAGAGTAGGTAGGGTAGTCGGTAGAGTAGTAGGTAGGTAGGGTAGTAGGTAGGTAGGGTAGTAGGTAGGTAGGGTAGTAGGTAGGTAGGTAGGGTAGTAGGTAGGTAGTAGGTAGGCTGGGTAGTAGGTAGGTAGGGTAGTAGGTAGGTAGGGTAGTAGGTAGGTAGGGTAGTAGGTAGGTAGGGTAGTAGGTAGGTAGGGTAGTAGGTAGGTAGGGTAGGTAGGTAGTTGGTACACAGGCAGGTAGTAGGTAGGAAAAAGGGCATTGCAACGCATGCCGGGAACAGCTAGTATTATATAAAAATGAATAGCTGTTCGTTAGTCTCGCTAAAACTCGAGAACGGCTGGACCGATTTGGCTAATTATAGTGTTGAATTATTCGTGGAAGTCCAAGGAAGGTTTAAAAGGTGAGAAAGTGGTAGGTAGGTAGGCAGGGTAGTAGGTAGAGTAGTAGGTAGGGTAGTAAGTAGGATAGTAGAGTAGGTAGGGTAGTCAGTAGAGTAGTAGGTAGGGTAGTAAGTAGGTAGGGTAGTAGGTAGGTCGGGTAGTAGGTAGGTAGGGTAGTAGGTAGGTAGGTAGGGTAGTAGGTAGGTAGGTAGTTGGTACACAGGCAGGTAGTAGGTAGGAAAAAGGGCATTGCAACGCATGCCGGGAACAGCTAGTACAAAATACATATTAGTTCTCCTGGCAGTTTTCGGTCACTGTGGAAAAAAGAACATAAAGGAATCATATGGGTGTTAGGATTTTGTGGAATTGGAGTGTGTGTAATATGAAATGGACATGACTATTGACGACTAATAGAGAAGTATAATGGCAGAGGAAGACATGCTGAGCCGAGCTTAAATAAATTGGGTAAAGGAGCGGTTAAAATGGAACTGGTCTGGGCACATCTGCCGCATGTCGGAGGAGCAATGGGCAAAAGTTACCACAGAGCAGGAAACGACAACGCGGCAGGCCCAAAAGAAGATGGCGGGATGAGCTGGACTCTTTCTCTAAGGATTGGCCTACTATCGCACTGGATCGCGAAAAGTGGAAGGAGGGAAGGGAGGCCTTTGCCCTGCAGTGGGACAGTATAGGCTCATAATAATAATAAAAGGAGCGAATGATCATGTAGCCTAGCTGCCAATTCCGAAATTATTAAGAAGAACGTGTTTTCTTGCCATGTACTCCCAGCTAGTGATGACGATCTTCAAGGTGAAGGTCTTAGCGGTGCAGTCGTAGAAGCGCAGGTCCCGCTCTGTGGAGCTGGTGACAATGATGTTCACGTCCGGCATGCACACCATGTCCGTCACCCATGTGGTGCGCACCTTCAGGTGGGCTGTGGGAGTCATAAGTGTCGCTTATCATAATTTTTTATACACACAAGAACGTTTGCTAATGTGTCCGTCTACACCTTTAGACTATACAAGGTGGAAGGGGGGACATCCCGTCGGGGCTGCGGGTCGTTTGAAAGAGATACTGCGGCCTCGAAACAAAGAGCATGGGTGGTTTTTAGTCAGTAGAAATCTGACACTCCCTATCGCTCTGCCCAGAGAGGGAGCGAGTTATTTGATGATTTCCCAACTTCCAAAAATTAAAAAAGGTGGAAGGGACACCTACGCTATTAACTGTACGAAATATTCGAAAAGTACAGTTTCTTTTAAATTACCGATGGATATCTATTCGAGTTTTGATCAAAACAATTTAGCTGGAACAATAAATTGTACTCCAGCTGACCATGCAGGGTAGGTTACCAATACATCCACCGCCACAGCGGGCCTATGAAACAGCAAATGTATAAAATTACTGTAGAAATATCGACACTATTTTATCTTTTCCTAGTGTTGAGCAAAAATGGAAAATTGTGATCTTTTCCCAGCCAGACTTATAAAAGAAAACTGATGATCGAATTTTATAGAAGTACTACTAACGGCTTGAAGAGAAGGCAGTCCTCAGCAGCTTCATGTCAAGCGACCACCAGTTGATCATACCGTCGCGGCTCACCGTTATGTACGAGCCTTGCATCGGGTCCGTGGTGCGATTCTGTCTCAAACGTCAAAGTCACAACTTATTGTTCATTTAAATACTTGAAGGTCCAAATAAAAGGTTTGAATAGAGTTCGGGACATTAATAAAAATTGCAGTAGCTAGGGTAACTTCCCCACCCCACCTATATTATTTAAAATGAACGAACCTTGTCAACATCTGGACAGAAACTTATCCGAGATATCGGGTGCCTGTGTTGTGAGCGTATGATGACGGGCAGCCCCATGATGAGCGGCTGCAGCGACTCCCGCTGGTTCTCCGCGTCATTGCCGAAGTAGCCCAGGATCAGGTGGGACACCACCTCCTCCCAGTTCACCTCGGCAGTGTGGCTCGTGTTTACCTGATGGAAGACACACATTCATAAACTCACGTGTTGTCCCCTGGGGCTAGGTAGAAACTACAGGTTTTCTGCAATGATCTTTTAATCATTTGCTTCGTGCCACGTTCATACACGCACCTCAGTTGCGAGTTGAGTACTGCGCACTCGACTTTCTGAAGAATCAGTGAGAAACCTCTCGTTGGACTTCAACTTTACCACTTACACCTTCCGTTAGTGACCCACCTGCCCACCTCTCACCCACCTGCCCACCTCTCACCCACCTGCCCACCTCTCACCCACCTGCCCACCTCTCACCCATGACCCAGCCTTTCTTAAATGATCAAACTATTTAGCCATACACCCTATAAAGCATGTACTCTTTTCAAGTTGCATAATTATGTCACTAAGTACATCATCTTATAAACTGCAACGATTACTGATGGAGTAATTCATTAAATGTTCGTAAAACCACAAATAGAAGTAAAATGTTGGGAACTCCTAAAAGCCTACAACTAGCCTACTCTAAGTCTAAAACTCCTAAAAGTAGAAGTGAAGATGCTAAGAACCCACTTTCATAAAAAGTATTTTAAAATCTTCATCGTCGTAGTCCACATCTAACACAGACTTGATCATCGTTCGGAACTGTATTTCAGTCATTGTGTGATTGTATGCTTCTTGGAAGGCAGCCTTCATCCTCTCCATGTCCCTTGTGCTGCAGCGGTCGTGCAGCGCCGCATTGCGCCAGCGCGCGCGCGCCGCCACCGTTGTACTGTCCTCAGTCTTTATCGACAAGCAGCTGATGGACCTCAACTCATTTTCGGTCGCCATTATCTCTTACTCTAAAATTACAATTCAGACAGTAAATAACTTTGATTATGATAAATAATTATGAATATTTTAAAACCATGATTTGCACCACTGTACAAAATATGTCATTTTTTTTAGTCATTGCCAAAGAGTATGTAATTTTGTCATTGCTTGCATTGCAGAAACCCAGAAACAATGTGGCCAGGTGCTGCTGAACAAGAAGAAGTTTATGTTATGTCTAAGTTTTGTCAAGATTGAAGTGGGGAGGGGGATCGGTCGTCAATTCCACAGGTCAATTCAATCCAATTTTTTTTGAAGTAGTACCATCGATCACTAATAGATCGATGAGTAGTACAAATTCTTCTGTTATCCATTAGTTCTCAGTCGCGCGCCGAATCGTAGCCAGAATAGGAAAGCAAACCAGACACGAAGACAGCAGTGTTTGGCTGTTTTCTTGATCTGTTAAAAGCCTTTGAGATTCTTTGGGTAAACATTGTCGAATGAAACATAACAGAACTACCAACTGAGTACAAAAATGTATTTAAACATGTATGTTAGGTGGGTAGGAGCGAGACTGGTGGGGTTTTGTTCGAAAGGGCTGCGGGTTGTTCGAAAGAGAAACCTTCGACACAAACGGCTAAGCAGGAATATGGGTGCTCCTGTTAAAATACTATTGTCAATTGTTAAAGCTAATTTTAAATATGGTTTATTTCAATGAATTTGATGATTCTGGAGTGCTTGTGCACTGTTATTGTTGTTTGTGGTAACTGAGAAACGGTTTATGTTTAACTAATGTTTACATTTTGATTTAAATATAAAAAGTTACAATCTCCATGCACAAACCTCATAAGGTTGATATTTTCTTAAGATTTTAAAAACAACGAACGGTCTGGCTGGTAGCTCGCCAAAAAGAAAAAAAGAGCAAGGCTAGCAGACACACGATAATGGCGATGATCTTGTTTGTCAAATTGTAAACATATTGTCGAATTATATTAAAAGCTATGTTATCTTTGAACATGTAATAAATAGACCCTATGAAACCATACTGACTGTGGATTATTTAAAAGCAGTGATCTAACAAATTCCGAAGCGGGATCACTACGCGCCGTTCTCGGTCATATAAAGATTCAGGTTTGAATTTTATCGCCGTTACTGGTAAGTGCGTCAGCTTATATAATAAATACAATGGAACGTGATAGACAATTACGATCAAGAACGCGACGCACATCGCGTTCTCGTAGCACTGCAATGTCTCCTGTGCTTTTACGAAGGAAATCCCGAGGTCGACACCACAGGCGAGCTACTCGGCGCATGTTGCTAAACGGCGAACACGATCTGGATCTAAATTACCCGCCTAATAAACAACACCCATATCGGAGAAGACCTTCTATCTGCTACAGTCATCAGGATTCTGTTACAGGTCCCATGCATTCTGCAGATCAGGGAAACAGTTTTCTTGCGAATGACGGCATGAAAACCATCTGTTCGATACAGTGCGAACATCCCCGATGCACTAAAAAAAAAGCGAGGCAGCCCCAACATCATCCTAAAGATGTTGTGTGGTGTTGTGTTATAGTGTGTATTTATTTATTTATAACTTAATTATATTTCAGTTTATGTATTTGTGTTTGTGAAAATAAAGTTATCGCTATCGCTATCTCTCTCTATCTTTAATAGATAATACGCTAAGTGCCAGACGTCATGCACAAGGTGTGCGAAAGCAGGATGCACAAGGTGTGCGATAATAGGATGCACAAGGTGTGCGATAACAGGATGTACAAGGTGTACGATAATAGGATGCACAAGGTGTGCGATAATAGGATGCACAAGGTGTGCGGTATTAGGGGTACAAGGTGTGCGACAATAGGATGCACAAGGTGTGCGACAATAGGATGCACAAGGTGTGCGACAATAGGATGCACAAGGTGTGCGACAATAGGATGCACAAGGTGTGCGACAATAGGATGCACAAGGTGTGCGGTATTAGGGGCACAAGGTGTGCGATGCAATGTGCAAGGTGCGCAACGCATTATTAATAACATGCACAAGGTGTGCGATATTTTGTGCACAAGGTGTGCGATGCAATGCGCAAGGTGTGCAACGCATAATTTTCAGTGAGTCCAAGATGGACGTTGCCATGTGAACAACACAAGATGTGCTGTGCGGGCCTCCCAAGCTGTACGACAAGAATCGCGCAATGGGCGCGATGCTGACCGCGCCATGTGCGCGATGCCGACCGCGCAATTGGTGCGCGATGCAGACCGCGCAGTGGGTGCACGACTCAGCCCGCGCAGTGGGTGCGCGACTCAGCCCGCGCAATGGGTACGCGATGTCGACCGCGCCATGTGCGTGATGCAGATCGCGCAATGGGTGCGCGATACCGACCGCGCCATGCGCGCGATGCAGACCGCGCCACGTGCGCGATGCAGACCGCGCCACGTGCGCGATGCAGACCGCGCCATGTGCGCGATGCCGACCGCGCAATTGGTGCGCGATGCCGACCGCGCAATTGGTGCGCGATGCAGACCGCGCAGAGGGTGCGCGACTCAGCCCGCGCAGTGGGTGCGCGACTCAGCCCGCGCAATGGGTGCGCGATGTCGACCGCGCCATGTGCGCGATGTAGACCGCGCCATGTCCGCGATCCAGATCGCGCCATGTGCGTGATGCAGATCGCGCAATGGGTGCGCGATACCGACCGCGCCATGTGCGCGATGTCAACCGCGCTGTGTGCGTGATGCAGACCGCGCCACGTGCGCGATGCAGACCGCGCTGTGTGCGTGATGCAGACCGCGCCACGTGCGCGATGCAGACCGCGCCATGTGCGCGATGCAGACCGCGCCATGTGCGCGATGCAGACCGCGCCATGTGCGCGATGCCGACCGCGCAATTGGTGCGCGATGCAGACCGCGCCATGTGCGCGATGCCGACCGCGCAATTGGTGCGCGGTGCAGACCGCGCAGTGGGTGCGCGACTCAGCCCGCGCAATGGGTACGCGATGTCGACCGCGCCATGTGCGTGATGCAGATCGCGCAATGGGTGCGCAATACCGACCGCGCCATGCGCGCGATGCAGACCGCGCCACGTGCGCGATGCAGACCGCGCCACGTGCGCGATGCAGACCGCGCAATTGGTGCGCGATGCCGACCGCGCAATTGGTGCGCGATGCAGACCGCGCAGAGGGTGCGCGACTCAGCCCGCGCAGTGGGTGCGCGACTCAGCCCGCGCAATGGGTGCGCGATGTCGACCGCGCCATGTGCGCGATGTAGACCGCGCCATGTCCGCGATGCAGACCGCGCCATGTGCGCGATGCCGACCGCGCAATTGGTGCGCGATGCAGACCGCGCAATGGGTGCGCGATGTTGACCGCGCCATGTGCGCGATGCAGACCGCGCCATGTGCGCGAACCAGATCGCGCCATGTGCGTGATGCAGATCGCGCAATGGGTGCGCGATGCAGACCACGCCACGTGCGCGATGCAGACCGCGCCATGTGCGCGATGCCGACCGCGCAATTGGTGCGCGACTCAGCCCGCGCAGTGGGTGCGCGACTCAGCCCGCGCAATGGGTGGGCGATGTCGACCGCGCCATGTGCGCGATCCAGATCGCGCCATGTGCGTGATGCAGATCGCGCAATGGGTGCGCGATGTCGACCGCGCCATGTGCGCGATGCAGACCGCGCCACGTGCGCGATGCAGACCGCGCCACGTGCGCGATGCAGACCGCGCCATGTGCGCGATGCCGACCGCGCAATTGGTGCGCGATGCAGACCGCGCCATGTGCGCGATGCCGACCGCGCAATTGGTGCGCGGTGCAGACCGCGCCATGTGCGCGATCCAGATCGCGCCATGTGCGTGATGCAGATCGCGCAATGGGTGCGCGATGCAGACCGCGCCATGTGCGCGATGCAGACCGCGCCATGGGTGCGATGTAGACCGCGCCATGTGCGCGATGCAGACCGCGCCATGTGCGCGATGCAGACTGCGCAATGGTGCGCGATGCCGACCGTGCCATGTGCGCGATGCAGACCGCGCCATGGGTGCGCGATGCCGACCGCGCTATGTGCGCGTTTCAAATCGCGTGATGGATGCGCGATGCTGACTGCGCTATTGGTGCGCGATGCAGTTCGCGCAATATGCGCGTGATAGATTGTTCCAGTTAATTGGGCACAAAGAAAACGCCTTTTAGATACTATTACAAAATACGTTTGTAACCAAGTTTAAACTGACGTAGCAAGGTCAGCTGCCAGATGTCAAATAACATTGACGTATGGCGATGTTGCGTCAAGTACATTGTTGATTTAATAATCATTGTAAATAACTTGAAAACAAAGGTTCATAATTCGAATAAACCTAATTTACATTATTCTAATGATATTTTATAGCTTGTCGTATTTTATAGAAGTAGCTTTTATTGTGGCTTATTTAATTATTTAAGTCAAGTTAAATATTTGTTTATTTATAAATTGCCAGTAAATTAATTAGTAATTATTAAATGATACTTAGAATGTTTCCTAGATTTCATCTTGTAATTTCAATGTATTATGTTGTTTCTATCAATACCGAAACTATCTATTGATGTTCATATTTTATTCGATTAAACTTAGAGATTACAAATACATACTAGATTGCTAAATTATCTAATGAAGTTTTGAAATGGTTGTGTTATTAGTTATTTGACGGTTATAAAAGTAGAAGTTGTATCGCCAATTCAGAGTCAGTTACGCTGCAACTGTTAAAGGATTAAGACAGACCCAGAGTAGTATATTATTGTTGTGTATTCCATTTGAGTATTATTGTATTAAAGATAGAAAGAATTAAGTTTACATGTAACATAGTTATGAAGATATCACATGTGTAAAAGCTGAAACCTATTTGTGTTACTCTAAGGATTCACAATGTTTATTTTGCGCCATTTGCGCAATGCAGATCGCGCAACGGGTGCGCGATGCAGACCACGCTGTATGCGCGATGCAGACCACGCTATATGCGCGGTGCAGATCGCGTCATCTGGGCGATGCAGACTGCGCAATGGGCGCGCCATGCCGACCGCGCAATTGGTGCGCGATGAAGACCGTGCCATGTGCGCGATGCTGACCACGCAATTGGTGCGCGATGCAGTTCGCGCAATATGCGCGATGTCGACCGCGCCATGTGCGCGATGCCAACCGCGCAATTGGTGCGCGATGCCGACCGCGCATTGGGTGCGCGATGTCGACCGCGCCATGTGCGCGATGCCAACCGCGCAATTGGTGCGCGATGCAGACCGCGCCATGGGTGCGCGATGGTGACTGCGCTATTGGCGCGCGATGCAGTTCGCGCAATGTGCGCGATGCCAACCGCGCAATTGGTGCGCGATGCCGACCGCGCAATGGGTGCGTGATGCAGATCGCGCAATGGGTGCGGTGTGTGGTGCAGATCGCGCCATGTGCGCGATGCAGACTGCGCAATGTGCGCGATGATGGGCACAACTCTCTTTAGTTGTGTCTACGTATATATTAATTCTAACGCTGTTGATTTTTGTGTAACTCTCACGCTATTTACCGTATCTTTTTAATTTTAGTTGTTAAGTTTATGTGTGGAAAGTAATTGGCCTTCTACATGTTAATTCGACTACTCTAATGTTTTAGCAGTAAGTTTTCTTAAAATTAATGGAATAAAATGATCATATAATAAAACTTGTAAAGTGCACAGAAAGTGTGATTTGTTGTGAAAATGATTATTTTGTAGAGCAGAAGGTCTGTAAATTGCTTTGTTGGGAATTATTTTAATTACTTGGTATGAAATGTTGACTAGCAGAATAAGTTTTGTGTGTATTATTGTTAGGTGCTCACACCATGAATCATATTATTATAATCTTGTACGTAAGGATTTGTAATTGGTTTTCTGGTGACTATGGTTTCTTCTTTTTGTTTGTTTTTAATAGCTGTAAGTCCAGGTACTAAATAAATAAATTTATTGTTATAAATAATCGAAAATATATATTATATGTTTTAAGTTATTTTGCTTTATAGTCAAATAACTAGTTAAGTTGGTCATTCATACAATATTGTTGTATTTGTATTTTAATCGTTTATTTTTTTTTGTACACGAGGACGTGTACGGTTATCAGGATGGACGAACTGTTAAAATACTATTGTCAATTGTTAAAGCTAATTTTAAATATGGTTTATTTCAATGAATTTGATGATTCTGGAGTGCTTGTGCACTGTTATTGTTGTTTGTGGTAACTGAGAAACGGTTTATGTTTAACTAATGTTTACATTTTGATTTAAATATAAAAAGTTACAATCTCCATGCACAAACCTCATAAGGTTGATATTTTCTTAAGATTTTAAAAACAACGAACGGTCTGGCTGGTAGCTCGCCAAAAAGAAAAAAAGAGCAAGGCTAGCAGACACACGATAATGGCGATGATCTTGTTTGTCAAATTGTAAACATATTGTCGAATTATATTAAAAGCTATGTTATCTTTGAACATGTAATAAATAGACCCTATGAAACCATACTGACTGTGGATTATTTAAAAGCAGTGATCTAACACTCCCTACCGCTGTGCCCAGAGCGGGACGAGTCATTTGATGATTTCCCACTCTTCAAAAAAAAAGGGGGGGGGGGGTAATTCATACGCGTAGTCGGTGGAACCCTGTTACGTGGGGATCCTATTTCTCTCTGCAGGATTTAAAGTAACTTTGGGCTCGCCTCAACAATTTCCAGCGGTAAGTCCCCTCTTTGAAGAGTGGCTAACTGAGTAGAGAGATGCCACGGCACTCCTTCCTTTCGTCTGACGCAGCTACTCACAGGACACGACCGGATGTCATCACCGCGAGGATCGCTCGGAGGACGCGGTGGTACATGGAGCATACGGTGGAGGCCTGCTTGGGCGGCGACTCTGGCGTTTGGTCCTGGTTCAATCCATGGTTCGGAGCGACGACGCATTGGAAGTGGTCACTCCTTCTGTGAAGTAGTAATGCTAGCGAAGGAGGAGAGGGAACCCTCACACCCCAATCGCTGCAACAGAAGATGCCCCGGGCAACGGGAGTCGCAGGGCTATTCCGGGCCACCTTTGGCGCGGGCCAGGGGCGGCGAGCGTTTAGTGGCTCGCCGTAACGTTACTTGTGGGTTTTAGTAATTACCCTCGTCTGCAAGTCGATATGTCGCAGCTGTTTCAAGGGCCGTCCAGCGTCTTTCTAGAAGGGTACGCGTAGGTTCGCCGAGATCAGCAGCACCCGCACGTTGCCGCCCACGTCTCCGCAGATCAGCTTACAACGATCCGTGTGCGTTACCCCAGCAGGAAAGTTGCTCCTAGAGTGACATGAGTGGAAGGAATAATTAGTGCCTAATCTGCTGTAATTGTGCGCAACATAAAAAATTTGTGCGCTTTGTCGTTTTGTGAAAAAACGGAAAAAACGATTCCTGCCAGGGTAACGTTGTTCCAGCAGGAAAATTCTAAACGAATGATCGGAGAGAGAAACGTTGTACGTGGGCATGTAGCTTATGCTCGTCTATGAATGTGCGCCGAATATATAATTAGTGCGTCTTCAGGTCTTCGAGATATTGCATTTCCTGCTGGGGTAACGTTTCGAAGAATCGTGTATCTCGGAAACCATTGGATGTGCGCCTGTAGAACAAACATACACGAGTAGCTCTTAATTAGTGCCAATTTGTGACAGAATTAGATTTAGGGTAACATTTATAGTTTTCAAGTAATCGGGCGTTTATGAAAACCCGAAAAAATATCGTAGCGCCTAAATGAGATTACGTATAAGCTCACTGAAAACTGTATTCGGTCCTACTTGATGTTTATAATAACCATAAAAAGTTTCAAAAGTGCACATGCAAGCGTTATTGAATAATATTGGTAAAAGTCAAAACAACAGTGTAATAATTTTGACGCCAAAATAAAAGAAACCGGCTTAACCCAAGATGTGTAGGTGTACACCAACAATTAGTGCCTTTAGTCAAAAATATATAGCGAAAATTTTCAGCTTGGAATGTTTCGCATTCAGTAAATATTAACAAAAAACAAAACATGTAAACAACGACTGGCTATCCGACCAAATTCGAATGAATAAAAAAAGCGGGGTATACATACAAATGGATGACCTTCTCTGTTGGACGTATTACATCTAAGCGTTGTTCGTACAGTCGCGTTCAAATGTTTTAAATGGGCTTATTTTTGGGAGCTTTAAATAATTGAAAGATCTTGTTGATGTGGAAATTATTATTATTCTGTAAATATTGAATGATATTGATTTGTAATAATGATTTAAATCACCAATACAACCCTCTCAGTTCATAATACATATATAAAACTAACTTGAGTGACTATTTGATGAAAAGGGCATTGATTTTAATCAGTAAATTCACATTTGTTAGGTACGGTCGCGAATCTTATTTTATTTTATACAAACAAACTGCAATAAACATTTTTTTTAAATTAAAAGCTTTAGGTATTTAATTTGTTTATACCTTGAAAATACCACGCCGCTCATACAAGGTTACGTTTACGAGCAGCCTGTAGTTCTAATAGATAGCGTTAGTGTTTCTCTGTATGGCAAACGCGTCGAGCAAATGTTCGGACGAGCGTATCTTTAGTTTTTATATCAATGAGTCTATCAGTGTAATTGTCTAAACCGTGTTGAATGCTTCTATATTCATTCTCACATTTTGATTGCATGATCGCAAACCTTTTTCCACTCTTCAGCCCCGATCATGTTTACTTTTTCAATCTATAATGTTTTTACTTTAGTTAAATTCATACTCACATTTCTAGAGGCTACATACCCTTTCAGTTGAGACCACATATTTTCAATTGGATTAAAATCCGGCTGATATGGTGGCAATCGCAACACAGTGTGCCCATGTTCGGCAAGTACTTTGTCCACGGAAAACTCTATATACCTCTCCTTGTGCTGACATATAATAGCGTAAATCTGGGTTTTTGTTAATTTTGGATTAACTAGAATTTCGTGTTTGTTTAATCAGTTGATCATTTCCTGTTTAATGGTGTTTGAGTTCAGGGGTCTTTCAACATATTTATTGTGATAGGGTGCGTTGTCGATAACTAGAATAGAATCGCTGGGTATATTTGGGATTAATTGATTAACCTGCCATTTTTCGTAGTTAGCGTTATTCATTTCATTGTGATAGTCACCTGTAGTGTCCGTGGATTTATACGTTAAAAAGGCACCGGGTACAAAGTCTTTTTCATTTCTCGCATGAACTATTATCAAACGTTGACCTTTTTAAATTGGCTTTTTTACTCCTTTTTTCTTATCATCACTCCAAGATTTCCCTTTGGTGTGGGATGTATGTATGTAAGACTCATCCATATAGATTATAGACGATATTTTTTCGAGGTATTCCATTCGTTTGAGACTTACATCGTGCTTTTCCATTAGAACTTTTCGATTATCTTCCATTTTAGAGAACCGAAATCCCATCTCGTGAAGTATTTTTCTAAATGTCTTTTCAGACCCATTGTAATTAATAGCTTCAGATAATTTAGCTTTTAATGATTTTATTGTTGGCAGTTCATTAAATCGTAAGTGAAAATCATACCCAATTCTTCGAACAACATCAAATCGTCCACATCCAAACGAAATTGCTTTTTTGGTCTCCCTTTTTTTGGAGTGCTGAACTTATTTTCATGTTTCAGTACTGACTTCGTTTAATATATTATTCAAAGTTCTTCTTGAAATTCCAGTGGCATTTGCAACTCGCTCTTGAACCTTCTTAAAATAACAACTTATATTTTCATCTTCATTTTTTTTAAATCTGTTAGCTTTGGTTACAAAATATTTATAAACATTGTAGATAATTTCGCGTGACTGACTTCGTAAAGGTTTCCCTCCTTTTCTTAAAGATGCCATAGTACAACTTTAAATTATTTAAATTTGGGGGTGTTAACAACTTTTAATATATATTTTGAACTGGACACGACCGCACTCTATCGCACTTGAACAACGACTGACAAGTGACAAAACATCACATAGGCGCAAACGTCGCACACTAGTGCGACAGAGATAACGCTCTACGAAGCCGAAATTACCCGATTGTCTCTTTCCAAAGGTCGATGTGCAATATTTAGCGCCGGGTACTGTACATATATTTTATTAATAAAAATAATCGCTAATCCAATGTTTGGTCTTTATACCTTGATACCTTTTTCTACTAATAAATATTACAAATGCCAACGTCTAGATGTACAGACCTATGTCCTCCGTCCACACAAAATACCGAATGTTTTCAATGAAATTTGGAATTAAAAAGATACTTAGGTTATAATAATATGTTGGAATAGCACATAAGCTAATTTTACAATGTACAAAGTCACGGAAACACCTTGTAGAATATAATCTAATCACACAAGTTTATAATATTACTTATTTTCTACTTCAGTGTACTCAGGCCCAACACGTTTCAGCCGGTTGGTGAGTAAAGTTAAGAAGATCATCCATTGTACCAATCCGCCGCTTTTTTGTATTCATTCGAATTTGGTCGGATAGCCAGTCGTTGTTTACATGTTTTGTTTTTTATTAATATTTACTGAATGCGAAACATTCCAAGCTGAAAATTTTCACTAAATATTTTTGACTAAAGGCACTAATTGTTGGTGTACACCTACACATCTTGGGTTAAGCCAGTTTCTTTTATTTTGGCGTCAAAGTTATTACACTGTAGTTTTGACTTTTACCAATATTATTCAATAATGCTTGCATGTGCACTTTTGAAACTTTTTATGGTTATTATAAATGTCAAGCAGGACCGAATACAGTTTTCAGCGAGCTTATACGTAATCTCATTTAGGCGCTACAATATTTTTTCGGGTTTTCATAAACGCCCGATTACTTGAAAACTATAAATATTACCCTAAATCTAATTCTGTCACAAATTGGCACTAATTAAGAGCTACTCGTGTATGTTTGTTCTACAGGCGCACATCCAATGGTTTCCGAGATACACGATTCCTCGAAACGTTACCCCAGCAGGAAATGCAATATCTCGAAGACCTGAAGACGCACTAATTATATATTCGGCGCACATTCATAGACAAGCATAAGCTACATGCCCACGTACAACGTTTCTCTCTCCGATCATTCGTTTAGAATTTTCCTGCTGGAACAACGTTACCCTGGCAGGAATCGTTTTTTCCGTTTTTTCACAAAACGACAAAGCGCACAAATTTTTTATGTTGCGCACAATTACAGCAGATTAGGCACTAATTATTCGTTCCACTCATGTCATTCTAGGAGCAACTTTCCTGCTGGGGTAACGTACACCAACGATCCACGTCGTCTTTGTTAAGGTGAATGCTCCAACCACCCCGCGAAATTCAAATTTTCTTACGTTTTTTGTAATTTGCAGGTCAGTGTTAGTTTGTATGTTGATTAGAATATTAATTGCGGCTGTAAAACGTATGTACTTACAGAATTATAATCATCAAAATCATCAATACAAGCTTCCAAGTTCATAAAGGTGCAAAAATGACTTTTTCAAGTTCCTGCACCTTTATGAACTTGGAGGCTTGTATTGATGATTTTGATGATTATATTTCTGTAACTACATACGTCTTACAGTCGCAATTAATATTGTAATCAACATACAAACTAACACTGACCTGCAAATTGCAATAAACGTAAAAAAAATTGAATTTCGCGGGCTAGTTGGAGCATTCAAGTAGGTCTCCCACTCTCTATATCCACTACAAGCAAGAGGCTAATACGTACGCGCATTACGCACACAAATGAACCGCACTCATAGGTCGCGTGTCGCGAGTTTGCTATTAGTTGGCACACTAAGCGCAAACACTACTTTTGACGTACACTCACACACGCGTTTATTTCTCATTCATGTACGGCTACCAAAAGGTCGATTATTTATTTCGATAAAATTACTTTAGTTTTCGTTTTAAGTTTTGCTTTAGTTTCGGGACGGGATAGAAAGAAAGAAAAAGTATTTATTGGTCTCACACAGATAAAAAATTAAGATTAAAATAAAAAGTAAACGCTATTCGTGCATGCTTAGTGAAAAAAACTAGTAAGTAAATAAATGACTCAAGTAAATAATCTTATTTTTATTATGTAAAATGTTGTGAACAAATAACATTTAGTAGTTATCCATTCAATTCTTCAGGTTGCCTCTATCCATAGTTATTTCGTATCTGGATCTATTGGAAAACGTAAATATAAAAGTTTAAATGAACTTTACTCTTTGCTGTCTTTGCTGACTCCATAAACTGTGTTTTACTGTTACTGTCAAATCAAGTGTCAGTGTCACATAATAATTGAAGTTGACACTTTGACATCCTTCTAACCTAAGTAGTTGTACAATTTCTATTTATTTTATTGCAATTTACTGAAACAAAATGTTTCTGACGCTGAGGCTGCTGTCGAACCGTCACCCCTCGTTCATCGCACGCACAGTGTTCGTGAAGAACAACAATGTGGACGACGCGTGCCGGCTTGTGAACAGAATCCTCGGCAAGGAAGGCATCCTGGAGCAGTATAGGCTTACCAGATTCTACGAAAAACCTTACCAGGTAGACAAAATGTGCCTACTTTAGGGTAGAACAGGATGAATGGAGGAACAGGTCATAAATTGTCAGCAGAAGTGCAGAACCTATGTGTTTTCTCTATTTGTTTCATTCAACTTATAAACACTATTCTCTTGAGACACACTCGCGCCTTCTTCCATAGATCAACAAAAACTTCATCAAGCTAGAGTCTTTTTAATTAAACTGAACACTGGTTATGTAGCAGTAGTAGTCTATAATAATATTGTAAAGAGGTAAAGTTTGTGAGGTTGTAATCTCTGGATCTGCTGAACCGATTTTGAAAATTCTTTTACCAAGAAAGATAGCCACATTATTTGTGAGGGTCTTATGCTATACTTAGAACATTCTCGTGGGATAATGTCCTAGTAAAACACAAGCAAAGCCGCAGGCAAAGTCTATGTAGTGTTATTTGGTTTGTTTACATCTACTGGCGGAAGCTTTGCTGACTCTGACTGACAATCCAGTGCTTTGTTATAAATTTATTGAAGCATCTTTGATTCAGTTAATAGGTAGCCTAACACCTCTTATTATGTACAAGCTGTAAAACTGTTTTCAGACAAGAAGACGTGTGAACCATGAGCGCTGCAAAGCCATCTACAATGAAGACATGGAGCGCAAGATACAGTTTGTACTCAGGAAGAACAGGCATGAACCATTCCCCGGGTGCTTTTAATAAGTGTTAATAATGTATAGAAAGTGTGTGTGTTGTCTAGTTACTACTGTGCAATCAGAATAGGATGGTCTAAATAAAGTTAACGTGAATATGTCAGAGCTTTCCAAACCACCTGCTTAATGTCACATTTTTGCAACATTATACCCTGTGCTTAATTTTATTCTATTGCATATTACTTAACAACGACATACAAAACTGTTTCACATATTACATCATAGTGAGGAATGGACCACAAACTATGAACATTGTGAATGACCATGAGCGTTCTGTTGAGTGCTGAAACAAGTGTAGATTATTTAGTTGTACTATTAGCAATAAAATATGTAAATAAATAGTATTCAAAAGTTTATTCTTACAAATTAATTAAGTATAGTTATAGCTTTGTTACAAATATTTACAAGAATGGATGCTTGGTATTGTCGTTGGTCACGAAACAGTCTTTATAGAAATATATGGAAGCTATGAATATGAGGACTAGATGATTAGTTTGGCAGAGTGCGCGACGGCGCGACGGCCGGCGGTCGCACCGTCACGTGTAGCTGGGGCAGGCGTCGCGCCGCCGCACGTAGAAGTGGTACCGGTAGCAGCGGTGGCACGTCTTGATGCCGCACCGGTAGCTCAGCCCGCCTTGTGGCTTGCCCTTGCAGTATTTCAGACCACACGGATACCAGTTAACACAAACCTGTTGAAATTATTAACGCATTAGGTAACGAAACTGGAAGATACAAAGTGCAGTAAATCTTACTAATACTATAAATGCGGAAGTTTGTGAGGATGGATGGATGTTTGATTCCATGGGACAATATTCGAACTCTATGCGGGCGAAGCCGCGTGCATAAGCTAGTATTTATCTAAATGCAAAGCTGACTGACTGAGGATCAACGCACATTACGCACAGGCCAAACCCTTAGGGCTCAAACTTAAAATTTCGCGTAGGGGTACTTAGTTTGATGTACAGAATGCTTGGTTAACTGCTGTGTGATGGGTTGATTTACACCCTGTATATAGTTCTGTTTTCCTGTAAATAAAATGGCTCTCACCTCCAAGTGACAAATACACTCTTTAGTATGGTCAGTCTCGGCGACGCACACGCTCACTGCGGGCTTGCCGTCCGTCGCATCCGCTGAGAGTGCGTGCGCAGGGAACGGCGTCACGGCCGTCGCGTACGATGACTGATCCATGCCTGAACATGCCATTCATGTGCTGGTTACTGTTTCTTACTATTACACGCGCAGTGCCAAGAATTTTATAAACAGGAAGTAGTAGGGCCTACTGCTACTGTTGGTGAGTGGGCTGTTAGAATTCTTTCCTTCAAATTTTTAAAGGACGAAGTTTCTTGTTTAGTTCTTTAATAAATTACCCAATATGTGGGAACTTATTATCAGGAAAGGGCAATGGAATTTAGGTAATCTAGCTATCTAGCTAGTTCAAACAACACAGTTATATGGCCCCGCGTATGAGGCAGGAACTGACCTGGTCGAGGTGCCCAGCGCGAGAGATCAGCAGCGCGCAGATAGACGCGGTCCCTCGCGGCGGCGCAGTGGCGCGCGGCTGGCGCCGACAGCAACCGAGTGGAGCGCCCGGCCCACGCGCTCGCTGTCGTCTGCCGCCAACCCTTATCCTCCTCCGCCACGCGGATTGTGCCAGGGTTTTTCTAGAAATATATTCACCATTAGATACAACCATGTAGGTGCATCGTCATTAAAAATGCGAGTTTAACAGAGTGGGTAACACGAATTACTATCATGCAAATCGCACGCAAACCCGCTAACCAGATTCTAACAGTGTCCTTCAAATATGTTTTGTGAGTGTACAACAGTTTCATAATTATATTTTTTGTGTCTCGGCACCAATATCCGCCTTATTGCCATATTTTTATGGTTTTTGCTCCACAACAAACAAGCTTCTGGTGAATAAGACAAGCAATACAGTGTACTGTTTCACTCTGGCAGAAGATGCAAACATCAGTATGGAGATTGCTGCAAGATGCAGTGAATTCGCACGGGATTGTGGAGAGGCCATAACAAAATAAACATTGGTCATCATTGACAGCAAAAAATAATTGGCTAGCCTGGAACTAAAGTGGTTTATGTAACATTTTAGGCTAAATCCATCTAAGAGCATTTTTGAACTTAAAAACAATAAATCATTCCCAGCAAAAGTGGTCTATGTGTCCATTCGTCCCAAAGTAAGGTTATCATTAAAATACCAGTTTAGAATTGATTGATATTTTTTAAATAATAATTTCTAAAGTGGTCTAACTACCACTATGTAACATAGACCTGTATTTTCATAGACCACTTTAGTACCATATCAGCCAATTGTAATTTGATAGACATTTAATGTTCTTTACAACTCACCATGAGTACATACCTGTCTCAACTTGGCCATAGCATCCGGTGCTATGAAGTCAGCCTGTGCTGCATGGGTGAGGAAGCAGAGTGTCTGATGTCCAGTCTGGCCAAGCTCCTCCTCACCAGGGATTATAAGCTTCATTGCCTCCACTTCCTGAAAGTAAATTCCGCTTATAAAGAAACCTTACAAGATATTTTTACTGCATACAGAACACTTATCTAACCTTCTAGTAAAACAAAACTTTATATTTATGTATTCTAACTTTCTCTTTTCTAACATAATAAAGCTGTTGGTGTTATATTTTTGAATAAATAACATTAATTAGAGCTTGCAATTATTTTCAATCAGGCCAGTGATAATGATAAATGTAGTTTAACTAATTAATAGCTAAAAACCCACTGATAAGCCAGTTGTTTGTTTGGAGAAAAAAAAAATATGTTGTTACCTATTACAATTAATTAATAGATTACCTACAAGATAAACAGCAGTCTGTTGACTGCTATTAAAATGGTCAGAGACAATTCACTGCATGTAAAATGCTCAGCTGCATCTGGTTAGACTGGAAACCAATCTTTATACTATAGGTCAATACCCAGCAGTGAGTGGGTGAATTCAGGCTATGGATGATGATCAAGGTTAGCTCACATTGGTGAAGTCGACGAGCTGGGACACGAACACACCGTCCAGCCGCATGAACTCAAGGGTGATGGTGTCCTCCGACACGTTCGCAGTTATATTCTCCTGCATTACATCGCCACCCTGGAAATGCGTCGGAAACCTCAAATTAGTATGTTACTTGTGCCTTGTTTTCACCAAATTGGGTTTTATTAAAGAAAATTATGTATGAAGTACGCGTTATAGTGCTGTTCATGTTGTGAACAATACATATAATAAATTATTTATCACTCAATTCTGAACAAAACACAATTTGTATCACTGCGATTCTAACAGAAGTTCTGATATAAAACATACCTGATTTCTAACATTAATAAGAAGCTGTAAATTCGACGGCTCCACTAACAAATACAATAAAATAACTTTTAAAATGAATAACTTCATTATTTTAAAGTTTTGTGATCAATTCCGTGATTTCGTGACATTTGTTGTTGACACTTGACACTCGGTCGAGCGAGATTTTTTGGGCCAGCACTGGCCAGCAGCCAATGAGTAAGGAAAAATAGTGGAGCCGCCGCAATATTCTATAGACACATTTGCTTATACAAATATGAGTGAAATAGGATACAGAATGTGAAATATCGTTTTGTTTCGTTTTTTCTAATACAGTAATCATATTTGATGAAAGAGACAACAATATTTCAGTTGTTGCTCATAATGGCAACATTTGGTGTTACGAGTCACACAATAGTAGGTAGGTGCCGTTTCCGCCATGTTATGCGGCGAGTTTCGTGGTAGTTCTGCTGTCAAATAGTTGTTTACTTTTTGATAAATTGAGATTTGTGACAAAATTACGAAGAGTTTACCTATAAAACTGCATATACTTATTAAAAAAACAGCAATTCAATATGCCTGCGTGCTGTATTGTGAAGTGTGGTGCAAGAAACCAGAAAAATCAACCTCAATTGTCGGTGCATAGGTTAGAAGCCGGTTTTCATGCAGTATCTAGGAGTAATACACTTTCGATGAAAAAAATGCTAAGCGATCATTAATTTATTGATATAGTGTTAATGTTTGGGTTTATTTCCGTCCCAGAGACCTTTTTGTTATTTCTTAATTTTATTCGTTTGTTTACAAACATGAATAGTGTTGTACCGTTGCGTAATAGTTTCCGATACTAGTTCCTTCACTGCGCTGGAACGATATCTGTTCGAGTGACCGTGCTCTGGCCCGTGGTTCACAGAACCGAGATACCGTCCCACAGACTTATATGATTGTTATACGTGATCTGACAATAAGACATCAGCATGCTTGCACCGACTGGACGGGTCCACTAAAATCTGTGTGGTGCTTTCTTCAAATGACCATCTCAGACACTAATCTGCATAGTTTTCATGTGTGCATACCAAGATTATGTCTGAACTTTAAAAGAGACCATGACCTCTGAGTTTGTTTCGGAAGTTTCTTCTCAAAGTAGTCAGAAACGAAACACCGACCCCATCTAGTTTTAATAAAAAGTGACTTGTAAAAGTGTATGTAAAAACCTATTTGCAAAATAAACATCATCATCATCTGCCTAGCCTTTTCACAACTATGTTGGGGTCAGCTTCCAGTCTATCCGGATTCAGCTGAATACCAATATTTTACATGGAGCGAATGCCTATCTAAACTCCACAACCCAGTTAACACTAGGTAATACGATACCCTTTGGTGAGACTGGATGTCAGGACTTTCAGGTTACTGACTACCTGTAACGACTGTCAAAGATCTTTATATGACCGCCGGGATCAACAGCTTAACGTGCTTTCCGAGGCACGGAGGAAACTCGGCATATACTGGGCGGTCACCCATCCACAGACCAACCTAGGCAAGCGCAGCTTAACCTAAAGATCGATCCGAGTGGCAGTTCTTGGTAAGCCACGAGCTCCTCTTGCAAAATAAACATCATTCATCATAATGATATTATCACACCAATAAACAGATTTAATAAAAATCATTCTTATTTTATTTTACTCCACCAGTCAGTATGTTAATCATAATAGAAACATAATCGTCTTCCTATTAGAAGAATTTGTTTTTCACTAAGATCTGCATACCTACCAGAATCTACAGACCTACAGTCCATCGATTAGCTGTCGAATGGTTATGGTTTGGTATACTAAACTAACCATTTGACAGTTAATCGATGGACACAATGATAGCTACTAACATTTAAAAAGATACGCAATAGCCCTGCAGGTATAACCGAAAGCGCAAACGTTGCATTCTTTAATTTTGTTCAGAAAACCACTTTAAATTAATTTTCTTCTCAGGTATCAGAAGTAAAGTAAATTTACTCATGGTTTTCTGTTACAACGAACTGTTAATTATAATTCAACCGTGATATCTACTTATACTCGTAATACTATTATGTAGTACCAGTTTCGATACTCGTTACAGTAATACTATGCTCCATGATTGACACAACCCTAGCATTGGCAGCCATTTTGAGTACCGTTCAAGGTTGTAGGTATGCACCTTTTTTTTGTAGGTATTTCTAGTCCACTTATATATATGTCTATGCCAGCAGCCCACGCTTGACAATACTTAACATTTACGAATACGTTTAGAAACATCTAGTTATTCGGAGCTTGCCAGATGTATTTATTTCAAATTGTAAATACGCAATGAGAAAAACCCTGTAGATAAAGTTAATGACTACTTCTTGAGTTTATGAGATAAAAGGAAGCAAATATAGACATAGAAACGATCATAATTATATAATTTTATTTTCCGAGCTTGTAATACTTTTTTGTAAATAAATACCAAACAAGTTTTGTAAACATACAATATCACACGTTCCATTTCACGCAGCTAATCCTGCCCAATTTGAAATTAGTTTAAGTAATAAAATGATTTTCATTGAAAAGTATCATAATTTAAATATTTAATATCTTATTTATTACATTATAGATATAAATATAATACTCTCATAATAATTCTATCGGTTATTTTCCAAATTTCTGTTACTATGTAACAGTATGAATAATAAGATTGTGTTTACTTTTTGAGGAAGACTCTTTTTATTTTATCTAAACTGCAGTAAACTTATCATATCAAATTATCAATATTGTTTTACACCTTGCATCGGCCTGCTTGCACCATTTTGATGCACGGATAATTTTATTTTTGAGGTCATTACATTTCAACACGATTTTGCCCGATGCGCAACCGAACAAGACACGAACGTCATCCGAAACGGAAAGAAGGGCGATGTTGCATTAGCGAAGAAAGACAGCTGTCGTATCATTTTCAGCTGATTTTTGTGTACGCATCGCGAACGTTACAAACTCTTACAACGATCGAAACGTTTCGTAACGGTACAAGTTCCTAGGTTGCAGTCGCGTAGAAAGTATTTTCACCAAGAGAGTGTCGCGACGCAGCAGGCCAGGAGCGAGAGTTTTGCAGCGACGAACAAAGGGAGATGGTCTATTGAGCGCGGGTGGTGCGTATCGGGGGCCGTGACGTCACTCGGCCGAGGTGTCGAGGCCGATGCGGCGGGCGCGCTCGTGATCTCGGCGCTCCGACGAGCGCGGCGAGCGGGCGCAGCGGAGCGGGCCAGCCTGGCCTCCACTGACTCGAGCGACGAGGGCGCTGGGCATCGGCCGCCGCGCAAGCGGACCCGCAGGCTGTCGCCGCCCGCCCGGCCCGCAGACATGCACCAGCCGCCCGCCGCCAACGGCGTGCCGCCGCCGCTGCACGTCAACGGCGACAGCACGACGCGCAACGGCGACCTGCAGCCGCCCGGCCTGCGCATGTCGCAGACCGACCAGGAAATCGTGCGCCTCATCGGCCAGCACCTCCTCTCTGTGGGTCTCGAGTGAGTACCGCTGAGCGTTCACTCACTAAGTATTCCACAATGTTGGGCTAATGTTGTTATTGAAAACATTACAGTTTATACTGGCCATCTTCCTCTCTTGTTAGCGCTGCACTACACTATTACAGGCAGTGACGATGCAGTATACCCTGAATCATTCAGTGCTATCATGACAATTTCTGGTTCCTAATATTATTATTATCGATATTAGAGTTTAATGACATTTGCTCTGATATCTAAACAAACAATCAACCACTTTTTTCCGAGCCTTAGATTGTTTGTCATGGCAGGCATGTCACTTAATAATATTACAACTTGAGTAAACAACAATGAAAATGCATATTTTATGTGTGGGATGCACTTCGCATATTTCATTGTGCATACAATATTCTGATTAACTTTATTTTTTATTAAATAACCAATTAACAGGTAGCTCATTATTTTCTGGCACAATCTATGAATAATTAATTCCTTTGTTCTACTTAGCATTTAATCAAAGAATCTAAAGCATGTTTGAATCAATTGATACTTTTCTATACCCCTCTGTATAAGTTTCCTCCATAAATAGACAAACACCTTTATTTATTGTGTGGCACAGCAAGGTAAACAAACACCTGTTATTTTCTTCTGACCAATCCCAGTTAGTGCTGACACTGGTCTGTTTTCCTTGCAGTATAAAATTCACATTTTACATTAATTAAGTGTTGGTTCTATAATCATTTAGTTTTAACACCATAAAACTCATGCCTTTTCTGCATGGTGGGAGCAGCTACAAACTACAGAAGGAAAACATACAAAGCTTAAAATACTCATTATAGGAAAAAAGTATTATTGTGAAAAACAGTTCAATGATGATTAAAACTGTTGCATTAGGGAAAATGATGTTTGCATTGATATAATCAGTGCTATTGATACAGATAGGAATTGAGATATTAGATACAAAATTGTGAACACAATAAGTGCTGAGTCACTGTCATACTTGTTGTTGATTTGTTATCCTAAGCTAAATATTAATAGTTATGAAGCAAATCAGAACTCAAAGACAGACAGAGTAGGTATACAAAAGAAGCCTTCATTTTTGCAAAAATAATTTAAAAAATATGACAAATTTGACAAAGTTGTTGTTGATTTGAGAGAACAAGAACATTAAAGATAATCAGAAATCTGACCTCTCAATAGTGTGTATAATAATATGTGTGTCCTCTAAAAACCAACAACACTATATATTCCCATCCAAACATATGATGCTAGTTATGCCATTTGTGGTAAAGAATTCCTTCCCACAAACCACTTATCAGTTTATCAGTTACCTTACATTATGTTCCTAACAATAGGTATGTTTCACTCAGTTTGATAAGTCTTGCTTCTTTTTATTATTTTAACCGGATGTTCGTGAAATTCGGAAACTTCTGGCATTTGGGCCACTGTTATCTTACTGAAGCTTATCTATCAGCAAAACATGTGATTGCACTTATTATAGTATCATTTCATTAGACAATTAATTATAGAAGTTAGGTATTGTCAATTTAGCATTGAATAAACTTAATTATTCTATGGTAATTAATATACAGATGTAAATATGCAGCCCATCCATGTATTATAATTAAACAAAAATGGCCTTGGATTCTGAATCATCTCTTGATGTTGCAGATTTTGCTTATCATGGTTGGTTATGTGCATAAAAACAAGGTTTCTTTGTATACATTTTGTGTTTTATGATTAACAACTTAACCATACATTTTCGTTATCCTTTGATCAGTGTTTATGAATAAACCCTATTATGTTGAATTACTGCTGGAAGAAAAAAATTGTTTATTTCAACAAAGCATTTTTTAGAAGGGTTTCATTTATGTATGTAATGTCACAATGAAATGACGTAACTTGTTCACAGTTGACAACGATGAACGATGATATCCATAATGTCAATTTAATGTTTCCGTGAATGCACCGCGCATTATATCGCGGCCGACCTTGCGGCAAGGCCGATGACCCTGGTCACAGGGACACTCAATACTATTGAGTCAATACTATTAGTAACTATGCACCTATAAGAATACCTAGTGATTTTATCACTAGTTGAACTCTAACTAAATTGGTAGGACTTGGCCAAGTGCACTAATCATTATAATTGAATAATTGTGTTGTACAAGCTACCCAAAACTCAAATTTTCGCAATCAATCTTGAAACTAATGCTCTAGTTATAAAGTTGAAAATCTATTAAAGAAATTGACAGATTTTTGTAGCTTGATGTGCCATAAATATTTTATACATTAAGAACTACATAAAATAAAATTGGTAATTAATTAATTTAATTAAATAAAGAAGAATCACTAAAGCAGTCTGTATGTCAATACGAATTTTGCAGAAACCATTAGTACATTATGGGCATATTTCACGAGGTCCGAATAAATTAAAAAATGGAAAGGAATTTGTTTGGAATATAGCTACGAAGTAAGTTTAACGAGAACCCAATTTTACCCAATCGTAGGTGTTGAATGAAACAGGCTCCTAGTGTAAATAAACATTCGTCTAAATAGCGCCTTTGCTTAAAAACCAAAAAAAAAAATAGGTAGGTAGGTACGTCTTTCAAGTTTCAGCTAATTTTGTTTGACCTATTGCCCACTCAATGTTTTGGGCTCACAATAATCACCGTAACTCTTACGGGTTCGTTAAGCTGCAATGAAGTGTGTTACCTATTATCACTTCTCGCATGTGATGGCATCATGAACCGAACATAATTTGTTAGAATCTCTGAACTTCCTGTTTGATGAATGGCAGAGTCGTTCGACGCCCTTTACGTTACAACACTCGCTAACTAAGTAACGTTTCCGCACGTAATCTGAAGTAAATAGGTTATTATTATTAAGTAATGGTTGTACATTGCGTAGGCGTCAGGAATCCAACGTTTTGTAGTAATCGCGTAAAAAGGCATTTGTATTTTGTTGTGAAATGTAACAATTAAACTACAAAGTGTTAATACATACATTATCGTGATCGTCCACACACACACAGACACACACACATACGCACATAATTACACAAGTATGTACACTACACTCATAATAAAATTCCGTTAAATAAATTCCTAAAATCTTAATTCAACAGGAGTCAGTTTGCAGTCTGCATGTACGAAAATGTACGTTGGTGTAGTTTGAATGCCTATTAATATCTATTATCGTTATCTTCAGCCGCAGCGCCGCCCTGCTGATGGAGGAGTCGGGGCTGCACCTGGAGCACCCGGCCGCCGCCACGTTCCGCACGCACGTGCTGGCCGGCGACTGGGTGAAGGCAGACCACGACCTGCGCGCGTTGCACGACTTGCTGCGCGAGTCGCCGCACGTCGACCCGCACAATCTCGCTGTTAGTACTATATCCCTGCGCTTTACTAAGGCTTAATTTACATTGTGACGGAAGAGAATTGAAGCAAAGCTTTTTTTAGGATTCTTGTTTACCCCGGGATACCTGTTGCGTATTGGAATTGTCGTTTACCTTCCTTTTGTTTCCCGTCACTATATGGTATATTAACGAGCACGCAGACCAGTGGTATACCTCGGTCATGGCTAACATCGTGTGTTGTTGGTCCTCAGGAGATGAAGTTCGTGGTCCTGGAGCAGAAGTACCTGGAGCACCTGGAGGCGGGGCGCGTGCTGGACGCGCTGCACGTGCTGCGCAACGAGCTGACGCCGCTGCAGTACGACACGCCGCGCGTGCACCGGCTGTCCGCGCTCATGATGTGCGCAGACGCACGCGAGCTGCAGGCCCGCGCGCACTGGCCCGGCTCCGGCCCGCACTCGCGCGCCAACGTGCTGGCTAGAGTACAGGTACACACCCACCCGCGCGCACTGGCCCGGCTCCGGCCCGCACTCGCGCGCCAACGTGCTGGCTAGAGTACAGGTACACACCCACCCGCGCGCACTGGCCCGGCTCCGGCCCGCACTCGCGCGCCAACGTGCTGGCTAGAGTACAGGTACACACCCACCCGCGCGCACTGGCCCGGCTCCGGCCCGCACTCGCGCGCCAACGTGCTGGCTAGAGTACAGGTACACACCCACCCGCGCGCACTGGCCCGGCTCCGGCCCGCACTCGCGCGCCAACGTGCTGGCTAGAGTACAGGTACACACCCACCCGCGCGCACTGGCCCGGCTCCGGCCCGCACTCGCGCGCCAACGTGCTGGCTAGAGTACAGGTACACACCCACCCGCGCGCACTGGCCCGGCTCCGGCCCGCACTCGCGCGCCAACGTGCTGGCTAGAGTACAGGTACACACCCACCCGCGCGCACTGGCCCGGCTCCGGCCCGCACTCGCGCGCCAACGTGCTGGCTAGAGTACAGGTACACACCCACCCGCGCGCACTGGCCCGGCTCCGGCCCGCACTCGCGCGCCAACGTGCTGGCTAGAGTACAGGTACACACCCACCCGCGCGCACTGGCCCGGCTCCGGCCCGCACTCGCGCGCCAACGTGCTGGCTAGAGTACAGGTACACACCCACCCGCGCGCACTGGCCCGGCTCCGGCCCGCACTCGCGCGCCAACGTGCTGGCTAGAGTACAGGTACACACCCACCCGCGCGCACTGGCCCGGCTCCGGCCCGCACTCGCGCGCCAACGTGCTGGCTAGAGTACAGGTACACACCCACCCGCGCGCACTGGCCCGGCTCCGGCCCGCACTCGCGCGCCAACGTGCTGGCTAGAGTACAGGTACACACCCACCCGCGCGCACTGGCCCGGCTCCGGCCCGCACTCGCGCGCCAACGTGCTGGCTAGAGTACAGGTACACACCCACCCGCGCGCACTGGCCCGGCTCCGGCCCGCACTCGCGCGCCAACGTGCTGGCTAGAGTACAGGTACACACCCACCCGCGCGCACTGGCCCGGCTCCGGCCCGCACTCGCGCGCCAACGTGCTGGCTAGAGTACAGGTACACACCCACCCGCGCGCACTGGCCCGGCTCCGGCCCGCACTCGCGCGCCAACGTGCTGGCTAGAGTACAGGTACACACCCACCCGCGCGCACTGGCCCGGCTCCGGCCCGCACTCGCGCGCCAACGTGCTGGCTAGAGTACAGGTACACACCCACCCGCGCGCACTATGGGACGACGTACTCAGGAGGGTTAGGAGGTTTAAGCGAGGTAAATGCCTAATTCTCAAAATGGCAACAGAGTCGCAAAAAGGCAAGTTCTCAAAATAGCCAATTATCAAAAAGCCTAATTCTCTGAATGGCCAATTCTCAAAAAGCCTCATTTTCTGAATGGCCAATTCTCAAAAAGCCTAATTCTCTGTATGCCCAATTCTCAAAAAGCCTAGTTCTCTGAATGCCCAATGCCCAATTCTCAATATGGCAAATTTTCTACTATTGGCAGTATTCTTACAAGTAATAAATTGAATAATATTGGATACATGTTTTTTTGTTTTAAAAAAATTAATAAAAAATTACGAAAATAAAGCGTGTCAAAGATCATGAGTGGGGGGTTGTGACGTCACTTTTTGGTAAAAAATGTACCAAACTGGTCTGGTATTGTTTGTTCCTCTATTGTGTTATTCCTGGTTGCAGTCCGTGCTCCCACCAGCGCTGATGATGGCCCCGAACCGCTTGCGCGCGCTGCTGACGCAGGCCACGCTGCAGCAGACCACGCGCTGTCGCTTCCACGCGTCGGTGCGGCCGCCGCAGGGCCCCGACTGCATCCCCTTCACCCTGCTGGCCGACCATCACTGCTCCGCCGACCACTTCCCCATACACTCGCTGCAGGTAACTACTACCATATCTTTCATTATCTCAAATACAAAGACCCTATCTGATCATAGCTAGACAGCTGATCGCAGATGAAACAAGAAGGAAAAAAAAAATTCTGAGGGGCTATGAACGCTGCATTTTTTCCGCGCCATAGACAACACGCATTGCAGGTTTTTTATAATTAGACGATTGTGTCCCACTGCTGAGCAAATGCCAGCATTGCAGCTTATTAAAGACAAAAAAAACGTACGTAAACATTGCATAGAACGAGCAAATAAAAATATTGTGAAAACGGTCCTGTACTGTTAATTCTGATAAACACACAAATCTGCTGCATTTCTTCATGTGTTTTTTTGCCATACTTTAAATGTTGTTAAATTCGTCAGGTTTTATTGTTCAGTCAAAACAAAGCGTGTACCATTGCTAGACCTCAGATACTAAGTATTGTGTGGTATGTCCCAGGTGCTGAACGAGCACTGCGACGAGGTGTGGTACTGCAAGTGGTCCCCGGACGGGCTGCGCCTGGCCTCGGGCTCCAAGGACAACACCGTCATGCTGTGGGACTTCGACCCCGTCGCCAAGCGCCTCACCTTCAGGTACACTACTCTTGAACAAGGGCTTCGGCCAACGGAGACATACAAACTGTATTTGCTGCCAGTTAAGATGTCATTAGCGGTCATTGCCCTTTGCCTACAATATCTCTTTTTACGAACCAAAACAAATGAACCATGTATCGTTTTTCATTAGAAATAATGTTGAAGATCACGATAGATGACGATTCAAGACATAAACAGGCTTATTTTTGGATTTCAAAGTTAAGAACTTTAATAAATGTAGGGTTAATAAATGTAGGTCAATGACCGCTATTGCCATTTTAACTGGCAGCAACTATAGTAAGACTATAATTGATGCGACAAGGTAGATCCCAAGAATGCCATTTTCATCAAATAGTCACTCACAAGAGAGGAGCTTGTGGCTTAATAAGAACTGCTACTCGGGCGTGCTTGCCTAGGTCAGTCTGTGGATGGATGATCGCCCGACATACCGAGTTTCCTCCGTGCCTCGGAAAGCACGTTAAGCTGTTGCTCCTGGCTGCCATATATAGATCTTTGGCAGTCGTTACAGGTAGTAAGTAAACCTGAAAGTCTGACAACAAGTCTTACCAAAGAGTATCGTATTACCCAGTATTAACTGGGTTATGGAGGTCAGATAGGCAGTCGCTCCATGTGAAATACGAAGCCGACCCTAACATAGTTGGGAAAAGGCTAGGCAGATGATGAGTCACTCACAAGAGACCTTAATGAACTGAGACGGTTGTATTGTTGATATTAATCATTATTACTCAGTAAATAAACATTTGTTATTGCCGCGAATCCCATTGTATTTAACATACGAGTTGACACTGACCGGGAAATTGCAAAAAAAACGTAAGAATATTCGAATTTCGCGGGCTACCTCGTCGCCTTCACGTTAAACAGAGGCGCTTTTCGTAATAACGATAAACATGCATACTAGTGTGTCGTTGATGTCGCAGAAAGTCGTTGGAAGGGCACACATACGGCGTGTCGTTCCTGGCGTGGAGCCCCGACGGACGCTACCTCATCGCCGCGGGGCCCGAGGACTGCCCAGACCTCTGGATATGGAATATGGAGGTAGGCAGACACTACACTCATCAATAATACAAATTAAAGGGTACTCATCTCATAGGGGTATTACGATGGTACGGAACCCTTGCCAGTTTTTTTTTTTGTTGATTGGATATCATCAAGTGTCAGACTTCAACTAACTAAAAACTTTTCATGTTCCTTCTTACTCTTTGTGTTCCGGAGCCACGCTAACTCTTTGTGTTCCGGAGCCGCGCTAACTCTTTGTGTTCCGGAGCCACGCTAACTCTTTGTGTTCCGGAGCCGCGCTAACTCTTTGTGTTCCGGAGCCGCGCTAACTCTTTGTGTTCCGGAGCCACGCTAACTCTTTGTGTTCCGGAGCCGCGCTAACTCTTTGTGTTCCGGAGCCACGCTAACTCTTTGTGTTCCGGAGCCGCGCTAACTCTTTGTGTTCCGGAGCCGCGCTAACTCTTTGTGTTCCGGAGCCGCGCTAACTCTTTGTGTTCCGGAGCCGCGCTAACTCTTTGTGTTCCGGAGCCGCGCTAACTCTTTGTGTTCCGGAGCCGCGCTAACTCTTTGTGTTCCGGAGCCGCGCTAACTCTTTGTGTTCCGGAGCCGCGCTAACTCTTTGTGTTCCGGAGCCGCGCTAACTCTTTGTGTTCCGGAGCCGCGCTAACTCTTTGTGTTCCGGAGCCGCGCTAACTCTTTGTGTTCCGGAGCCGCGCTAACTCTTTGTGTTCCGGAGCCGCGCTAACTCTTTGTGTTCCGGAGCCGCGCTAACTCTTTCGAACTGTCCCGCAGCCCTGGTATTCCTGCCGAAACTGCGACCCTTAACAGCATTCACTTTCGCCGCCACCTTCGGTCCCATGGTCTTTCCTACAGGAACTGTGTATTTTTCCAGGATAAAAGTTCATGCATAGCGTAGCGAACTTAGATAGCAAAAGATTGTTTTAAAGTGTCCACTTGCTTGCTCGCTTGTTGAAACTGGTTGTATCTTTAGTCCAGTCTTTCCAGAGATGTGGTAACTAGAGACAGTTTCAGAAGCACCACCACCAGAATGATTTCCTCTTGGCTATTTTTAGTAAAGCCAAGATCTGGTCGTCTCCCTCAAACTTTTTTTTTTTGTGGGGGTGAGAAATCATCAAATAACCCCTCCCGCTCTTGGGCAGAGCGAAAGGGAGTGTCAGACTTCTACTGACTAAAAACCACCCATGTTCCTTCTTAGCCCTTCATGTCGAGGCCGCGGTATCTCTTGCGAACAACCCGCAGCCCCGACGGGCGTCGGCCCTTGCGGGCTCCTTCCATGTTGCTGACGTCTCTTTGAGGCGCGCGTGGAACACGAACGCGCCGTCGACACGGCCTGTCTGACCTGCTAGCATCACTGCTTAGCAGAAGGAGGCGACGGCGTCCCTCAACTCTGGACTAGCGTTGAAAAAAGCCGAAAAGATTATCGTTTCTTTCCAATGCCGTTGTATTTTTTAATGTAACTTTCGAAAGATTCAAGAACATTGGCCAGTATTCATTTATTTTTCCAATAAAAGGGAAAAAAACGGATGGATCTTTCGAAAGTTACAATGAAAATAAAACGGAAAACCACAATTTGTTTTTTTTCTGGAAAAAACAAATTGTAACTTTCGGCATTTTCAACGTTACCCTGGACGTTATAACTTGTAACATATAAACTAAGGCCATGTACTGTTGGTCCCAGACGGAGCTGCTGCACCTGAAGATGACGCACTCGCAGGAGGACTCGCTGACGGCCGTGGCGTGGCACGCCAGCAGCGACAAGTTCGTGTGCGGCGGCGCGCGCGGACAGTTCTACCACTGCAGCATTGACGTGAGTGTACACCGCTTGTGCAGGCACAGGGATTTCATCATCTTCATCATCAGCCTATAATGTTCCCACTGCAGGGACTCAGGCCTCCTCTCTAGTCATGTCACATGTCTTCGACTTTTTTTATTCTAAGACAACCTCCTCACACTCTCTCTCTCTCTCTTCCTCACGATGTTTTCCTTCACCGTTGTGAGAGCAGCAGTGATGATATAAATTTCACAAAGTAATGCGCCTGCTTGTGTTCGAACTCACGACTTACTGTTCGTAACCACTGGGCCACCGCTGCTCTACCAGATGTGATCATAATAATTTAAGCTTGTCCTTAATATTTTTGCCATACGGCTCGAAATGGCTCGCCAAAGGTAAATTATAATGTTAGACAAGCGTCTTGCCGAGCTGCCACTCGAGCGGCGCGGTGCTCGCGGTGTGTTCGTTTAGAAGCGTTAGGACTCACCAAGAACCGCGTCTACAGATGTGCACTGGGTCTTTGACTAGGAGTTCACCAAACACACCACCAGTCTAGTGGAATGATGCATCATTTTCATTGAAAGAGCTTCACAAGTCGCTCAACTCCATATCTGGGTGTGCCGGAGTAACAACGCTCTCGCTGTCCCAGGGTACCTTGCTGAACAGCTGGGACGGCGTGCGAGTGAACGCGCTAGTGTGTCGTGGAGACGCACGCGCAGTACTAGCTGCCGACACACACCATCGCGTGCGCAACTACGACTTCACCGACCTCACCGACCGGAACCTGTGAGTACACACACACACACCATCGCGTGCGTAACTACGACTTCACCGACCGGAACCTGTACGTACACACACACACGCCATCGCGTGCGCAACTACGACTTCACCGACCTCACCCTGTGAGTACACACACACACACACACCATGGCGTGCGAAGCTACGAATTCACCGACCTCACCGACCGGAACCTGTGAGTACACACACACACACACCCATGGAAAGGAAACAACAAGGCCTCGTGTTCATCAGGCACTTACTCGAAGGGACCTTCTCGACCGACAAGGTACTGCCTGACAGTTCAGTGCACTCATGACACTTTCAACTTCTTCTTATCGTGTGGGCAGTAAGGTCTAATGACCCCACACACCCTAGTGTCAGAGTTTCTAAACCACTCCAAGGGCCTCTGACATGGCTGCGGGTTGTTCGCAAGAGATACCGCGGCCTCGACATAAAGGGCTAAGAAGGAACATGGGTGGTTTTTAGTCAGTAGAAGTCTGACACTCCCTTTCGCTCTGCCCAAGAGTTGGTGGGGGTTATTTGATGATTTTCTACCCGCCAAAAAAAAAAAGGGCCTCTGACATGGTTTGACGACCGCCATTTGGCCTCGGGGACCACCGGCTTATACGTGCCTTCCGAAGCACGAAATCATCTTTTTATCAGAGAATCAGGTGATTCAAGCCTGCAATGTCCCAGCCAAACTGGAAACAATTTTTACAAAGTATGCTTCCCGTGGGAATCGAAAAATCTTTTAACTGAAAAAAGAATAACAAAGCTGGGGCCAAGTTTTTGGTCCTGTCAAATAGTACTCTGAATGTGCCATAATCTTTGCAAATGCCGTCATATGCCCATTTGACACTTGTGTTGTAGATTATTATTACTGTTTATTTTGACCTTACGTGTGATTCAGCGCCGGAATTTCGGTTTTACCACAACGAACCATTGCAAATCTTGAACACCAAACACCAATTTGGAGCTAGTTTTTTTTGCAGCAATGTTAGATGCGTGTGCATCATCTAGAGGTGGCCATTTAACCGATATCGAGTTCATACTTCCTGTCATTATTTCGGTCACGTGAAAATAGATCCCATTTTTTTTATTTCCAACAAAATAGAATCGCTTTTTCGAGTCTCGCGACTCATTGTGTACGACGCATAGTTCATCCTGTAATCATCATTTCGTTTTCCGCAGTGCTCGCCACAGGAAAGACGTTACTAAGAACAGGTAATGCCCCTTTTGGTAATGACCGCTGAGCGGCGGCTCGCACACAAACTTCATCTGTGGTTTGTTTTCCCTTAGCTGTCGTATTATGAAGATTTCTGAGTTATGAACAATGCTGGAAGTCCGTTTTGTGGATGGGTTAATTATCCATGATTGAAAACTTGTACAGATTTCCCAGAACAAGTATACGCTTTGACTTTCATAGTCAATGTGCGGAAATACGCGCGATGATTGCACTTGTGTAGAGCTGTTACAACCAGTATCGCGTGACAAACTTTTTAAAATCATATTTAGAAAATTGCAGATTAACGACTCTAGATGCAAATGTAAAAAAAAGTCTCTGACGAATTGAGAACCTCCTTTTTGAAGTCGGTTAAAAAAGGTCGCTTTATCTTCCACCACTAAATCTCTTCAACCAAAGTTGGTTTCAACTATTTCATGTTCTCGATATACTAACAAATTCTCCAATAACGCTAGTCGCACATCATTTCATGACACCATGAATTATTTGTCAAATCTCAAATTGAAACGTCTGAAACATCCACAAACATTTCTTAATAAAAGTTATGCTTTAATATTATTTAGATCTTATAATAGGGTTGATTTATCAATCAATAATTTATAAAGCAGTAAAACGTCAAAATCTTGGCAAAATCAGAGTTAAATGAAATGAAAAACTTCATCGTGGGACAGCTAAGGGAAGTGGACGTTATGATGCGAGACGGTGATGATGACGAGTTGCTTGTGTTGCAGCATCCAGGAGGAGCACGCGGTGATGGCGATGACGCTGAACTCGGCCGACACGCTGCTGCTGCTCAACGTGGCCAACCAGGGCGTGCATCTGTGGGACATACGTGAGTACCGTCCCACTGCATTACCGCACACATAACTTCGACCGACGACCTCTTACACACTTTATTTCGCTGGATTTTAAATGACTACACTTTTAATTACTAGAGATATTAGAGCTTGTGTGGAAGGCCAGTAAGTCGGTCTTACTTCCACTATACACGGTGTAAACGAACCCTTCGCTAAACCGTCAACCAAGCATTATGTACATCAAACTAAGTACCCCTAAGGAAAAAATATTGCTGGGAAATTACTTTTTTCTTTGGGGTAAAAAAACTCATTTTACGGTAAAACTCAATGTAGCGCTCTTAAAACATTGTGCTTGTGGATGCTTTGAATAGTAAACGGGTCATGGAGGTTATTTAAGTAAAGTTTTACCCTGAAAAACTAGTATAACAAAAACAGCTGCGAATTTTTTTTAACTTTGACCCCCAATATCTCCGTAACTAGGGGGTTCCCAGGTATGGTCTAGACTAGAACAAAAAAATGATCGCAGTGGCGGGGAGAACAAGTACCTTTCGGCTTCGTTAAGGGTACTTTTACATCCTTTTTAACCTGTTAGCTCGCTAAAGGAACGTCCATGCAATATCGGTAGTACAAGACGGTTAGTGCAGTATGTTTGTGCGCAGGAGCGCGAGCGCTGGTCCGTCGGTTCCGCGGACTGAGTCAGGGCCACTTCACCATCCACGCCTGCTTCGGCGGAGCGCACCAGGACTTTATTGCCTCCGGCAGCGAGGACAATAAGGTATGATTTAAATATTCATTTTATGTAGTAGGTACGTTTGTCTACTAAACTCTACTATATACTGGCAGATTGCCTTATACAGTATGTTAGTTTAAACGAGGGACATATTGAAACCATATATTGAAGCTGTAAGGTATAGTGCCTCTGTTATTATTTAGTAATGTGGGTATGCGCTCAATATGAATAAACCAGTCAGCTATCCATCTCTTTGTTTAATTGACGTCCCAGAAGCCTAATAAAAATATGAACCATACCGAACATTTTGGAAAAGTCGCAACTTTTCGACTTTTAGGTATGATCCATTTTTCCTATAAATTTTAAAACTGTCGTAAGACAATGGCGAATAAGAAACGTGTAATAAAGTGAGATCTGGAGAGCGTGCGGGACATGGCATGATGGCACAATTACGTCACAAATTAAGGTTATAGTTTTTTAACAGATTTGGGACGAGAATCGAATATGAATACCTTCACTGAATAAGTCCCTCGTTTAACCTAACATACTGTTTTATTTTTTTACTATGTATTTGTATGGTTTACAACGTATATGTACCTGTCGCAATAGGGAATGAGACAAAAAAAAAAAATTAGTCCGTCAGATAGTTTTCCAAAAAATATTGAACACATTTTTTCTTATTTCACAACAAAAAATGAAGACGTCACATACAGTACATTTTTACCTACAAATGACGTCACAAACCCCCACTCATGATCTTTGACGCGTTTTATCTTCGTCAATTTTTATTAATTTGATAAAACAAAAAACACGTAAGTATCTAATATTTTTCGATAATCTAACTGACGGACTAATTAGAATCATATTTATTTGTCTCAGTCCGATCCCCTATTCTCGAGTGTCAGTGCACAATATCACTGAGAATGAAACAGAAAACAAATTTTGTCCGTGACAGCAAAAATATTAAATGCGTGATACGATTTTCTTTCTCGACTTTTCTCCCCCAGGTGTACATCTGGCACATAAACGGCGAGGAGCCCATCGCGGTGGTGTCGGGTCACACGCGCTGCGTCAACTGCGTGTCGTGGAACCCGGTGCACCATGATGTACTGGTGTCGGCGTCTGATGACTACTCGCTGCGTCTGTGGGGGCCACGGACACACCAGTCCTAGTATAAGGGTACGTCATCATATCCACTACTCTTTTTTTTTTGGGTAGTGCGCAATTTTGTAGCATGAAGACAGATGAGCGAAGATAGTCACACAGTGGGTGCCTGAAGACGGCCGCAAAACCGAGGCAGCCCAAGAAACGACGATCTGGACTCATTCTCAACAGATTGGACGGAGAAGGTAATAAGCAAACAAACTTGAAAAGCCTTGAGGCCTTTGCGGACAGCGAGGGCTGATTAAAAAAAAAGTGGGAAATCATCAAATGGGTGGAGCGGAAGGAAGTGTCAGACTTCTTCTGACTAAAAACCACCCATGTTCCTTTTTAGCCTTTTGTGTCTGAGACCGTGGTATCTCTTTCGAACAACCCGCAGCACCAGCAGGTGTCGGCCCTTGAGGGCTCCTGCAATGTGTATCCACTACCCTTCACACTACATTGCTGTTTCACATGAATTATAAATTGTAACGAGTACTGGTTTGTGTCGCAGAGACGCGGTGTCCGCCGGGTGTGATCTGCCAGCAGCACTGCAACTCGCTGCACTGCCAGCTGCAGCAGGACAACCCGCCCGCCGCGTTGCAGCAACAGTAGCCGCAACACACTGCCGTGCGACACCCGCGCCATCTATGAACTCTTGGTGTACTGCGGTACACCCCATATTATTATACACTGCAGATTGACCGGCCAGTAGCTTAGTTTAGTCCCACGGGATTATACCGAAGAAATACCCTTGATCCCATACGACAGGTCACCTATGCGACAACCGGTTCCCAAATAAAATCTTCGAGTAGTGTGTAGTTTTTCGGCTCGGAAGTGTAGGAAACCGGAGCCGAACCCGCGTCGCATAGGTCCGCGAGTGTACGGTGTGCAGTTCGTATTCATTTTATCGACCGATAGACTAGTGTGCAGTGTATACAGCCCCTAACTACGTCAGCGGCGTCCGATATGATAATCTGTGAAGCGACGCCGCGCGACGAGTGCTACCTTAGCGACTTATGACTCGCATTTCTATTGTACGGTATCGGCTACTGAATTGTGTAACTTTTATAGATTTTACTATGATATGTGACTGTAAGTTATATGTAGCGGTGGTGTGTGGGTACTGGAGCGGGGCATCGGGTGCTCCGCGGTACACTGCATGTGATACTAATATCGGTGTGAACGCGGGACGAGTTTGTACTGGAGCGTGTGGGAGACACTCGCATACTCAGGGCAAGGGGTGGCTGCATGGCGGCGCGGGGGGGGAGTGACGTCACGTAGCGGAGCGTCGAGTGGTGTAACGTAAGGACGAGGACAGTTTTGTAAGCTAGGATTAGGACTTGGAACAGACTTCATACAAAATTATTGGCCACACCGTGGCAGCCATACTACAGAGTTTTATTGATTCATATTATTTTAGGTTGAGAACCGCAGAGCTATATATTACGTTTGATAAAAATAAAACTATTTTATACTAATGGTCGCTGATTTCTATGGTTGATTGGTTTGTAGCGATAACATTATATTTTGGTTAGCGTAGAGATAACGTATAATATTTATCACTACATTAAGGTTGGACTAATGTAAGGTATAGGAGACCCTCCCTGCGCCCGCGCCGCTCGCCCGCTACTAGCATGTAACTTATTTAAGTCTCTTCGGATTAATTAATTAAGACTTTGATCAGCTCTTCACACGATGTACGTTTTCAGCACTAAACAGGTCGTCAGCGCGAAGATCTGATTTTATTTGGAATGGACGTTCACACGCTACGCATGAAGTGTACTGAACCTAACGTTGTCACTACATAGAGCAATCCTGGATATATAGACAAGTTTCTATATGATACGTTGTGTATTTTAACTATGTAACTTGTCACGTAACCAAATCTAGATGGTCATGTGCATGCTGTGACCTTAGGGTCCGCCAGACGATTCGTCAAGCGCTGAAAACTTGCATTTTATTGAGCAGACACATAGTTATAGCAAGCAGAGGGTATATTTTGTAGCCGTGACCGCTCACGGCTCTATTTTTATACCGACCACTGAATCTCTCACGAGGTTGTATTCTTTTACAATGCCGTTATACTTGACATGTTCTGTCCAGCTCCACAGCTGACCGACATGACAACCAGCCAATCAGGAGACTGTCCTTATAATCAAACAACCTGATTGGTCCACAGCGAGTCAGCTGGTTTGTGCGAACATTATGTACAGCTCTTCGTATTTGTAATGTTGGTTTCGTTTCTAGTGTGTGTTGAATATAAGATTGCTTATTCAAAATGTGTGTGTGCACTAATGTAATACTTGTTTAGACGAGAGAACATTAAGCTAACTTCACTGTGAGTAGGCAACTGCTGAATTATGCTAATGAAGCTGCGAAGCACACCAGTAGTCAAGCGATGCGGTACAATGTAATAGATCCGTCTGTACCTAGTCCACGCGAGCTGCCGAGTATAACGCGCTATAACGAGCTGCCGCGCAGGCACCGCGCTGCGGAGAAATTATGATCAGCCCTTTACAACACTGTTTCTTTTTGATTGATTTTACTGTATTTTTAGAGATACTAATATTATAGCTTTCGTAGTTCGCACAATGCCTCACCCGCCAGCCGACGTACAGTATCGACGACATGAGCTTAGCGCATCCATTCGGAACTCACGGTATTTTACGTAGATGTACTAGGGGGGTCATGAGCTGCCCGTACGTATGGTGCGTACCACAGTACGGGGTGAGGAGTGAGGGGCGGGGGAGGAGTGGGGGCGGGGGAGGAGTGAGGGGCGGGGAGGAGTGAGGGGCGGGGGAGGAGTGAGGGGCGGGGTAAGCGGGGCAGTCTGCGCGGAGCTCTTCTGAACCAAATATCAGGCAATAATGTGCGTGTGTGAGTGTGAACGTAGCAAGTACAAAGGTTGGAGTGTTCGGTTATTAACGATACGATATCTATAGACTTGTGCGGGTCGCGGGAGCGGCCCGGGGCTCCGGCCCCCATTTGAATTGTTAAAAATAAATAATTATTATATCAATAAATTTTTTATTGTAAACTAATAATGTCTTTCATTTCTCTATTCTTGTAAAAATATAATCAATACCTTTATTGGTTCTTCTATTTTCGGAAATACACATGCACTTTATTTTGATATCATATTGCTTGAGTTGTTCACTATTCTTATAACATACACAAAAGCATACAAATAAATATACCTGCCACATATCAAGCACAATAACTTCTCAACAAGAAATAACATTAAATTAAACATAGTTTATATCAATAATTTACATAAAACTTGGCTGTACAGTACTAACTAAGGCCGTAACTATAAGTTGGCTGTGCCGGACTTCTCCACGAGCTCGAGCAACGTGTGCAGCGAGGTGTCGAACAGCTCGCACCGGATTGGCATCTCCAGCGAGTAGAAAGGGTTCTTGAGCGCATAGTCTGAATATAACTCGTAGATCCTCTTCAGGACCACCTCTGCTCCTTGCATGTTGGGGTCTGTCACTATTATGAACTTTACACCTGAAAGTAACATGACATTAGATGTAATTAGTAGTAACAAACATATATTTAATATATATAATAGTAGATAACAAAAAAGAAATGAGCATGGGTGCGCCCTAAGAGTGGGACTGAGCAGTCCAGGAAAATTATTACTCCCAAAGCAGTGCTGCTCTGTCTATAAAAGACTCCTATTAAAGATGATAAAATAAGGCCTGGTTTTAATATCTATCCTATGAGTGAATGGAATTATGTGATTTATGGTTGCATAAGTATTTCATCCAGTTTGGTTTTAACCAGCAAAACTAAAGTATTCACACATTGGAGATGTTTTCTTAGTTTAAAAAGATGATCAAGAAACAATAATCACCTGTTAATGTCTGAAAACAGGATAGTTTGAATGAGTCTGCGGTCAAGGACTCAATGCCTGAACACTTGGGGATTGGACTCAGCTGGCTGGCGAGGGCAAACAGCGGGTAGAACATGCTAGCTAACACTATCTTCTCATTGGTGGTGGCTCGCGCACGCCCAAATCTTAAGCTTAGGGGGTAGTTCTCCTGAAAAAATAAAGAACAGAATTTAAATCATGATGAAGTGGGTCTGTTTTGTTTGTTCGTACTGTATTAACCTTTTGAAAGCCAGAAGGGTAAACGCATCGTGCCCCTCCCACACCAAGGCACAAAAATCTACAAAATTACACTGACACTATTTTGTATAAAATAGCAGATAAAGAGTTTTAAAAAATTATGTTTTTTTGTTGGTGGCGTGTGGAGCATGTATTCATTTGTCGGCTAGACAACCAAAGGTTAAATGTTTTAGTTGTGGTAGTTTGCTATGCTAAGAAACATGATGGTTTTATTATAGTATTTGATTCTGCCATGAGGCATGCATGAGAGGTTGCAAAGGCTTACGAATTGAGTTACAGCACATACTACAACTAAATTTTGAAATTATAAAATCTGTCTTCAATTACCTTAGTTTCTATAACTTCAAAAACATCTCTGCCATCTTCAGTGGTGCGGCCCGACACTGGCGTGCCGTTCACGGACAGCAGGACGTGCCCAACTGCAATATTATGAAGTAGAAAAATATTAGACGATGGTGGTCAGAAGTTACAATTTTCATAGGGAATTTAGAACTTCTTAAAGAATAACAATATTCGAAAGATAGTATGATTCAACAAGAATCGTAAATATATTGCTACGCACTATTTATTCCGTCTCGTTGTCCGAAAGCAACGATAATTTTCTTGTTTTCATACTGCAATTTGATGTCGAGAGGATATCCGAAGGTTTTCTCCGCCTCCACGCGGGGAATATTATGGTCATAGTTAAATATAAGGCCACCAGACTTGCTTACGATGTAAACACCGTATATAACCATTGTTAAGTTAATTAATTTGCAATTTTATTTTATTTCAGATGATCAACAACAAATCAACATTCAACCCACTGCGACTGTTCGAAAGTTTAATCAACCATTCTCTAAACGAACTGCATAATGTCAATTTTACCTGAAGAGTTAAAAGAATTAATATTAAATTAAGCACATTACATATTATTTATCTTTAACAGTATGTTTTGCTATTAAAGAGATTTTTCGCTGTAAATATTGTATGATATTTCGCAAAACACTCAAATAAATAATATCAATTTAATAGTTATCAAAGGTTTTCGAATGGAACTAATATCAATGACATATTCTATTTTTAATCTGTGGATTTATTTTGACGTGTTCTTTATTTTGTGTTGCACATTGAAATATTGTAAAATAATTTATTTGCGTGGTAATAATAGTACTCTAAGACGGTGCAAAAATGTTTCGGGAATCGAACCTGTGATCCTACGTTTGCAAGAAAATGAATCTAAGAAAGCAGTAAGTTTTTCGTAATTTCCTAGTCATGTTTTTCTTTCGTGGACCCTATGCAGGCCGCAGATGATCATGTTTTCTGCATCTTGTCGGATATTTCAATTATTTGTTAGACCTACTGAAGTAAACTAAATACAAAATATCGGGATATTGCATCGTAAACATTAATCTTTTAGCCAAATGCGTTTCACCCTCCTATGAAAACGCACCAAGAAACAACAACACAAACGGACTCCGAACGGCGCTAAACCGGTGAATGCAGGCAAGTGATGAAGTGAATCACTTCCTACTACATAATTATAGACAAGTACCAGGAAACTTGCTCGCTCTTTTTGTGAACGGCAACATATACCAACATTGAAAATATGTCTATAAGATTTTGAAAAAAACACACGATAACACATTTTTAATTATTATTAAATTGTTTTTTAGGGTTCCGTATTTTGCCATTCGACTACGGAACTCTAAAAAACAATTTAATAATAATTCTAATAGATTCGTCATGTCTGTCTGTCTCTCTGTCCGTCCGTATGTCACTATAATATATGATAATTATGTATGTATATGTTTATTCGGAAACTATTAAGAGTATACAGTTGAAACTTGGTAGGAAGATGTATTCTGTGAACCGCTTTACGATGTTTATACAAACATAAAAAAATAAAAAGATTAAGGGGGGTCTCCCCATACATGGAACTGAAACTAAAAAAAACCTAACCAAACCTCAAACCTATTCGTGTGGACTGTCTTTATATAGGCCTTTACAAATGACATACACATTGAGGTTCATAAAACCATTTTTTCTCAAAGTCAATCGTTTGAAAGATAGACACTTCCAAAGCGGTAAAATGTGCCCTCCCCCCCCTCTAACTTTTAAACTAAGAGAGTGAAACATCCATAAAAAAATATATGCTGTAGATCACAATAAAAACTTTCAATCAAAATTGTTTTGAACGATACGTAGTAAATAGTTTTTGATATATAGCACATTTAAAAAACCGCAAATTTAACTTTGCCATTCATACAAACACTATGAAAAACAAACTTATCAAAAAATATGTTTTTCTGTTTGCGCTTTAATAAGATACAAGGGGTACGGAACCCTTTTTTTTTTTTTGGGGGTGGCAAATCATCAAATACGCTCCCACTCTGGGCAGAGCGGAAGGGAGTGTCAAACTTCTACTGACTAAAAACCACGTATGTTCCTTCTTAGCCCTTGTACCGAGGCCGCAGTATCTCTTTCGAACAACCCGCAGCCCCGACGGGTCCCGCATCCCCTACGGGTCCCGCAGCCCCACCAGGACCCGCAGCCCCTGACCGGGTGGTATAGAACCCTTCATGATTGTGCAAGTTCGACTTACCCTTGGCCAGACTTTTTTATTTTCTGAAAATAAAGGAGGTGGAAAATTACCGATGGGCCCCGGGGTGGCGAGAACCCGCGATACGCCACCGACACCGACAGACGCCTCTAACTTACAAAAATATAAAAAAAATTAGTGCATGCAGAAATATTAATCAACTCAGGGCTCAGCTTCATTCATACATTACTGTCCATTATTATTTGTATTGACAATCCTGGTGTGTAGACTACCTAGGTTATAATGTACTCAAGCACTACAGCTGAATATTCCATTAGCATCACAGAACAGAAAAAATTCAATTCTGTGATTAGCATTGTCTCAGTGTGTCCGGTATTAGAATGTATGCAGCTTATGGTGGCAATAGTCTCGTACTGAAACATTATTGGCAATTTGTGAGTACGGGTATTACAGGCACCCCTCTACCTTACTCTCGAGGAAATACAGTGCTATTACCTATATTAAGTATATAAGTTACTTGTAATCGAGCATTGTACTGAGCATTGTTATTTCGAAGCACCATATCTTCTTTATAAACGATAAAATATGTCTGCAATATTTTTTGAAAATCTATCTGACGCGAACGGACTAATTATATTTTTTTTTGTCAAAAACTCTATTATTACCTATGCTACCTAATAGTCTAAGTAAGGTATCTCTTTTATATTTTTTGAAAAGAAAAAAGGAAATGAAATTTTCCATTTACACTATTGTATAAACTCATTGAATGATTCACTGTTTACACGAGCTTTCTGTGATAGATAACAGATTTGGATGTTTCTCTTCGATATCATTTGATAGCTGATAAGAATCGTTAGGTAGGTACCTACATAGATATTTTATAAGATAAATAAAAACGGAAGCGACAACGATAAATCGCTTCCGAATATTTCCGATGTCTTTAATCTCATCAAGTATCTAGAACAGATATAAGTAGTTAAGTACCTACATACCTAAATTATATGTGTACGTACCTAGAGAAGGTGTAAACAGACACTTCACGAAGCCGCCTACAAAGCATTCTGTACATCAAACGAAGCAACACAAAAATTGCTGAGAAACTAATTTTTTTTTGGTGTGAAAAATCATGATTTACGATAAAATTCACATTGACCGGTCAACTAATAGCCATATTAAAAAAAAAAAAAAAAAAATTTTTGAAAACAAACAAAGTAAGATGAAACCCATTGGAAAAGGAAAGTTAAATTAATTTTTTTTTTTTTTCACATAACCTCAAAATGTATGTGAAAAATTCAAATAACCAAGTTTCTGGTTTTTAATTTTTTAACACGACATTTGGTGAAAACTTACCTTTTTATGTCCCAAAAACACTGTAATTTTTTTGATTAAAAATATTTATTTTTTGATCTTATAGTCCAGTCATTTGGTAGTTTTACCTGGAAAGTTTTCCGGGAGTTTTGAAAATTGGTGAGTTTATAGATTTCGACGTGATCTTTTCGAAATTTCACTTTGCCACCTCGTAACTGTGCCGCTCGCGCCGCCATTTTGGAAAAATGGCACTCAAAAATAGTTTTTTGAGAATAACTTCGTTCCGACTCAATTTACGATAAAAATAGTTCAGAATTAAATTAAACTAGAGAAAATTTCCTACATTTATGTCCTAACAACGTTTTTCGTAAAATCAATAGTGACGGCGTACGAGCGCCGCAAACTGTAATTTAAAATGTGTTTGCGCTAATAACGCGTTTCCACACCACCTTGAGGTAGAGTTAGAAGCGCGTTTTTTAGGGTTCCGTACCTCAATAGGGAAAATCCCTTAAAAAAGGAACCCATTTATGATCACTCTCTTGTCCGACTGCCGTCGTGTGTCCGTCTATCCGTGGTTCACCACCGATTTTCTTAGGAAGGGGCTATGCTTTTACTACTATTGTTTTATAACATTACAATTTGTTCTACTATAGAATAGATGTCCTGAGAGCATAGTTTACTGTCTAATGGTATTCAAAGTGATTTGCATTTCTGCAGAACTTTTTGGAACGACCTAAATGACTTTCAGTAGCTTATGTCGGTCGTTGTATTTGTTGTTGTGTTTCAAAGAAAGAGAATGTTAACGTAAGTAGTAAGTTAATAAAGGCTATTTTTATTTTATTTTATGTCGGTCATAGTCCAGCACCCCTGGACCAAGACGTCCGCATGTAGTAACATAACATCACTCCTTATGAACACTGGACACCCCACACACATTTCACCAATTATGTTTAAGTCCCATGTAATAGGTGGCGAGCCTATTGCCATCAACAGGCCACAAATTCAGACTCCGTGGCCTCTACTGAGGAATTCCTGATGGAAAAACGCAATAACACTTCGCCCGACCTGGGAATCTAACCCAGGATCAAGCAAAGTAGTCGCACTTGCGATCACAAAAATATTCTCTTTTTTTTTTTTAGCGTAGTTGTATAATGGTTTACGGCGCTCGTACGCCGAAACTATTGGTTTTAGGAAAAAAAAGGTTATGACATAAATTGTAGGAAATTTTCTCTACTATTATTTTGTATAGATATTATGTTTTTCTTGTAAAATGCGTCGGAAAGGAGTTATTATCAAAAAACTGCTTTTAGGCGCCATTTTTGCAATATGGCGGCGCGAGCGGCAAAGATACGAGGTGGCAAAGTTAAAATTCGGAAAGAGCACGTCAAAATCTATAAAATTACCAATTTTCAAAACTCCCGGAAAACTTTCCAGGTAACCTCTATTTTTTCGACCAAATGACTGTACTATTAATAATGACTGAAGAAAAATCAGCCTTATTTTCAATCGAGAATTCTACTGTCAAAATATCTGGTTTTTAAAAAAGTCGGTGTCTTTCTTCTCATACTTTCGTATGGTGTAAAAAAAATATTCAATAAGTATGGTTTATTTTCTCAGAAAATGCAAAAACAGCTGCTACGAAATAATAAGTAGTAATACCCCCCTATAAGAAATTATAAGCGTAGATGCCTATTTATTATTATTATAAGATAACATATTATACCTGAATGACCTACGGAAAATTTTAGCCCATCAAAAGGTATTTCACAGAGAAGTGGGGTAGGGGGCTAGGAGGGTCTGGGCCTTACTGCCTGTTATTTATATTCTCTTTCTTTTCCATCCTACTATAATTTTGTTTAACTTTTTACCGTCTTTAAAGGCTTCGGCCTTTGTATATAGACCAGGGCCGAAGCCTTCAAAAACTACTTAGTGCATATTAAAGAAAAACTTGTAAAAAAGTTGGAACTTTGACCCCAATATCCATATCGCAATGACGGAGAGAACAAGTGACTTTCGGCTTCATTAAGGGTACATGTGACACCCATTACCTAACCTATGTATTAGTTTGTTAGTGTTGTTAAAAATTACTTTGTGTATTTTATCTATAAAGTTAGTAAGTTAGTCTTAGTTGCTTGAAAATAAAAAAAATATAATATTGAAAGATTTTGTGTTTGAAACAGGTTTTACGCCTGTAAGATGCATAAAACCAACGGCCTACCTGTTGGTGAGTGGTCGCCGGCCCACGATCCCATGACGACAGACATCTGCGATTTCAGAGGCATCGTAGGTGGAAGAACATAAAGGTGCTTCTAAACGGGCAATATTTTACTGCAATATGTGGCTACAATATAATAGCCGGCAACATTGCCAGCCATACTATGCAATATTGCAGTAATGGCCCTTCCATGTGGCCACACATTTAGTATGGCCACGCATTTTCACAATGTAGCCAGCAATATTTTCGAGATGGCCGAGCAATACTTACCAATAGTACACAGCCACATATTGCCGGGAAATTATAGCCCGTTTGGAAGCACCTTTATGCCATCCCAGCGAGTGAAATGTCTCGTTTGTCTGTATTTCCACTGGCAGTTTCCCACGCGTTACAATTTCCTGGAAAGGGAAAGGTCGACGATGCACAGTGTACGGCGTAGAACAAGCCAGGTGGACAAAAATATTTTTTCATGGTTTTGGAACTTTTACTATACATTAGTTATTTATATAGTACTCTCATATTTTTTTATCCGGTTAGACTGGAAGCCGACCCCAACATAGTTGGGAAAAGGCTAGGCAGATGATGATGACTCTCATATTTTTCTTATAAGAAAATGCATAGTAATTGTATATAAATATTTTATTTTATGTATACACGATTATAATACAGGAAAAAAACTAAGAATAAAATTAATCACTACAAATATCAACGCTAATTATACACCCTTTTTTTTTTTTTTTTTGGGGGGTGGGAAATCATCAAATAACCCCTCCCGCTCTTGGGCAGAGCGAGAGGGAGTGTCAGACTTCTACTGACTAAAAACCACCCATGTTCCTTCTTCGCCCTTCATGTCGAGGCCTCGGTATCCCTTGCGGACATCCCGCAGCCTCGACAGGTAATTATACACCCTTAGACTAACATACTCGTATTAAATACAATTTGTTTTAATCTAACATTAAAGGTATCTATATATTTACATTAAAACAACTCAATATCAGAATCATCGGATTCAAAATCCGAATTGTCCTCCAGAGTTTGTGGCGGTCTTGGTTGCAGTTGGAGTCGAGGCTCTATAGTGGGAGCTATGATGAGCTTTAAGAGCTCCGCGCACAATTTATTAGACTTCTTTTTCGGTACTTCCCGGAGGCTGTTGATCAGAGGATCAGACGTTAAAATCAACATATTGAGCAAGTCTCTATTCGTGGCAAGACGAGAGCACTTTCTGGTGTTGTGCTCTCTAAATCTCCGACAATCTTTGTTTCTCGCTTCTTGTGCTTCCTCTGAAAGCTGCCCTATTGGAACAGGAACGAACGAATAAACAAAAAGGAACTCATCAGTGTCTTCGCTGTTCTCAAATCTCTGTTTGTAAGCACTATGGCCGGAGCTTCCGTCACATCCCCATTTACTTATAAGAGTAAACGATGAATTGGGGAGCACACTTGTGACAACTTCTCTTTGAGCTTCTACTAAGCGTTCTGCTGTTTTATTCAAAATAGCCTGTAGCTCAATTTCTGCTCGAGATTGTGTCACAACAATAAATATGCTCATCGGAAGGATAACACGCTTTTTTTGATTTGACAATGCAATCATATGATGGAAACACGTGATGCCCGACTTTCATAGTCCACTCCTAGTCTGTTTATATGAGTGAGTGGTTGATTTCGAATCAATATAATACGTTAATGCTTCGTCACTACTCAGCGGTCTTTCACTTTGCACAGCACTTGGTTGTTGAAGGCTAATGCATGCACTTGCAGAAGCTGGATTTACGCCAATTTCCTTTAAAACTCTAGCAACGTTTTTATGTCCAGTTGACCGTGCAGCTACTCGTACCTCTGCAGCAGTCATTAATTCCTCAACACTCCGCGATTCAACTAGATCAGCAACTCTTCGTTTCTTCGTTTTAAAAGATGAATCTTCAAAGACTTTTTTAGGTCTTCCGTGTCGAGAAAGGTCAGCGGATGAGGTTGAAGGTTGCGGTTGAGTCGATCGCAGGCAGAATTCTATCTTCTCGCCTTCCAGCCACTACTTATTCTTATTCAGGAAACGCTCTTTTGACTTTCCTGATGACACCCACTTAGTAGCAATTATCGAATAAATGCTGGCTAATTTCATCTTAATTTCCCTTTCACATTCTTTAGTGATGTCAGAGAAATCACACTTAGACAAAATAAATTCAAATAGACGATCATTTCTTTTGTCTTTATCGTGATTAAGCCACTCTTCGAAAAACTCTATTTTACTAATAGAGCAAAGCTTTTCTGCAAAAAAAGAAAAAATAAATGTTGTACTCAAGTGTGCTACATAAAATATATTATTATGTCATAATCATCTATAGCCATGTAGCTAAAACATATCAAAAATTCAGAGTGAATACGTAAGAAGATACATGGCTTTTCCAAGCCTGAAAAGTTCGAAAACAGAGAAAAACATTGTTATTTTTTATGTATTCACAGATAGTCTACTTTATGAATATTTATGACACTTCAAAAGATTCTTATAAGAAAATAATATAGTACATACCTTCAGAAGTAAAATCCATCACTAAAACTTTCCACAAAATTAGAACTGCCACCATGAGATGTTAGTGCAAGTGTCGCGAAAATGCAACTGACCTATTTGTTTAACTGCATTTACCTCATTAGCTTACTTTGATAAGCGATGACTCATCAGTATGGAATGTTAGACGTAAACAATTCTTGGAATCAGAGGTTTAGGGGTGTTGTTTACAGGTAGAAAGTACAAATTACCGGAAATTTGATAATGACTTTTGTCCACCAGGCTTGACCTAGGGCGGACACTGTGCGATGGTATCAACTTAGAGGCTTTTGTATCTACACTTCTCACTTTTTAGGTTTTGGTTTGCGAATTTTCTCAAATGAAAGTGTGGTACGTACTCAAAGTCCCTGTTCCTGAAAACCAATAATTTATTTTTATTTATATACATGTAGTCTAAGTACCTGTAAAGAAAAATCAATTAAGTACCGTAGTTATGATTTCAGGATCATCACTTGAGATGGCTCGACCGATTTGGCAGTTTTTTTTTTTCGTAATTCTCAAGACAATTTTATGATTTTAAAATACATTTTTTTTGAAAAATTCATCAACTTCTACTTCGTCTATGTGGATGATTTGTTATTAACTTCTAGTAAACTTGATATCCTTTTTTTTACTAGTCTCTTTTCTCCCACTGCTGGGCAAAAGCCTCCCCTATTCCTTTCCATCTCCCGATGTTTTGCATTCTCTGGCCAATCAGTAAGGAATGAGTCCAAATCGTCACGCCTGCGTTTCTTGGGCCTGCCTCGGCGACGACGACCGTCCAGGTCTGGAAATGTGACCCGCCCAGTCCCATTTCAACTTTACAGACTTATCGCCAACATCGGCGATGCCTGTCTTGGAGCGTATTGTGGTGTTACGTATTCGATCGGTGATTTTGATCTTTAAAATGCTACGCTCCATCGCTCCTTGGCAAACCTTGAGTTTGGACTTCTGAGCCTCCGTCAAAGACCAACTTGATACCCACTGAACAAAAAATAAAAACTTTTTTGCAATAAAACCACTAGAAAGTGGAAAATTCCTTCACTTTCAGGAATCGGTGGAAAAAAATGTATTCGAAACAAACAAGTCACCGATATTAGAAGATATTTTTGAGTACCGAATGTAAAAGTGCTTACTTAGGTGCTTACTTTAAGATTAATCAGAACAGAGGTAGAGATAGAAGAGAGAGAGAAGAGCTTAGGTACCTACTACCAGTTCCCACTGGTTGCCATCTTGCATGCGGCCCTTTTGGCATAAGTACCTATCTAGGATTGAAGGCCTTCTTCCATGACTTTGTAATACGAGTATCTTTTACTTTGGTGTTTCTTTTGTTTGTAGGTTTTGTGTTTTTACTCAATCAATCAGTCCGTTAGTCACCGGATATGTTTTATAGACCGGATGTATTACATTGAAATTGTATGTTTTCTTATTGTTAGTAAGATAGTAGAAACAGACAACTACCGATAGCTTTTCATTGAGCTCCAGGGGTTCGTCACCATCACCTTTTATCAATAGTAGTAGTATCTCTAGTTATCACATTCATTCATGAATCATGGCGTTGCCTTCCTGTCTACATATCTTTTGTATCGTTATATCATACTTATCAGTCATTCATAAAATCATAACCAACATAATACCTAAATTATCATTTCCACGAAAACGATGTTTAAATATATTTGGTTACTTAATTTTGAATGGAAGAAAGAAATAAAATAAACAACAATAATAAGTAGAGGCAAAGCTGAGGGGTTAGCGCTAGTGGGTACCTACATCTGTAATACCTACCTACCATGAGACACTTTTAAATGATTCATCATCTGTCTGTCTAGTAGCATCATCATCCTTTCCCTATTTATATTGCGGTCGGCTTCCAGTCTAACCAGATCTAGCTACATACCAGTTTTTTACATTGAGCTACTGCCTATCTGACCTCCACAACCCAGTTAGTACAGGGTAATATGATATTCCTAGGTAAGACATTTTGTCAGACTTTCGGGCCACTGACTACCTGTTACGACTGTCAAAGTCAAAGTTATGACAGCCGGGGTCAACGCACGGAGAATGCAGGTGCCTAGTGTAATTCTTGTAACGACATTATGTCCTGAAAATCATCATTGTTAGCCTTATTTCACTCTGATGGACGGAAAGTATCATTATTGTGCAACACCAAGCCCGACTTATTTATTTCTTGTTATTAAGTATCCCCTACTGTTTGTAATCTTTCTGATGTAATGATCAACACCCTATCGTTCGCCACGGCTGGACGTAATCCGCTCCTGACTGTGTAATGTATGTTTATTGTTACGTCAGTTACATTGCCCCAGTTCAGTTGACATAATATAGGTAGCGAAGTCAAGCGATGGCGTCTATTTTGGTACACTTCTTTGAATCATAACTGCTCTATCTTATGTTTGTGTAGTCGATATGGTTTCAGTGTGGCCTTGATAAGCGTTGTTAAAAGATAGCTGGTTCTCCCTTGCCATCGATATGTTTTCGCCGGGATAAGCGAGTAGTGCAAAATTTACAAAATACAAAATTGCTAATAATATAAAAATTAAGGCACACAGTGTCCTCACACAGAACAGTGCGGGTTGGAAGACGTCACCTCATGTCTACGATTGTTTGGTAGGTACTTGGGTAGGTAATACTTGACTTCCTCATAACATTTTTCTCCACCGTTTTTCAGAGCATCAATAACGCGATGGTCTCGCTTCGACGTGTTCACCTGCAACTCGTTATTCAGGGCGTGACCACTGAGCCAGTGGCCACCACTGCTTCTGAACTGAACTTTGAACTGGTCAACATTACGAACACGAATAGAACAGTAAATGCACGGTTCAATTCAGCTGTCAGAAACATGTAGCGACGCTGACTTCCCGGATTGCGCTGTGCGAGTTTCTTAAAACGTAGGTCTTTGTCTAAGTTTTCAGCAAAGAACTGACTATTTTCTCGATAAAACTGCAAATGAAGTAATCAATTTCAATATCTTTCTTGTAGTAGCTAGCTTAATTTAGTGATATATTTAGAAAAGTTCTCATTATAGATAAACATGATAAACTACTTAGGGGTTTTTTGTCGATACAATTTATTGGACAATAATAAATGATTGTTTCATAATCGGTCCGTCTTCGCGATCATTGTAATCGGTGTGTGTCTGTCTTCATTATGCCATCTCTTGTTCACTATAATATCAGCAAACACGTCGGTCTTCTTCTTATCGTATGATCGATGTTCCTTCAAGCGCGGTGTGGGCTGTGTTTATTGCATCGGTGGATGCACTTTTCAGGTCCAACAGGTGGAACATGGTTTGATCCGGAGCGTCACACTCGCACTCGCTGTTGGAGGAACCAACAATACCTCACTGCCAGAGTACGTATGTTTGCAGCGCCGTACTTGGGTGCGCAATCGATTTGGGGCAATCAAAATGGGCCACTATAGTTCACTGCCGGGAACTAGATATTCTTGGGGTGCGAAGAAGAAATTGAAACCGTGAGGTGGTGGGCATCTCTCTTACTATAGCTTAAAAGCGTCAGAAATCTAGCGAGACATTAGTTTCGTAATAAGTACTTATTTCAGGTATTTTAGCTGAGGTCTCATAATATAAATGTAGGACTTTAACTGGACATACCTAACTGATAGGCGTTAAAACTAGATAATAAAGTACCGTACCATGATATTATATAAACAAAGGATAATTTACACCGCATTACTACTAGCAAAATGAAAAAAGGCAACGCGTACGAGGTCTCGAGGCGACTGGCTGGCTATGGTTTTCCCGGCGCTCATATTTACACAATGCAATGTGCTTTTTATTTGTTTTAACCTGTACTTACGTAGTTATATGCCTACATGTGGTAAATAGAAAGCCCTAAACAGTCATGCTAGATATTTTAGAAGTGTAATGTATCTACTATTATTCAGGTCGTTACTCTAATAAGCTCTATTGGCTACGCTAATGTAAACTGCAGGGTAATCGTTTACAAGTCATTTGTGGTGCAGTTAGTGTTGCATCTGCTGCTCTGGCGTTATCGTGTAAATATACTGTTAAGTGTTTCTTTATGATAATTAATTCACGATGCCTACAAACAAATTGCTTTTGGTGTACGATGAATCACTCTGATTCATAAATTCATTGATAGAATTATTATCGTTCAACAAATGAATTACCTATTTATTATCAGGCTTTAGATTCTTATCCTTCGGCTGTTTTACCTTGTTGTATCCAGGTGCCCCTGCACAGCGATCGTCATGAAAAGTTTTCTTTTGCTGAAAAAACATCGATAGGTAGCGCCATCTGTCGCCTCAATCACGAACCACAATTTATTTGCACCAAAATATCCACAAACCAGCCCCAGTTTCCTCTGTAATGATAAGAAGCGTGAAGATTCGATACATAAAGGTATATAATGCTCCTTATCTATTTATAGCTTATTAAGATAATTTTATCACCTCCATTCATAGTTATAAGCGTTGCCCAACAAGTGTAAGCGCCACAGTGCGGGGTGTGCTATACGAGCGTGTCGTGTGTGCGACTGTCCAAGCGCAGCTTCCCAGAAAGCGTTTTCCTCTTCACGGCTTGCTCCGCGCGCTGACGAATCGCTACGTCACGTCGATGACGCGTTGTCGCGAATCTTTAGTATAAAACCTTGTGTGTCGGCGCGCCGCGTCCCCTAGTGTGCCGGCGAGCGAGCAGGTCAGCACCACAAGCTGGCGCCCCGCGTGCAATGCATGGACTCCGACGTGGACGAGTCGGGAGATGACACCGTGCCCGCCGGTATGTCCCACCTCTAGTGCCACTGTGCCAGTGATGTGTAGTGTTGTGACCCACTTGTGAGCCGCCCTAAACCGGAGATGTTACGGTTTTTGTGTTCTAACCTCCCTGGAAGGATGCGCGGATCTGTCAGGACACCACTCTTTACCCAGTTATGTTACCCTAAAGTGGTAACAGCGTATGTACCTAAAGCGATTAAGGATAACACTGTTTCTTGGTGACATTCACTTTGTATTTTTGTTTACGCGAGTATTATTTAAAAACTTCACTGAAACTGTGATTTGAATTGAATCATTCTGATGAAAGTAATCATAACCCTAAATGAAACACTAACCTCAGAATTCTTATGAGTGCCGAAGTTTCCCTCCAAAATTATTTTAACTGAATCGGTTAAGTTCTTCGAATCTAAAATCTAAGACATTTGCAAATATAAGTGTTTTAAATAATTCCATATTTTAAGCTAAACATACAAGAAAGTAACAATAACATGCTGACTGTGTAAAACATCCTCTAACAGGTGAAATATTAAAAAAATTGGTTAAAATAAACAAATGTAAAGTAAACCTGAAAAATACATCAGTATCATGATGATAACTAACAGTTATACACAAGAACGCAGCTTATTGTTACTTACTGATCTGATCCAATATGAATAAATAATTTACTTAGGGATATAATATGGAAAGGATACAATTATTAGGGTATGTTACATTCAGGCGTAAACAATCAATAAAGAATTGCACCAATAAGATAATTGTGCACGGTCGGCGGTGCAGCATTTAGGCCTAAGAGTCCTACGATCATAAACTTGTAACTTTGGTTTGTAGCCTGTAATCTCAACATCAACTCCTAACCAAGCCTAACAATTATTTCAAATTCAAACATGTTTTTTTGTATTTTATCTTTTCAGTAGTTAGATATTTTCTAGTTATCGGACTCCAAACCTATTAAGATTTAGAAAATTGAAGCTATCAACTTCTTATATCAATAAATCGTGTTAAATATTTCGGTTAACTTCCATCTCCTTCGCCTCTTGACGGCGATGTTTGGTTTGGGTCGCCTTTAACTTTAATCTGAACACTAATGAAATTAATAATTATTGCCATAATTATACGCATTTTGCCGGAACGCCCATACCGATCTGTTCCGATTTCCGGTACCTCGGGTCGCTTGTCCAAGGGGATGGTGAAGTAGACCGAGACGTAACGCACCGGGTCAACTCAGGATGGATGAAATGGCGACATGTCACTGGAACAACTTGTGACCTACGGATGCCCCTCAAGTTAAAAGGGAAAATATACCTGTCGTACTGTATGGATCAGAATCCTGGGCAGTGAAGAAGATAGATGAAAAAAGATTTTTTTGTAGCTGAGATGAGAATGTTGATGTGGATGTGTGGTGTGACAAGAATGGATAAGGTAAGGAACGAGTATATATATTAGAGGAAGTTTAAAAGTTGGCGCCAGTTACTGAAAAGTTGAAAGGGAATCGAATGTCGTGGTACGGACATGTTATGAGGAGGGACGAATCGCATGTGACTAAAAAAGGTGATGAATATAAATGTTGATGGATGGAGAGGGAGACAAAGGCCAAAGAAAAGATGGATGGATTGTGTGAGGAATGATATGAATGAGAAAGGAGTAAATGCCACCGTGACGTGTAACAGGGAAGAATCGAGAAAGAAAACATGTTGCGCCGACCCAAAATAGATTGGAATAAGGGCAGGAAGATGATTTTGCCATAATTAAACGCTTAGAGAAGAAAAAACTGAAAGATGATTGACAAAAACCCCTGACTTACCCCATTTCGGCATTTGAAGATCTAAAATGATTGTTATCTAGTGATTAAACATGTAATTAGTAAAATACTGTATTCAATTTGATCTGGTTGGGCCCATGTAAATATATTTAGAAAATGACGAGGTAGTCGATAATATAAAACATTGATTAATTAAAACAGAAAATAAAAAGCCGGTACTAGGTCTCAAAAAAATAATATAAAATTATAAACGAATGCAGTCAACAGATTATCTACTCTCATTTATTTATTACTTCGGTAGGTCATAACCGAGGTCCCTGGCTAGACCTATAACTTTATACAAATGTAATATATAAGGTAATTGCAAACACCAACATAGGTAATTTTTAAACATCGTTGTTATTTCCCCGTCTAAAAATATGCAAGTTCTACAGTGTCATCAACTCATCTGTCACTTTAGTTATTGTGACACTTTTATCAATTACGTAATAAATAAATTTTAAAATTTTCGGTATTCATTATTATAGAATCAATATTATCTCCATAGTTATTCTGCGGAATTAATTAATTTAAAGTAAGGTACAATAAGATATTTTGTGCCCATACATGGTCCATGAATTAAGCAAATAAACCAGATATGAAGATTGGCTAACCTTCGACACATATCGACACCGAGGCAGCTGACACATCAACTTCTAGGAATCACTACAAAAACAACTTCAGTGACATTTAAAAACACATCTGTTACGGTGGTCGGTGCAGTAATATGGCGTGAGACAATTTATATGCTAACTAGATTACGTAATAAGTAAACAAACGCCTAAAAAAACATCTTTCGCGAACCTTTAGTGCAACACTTTGTTGCGCCCTAGCGCATTGTTGTAACATAGGACCTGCCTAGCCTTGATGTAAGCCATATACAATCATCACCTGCCTAGCCTTTTCCCAAGTAGGTACGTCGGGGTCGGCTTTCAGTCTAACCCGATGCAGCTGAACACCAGTATTTTACATGGAGCGACTGCCTATCTGACCTACAACCCAGTTAATTCTAGGTAATACGATATCTTTTGGTAAGACTGGTTGTTCAACTTTTAGCCCACTGACTACCTCTAACGACTGCCAAAGATCTTATAAGCCATATACAAATACATCGTCATTAAATAAGCGTTAATTACAAATAGCTAGAAAGCCGATCAGACTCCTTATCATGATCATCATAATTTAAAATCATTAACATATGTTCTTTGATGATCATGGACATTATACATCGACAGTTAAAATGAGCCTCCGAATCTAACTTTTTATTCAATATTTGCATTGGTAAATTGCTATAGATAGGCAATAAAATTTGGTTAAGGGCCTACGTTATAACAATTAGCTCTACCTACTACAATGTACCCCAGCTATGTTATCTCCGTCCCTTACTCGTATATCGGCACTACAGCCCACGACTAGCATTAAGTGGTGCACTATTTATGGTATTGTAGCACTACAGGTTGTAATGAGTTCAGTACTACGGCTACGTTGCTACGACGGTGCTACGCGGATTACCCGCGTAATTAACTAATGTTTAATGATAATCTCAATGAGGGGATATAATTAAATGTATACTAGATGTGCGTGATGATGAAAGTAAGTAATTCTACTTAAATTGTTTAAATTTAAGTAGAATGAAGTACCGCTTCCATCATCATTCTCTTGGTGTTTTTTTTTTTGGAGGGTGGGAAATTATCAAATGTCTCCTCCCGCTCTGGGCCGAGCGGTAGGGAATGTCAGACTTCTACTGACTAAAAACCACCCATGTTCCTTCTTAGCCCTTCGATCGCCTGCGTCGAGGCCGCGGTATCTCTTTCGAACAACCTGCAGCTCCGATGGGATCATTAACTCATGGCCTTATCCCGAATTATTTGGTTCCGGCGCAACAAAGTCTTCTTCTTTCAAAAACCAAAATCAAAACTTTTATTTCAAGTCGGCTGTTACTTTTCAATTCCATGCTTTTGTCCTCTCAGCAGTCACTTCCTATTTAATACGTGAAATATTAAGTCAGTAATCAAAACCAATGGAGGCAATGAAAAGGTATTATCTAAGTATTATTTCAGAAGCACGTCTACTTTAGTTTTGGTAAGTTGATAAAGTTAAATAAAATCCAAAGCGCGGTGGAATGTTATTTCTCAAGTAACTCTGATTCGTGTAGTTTTCGTTCGGATTGTTTGATTTTCCGAAGTACCTGTGAATTGTCATCCGCCACGGATGTTTTTAATTACCTAGGCTGTATCATATTTATCATGGATCATAGAAAATGAACAATATTGTCAAAAATATTGACCTTAACTTGTAGTTAGCACGAAACAATTTTTCGCTTTCATGCGTTCCGGTATCACTAAATTAAACTTATATGAACTTTTGAAGACGCGTGAACAATCACGTTAAATTGCTCCACATACGATATGATTTTATGATCAATGGTGCTGAGACAATACTTACCTAATGTATTTATTATTTGAACACTAAATACCTACCCGAGTACATCTATAAATTCAAGATCTGAAAAGCTGAGCTGGTAGCTGAATCTGAAAAGTCGCACTTTAAAATTCTGATGTCTTAAGTTTCAATTTATCAAATACCTGCTCAGGTAAATGTGGTGCCCCGTCGGGGCCGCGGGTTATTCGCAAGAGATACCTACCTCGGTACAAAGGGCTAAGAAGGAACATGGGTGGTTTTTAGTCAGTAGAAGTCTGACACTCCCTACCACTCTGCCCAGAGCGGGAAGAATCATTTGATGATTTCCCACATCCTAAAAAAAAAAATGCTAAATGTGGTGCCTTACAAACGATGGGACATTTGGTATCGTGTCCTGCCTGAATTGGGGCTTGCACATCACAGAGGCTGATGGACGCTACAAAAATGCCAAACGCGTCGCCGAATTTTAAACTGACTCAATTTAAATTGTCATCAACTTATTAATTATGGTTATGATTTGATAATCTAATCCATTTTCTCACATGCTGGAGATAGGGAGAGCTGTAATATTACACTAATCCTCTGGTCGTACATCTTCTACATTTTTTGGCGATAGGGCATTGCGGTTTCCTCACGAAAAGGAGGAAAATCTTTGCTATTAACAATAAACTAAGTAAAGTGCATATTACCTACGTGGGTTCAAAACCAAGACCACCCGTAAGTGGGGCCATGATAGGAAATCAATAGAGAATAAACCTGTGTTAGACCAACCATAGCATTATTTAGGTATATTATTTCCTATCTAATCGTTTTCATTGAGTTAATGGCAGCCCCCGTGACAGAAATAATAATTTATTGCAACAGCAAATACATTTCCTTGTGTACGTTCCAGATCCAGAAAAATGGGAACGTGTGGATGTGCAGCGCTGCGTGCGCTGGGTGGCGCGCACGTTCGGCGTGAGCGCGCCGCGTCGACATCTCTTGCCCGACACCGGCCGCGCGCTGCTGCAGCTCTCCGAGGACAACTGGCTACAAGTACGACCCTCAATTCGGTCATGTGACAGAAACAAACGTTTCATAAATAAAGGAAACACAATTATTTAGAAGCAGGTTAGCTAGGCTAACGTCTTATAGCGTAACGTTTCTTCGCATGGAAATAAAACGCTTAGGTTCCCACATGTTTGTGCAGGACAAGCAGCACTCACGTTAAATCACCATCATCATCTGCCTAACCAATTGCATTGGTGTCGGTTACCAGCCCAACCGAAGGCAGCTTTATACAGTATCTTACATGGAGCCACTGCTATCTGACCTCCTGGATTACAAGCAATATAGATTTGTTTTGGGCCCTTATAGCAGTATGCCTGCCTTTTTCCAACTATGTTGGTGTCAGCTTCCAGTCAACCGGATGCATCTGAATCCCTGTACCTATCTGTTCTACGCGAAGCGACTGTCTATCTGGCATTTACGACCCAATTTCTGGGTCATACAAAAACCATTGGAAAGGTTGTCGGGCTTTCAGGCTCCGACTAACCACAACCACTGAACAATTAATTAATTACTGTCGAAGGTATTTTTTAAGAAAGGATGTATTCAACAAAACCAGAGTACAGATAGTGGATGGGATATAAGCTTACCCCGATGGGATGGATAACTAGTTCTGAAACTAGGTTTGTCCGGTTTTGGCCAGTTATTTCAGGCGCCACATTTATTTATTTATTTCCCCCAGTGCAGTTTAACAAACAGTTGCTACTGAACTTAAACTAACAGTTATTTGTGTTCAGCTACCGTAACAAATGTATCAATAATCGGGTACCGATGCAACTTACTCTCGACTAAAAGATCTTTTTTGAATAGCAAACAGAGAAAAACTCTATATTTTGCACAAACAAGACGCACGGTATAAGTAATCATTAATAACAACCCACTGCCTGGTAAAAGGCACGATAGAGTAGACATATTATTTTAAAAACCCCAAAACAATAATATGTAAGTAGGTACATAAAGGGAAAATAAAGACTGCCTGCCTGCCGCCAAACACGACGGCTAGGTTCTTTCGAATCGGGGTCAAACGTAATGTTTTTCAGTTTGTTCGTAAAAGTCCGAACGACGAGATAAATGGTCGTGGTCTAACTCTTTGATGTCCACGCCCAGGTGTGCGATGGCAGCGAGCAGTCGGCGCGTATTTACCACGCGTACCTGCGACACGCGCACGCGAGTGCCACCGGACAGCCGCCACCGGAGCCGCTACCTGAGCACCAGGCCACCACCAGTGCGGCCGCTGCTGAATATAGTGAGTACCTATATAATCAAGCTCTAGTGATCCCACTGCTGTGACACAGGCTTCCCTTCTGTGGGAAGAAATCGAGTGGAAACTACCACGTGGGCCTAATGTTGTAGATATTACGCATCTATGACATTTTCTGTTCTAGGACATTTTTTTTTTAAGGTTAACTACTGTAACAATAGTGGGTAAAAGCTAAACAAAAGGCATTTGCAGTTTACTATTGTTGGCAGGTTCACGTCAGACTACTTCTCTGTAAGTCCTATACCTAACCAAGAATACTAGACATCAACGCGCGTATTCATCGACTCCATAAATAGTCCTTTTAAGATTACGAATTTAGGAAATATGATGAACGAAACCAAGTCCTTGGGCTAAGTTCCCTGGTTTTGAATGGCTTTTCTTTAGATATATTGGCGTATTAATTAATTATCGAAATCTAACGCAGCCGTTGCGCCGTTAGATTTCGATATATGTAGCTTAAAATAAACATTAATTTATTGTAAAAATTCTTTATTTGTAATGAGCGCCATCTATCGACATGGAAGTGGACATTCAGTCAAACTAGAAAGCGCGCCAAAAACTTATGAATGGATGCGCATTGAATGAGTCACAACGCGGTTCCACGGCCGCGAGCGTGAGTCGGGCGCGTTCCATTCATCTCGCACGGTGAGCGGTAACTGACTCACATTGTTTCTCCGAAATAAACTTTGAACTGTAATTACTGGCCAATTTATTTAGTTTCCTATAAAATTAATCATTTTACATTGAATTACAAATTATGTACTTTGCCCATTGGAATAATTGAGTCATTTTCACTTGTGTCAAGGTATTTCGTAATGTGGGTCACCTTTTTTTCGGGTCACCGCACGCTAAGCTATGCGCCTGCAAGGAATGCATTCTGCCTATACTTAGGTACCTACAAAGATTTACATTGCTACTTTTTTATCGAATCCCGTCTGAGGTCGTTTTTATTTTAATTGAGTTTGGCCGAAGGTATTTTATAAGGTTTTATGTAAATAACTTCTCGGTAAACACCTCTGGATTATAATATGCTTAGCAGTTGCAACTTGTACCAGTAATTAATAGGGAGGGTATGTGCTCTCTATCTATCTGACATTGAGAATCGCGTAGTGGCTAACCCCTTTTTAATGAATGAGCGATAAAACTGGGAAACGTGTGAAATCATAAAATCGTACAGTTTTTCCAACTGACCGTTTAATGTTTCTCGCTGTACCTAACAGCTTGAAGTAGGTATTTGAAGTCCGTGGCCCTTAGTCGCTTACCCCCTGGGAGTGCAGGAAGGACGCAATCTGCCCCAAAACGAGGCGTATCTTAATAGATCGCTTGCGTAATGACCACCGTCCACCGGTCATTACCTTTGCTATCTTTACCATGAGGGAATAATGGCAGAGCCAAGAGGGTTGTTGACTTTCTATTGGGCTTACAATCAAAAGAGTTTTGAACTCTTTCGAAAAAGAATCATGTGTAAAGAATTCAAAATGTCTCTTTTTTACTAATTTTGCAAATGTGTTGATCACGTTAAAAGCATTAAAAGTACGCGCTAAATTTTTGTCATGTTTGAGATCGTGCCAATACTAGTACATCGTCAGTCATTATTTGGTGATGTGGCATCTGCATACTTGTCATTCTTATCGTCATCTACTTCCGTACAAACAAAAGTTCCTCTGTCATTTTATGCGTTACATTAGCTTTCTTGTTGGCATTTTTTTTTTCTGGAATTGGTTCTTAAATAAGGAATTGTGGTAGGTTACTGGCAAGCTCGTACTCGTTGCATATTGCTCATGATGATGCGGGTTATGTGGCTAATGGAATTAGGTACTTAACTATCTAAATGCAAAACTAGTTGAGTTTGACGTATAGCGCAGCATTCTGCCAAACCAATTTATCGAACTTTTTCTACAAGCTGTAAAAAACATCCGCTTCCCCGAAAATTCAGACTGGTCATTTACTAGTAATTTTGTTTTGAATTCAGAAACACGCTGGAGATTCCCGCGCTCTGCAAGATGGCGCGCATTTTTGGCGCGCTTCGAACATTCCGTTACTCACACGCTTCTGATTCACTATGTTTTTGACACTCAACTCATTACTATCACGCGTCCGCGGCTGTTGGACTAGATATACATACAATTGCCAGTCACGATAAGAGTAAATTAATCAAGGAAATCATTTTGACAACTTTTCAGGCTACAATGACTTACCTACCTGTTGCAAAGAGCTTTGATGATGTTCTTTAAAAGAACTCAAGTAGATAGGACCTTTTTTACTTCATGACGACCCTCTGAGGCTCTGACCCATCTCAGTCAGGCATACTACCTACATTAAAAAAAACAAATAAAATTCATTTTCACAAACAGCATGAAATAAGAAGAAGAAAAATAAATAAATTATCTATGTAGTTAAACAAAAGTAATTGAAGACAGGTACCTACAGACATGGCTGAGCAAGTTAGCAGGTTAAATAAAAATGATTTCGACATCCACCAGATGAATGGTGTTAAACGCGATGACTAAATTTTAAAGCAATAATTCTTAAAACTAACTTTCTCTGTCAGGTTGAGCCACACATAGATGTTTGCGAGCCGGATCTACAGTCTCTTTCGAGATTTACTCAATGTTTTATTACTAGTAGTTGTACCTACTAGTAACTATGTCTCAACTCTCAATAGATGAGGTCCACGCACCGGTGAGCGATGACTAACTCCTTATCTCACACAAGATGGCTCAAATACTAGAGTACTATACGGAAGTGAATCAATATTTACTCGGAAATGATCGTGATTCACTGTTCCGGATTGAATCACTGTGATCTCAAAACGTTTAATGAATTAAATTCCTATGCGATGCGCGATAGTGTTTATTTTGGCTTGCGCTTGGCGCACGTGTTGCGGCGTTATTCGCGTGAGTAATGCGCAGGCGCCGGTGTTGTCGCGCATGCGTCGTCGTCGTGGGAAAGTGGTCTGTTACAACAAGTGTTATGTGATAATGTGTCACTTTACACAATGTCTTCAGATCATACAACTTCAGATCTTCGTTTTGTTTTGCATCAGTAGTGTTTGCATCTTATGGCACCTATCGATAAAATAGCTCGTAGCAATATTATTTTGTGCGAGCATTTCGATTAGACTTGGTCTGGTTTTAAGTTCTAAGAACGGACGAGACTGGTCGGGGTTTTCCGATATCATAATCACCACTCCAATCAATTTTAAATGTTGATTCATGTTCCAACGATATGAAAAAGTTAAAAGTTTTGGTAAATAAATGATTCAGGAGAAGATAAGAAAAGCCTCAGCTGCCCACAGCAAAAAGTTACCGACAATGTAATTTGCTTTGCAGACGGATAATTTAACAGAGTACCTATTCTTGTAAATAGTGATTAGGTATAACATGCAAGAAATTGTAAAGATGATTGTCGATGTCAAAAGAAGCTCGGCTGGCTGTTCACAATGGTGTGCTGGTGCCTACTCTTATGTATGGCAGTGAATGTTGGGTGTGGCAAACGAAGCATGAAAGTAGGATTAATGCTGTGGAGATGCGTTCTTTGCGAAGCATGTGCGGTGTAACTCTGTATGATAAATTGAGGAATGAGGTTATACGAGAACGTTGCGGTTTAAAAGAAGATGTACTGACAAAAATTGAAAAGAATATGCTAAGGTGGGTCGGTCATGTGGAGAGGATGGATAAAAGTCGATTAACAAAAGGTATTTACAAGGCAGATGTGAGTGGTAATGCCGGAAGGGGACGCCCTAGAAAGACATACACTGATCTTATTGGTGCCGTTCTTCTGAAAGGACAGGTGCGTAGTACTCGTAACCGGCGTGCGTGTATGACCAGATGTATGAATGTGGACGAGGCAAAAGGAGTATGTAAGGATCGTAGCAAGTGGCGTTCTGTGGTTTCTGCCTACCCCCATGGGAAAAGGGCGTGAGTTTATGTATGTTATGTATGTAAATTGTAAAGAGTACCTAACAATAAAGGAATTAATTATTACAAATAATAATATACTAGTTAGATATATAGAGCTGCTGAATAAGGCTACCGTAGCACTAAGCGCCCATACGACTATTTCACATTTTTAATAAACAAAAGTATCGGAATTATAGACAATCTCAATTATACCATGTTACTGTAAGCCATAAAAAAAACTAAGTTCCCTTGGAAGTCACTAATACTAAACTACATAAAACACTACTACATAGCTAAATTAAAAGAACAAAATAATCTAGCATGAAGGTGTTCAATATATTTTTTCTCTTTTCTCTTAATTTGGATGTCGATTGTCAACCCTTGAAGCGCGTGACTTATAAAAAGGCATCTCTATCTGCTCGCTTTTGATTCTCAGGAGTCATCTCATAATTCACAAGCTTGTTAAACACAACGCCTGTCGCATCCCGCACATTAACGTCATTAGCAAATTAAAGCAAAATAAAACAGAGTGTCAACTGCACTTCCCAAATGTCTTGATGTTTAAATCGACCTTTTTATTTTATTTATTTCGTAAATTGGCAGAAACGACATAAATATAAACAAGGTTAGTTTGCTCTGCGCCGGCTTCTCATTGGTCGGTTTCAAACGAAGAACACACCCACACCACACACGAGGCATCGTTTATAAACCTCAGTAAATTAGATTTTTTGTGTTCTTGTAATATTAACAATTTAATGTTATTAATTATTTTATTATAAGAGGAAGGTTGCTGGGGTGACCTTCGTATAAAGGCGCTTACATTAAGAGTGTCAGAATGATTTAATGTAAGATTGTCTGTAAAACCGCACTATATAATGGATTATGCAAATAAGTATCGGTAACTGAGTGGTATAGTTTTTGTCATTAAAATTGTCAAGAGTCATTCAAATGGATTTTAGACTGGAAATAAGTAAAAGATTTCGTGCATTATTTAGACCTTGATGTAGAGTCATGAATTCACGATACAATTTTTTCAGTAATTTTTAACTTGACTGTTGGCAATGGTAATCAGAAGTCGTCTGGCTCACATGCCTAGTGAGTAGTGTTGGTCGTTACTTGCAGTGCCACCTAGGTATCATACGAACATACAGCGACAAAGCACTCCGATGTGAACCATAGTAAAGGTGCAGGTAGCAGATATCGCCTAAATCTGCGTTAAAATGTAGATCCCTCGGATATAAGTTGAACGCAAGGCATGGCGGTTATTCTAAATTTAAACCGTTCAGATAATGGCGGCCGCACATTCGGCGTCGTGTTCTAAGAACCACGAGTGATTCGGCAGCGGCGCGGCGCGGCGGCGCGTCCTTGCGGCGCCTCACGTTACATTATTGAACGTAACAAGCTAAGCTTGGCAACTGTAGGCCATAGGTTAACGAGGGACTAGACGAAATTATTAAAAGCGAGCCTAGCCAATCAGAGGACGAGAATTACCGCGTCGAAGACGTAGACCAACCCGCCGCATCCGTTTCAATTTGGAAAATGCTTCTGCTTTTTTGTTGTTGTTTGTATTAATTAAAATAATTGATTGAGGTCTACCTAATCACAAACAAAAAACATAGGAAGATAATATCCAGGAGGTCGAAAATCGCCACTTTGACAGACCATAATATGAATTACGTTAAAATTCGTAAAATTGTCACAGACGCAGTTCTTTACTACCCATTATGATAGGTCCATGGTAGTTGACAAAAAAAAATCTAATTAGTTCGTCAGACAGATTTCCAAAAAAATTTTTTTATTGGACACATGACATATTTTTTTTTTTTCACGTAAATAAAACAAAAATCAAGACGATACAGTGATTCGAAAACTCGTGTGACGTCACATACTACATTTCTTGACACATCGTGACGTCACAAGCCCATGATCTTTGACGCGTTTTATCTTCGTCAATTTTTATTAATTTGATATAACAAAAAACTCGTATCCAATATTTTTCGATAATCTAAGACGGACTAAACAGAATCATATTTTTTTAGTCAGGGAACATCTCTATTCATATTAGGATCGGCAAAAGTGGCCATTTTAGACCTCCTGCTCATTTTAAAAATACATGAAAGTACGACTGCTGATTTAAAGATCGATATCGATAATACGTTTATGTCAAAGGATATATTTATGCGAAACACATAACTGTGTAGGAAGTGCGTCGAGTGTGGTAAACCACAATGTAACCTAGGTACGTAATACGTACAACCTGCCAAACCTATAGGTATTTAGTGTTGTTGAATCTGTGCGGTTGGGGATGTCCATTTTGTGAACAGCGAGCGTGCAGTTAAAGATCAGGCCAGTTGAAGGTTATTTACATAATAATGAATAATGTGAGGTACCTACGGTTTTGAATTTAAAACATTTAACATTATTTACCTTTTATCCTCAGATGCACGTAAAGTAGAGCATGTAGATCAGATGTAAATTGACGGCACGGTTGGCGCAGTGGCTGAGCGATTGGACTGCTGCGCTGCAGGTCGCGGGTTCGAGCCCCGCACGGAATATTATTTTTATGGCCTACAGATTCGGGTCTGGGTATTTGTGTATGTGAGTTTAAATGTTTGTGAACGCACCCAGGGTACAGGAGAACGACGCCTGTCGAGGCTGCTGGTTGTCCGCAAGGGATACCGCGGCCTCGACATGAAGGGCGAAGAAGGAACATGGGTGGTTTTTAGTCAGTAGAAGTCTGACACTCCCTTTCGCTCTGCCCAAGAGCGGGAGGGGTTATTTGATGATTTCCAACCCCCCAAAAAAAAAAAAAAAAAGGGTACAGGAGAAATCCCTAGTGTGGGGAAACGATTTAAAAAAGATAGCTTATACAGAGTGGAAGAGACACAGCGCTAAAACGGTTCCGACGGAACATTTATATTGGGGGGGTTCCGAATGATGTACTGAGGACGTGGCAACGGTTTTGTTCCTTCCATCTTATTAGGACGTTCATTCAGTATTGTGAAGGTTGAAACCACGAATCTGTGTGAATGCGATGAACTGAAAGACTACCGAATGGAATTTGATACGGTTTTCACCAATAGACGAGGTTGTTGGTGGCTGATATGTTGACGATTGTTGAAGATGTCTCATGTTGGGGAAAATCATGCTGACTGGAAGTTTTACTGGCATGCGTCGCGTGTACTAATAGAGTTGTAAAAAAAACAATTAATTACGGAATTAATCATCATAAAACGATCTATAAAACTGTTAAATATCTTAAAACAATGTAAGTAGGCATACGTGTATGCTGTGCTACCTACCTGAATATGAAATAATCACAAGTAAACTTTTATTTTTGTCTGATATGTCCTGGCGCCATTTAAATGATCGTTACGAGTATATTTTATTGCTTTTATAAGCATTTTAATATTATGTTCGACACAAATGATCTTGCGGTCAATAAGCTGAGTAATTGAAACAAAACAAAATATTAGAATACTTCGATAGACCACAGCAAATCAAATCATTTTACCTACACCTATACAAACACTGCTTATAAAATCAGATGAAGTTCCATGCTGTTTCTTTTTTTAATATAATTTAATTTAAATTCAATTAAATTACAAGGGCTCCACGGTTTCTCTGGCTTTCCCCGCACCGTAGAGGGGTCGCGCCGGGGTGCACATTAGCATAGATGTTAGGGGTGAGGAGTCGCGCCCGCAGCCTGTCGCCTGTCATAACACGGGATTTCAAGGGATTTGTATGATGAACTGCAACCCTTGACGGGGTCGCTCCACTTACCGCACTCAGCCGGGGTAAACGCGACTTATTTTGAAATGTTTGTGAGACTCGTAGATACAATTATGTATTTTAATGAAGTCATGTCTGTATTGCAAATTATTAAGTATCATTGATTTAGATCAGAATTTGTCTATACAGGGTAGAACCGTGGAAGGGACATAGACTACGACGCATAACGGTTACCACGTCAATTAAACGGGTCCTGAATAGCGTTGAAAGAAGCCGGAAAGATTCTCGTTTCTTTCCAATGCCGTTGTGTTTTCAATGTAACTTTCGAAAGTTTCAAGAACATTGGCCAGTATAAATTGATCGAAAGATTCATACTTAAAAGTATGTATTAATATTTCAATGCAACAATCGAAAGATTCCATTTTTTTTCGAAAGATTCGTACTGTGAATTTTTTAATGCAACATTCGAAGGATGCGAAAAAAAACGAGAACATATATTTTTCCGGAAAAAAACAAATTGAAACTTTCGGCATTTTCAACGCTAGTCCTCAATGATAAGATACATTTACGTAGGTACCTACGTGTTAACTGTTTTTGCGTCAATGTTCTCTTCCACCCTGAATGGTTCTATTAACTTACATTTCAACATTATTGTAATTAATAACAAAAATAATTTGCGCGTCTGTCTGAGAGGTCAAATGCTTTGATTTAAACTATAAAATACAATGCAAATATATGTAACAGACTCTCAGCTACTTACTTCTAATTATAATTATGCTTTAAATTACCATAATGGAGGCCCATCAACGACCGTCGGTGATTAGGTCCGCTTCGGTATAGTCACATAAGGATACAGCTTACTATAATAATAGTGGAGATCACCTGTCGTGTGCTCCCGACCGGATTCCTCTGCTTTCACATTCCCGCACCGCCGTGGAGTGGCGAGCGGCGCGGGCGCAGGCTGCCGTGAATCATCGCGCGGAATGCGGCGCGTGTGAACCTTCCTCAGGCATTGCGGCTGCGATAGATACCGGGGACATTGACTTTCGCGCTATTTCTACATATGCATAGAACGAGATCAGAAAGGTACAATTAAATTAATCACCTATGTCAATGTGATCGTAACGGAACTTTTGAATTATCCGCAACATCTAATAGGGCACTGTCGTTCAGCCATAATATACGATGGATCGATAAGAAACATTACAATAAAAGTGTGAGTACATCACATTCACCCAACCATCCGACCCAAGTCGTAACATGTAACGCCCATCTCAAGACAGCTTGTGTAACCGTGGGATATGTAGCATTCCAGATTAAATAATACATATTGATGATACCGGTAATTCTGCATTTTTGGCGAGGACGATCGTTAATGTCGGTGATTCATTCCTATGATATGAGTGGAATGAGATAGTTAGCATTCTCGTGGACTACTTACTTACAAGAACCTTTCGCCAAGAAATGTTGCTTGATTGGTTGTTGATAAGTTTTCTGAACTGAGCACCAGATGAAGAAACATCATTTGCTTGACTTTTTCTCAAACTACGTTAAGCTAAGATATTGTCGGTCTTCGGAATGTACGTTAAGTCGTGGTTTAGGTTTGTGAACCTTTGTAGATATTTGACACTACGGATAGTGATAGATAGGAGCTGTCTGATGCAATTACGGGTAATAGAGAAGTATGAAAGAATAATACAAGCTAGTCAGTGGCCCGAAAGCCTGACAACCAGCCTATCAACCAGTTACTGGGATTGTGAAGTTCAAAAAGTCATTAGGTTCATGTAAAACGTTTATAATCAGTTTAATGTTGAAGTGGAAACCGTCCTTAACATATTAGTAGGAATAATACTAGACGATGACGGTGAGGATCTCTTACTTAATTAGGAGCATGCGATGATCCCATTTACATTGGTATAACATCACTGTGACAGTCACTATCGGAAATACGACTAAGACGACAGTCTTCACGAATAAAACCAATTAAACCACGACCTTGAGGACCCTAGATAGGTAGACATGTAATTTGTCTGCGACCTAACAAATACCCAGTGATGTAGGTCGTCTGAGCCAAAACACTGCAGTTCCTAGTATTGGACAGCCACTGTTTATTAAGGACATGCTATCTCCTGGCGCCGCTGCGACTGATAACATTTCCGCGAAAGAATTTGTCTCTAGCGCTTAAATACGTAGTGGACTGGATTCTACACCTGGCCTTGTATTCATTTAATGACGTACTGATTGATAGCGTAATTAGATAATTTACAATCCACTAGCACAAGTCGCTTTACTCTTTTCATATAACCACTGGAATAAGATTTATGAATACAGAACATGTAAACTATGAAATGAACGCCCTGAAAATAATTGAAATAAAGTTTTCCGATGAACTAGGGAAATCTTCGGAAAACTATTAAAGTAAAGTTCTTATCAGCTGTCAAAGTGATACCGATGGTGAAGATTGTAAGTTTGAGAGTGTATATTTCAGTAAAGTGACACTTTTGAAGATATTGTCCTGGACACAACTTGTTTGTATTGATACCAGCTATGAGTTTTATACGTGACTGTTATTTTTGAAATAAAGTAAATTGGCGGAAACTATCCAAGTCAAGCTTCACTCAAAAATATTCCAACGAAACCAATATTTAACCTAACAAATTTCAGAGGAAAACTTACCCATCTTTTCTTGCAAAATACGACTGATGTTATATTAGCGTCCAGGCGATCGTATTTAATCTAATTGTTACATTATAATTACGAAGTCTTCCTGTATCCGTGTCACAAGAATATGGTGGGTGGTAGGGGGCGCGGGGGGCGCCGTGGTAGCGGGGCGGGCTGCCACAGGCCACACCTGCCGGCCGAGCCCCGCCTCCGCGCTCGTACTCAATACTTGAGACAAGCCAGACTGCCTGAGTTACGAGAGGCAGAGTGTGGGAGTTGCGTGTTTATGGTTTAGCACCTCCGCTCGAAACCATTTATAAAATGATTGAAGATTAGTCTGGTATAAACTGCTATGTAATTACATACTTAATACATTATCGCGTGTGACGCGAAAAAGCTATACTAAACAAATGATTAAAATGGACCAATAAAACATTGCAATCATTTTTCTAAATGTAACCAATTAAACACGTAACCATATAGCTCATAATAGCAATAGCACAGCTACGGCGTAGCGCTACGCTGTCGTAGCACCATTGAAGTTAACTACATAGTTCAACAAACAACACCGTGTTTGTTTTACGACAGTTTCAGTTAAAACAAATCGCTGCCACCTATGACTTACGTCGCAGACAGTGTTTCTAAGAAGGACCGTAATGTCCGCCATCATTGATCCCGGAGCGCGGCAACCGCAGACGAGCGGCGACTGTCGCGCGTCGCCCACGACCCACAGTTATAGCACTGAGTGTACACTATCCAGGCATTATGTCACAGTTATAAGAACTCTGTGCTCGTAAATAATATGCAACCATTCGACAAGACATCTTCATTATCTGAAGGATCGGTTCATAAGTGGACCGACCATAAGTAAATTATTGCATTTTCTTTGCCTGTAGGCAAGCTACACTAATTTTTTGATTGTCTTCGGTCTTCTTTTTTTTTAACCGTGTGGTTAGTTCCTAACCTGGTGTCAGAGTTCTTAAGCCGCTCATGGGCCTCTGACTTGGCTTTACATGCCGTTGAGAAAAATCAGATTTCTCACGATGTTTTTGCTTCACCGAAGCAAGTGATAATTATACAATACACACATGAATCCGTATTTTGCGGTGATTTATCACGCTGAAGTTAAATAACGCGTTCAATACTGTTATCCCTAAATGTCATCATTGGTTATTCATAATTACCCTTTACTTAGTAAAACACTTAACACACTGATAAACATAATGAAATAATCACTACCACAAAGTTAGGGTCCGGTCGTATTGAGTCATCTATTAGTTAGCACGACCCGCCTTGAACACAGCTTTACGAGATAATGGCCTCCTCCCTCTTTAAGTCCTTATTATTACTTTATAGGCCTTAAATTAATAAGTGACACGTTGTTTTATTAACGACCCATAACATTGGGGTCTGATTGTGGTTCGATTCCTGTAACCGACCGCCCCGCATGGAACCGATCATGATTGGGTCCGGATGCGGCGATTTATCGCGAAAGGGGTTTAATCGGTGAGTTTACCTCTACAAAAGATTTGTTAGGATTGCTCAAATGATTAGCTGTGAAGATCACGCAATAAATAATACTTAACGAATAAAATGTGAAGGTTTGCTTTTTGCTATACAATGTGCCTTAGGTGATCGAAACAGGGAGTCATAACAATATAGGTGAGTAATGTAGAATTGCAGAATATTCATAGAAATCTACACAGTATTAGACATTTTAGATATCTGCAAATAAATATTGATGCACGTATTTCATGTAAACAAAAAAATATACTACAAACTTAAAGCAAACACTTAGGGAGGAAACCTATAACATCCTCATTTCTTACAGTTCCCCACGATCAGCATCACCCAACCCACTTTCTCATCCCAAATAAGCGTCTTTATCAGAAACAATAATTCAATAGCCAATAAATCTGACCCTGCGACCTTCCCATCAGCGCTATCTCTCCTGACGCCGTCATTACTTGACCTGTCTCCCGAGGATCAGGCTATCACGCCAGGGGTGCGGGGCGCGCTATATTGGGCGCGCGCGGCGGGAAGCCATGCATTATGTATGGCCGGCGCGGTGGCGCATGCATTATGGAACAACCCCTCTACTTATCTGGCTTTCATTAAATTGTCACCGAATTGTTTTTTTAAGTAATGTGTTTGTTTGGAGTTCAACTGTTAAATGGGTTTACTCAGAACTACGCGTAGTGTTAGTCTGCAGAGCGTGATGAAACGGTGTAGCAAAACATTGTAAGGAAACCGCCTTATGTCCTAGTTCATTCTCGTACTTATGTGACAACTACCTACGCGCAGTGGATGCGAGTGGTAGGATACGGCGCTCTCTCTGTCACGGAGAGAGAAGGCATGTTTCCTAGTAGTGCGAACATTACAGGGCGATTATGTAAAAGAAACGGCATACATCTTCTTGACGATTTCACAAACGATTACTCATGAGCTGCCATTTCATTCGCGAATGAGTGACGCATGTCTTGACATAATCTGTGTTGCGTGTTCATGAATTAGTTTACCAATAATATCTCCCAATTCGCAGGAAGTTGCGAAACAAAATAAAAGGTAGCAGTAATTGTAGCTAAGTATACATATATAGGCTCACCCAACAGCATGATACAAGAAGTGCCGCAGGCGACAAACGTGCTCAATGCCGATATATTATTAACAATATCCTCTCATGTCCTCCTTGTGTGGTCCTTGGTGCGACGGTTTATCTTTTGAGGCATCACGACTGTATTCACCGGAAAGGGTTAACTGAGAATTGAGAATTCAGATGACGGAAATTAAAAGTTGAGTAAAAGCAAGACTACTGTTGAAAATAGAAGTTTCCACGTTCACGTTGTGTAACACGTTACAGCCGACCGCATGCTGTACGGGCTTCATTCACCTCTCACTCGACCACGGAGGTACTTATTTTAATCCTCATCATGTAAATAAACTCACAAATCTTTACCCGTCTTTGTGTTTCTGACGCACGTCCTGCTCATTAATTTATTAATCTGTATTTGTAAACCTACACATTCTACAGAATACTATTAAACTAATATACGTAATGTAAGCGCTCCCACGTTTATGTCAAAACATTTCTTCAGTGAATATGCACGTAGGAAGAACCACAAACAAGTTTTGATGAAAATTTACAATACAACATCATCCAGAAATGCAGCGAGGTGGTAAACATCCGTGTAGTAAACAACATGAGTATTTTCATTCAGGATCTCGATAATTATAGATTTCTCTGAGTCAAATTCTATCTATACCTGAATCTCAATTTCAGAGTTTGGATTAGTGCCTGTTTGACGGCAATAGGCTTGCCACGTCTTCGACTACACGGCTTAAATGTGACTTAACCCAGGTTAGCCTACTATCCTATATGTAGGACAGTAGAAATATTAAATGTGGTCTATAACACTTTTTTTTCTACCTTTCTAGAATATATACACATATGAGAACATAGATAATACGGTAACATAGATAGGTACAACTCCTTTTCAATAAAAGTTAGCTGAGGCAAATCAGCTCAAAAAACAGTCCGTCTAAGGAGATGTGACGGGCAGCCTTCACCAGCTTCTAGTGTGTGTGGGAGCTGTGTGGAGAAACAAACTCTCTTGCAACACCTCCATTCTTTAATTTACAAGAATTTGTTTGTAAAATCTGAAAATAGGTAAGTAGGTACGCCTTCTCTTTAATTTCCAACAAAACTCTAGTGACAATAATCGACGCGGAACCAACACAATCGCGACCTCCATCTCGAGCCGCGCTTGTAATATCGAATGTTCCGTTAGAGACAGTGCTCAACAGCTCAACAGCTCAATAGCTCAACCTCTCACAGCTCACCGTCTCAGCGTGATGTCTTCATTACTGTGTCACCCGCGCGGGGCTAAGCCACCCTCACTGACACGAGGTACACCGGATTTACTGCGACGGTGTGCGACCATATTTATATAAATTTAATTTACATTCTTATGAAAATATAAATTAAATTTTATTGTGATAGGTAAGTCACTTAGAGTCGATTGAAAATATTTTTATGTCAAAACCACTGGCTGTTGTTCAACGCCCCTAATCATTACAGAGGTACAAGCGTGTCAATTTTAATAAAGGTTTGCCAAAATTCTGCAAAAATTTGATTCACTTCATAAATCAAGAGAAAATATTTTTTTTTGTCACTTATTTAAAAACTTAGAACTGAAAATCATTTTATTAAGTCAGTTTATACGTCGCACAATATCAGATCTCTGGCCGGCGCGCGACACATTACACCCCGCCCGCCCTCGTCGATGGGCGGGCGGCGCCTCCGGGTCTCTTCCGCCACACTCGCGCGCTTCCGGTGCCGCATCCGGTCGCATATCCGGCTTGTGCGACCTGTTCTTAGATATTTTACCAGTGAATATAAAGACATTGAGAAAATTTTGTATTATTTTAGAAAATGATTACTGTGAAAACCTAAACGTTGTTTGTTGTGAACGTTGTTATTTAATATGAGACAGTGCAGTGAGAGCATATTGCTAACACATTATTTAGTAATGTTACTGAACTATAGGAATATTTCTGTATTATGTGAGCAGTTGTAATTAGTGATGTTGTGGCTAAGCACGAGTGAGCACCGCCGCTTCCAGCATCTGTATCACGGTAAACATTACATTTTACTGTTTATTTGTGTCTGTAGTAAATCGTACTATTAACTTAAATCTCACTTCTGTATCGAGTCTGGTTCTTCTAACCAAACAGACAGATGTGTTGTTGGGGAGTTTGTTCCGCTACTTCTTCTTTCCAGCTAAAACACTGGGATGTGTCGAAGGGTGGGCGTTTTGGGGGACTGTCTCTTGTAAATAAATAAAGTAAATTTTGACGTTCGATATCGGCCTAGTTTGTGGAGGTCAGATAGGCAGTCGCTCCAAATAAAACACTGGTATTCAGCTGCATCCGGTTAGACTGGAAGCCGACCCCAACATAGTTGGGAAAAGGCTAGGTAGATGATGATGATATCAGCCTAGTTTGAATAAATGACTTTTGATTTGATTTTACTTTCTCTACATACAGCAGCTAGTAAATTAGTTAAATGTCACAGGATTCCTATGCAGAGAGAGCAGTCTGAACCTCTCGTTCCAGAAGCATGTAATGTTGTATAAAGTGAGAACTTGGAAAGAGTTTCTGAAAGTCGTTCCTTCTTCTTCTTTAGTGCTCAACGTCGTGTCAGAGCTTTTAATGCCGCTCATGGACCTCCGACTTGATTTGACACACCGTCGAGAAATATGTCTCAGGCATGCTGGTTTCCCGTCGTGGCTGCGGATTGTTCGCAAGAGATACCGCGGCCTCGACATGAAGGGCTAAGAAGGAACATGGGTGGTTTTTAGTCAGTAGAAGTCTGACACTCTCTTTCGCTCTGCCCAAGAGCGGGAGGGGTTATTTGATGATTTTCCACCCACCATAAAGAAAAGGCATTCTGGTTTGGAAGCAAATGATAATAGGGGATCGGACTGAGTCAAATAAATATGATTCTAATTAGTCCGTCAGTTAGATTATCGAAAAATATTGGATACGTGTTTTTTGTTTTATTAAATTAATAAAAATTGACGAAGATAAAACGCGTCAAAGATCATGAGTGGGGGTTTGTGACGTCATTTGTAGGTAAAAAATGTACTCGTATGTGACGTTTTCGAGGAGTTCACGAGTTTTCGAAGCACTGTATCGTCTTCATTTTTTGTTTATGTGAAAAAAGAAAATAAATGTGTTCAATATTTTTTGGAAATCTATCTGACGGACTAATTAGTTTTTTTTTGTCCGATCCCCTATTATAAAATACGGGTAAAGGTATTGTATGTACGTAGAGAATTTAATTATAGTGTTTAATGTGTGAAAATTTTTATTATTGCCGATGGGAAATTTCACCGGGGGTAATTTATAGCCCATCCCTCTCATAGAGAGGAGCCCTGAGTCCCAGCAGTGGGAACATTATAGGCATGATGATGGCTACTTGTTAAATATGTATCTGTTTCACAAATTCCGTTTGCGGGATAGAATATTAATCTTTAGTGGACAGCTACTTAAACATTTACGGATATTACTTTATAAAACATATTGTTGCGTCATAAATAAAAGGTATATTGAATATTTTTACAAAAGTAAACAATGCAGATACCGAGGTTATATCAGTACAGCTTATATTAGCTACTGAATTAGAATTGTTATTAAACGTAGGACACCCCACTGTCAATACAGTGTAGTTGTCACATGATTCTTAAATAATTTTTCAAAAACATATTTTGTTTTTTAACCGACTTCAAAAAAGGAGGAGGTTCTATGTTCGTGTGTATGTATTTTTTTTTTTTTATGTATGTTACCTGATTTCTCCTCCATTTGTGAACCGATTCTCAAAATTCTTTTTTTATTTGAAAGAGTATACTCTTGAGGTGGTCCCATTGAAATTTGGTGAAGATCTGATCCTGATCTTCGGAGATATACAATAGAACTCTTCAAAAATAGACGGCAAATCTGTCGTGATTGCTGCAATCGCTTGGATGTTTATTGTTTATACAACATCATGACGTAACATCACGCCTGTATGATCTGAGGGGGTACGCAGATGTGTACACCCAGATTTGGACAGTAAGATATTATGTAATGTTTCATTTATTGGGGATAAATAAAACCTATTATTTGTTTGGGAACAACTCATCATCATCTGCCTAGCCTTTTCCCAACTATGTTGGGGTCGGCTTCCAGTCTAACCGGATGCAGCTGAGTACCAGTATTTTACATGGAGCGACTGCCTATCTGACCTCCACAACCCAGTTAATACTAGGTAATACGATACTCTTTGGTAAGACTGGATGTCAGAATTTCAGGTCACTGACTACCTGTAACGACTGCCAAAGATCTATATGGCAGCCGGGACCAACAACTAAAAATGGAAAAATAAAAAACTTTTTGGCAAAAAATAAAACCGACATCAAAAAAAAACAAACAAAAAAAAAACACAAAAAAGCGAAAAATAATTTTAGCTTCAGAAGCCGGTGACAAAAACACCAAATCAATCAAACAAAGGTCAAGCTTCAGAAGCCGGTGACAAAAACACCAAATCAATCAAACAAAGGTCAAGCTTCAGAAGCCGGTGACAAAAACACCAAATCAATCAAACAAAGGTCAAGCTTCAGAAGCCGGTGACAAAAACACCAAATCAATCAAACAAAAGTCAAGCTTCAGAAGCCGGTGACAAAAACACCAAATCAATCAAACAAAGGTCAAGCTTCAGAAGCCGGTGACAAAAACATCAAATCAATCAAACAAAGGTCAAGCTTCAGAAGCCGGTGACAAAAACACCAAATCAATCAAACAAAGGTCAAGCTTCAGAAGCCGGTGACAAAAACATCAAATCAATCAAACAAAGGTCAAGCTTCAGAAGCCGGTGACAAAAACACCAAATCAATCAAACAAAGGTCAAGCTTCAGAAGTCGGTGACAAAAACACTAACCTTGACTTTTGTTTGATTGATTTGGTGTTTTTGTCACCGGCTTCTGAAGCTTGCCCTTTGTTTGATTGATTTGGTGTTTTTGTCACCGGCTTCTGAAGCTAAAATTATTTTTCACTTTTTTGTGTTTTTCTTTTTGTATTTTTTTTGTTTGTTTTTTTTGTGAACAGATTATGAGTCAACACTATATTTGTAAAATTGTAATAATACAATAAAAATTGTGTATGTTTTATGCATATATATATTTTTTTTTCTCTCTCTTGTTATTGCAATCTGTCCAGGAGACATTCAATAATACTTAAGTGGTGATGGTTGGTATGTGAGGTACAGGTCCAGTGACATGCCCTGTTATAAAAATATGTTATATTAAGTCTTGAGGGACTCTTTTCTTCAGTCTCCTCACGCTTGGAAATATCGCAGCTGCAGTCTGTCTTTCTATTATGTTGTAACTCTCTCCTTTATTTCCTCTTTTACGGTTTTGATGCCAAGCTCTCGATGAAGTCTTTCATTAGTGACATACCATGGTGCGTCAACTATCATCCTTGCATATTTAAGACACGAATCATGGGTTTTTACTGAATGGCCCCAAATCAGTGGATATTTCTCTATAACAAGAACGGCAAACAGAGACTGTGCAACTAAGGTCACAAGAAAGTACGCCAGTAACTGCATCATTCCGTAAACAGATGCATTGTAATAAGATAACATTGAATGCAGTCACCCGTATGAAACGACCGTGTCTAGCAAACGTCTGCATGTAATGAGGATGAAGTTAAGTATGACATCACCCACAACACCTATTCTACCTACAATCATCGGGTTACACAAGCACTGAGATTGTTCTCCACGTGTATATGTCATCGCCGCATCTAAAAGTATGGCCGCATCAAAAATGTACCTAGTCCTACATCATCTGCCTAGCCTTGAGCTTTTTCCCAACTATGTTGGGGTCGGCTTCCAGTCTAACCGGATGCAGCTGAACACCAGTATTTTACATGGAGCGACTGCCTACCTGACCTCCACAACCCAGCTCATACTGGGTAATACGATACCCTTTGGTAAGACTGGTTGTCAGACTTTCAGGTCACTGACAACTTGTAACGACTGCCTAAGATCTACATATGGCAGCCGAGACCAACAGCTTAACATGCTTTCCGAGGCACGGTGGAAACTCGGTATGTAATGGGCCGTCACCCATCCACTGACCAACCTAGGCAAGCGCGGCTTAACTTAAACATCGATCCGAGTGGCAGTTATTATTAAGCCACGATCTCCTCTTGTTGTACCTAGTCCTACATATAGTGAATATATGATGATGTCGTTGGTCTAGTAAGCGGCATGGCTGCTTTATGCAGTGACTGTAAGTAAAGGAATAATAACAGGATATGAAACCGGGAATTACCACTTATCTCATTCTCAGCTGAATTCTAAAGGCTTAAGACATTGACGTAGTCTTTGTGTGACCACTTTAGGGGCGTTTGCTGTTTTGTAAAGGTTTACAGAAATGACAATATGTAATAAACCATATTACAAGGTTTTCATGTCGATGTCAGGTTAAACCGCGGGTTACCTGTGGTTTTTAGACAACGTGAACATTATTTAGCAGTTCTTCTCCTTCGTCGTGTCGATGATTCCCTTTGAGTCTAAGGAGTCATTTTATTTTTTATCTATCAAATAGTGAATGCCTCCTGCTGTTAAAAATTGTAGCCGAATATAATAATTCTTTGTTTCATGTTTGTGAATGTAAAGTCTGCGAATGAAAGTGAAATTGTCAATTCCAGTAATACCTGTGACTAACAATGCCACGTCATATTTGTTACAGATCCGTATGGCGCGCTGACGGGCTGCGCACGCGCCACCGGCGGACAGGTGCAGCTGTGGCAGTTTCTTCTGGAGGAACTAGCCGCGGGAGCGCCCGGAATCTGCTGGGAGGTAAGCAGTGTGCTCGGACAAAGAGCTACTCAGAGCTACAAGTGCTAGTGCACAGAATTTTATTCAATATATTTGCAAGCGGGATTTGAATGGAACAGTTCATTAAAGGATGGTATGGCAAGAAAGGAGCTGTGGCTAATGAGATGACAAGTTATAGAGAAGTATGGGAGAAAATCACATGCTACGCTGATCCCTTTTTTTTTTTTTTTTTTTTGGGTGGGTGGCAAATCATCAAATAACCCCTCCCGCTCTTGGGCAGAGCGAAAGGGAGTGTCAGACTTATACTGACTAAAAACCACCCATGTTCCTTCTTAGCCCTTCATGTCGAGGCCGCGGTATCTCTTGCGAACAACCCGCAGCCCCGACGGGCGTCGGCCCTTGCCCCTAACGTGTTGCTGACATGTATTTGAGGCGCGCGTGGAACACGAACGCGCCGTCGACACGGCCTGTCATCGTCATAAGACGGACGGACGACGAGCTAGCCCATCACTCACTGTCCACAGGCCCGCGTCTAAGGTAGCCGGACGCCATCACTTGGTCCTCGACGCCCGGAGCGCCTCCCGCGGCGGCTGGGACGAGAGGTTCAATGAATTGGGATGAAGGCTAGAGAATGATGATGATATTTCAATGCAAAAGAACGCGCTGCAGTCCGCCGGATAAAAAATGTTTAAGAGTGTGAAGGAGGGTTTTTGGAAGGCAACGCATCCGGCACAAACTTGCTTCAGTCTTTTAAATATGCTACCATTTTGGGATAATCGGCATTTATATAAGTAATAATTACCAGTTGGCAAACGTGAATATAGTCCCTGCAAATTTAGTCATATTTTATCAAAAGCAGGCCCATTTAAAAAAGAGCCGACGACATTTGGAATTGCAGTTTTTTTATGTTCTTTCTGTCGTTCAACAACGACACGAAGCTGCTTCTTTATCCGATATCTCGGAGTTTGTGTAGGTAGCAGAGCTTGGTAAGAACAACGTAGTTCAGTTTCTCATTCAAATAACTCAACAACGTTTCTCAAGATATTCCTTCTGTAAGTAATCATTTGAAAGCCCCAATGAGTGTGATTGGCCTACAAGTCGCCGTCACATATAAATGGGGTTATCAGAATACGTTGGTGGTATTGCATTGTTCTTTGCCACATCAGAACGTAGTTCGCAGAAACGTTTCTCGTGAACTTCAGGACATAACTGCTGTGTGCCGTGCAGTAACTATTTAATAAACCTATTTTGTTGTCCCCTAGGGTCCTCCGAACGAGGGCGAGTTCCGTCTGTCAGACCCGGACGAGGTGGCGCGGCGCTGGGGCCGGCGCAAGCAGAAGCCCAACATGAACTACGACAAGCTGTCGCGCGCGCTCAGATACTACTACGACAAGAACATCATGAGCAAGGTAACGCACCATGTCGCAACTGCTTAAACGCTATTGCAATAATAGACCAGGGCTAAAACCAGACCAGGTCTAAAATGGCCACTGTAGCAGATCATAATATGAATTGAGTAAAAAGTGTAAAATGGTCACAGACGCAGAACAGTTACTATTATAAAAGGTCCAAAATGTTATGCCCACCCCCACTTCCCGACCTCAGATCGCCCATAAATTATTTTCCCTTCATTTTCTATTCCTTTTCCAAAGGGGTTTCATCCTACAATTATATTTTTCACTTTTATTTAACATTTCCAGTAACGGTCCATAAAAGCTTTTTAACAAAAAAAAAAATAACCGACTCAAACACGAACTGATAAGCGAAAAATAAAAAACGATTTAGTTTACATAAGCTTTAAAGTTAAAGTTAGAAATTAATTTCGAGCCAAGAAAATTAAGCATGAATTGATTGAAGTTTGATTGATTTTTGCCATGTAAATCAAGTCAACTTTTTTATGTAAAAGTTATACATCGGTATACGGATTAAATAGGAAACCTCCTTCTTTGTTCGTTGGTTAAAAACGATGTCACTATTTTTATAAAAAGTGGCACCATCTATTGCTTAAGGCTGCTTTTCCACCAGAGATGTGCTATGCAGCTATGCTGCGAAGATGTAGTAGCTAAGCTGTGAAACTATGTTACCATTTCCACTGATACTAAGCTATGTAGCGGTGCGAGTAAGATGTGCTATGAAGATGCGCCGCCGCAAAGTAGCTGCGCGAGGAAGATGCGCAGCTCGAGCTATGCGATGAATCGGTAGTAGGGAAGCGGCTAGGTCGGCCATACTGCAGGTACTCTGCTCTGCACATAGCTACAAGTCAACACTCGTACCGACCCATAGCAGGCATCCATAGGACGTATCTATAGCACGCATCCATAGCACACATCCATAGCACGCATCCTTCCATATAAAAACATAGCTTAGTTGAATCCGTTTCCACCAGTGCTAAGCTATGTACACCAATGAATATGATTGGTGGATGTCAAACGCATCCATAGCAACTTAGCATAGCACATATCTGGTGAAAAGCACCCTTAAAAGGACTTAGAGGAGTGGCATTCCATAAGCGATAACGTTAATCGAGTAGTCTAAATGTGTTTCTAGTGTGAAGCTTAGTGTTAGTCGTGTTGAAAGTACGTTGCTGAATTATGAAACACTGTGAAAACGTCTGTGTCGCTACGCACCACCAGCTAGAGACCCTTTTCGGGGGGGGGGATCATCAAATGAATCCTCCCACTCTGGGCAGAGCGGTAGGGAGTGTCAGACTTCTACTGACTAAAAGCCACCCATGTTCCTTCTAAGCCCTACCTATCGATGTTGTCCATAACTTAGTTTTTGCTTAATTCGAGCTGTTTATAAGTTCATTGGAATATCGCAATACAATGTTGAATCATTCCCCTTGTGGTTAGGTTTTCCTAAAATCTTTAAAAAAAAATTGTTAATTGATTGAAAAAAAAATTTTAGACAAAAATAGTAATGACGATCAGTTATAAGTAAACAGGAGAAATGTTCTCCTATTCCTTTAGGGAACTCCCCATTATACATGACGTATGTATGTACAGCTCTGCCTAACCCTTTTGGGAATACAGGCGTGATGTTGTGTTTAATATTAAGCCTCTAATGTGTTTACTGATAGTGTCGTGTCTTCCTGCAGGTGCACGGCAAGCGCTACGCGTACCGCTTCAGCTGGGCGGGGCTGGCGGCGGCGTGCCAGGCGCAGGCGGGCGACGCGCCGCCCTACTGGCACTACCTGCCCAACGCCGCGCATGCGCCGCCCCACGCACACCCCCCCGCACCCCCGCACGGACACGACCCCGCGCCGACCACAACGCAGTAGTGCCACGTAGCCACGTAGCAACGCTACGGCGTAGAAGAAAGTGCTACGGCGTAGCGCGTAGCTCTACAGTGCTACGTCACTTCCTTGAGTGACGCACGTATGTGTATCGTTGAATCTTGTTCTTCTGTGTATACAAGTACAGTACAATATTGTGCATCAGTGTATATCATGTGTGCTCATCAATTATTATTCACACCACAGTATTATCGGTCTACAAACAAACCTCTGAAACAGGGTTTGTCAAGGAGATAATTTTTCATTGTTGTTAAAAGTATGGACTCTCAGTAAGAACTATTCTGTCTGTCACACCAAATAATGTATGTATTTCGTGTAGAAATCGTATTCGTAACTCGTTTGTAAAGTGTAAATGTATTAGTCGATCAGTTCCCAGTAAACAATAATAATTATATGTCGGCGATTTTGTACAAATATTGCCACCAAATATTGGCTATTCGTTGTATCATTGATATTATAATTAGTAAGTTAAATGGCCGATTTCGCCAATGATTATGCATTTTCTTTTATTTGCTGTCGATGACATTTTCTTTACAGTGAAGATGCTGCCACGTTTAGGTGAGATGTTCGCGTTTAGTTAAAATGGTGAAATTGGCAGAAATATAGTTGTGATATCGACATTGTATAGTTATGTGGTATAATTTATATAAGGGCGGTAGCTTAGTTCTACTGATAATAAGTGTTTGGAATTTTGTAGTGTCGCAGCCCTGAGCTGCCGCGCTTTTGTTGTTTAAAACTACACAATCTCTTGTGTTTCTTAGTTGCACAAGCGCTTCATGATCGTATTTTATTCATTACCAGCAACCAGCCCCTGCTTCGCAAGGCGCGTACCCATCGTGCCCACAACTATATTTTAAGCTACAACCAACTTCACAATATGTCTTTAATTGAAATCAGTTGGTTTGTTCCGAAGATTAACGTGTACGAACATAGTGACACCGTGACACGTGATTTTCATAATATTGTAAAAAAAAAAACAAAATAATGCCAGCGTAATATCGTGCGCTAGCAACAGACTGCTGTAGTTCTGAGCCAGTTTCTTCTTGAATGCTGTCTTGTAAATCTGTTCAGTAAATACTGTTGTTTATTAACTTTCTGTTAAGTTAGTTACAGTATTTTTTTTGATTAGTTACTTCACTTCATAGATTTATTTAAGTTTGTTAGAGAACTGCCTTTGTCGCATTTTGATACTACATCCTCCTACTAATATTATTATAAATGCGAAAGTGTGTTAGGATGTATGGTTGGATGGATGTATGTTTGCTACTCGTTCACGCAAAAACTACTGAACGGATGTGGATGAAATTTAGAATACAGATAGTTTATAACCTGGATTAACACATAGGATACTTCTTATCCCGGTAGTATGATCCCGTGGGACAATTATCGAACTCCACGCGGGCGAAGACGCTGGCACAAGCAAGTAATATTATATGTATTGTTTCATATCATCTTGTACATATCTTCGTAATATTCTCTTGTATGTATGTAGTTGTAGGTGCTTATAATTTAGGTCGTGACATCTCTGCGAAGCCTTCACGGTGTTAATGTTACCTTTTTTAATGTAATCTTATTTTTCCTCTAGTGTTTCTACGATATTTTTATTTTCTATTAAAATAAGGTACAGTCGAACAAGCTAATAAGTATACAGCCAGCTAACTTGTATTTACTTTTAAGATTATACAGAAACATTTAGAGACTGATCACAGTCGCTTAATGCGAAACACTATAAACAACAAAATTGCAACCAATATTATCAGTGTTCTAGAATTATAAAGATCCTGTATACTTATTAGCTTGTTCGACTGTACCTATAGGTTTCTTTATTATCACATTTTCAGTTGCTTACGTCTGTTTTAGCAGATTTAAATAGATTTATAATTTCACTTGTACACTACACAATAGTACACAATATGTTTGTTTTTAGGAGATTCCTTTGTTAGTGACAGAAACATTTTTCCAGTACCTCATCAAAGGCGGGACTTTATAGGTAGTGTCTTTGATTTTTGTACGTTATTACTTAATTAAAAATATACCAATTTTAAGTTATTTAAAAGTCTGTACATGGGTGACCGAGTCGAGTTCAATATATGTTTCTGTTCATCTTTGTCTTATGTTATTAATGGATTATATGGGTTTTTATTGTGAATCTCCTTTAACACAATCAATTTTCTAACATTGTGGTTATTGAAAATTGTGTCCTGTGGAGAATACCTGAAAGATACAACTACTTACACTCCTAATTTAATAGACGTTAAAGTTTTTTGAACGCAAAGTTTTTAATAATCAAGAACAGTTAATTATTCTAAGTTAGGACTTGCATAGTTTGTCGTATTTTATTTATTAATCTATTCCTAGACACATTTATTTTGTGACATTTGATTATTAGTCTATTGTAATTGCGGCAAATACGTACATTTTGATCACTAAACATATAATTGTTATACCTGTGTAATGTTTATGTTCTTAGTATATTAATGGTCGGATGTCAGTACATTCTGCTGTGTACTTTAATTTGGTGAAACCAGTCAATATTGCAAGGGGTGAAGATATTTACGTAGTATTAGCTAAGATTTGACTGTAGATATTATCATTCTGTAGTAGTACCGACCTCGTTATGTATGTATCCATGTTGTTGTTTCATTTAATGTTTTATTGTTATATCTTTAATTATTATTAATTCATAATAACAATTTAAACTACTTGGGGCCGGTTTTTCAATCGCTAGTTAACTTTTATCTGACGAATAAGTTTGTCATTCTGACAGTTTTGTATAGACAATTTGTCAAAACATCACATTTTTTCATCAGGTAAAAGTTAACTGGCGATTGAAAAACCGGCCCTTTATACAATACTAGTTTTAGTCTGTGCGAAACCCGAAACATGTGTCTAGTCTTTTAATGTAAAGAATATTTATATCCAAAATTTCAAATTATATAATGAAAAATGACAAAGTTAGAAGCATGTTCGCAACCGCGCCGCCCGCGCCCGGGCCACCATTGTCGTCTGGCTAATCTGGCAGTAGGCACCACGGCGATTGTATTCATTAACATTTTCCTGCATGATTTCGATAGGTATTTCGGGTCGTGCAGTGTTCTTGCGTGAAAAATATTAGAATCGAGGTTTCGCATAATTATATTAAAAAATAATGTTGTATAAGCATAATAATTATTTTGTTTTATCTATGAATTTACGTTAGTTACATAATAATATTCAACATGTGATTTTTTGATATGGTTGTTTTACGAACGTGCAACGAGGCATTTTGTATCTATTGTGTGAAAAACAAACCTATGAAATAACTGCCAGCGGTGCCCTGCCACTGATGGTTTTGTGACGATGCTAGTTCTAATTCCTTAGGTTTAATTAAAAATTGCCAAACTTGTTTCTATTAAAACCTACATAATATCGCATCACAACTCAGTTCCTTGTCAATTGTAAATACTTTACACAAATAATTATAATAAATCGTCTGAATAATGAATAGTGTTAGTTTTTATTTAGATCTGTGGCGCCTGGTTCCTAGTCAGATCATCGTGTGAAGGGAAGTGCTTATCTGTGATGTGCACTATCACTGCACGAGTACCTACACGAGGTCCCCACTGTTTGTTGAATATTCTAATATCAGGATTACCTACATACATTGAAATTCACAGAATATTACGTCTTTCACTTGTGTGTAGAGCAAATGAAAGCACAGATCGAAACCAGAGAAAGATCCGTCCGGGTGAAGTAACTGGGTACACTCGTAAATGATGAAAATCTTCATGTGGCCAAAACTTTGAATTGATCTGATAAACCAAGCTGTCCCTAAAGTTGGTTTAAGCCAAGCTGTTCGTCAGAATTTAGTTGATATGAAGAAACGTGTAATATTTATAACAATGGCTGTCCAGAAATAAAATGTATGCGGTTGTCCTTGCGAGGGCGGATACCGGCGCCGATAGCCTGCCCACGCACAGCGCCACCCGATGGGGCGCCACACCGTTGGACATCGTTGAATCGCTACCTTTTTTTTTTATGGAATCCATTGTCCTCCAACCTCACTCAGCGGTCGGTACTGAGCACACAATTATTACCGAACCTGGATACCTTACATTGGATACCTCCCTTTATGTTATATTTGTGTCAATTTAACTAGACATTATTTGCCACGGCTGGCGCAGTGGCTAAGCAAGCGATGCTGCTACGCCTCGTGACGCGGGTTTGATCCCCACTCGGAACAAATATTTGTATGACCCACAGGAGTTTGGAGTCCGGCTGTTTGTGTATGTAAGTTTAAATGTTATAGGTACAGGATACGGGAGAAAAACGTAGAGTGGGGCAATTTTTCAAAAAAAGAAAAAGAAAGATCAATATTTTAAATCGTACCTAAAACTCTCTGTCGACCCCTAAACATTTCTGAAAACCTAATGCTATCATATTCATGTCATAAATGGTGAGTGCTCCGATTTATTGCCGATTCGAATAGACAAGCGCCTTTGAGTAATTATTTTATCTCCACTACTCTCAAAACAGTATGTTCTAGCTAGAGCATGTAGCCCACTCCACCTCATAGACTCAGAGGCCTGTCGTGTCTCACTCCCAGCTACTGAGGGAACATTATATAGACTAGGCTGATTATGCTATTCTCATAAATAATAAGTCGAAACAACAACCAACCGAAGGTTGAGTCCCCCTGTGCGGCAGTGGGTGCACGGCGCAAGCGACGGGGACGCGAGTCGTTACAAGATGGCGTCGCGGCCGGCTGCCCTGCTCTCCACGCTCCTGCTCTGTGTATACGGTAATTATTACATCTTCCATAACTTACTGATGTAAGTAGAGTTTCCTCATAGAGCTGCTGTAATCTGTGTAGAACTTTGCAAACCTCAGATACCGTCCGTTCCGTCGCTTCTGCGGACAAGTTCCACTGTGATGTGTTGACAAGTGAAGTGCTAGTAACATAGTCTTAAGTCTTATTTATTAGCAAAAAAAATTGTATTTAATTTTTATATGTTATAGTTTATAAGGTATAAATCTGTGGGTCATTGTAGCCTGAAATAAAATGACGTTATTGTTGTGATACATTTCATGAGTATTCAGAGCTTTTAGCAACAGTGCCTATGCCTAACTCCTAGTTACACTGACAGCGTTTACCAACTGGAACGACAAAATATTTGAAATTATATACTTTTTGATGGTCATGGTCTTAGATGCATACTTCTAAGACTCTATGAAGCACAAGGTGTAGCTCCTCATGCTTCGTCGAAAGGGGGGGGGATCCCCCGACCAGATGCGTGTGGGTTGGGTTTCTGTATAAATGACAATCGTGCGGAAATTTTTAATATTGCAATGGATATTATGACATTTGGATACGCGTATTTGGTAGTATAGATGTCACCATAATATGATCGGTGATAACACCACGCCCATCCCATTGCATTAAACCATTTGTTTGTGTACAGGAGTCCCGTTCACATGCGGCTTGTGCAGCAACGCGACGCAGTTGTCGGTGCAAGTGGACACACTGCTGGCGGAGTATGACCGCGAGGCGCCTCCCGCCGGCCGCGTCATCGTGACCCTCACCCTGGACGTGCGCCACGCCACTGTGGACGAGGCGCGTGCCGTCATGCGACTGCTTGCTGACCTCAAGATGGTGAGCAAAAGTAACCAGAGGGCCTGGACAAGCGGTGGTCGGTTTTGAAGCGTTTTGTATGTTTAAAACTGCCAGCAGGATTGTCAATATGTCTTCAGCATATCAAACAATCCATTATCTTTTGGACCTTTCCATGTTCCTTTGTCGAGGCCCTAAGGATGTTTAGAAGGTTGTGGTTGCTTAATGAGCAGTTACAGTGAATCCAACATGTTCTATGCACTCATTGTATGTATCTACTTGGTGCATGACGCGCCACACAGCTGCCAATGAGCCACAAACACATACTGATCCCATGATCGCAGATCAGTGTACAAAGTTAAAGTTTGAGTTGAATTTATAGCTGGTCATAGTAACGGTTAAATAAGCAAATCTACTGCGATGCTAATGATGAATAAGGTTTTAACATTTTTTTTGAAAAACTACGTAAACCATCAGCCACATTAATTAAGTTTCACGTTACACATTATTGTGATTATTGTGAAGTGCCGAACATTTCAGATATTCGCATATCTTTCTGATTATGTTTTTTTAAGTACAAATAAAAATAATAACCATGTAAAATTGTAAACATGATTCGCCCACGCGTTTTTATCAGTCCGCGTTGAACGGATGAGCCGGTTTTGTTTAACAAATAAAGTGTTATAATGACGTCCTAAGATAATTATTTAGTCAGCGCAGTTTTCCACCGTGCAAGAGGAAATTGACGTGGTGTGCGCCAACTACCGCCACCGCCTCCGTGATTTCAATAGTTATGATGTAGAAACGTGGACGAAGCAAAAGGAGTATGTGACAATTGTAGCGTTCTGTAGTTTCTGCCATAGGTCCCGATGTAGAATGACTTATTTATGTTTTATCCACTTCTTTTGCAGTCATGGCAAGAGCCCCGGGTGCAGTGGAACGTATCAGAGTGGGGCTGTGACAGCGCGCTGACGTCAGCCGAGCGGCTGTGGCTGCCCGACGTGGTGCTGCTGAACGCGGCGTCCACCAGCGCGGGCGACGCAGGTCTGCGCGCGCGGCTGGACGCAGCCGGCGCAGTGTCCTGGGTGACGCGCCTCGACGTCACCGTGCCGCTCAACCTGCAGCTACACGACTGGCCCCGGGACACGCAAACCTGCGTCTTCAAGTTTGGCTCCAGAGCCTACAACGATGATGAGCTGTCCATAGCTGTTAGTGAGTTTAAAGTAAGTGACTCCTGGTTGTTATTAGACGTTATCAGCAGTTCTGTGTGCAATGGCGTTTCAGTTCCTCGCTCATCGCTGCGCTGTCCGCGACACTGGAAACTTTTCACTTAGCGCCTATTTCAGTGTGTCAGCAAGACGCGCAAATATTTGTTGCAGCGCGCTGGGCTGTAGGCACAAATATAATCCGTAGTCGAATTGCTATTGTTTTGCTTTATTGCTCCAATGAATTAAATGTCTGTGTTTAAGAAAATGTTATCAGGAAGAGATCTCGGGCCTATTTTCTTACTGTAGGGTAGAGTAGATTCACCTAAAATTATAGTTTACTTACAAAGTGCATTCTGCATAATTATACACACAGTCCTAATAAAATTGTGTAAACTAAGTGACATGTCAGCAGTTTCCTAAGCATGATGTACACTGGTTCCAGCACGCGGTAGTGTTCGAGACGGGCACGTGGGAGATCCAGAAGGTGACGGGCTCGTCGGCGACGTGGCAGCGCGGCGAGGAGGAGGTTGGCACGGCCACGTGGACCGTGCAGCTGGCACGTCGCGCGCCGGCGCACGCGCTGGCGGCGGCTGCCGTGCTCATCGCGGGCGCGCTGCTGCTGGCCACCGCCGCACTGCTGCCGCCCGCGCAGCGCCCCGCGCTCGCTGCCACGGCCTCCTTCACTGCCGCGCTTTGGTAACTTCTGCTAAAGTTCAATTTTCTTCTTGCTGTGTCAGTCCTCTTAGTTTTTGTTTTAATTGTAAATATCTCTACTACTGGGTACTACTTAATATCGTGCCCTGCCTGTCCTGCTAGTTGTTCACTACAGGAACTGATGGACGCTACCGAAAGCGCCAAACTACTAGCTCAATTCTGGGTCGACACAATTTAGATTGCCATCGACACGCTAAGAAAACGAAGACTGGTTACCAACAATTTAAAACAAACTGTATAAACGAATATTATAGAGTCAACATTTTGCAATGGTTCATCATCATCATCATCAGCCTATAATGTTCCCACTGCAGGGACTCAGGGCCCTAGGAAAGGGATGGGCTATAATCCACCACGCGGGCCCAGTGCGGGTTGGTAGATGTCACATATCTTCGATTTTTTTAGTTCTAAGACATGCCGATTTCCTCACGATGTTTTCCTTCACCGTTTTGAGAGCAATGGTCATCACCATTGCTCTCAAAACGGTGAACATAAATTACACAAAGTAATGCGCCTGCCTGGGTTCGAACCCACGACTTACTGTTCTTAAGTCGGGGCCGCAACCACTGGGCCACCACTGCTCACTTGCAATGGTTACCCACACCATTTATAGCAGTTTTCATATAGATATATATGTCTAACCCACTTGAAATTACCGGTAGGTATACAAGAATCCACAAACAGGTATCAATTATCACTTTATGGAAAGTTTGGAACAGCTTCGCTCTCCGGATAGGTAACGAAAAGAGCAAAACTTCGGAACACGGCTCAGTGCATATTGCATCCTTGTCGCCAGGTTGATCTCGACGCTGGTCCGTCTGCCGGGCTCCAGCTCGTCGCCGCGCGCCATGGCGGTGATGTGCGCGCTGTGCGTGTGCGGCGCGCTGTCGGGCGCGTGCGCAGCCGTCGTGCTGCGTCTGGCGCGCTGCACTGCGTCACCGCCGCACTCACTGCGCGCGCTGCTCTCCAGCCTCTCCACCGTGTGCAAGCTCACACCCTCCGCGGTGAGACAATATAGTAATCCTGTAGAGCGCCTGTTTTCCTAAACAATATTGTTACTGAAATACTCTTTGACTCCAGAACTCATCGCGCAAAACGTTGCAACATCAGTTCCCTTTCGTCGGAATAAAGCAAAGTCATGATTTAGGAGAACCAACTTACTGATGTACGAGCGCCCAGAGCTTTATTTGATCATTTTCACTAACGACGAGTTTTGGTACCTACCAATCCTACTTCGTTACACATAACTCAGAAGAAGATCAAATTGATATTCCTGTGTATTAAAGAACAAAGTGAGTGCAAACGTTTATTGGTAGACTACACAAGTAACTGTTACAGGGGTCGTGCATCTCATCGGAGAGCGGCGCGTGGGCGGCGGCAGCACTGCTACTGGACCGCGTGTTCTCCGTCTGCATCGCGCTGACGCTGCTCGTGCTCATCGCCGTGCAGCTGTCCTAGCGCGCGACTAGTTATACTCAGCATACGAACTTACGCCAATCATCCGAAGCCAGAACGACATCTTGTCTTCCGACGTCGTTGATGTCTCTCAAAAGCGTGCGATGTCTACGAAGACACGGCTTGCTCCAGAACCTATCATTGAACGGCTTAATGTTCGTCTCCGTGTGCAAGGCTCGTGCTCCAAGTATTGACTCTCATCACAGAGCCTCTATTGTTTACCAGCCGTTGCTTGCCGAGTTATCTCATCTTGCAGCAGTCGTGCCTCTAGTACGGTCAGCAACAAAACTAGCTTAACATTTTGGAATTTTCTTAATTTCATGTACACGAATCCAGCTATTCTTCTTTAAAATATTCCTTACTCTTCAATAACGTGTTAGTAACGAGTAATAAACAAACTAAATAACTTTGAGTAGTGTTAATCTACTTCAGATGCTGACTGTACTATTTATTTTTATGCTAAGTCTACTAAGTGCATCCTTCCTGTAAATATCAGTGCAAGTTATTAATATTTACGATACAAAACTGTGTTTTAATTTCACAATCTCCAGTAAGATTTATAACAGGATATTTTTCCTTCTTATGAAGGTGGTGTAATAATATACTAGTTCCGCCACATAGCTCTCGCGGTCTTCCCACGCCGTTGGTTGGTGTGCTGGTCCCGGGTCTTCCTGGTCACCACGTGAACGCCCAGTTCTGATGCCAGCAGCAGGACTGATAGTAATGCTCCCAGTGCCAAAGCCTGTAAAATTATACTATTAATATCAAGTACGCTCATGGACCATGTGTTTGATTGAATGTTGAGTTCCTGTTGCGCTTCAGAGAGTAGGTAACCGGAATCATTTCATATTCCTACAAAGACTTTCCACATGATTGATTATTATAGATTTATCTATATTTATCTTCTTATGCTTCCATCAGCCACACGCAGTGTTGACTTTATCAAAATAGTTGTCGTCGGTTCGGTACAATATCAGTTTGTTCCACACACGGCTCGGACAGTCACTTTTTCTCTAAGGTCTGTCCAAAGAAGAAGGTACCACAAAAGTTCACAATAACAGAACAATTGTTAGGCAGAGGTGTAATACTACACCCACATTTCAGCAGTTATGTTTATTAAGTACCATGTAAAGGTGGTGAGCGCACAGAACAGATAAAAGAGATTAGAAAGGAAATAGTTCCTGATTTGTATTAGAACGCCTGTCGCCGCTTGTCTCCCACTCTCTATATCCACTACAAGCAAGAGGCTAATACGTACGCGCATAACGCACACAAATAAACCGCACTCACTTAGATCGCGAGCTTGCTACTGGTTGTCACACTAGCGCAAACACTGCGTATGACGTACACTCACACACGCTTTAATTTCTCATACATGTTACGGTGACCAAAAGGTCGATAATTTATGTCGATAAAATTACTTTAGTTTTGTAACTTTAAGTTTTGCAATATTTTGCTTTAATTTCGGAACGGGATAGAAAGAATGAAAAGGTATTTATTTGTCTCACACAGATACAAAATTAAAGATTAAAAAAGTAAAATCAAAAGTAAACATACGAGAAACACTTAAAAATAAGACATACATTCAATTAATTACTACATTTAGTTAGTAGGTATCTATTCAATTCTACCGGTTGCCTCTAGCCATAGTGTTCTTGTATCTGGATCTGTTGGAAACCTAAAAACAAAACTTTGTTGTGTTATGTTTCCATTATAAATGACTAACCTCAAAACAAATTTTAGACGAAAACCAAAATTAATAACCCACAATAAACAATAATTGACAGTAATAAACGAAGTTATCTAATCATATTCATAATAATATCATTTGAATACATTCACACATACTAAATATCGACATTGTTTACAACTTGGTACAACACAATCGAAACGCATAGATTTTGCAGAACTCAAGCTTTGGCTCGTCGTACGCGACGTTCGCAGTAACCAAATACATCGCGCAATCGCCGACGCAGTACAAGATGGTACCCACGTATTGCAAGCAATGTACGTAATTTTTTAACTGCTTGCGACAGTATCATTTTTTCTACCAACTACATAATACTATTGTAATAATTACAAATATTACTTGTATTTTAAGGTATTTGGACTTACCGGTGATAAGAAATCCCTTCTCGAGGCACACTACACACCCTGGCTTCTTTTCCGACACATTAGAATAGCGCAAGATGGCATAATTCTTTTTTTTCGCGGAGCTTCGTACGCTGTCAGTGTGAGCGCGATTGTTGGCCGGTAAATCAAATTTTGTCGACATTTGAGCGTTTGCGACATATGAGCGGCGCGCCTGCCCCGCCCACAAGGCCCTTCTAACCTCTTTTATCTGTTCTGTGGGTGAGCGCATTGCTATCAAGTGGACACAAATCGTTGGTCATGATTACCTGCAGTGCCGGCAGCACGTCGATGATGCCGATGCTAACGAAGCCTCCGCCGGTCGCCACACAGCGCGGCCGCGGCTCCAGCCACACGCGCCGCTCGCGGTCCATCAGACCCACCTCCCGCAGCCAGCGCAGCCTGCGACGAATCACAGGGAAACATGAACAGATCCTGGTAACCGGAGTGCTTTCTGACTGGTCCTGGTACTATTTCCATGAACAGCAGCTGACGTCACATTACCTGGTAGCGAACAGTTCCCGGTAGCCGGAGTGCTTCTTCATAGGCACGGCCACCAGGGGCAGCTTGAACGCCTCGATTTCCTTGAGGCTGCACTTCTCCCGCTCCGTGAATGTCTGCTTTATTATGTCGTACCCTGAACTCCTCTCCACCTGCACGCGTAACATTCAGTATCATCATGTTACTTTCAAACAACTATTGCCATCACACACAAGTGGTTCTACAGTTTCAGTGGTGATACCATTTCCAACTGACGATTGTTTTATAAATCTCGAATTTACGACTTTTGCTGTAAAGAAACCAAAACGAGTTTAGGACTTCCTGTTGTTTTGGTTCAACATTGGATATAAGACGATACGAAGAAAGTTGATCAACATCATCCTCAGCCTGAACACCCACTGCTGGGTATGGCCCACTTAGACTTTCTTGTTTCAATCTCAGCGGTTCTGTGCTAGTCTCATCCAGGTTTTCCCCGAATGGCAACTATGTTGTCTGGTCTGCCCATCTTACCGCCGGACGACCTACATCTCTTTCGGGGCGAAACTCAAATGGAGTTGTGCATGACACTTAGCAAGGTACAGTGATGACAGGTGGACTAAGGCTGTCACCGAATGGCGTAGACCTTAAAAATAAGTAGATTAAGAACAAAATAACGGAACGCACCTGGAAGGCGAAGAAACCGGTGCGCACGCGTGCGATGCCGTCCACCACGCTGTGGTAGGCACGCTCGCCTTGCGGCAGGATCTTGCGCTGGTACAGCTGCTGCGTCGACTCGTCCGGACTCTCCTGGGAACGAGGGCGGAGTCACCAGGGTTCGAAACAGACGTGTTACCGACTTGTCTTTTGTATGACGAACGTACTTCAAATACTGATAAATGGAACTACTAAATGTTCATTGTACCTACAATTGCACATTTTGGAAACACAGATTTTATACCTAGAGTGGAATAATAATAATAATAATAAAAAACAGATTCTGAACAATTACAACGAACTACACGAACAACACTTACAAAACATAACAACCTTCACCCTAAATCCGCCATAGAGAGACTAACCATTAAACGAGAACATGGAGGGAGAGGCCTTATAGATATCCAGCACCTATGGCGGAAACAAGTTAGTCGACTAAAATCATTCTTCCACACAAAATCCCACACTAGTGCTATACATAAAGCCATAGTAACAAACGATCTTAACTACACTCCACTTAACCTAAACGATCACTTAGAAACCCAAAACATAACTAATGTTGACCCGCAGACACAACAAATTGAAGATTGGAAGAGAAAAGTACTTCATGGTCGGCACCCTCATGACCTAGAGCAATCCCACATAAACAAACTAGCGTCAAATAAGTGGTTAAAGATAGGTAACTTATTTCCAGAAACCGAAGGATTTATAATAGCAATCCAAGACCAGATAATCAACACAAAAAACTACAGAAAGTACATAATTAAAGATCCCACATTAACTAATGACAAATGTCGCAAATGTCACATCCACCCAGAAACTATTCAGCACATAACACGAGCATGCACAACTCTCACGCAAACCGACTACACACACAGGCACAATCAAGTGGCCAATGTCATTCACCAAAAACTAGCACTCAAACATACACTCATCCAAAATACCAACACTCCTTACTACAATTATAAACCAATGCCTACCCTAGAAAATGAAACACATAAGCTCTTCTATGATCGCGCTATTCTCACTGATAGGACGATCCACTACAACAGGCCGGATATAATCCTACAGGACAAAATAAACAAAATTACTTACCTGATAGATATTGCGGTCCCCAACACACACAACTTACAGAAAACGATCACTGAAAAAATAAGTAAGTACGCAGAATTGAAAGAAGAAGCTACGAGAATTTGGCAACAAGAAAAAGTATATGTAGTCCCAGTAGTCCTTTCCACAACAGGGGTAATCCCGAATCATCTTCTCCATAGCTTAAAATTATTAGACCTTAAAGAAACCCTCTACATTACACTACAAAAAGCTGCGATTTTAAACACATGCAGAATAGTTAGAAAGTTTATGCAGATAGAAGAGAATGAAGTAGGACCTCATCACAACACATAAAAATCTCACACGCAACACACACACACACACATACACACACATACACACACACACACACCACACGCTACATTTGCTTTGGTTTCGACCCGTAAATGTAGTAAAAATCCAGTCTAAGAGCTGAGAAGAAAAAACACATTCCGAAAATAATAATAATATACATCTCCACCATAGCCTCAAACTAATAAACCTGAAAGACTCAATTTATATATCACTTCAAAAACCCGCAATTTTGAACACCTGCAGAATAGTGAGAAAGTTCATGCAGATTGAGGATAATACATCTCACAACATTCATTCTTCATCACACACACACACGCTACATTGATTTGGCATGCGCCCGTTAATGTAGCTTAAACTAGCCAATGAGCTATGAAACAGAACATGTTTACCAAAAATAATAATAATAAAAACAGTTTATTTTCTCGCCACAATACAAAATTTTGACAAATTATTGCGATTGATACAAATTAGTAGATTTATGTATTTCGTATTGTGGGAGACTGGTGCCTAAGCTAGGCTCGAGGCCTGTATTTCAGGACACCAGGTCTCCCTCCTTTGAAGTATACAATTTGTGCACAGAATTACGTAGTAGGTTGTGGTAGGAAATTTAGTAGCATTAACAGTAACAACAGTAACTTAAAAGACAATAATAAAAAAGGTTGGTTAGAATTATGTGTTTGTGCGTATATGTGTGTATGTGTGCGTGATTGTGTGAGGGTGTGTGCGTGTGAGTATGTGTTTGTGTGGGATTTAGAGATGGATATGTGATTTATATTATATAAGGATCGTAGGACCTACACTAATACGGTGAACAAGTTTTCTGTCTCATCATAGCTTAAATCCAGAAGCCAGGCAGTTACTTTCATTTTGCATTTTATCCTGTGAAGTTTGTATATCGACAGGGTTCTGTTAATTTTATTATAAAGGTAAGGGCCTAAGTGACAGAAGAAGCGTTTAGAGTGCACAGTGGTTAGTTTTAATTGGTTTCTGTTCGCGGGATTGTATCGCCTTTTGCCCTCAGACACAGAGGGATTGTATTTAAGAATACTATGCTGCATCAAAATGGTCTGCTGGATGAATAACTGGCGCACCGTCAGAACTTTAGCCCTTTTGTATAGAAGTGTAGTAGGATATCTGTACGGTAAGAACAGAGATACCTTCAATATTGCTCTTTGCGCTCTCTCTATTTCAATTAGAGCGGTCTTCGGAGCTCCACCCCAGGAAGTAATGCAGTAGTTGAGTAAGGACTGAGCCAGGGCAAAATACACGGATTTCTTTAATTTGTCATCAGCCACGTGTCTTAGGGTCTTGAAGACGTATATCAGCTTGCGCATCCTACCACTAAGTGTCGATATGTGCTCATGGTATCGAAGGCTGCTGTCCACTATTACCCCAAGGTATTTTATCGAGTCGGCTTTCTGAAGATGTATGCACGAGCAAGTGGTGTTGTGAGGTTTGGGACAGGAGTGGGCTACAATCGAATACGGTGTTGTCGGGTTTGGTGCTGTCCTGTGTGTTATCGAAAAGGTGAGGTACTGTGTTTTTGCTGCATTTAATGTGAGAATATTGTTGAGCAACCAGTCTGATACAATATTAAAACCCGATTGAGCAAGTTTGAAAACATGACTTCAAGTGTTGGCATTGAAAAGAAGGACCGTGTCGTCTGCGAAGGTAATTATTTTGCCATTCGGAATGGCGAGCGAACCCAGATCGTTGATGTAGATGAGGAACATGGTCGGGCCAATCACGCTGCCTTGTGGCACTCCATAGGTGACTATACGCTCTTCACTAATATGCCCATCCACCACAACGCACTGGGTCCGCTCACTTAAATAGTCCTCAAAGAGCTTGAGTTGATTACCTCTAATTCCAAGGTGTTCCATTTTCTCTACAAGAATGGGGACAGAAACCGTGTCGAAGGCCTTGGCAAGATCCAGGAAGATTCCTATGACCTTTTGGCCTCTATCTAGGTTGGTGACAATGTGGTTAGTGAGGTCGTGGACTGCATCGGAAGTTGATCTGCCAGCTCTGAAACCGTATTGCGAAGGCGAAAGGATATTGTACTTAGTCAAGTAGTCCACGAGTCTATGGTTCATAAGTCGTTCTAGTACCTTAGATATTGTAGGCAGCACAGCTATAGGTCTGTAGTTGCTGACACAGCTTCTGTCTCCATTCTTGAAGATCGGGTGTATGATAGATTTTTTAAATGGCTTGGGGAATTGTCCAGTGTGAAGTAAGAGATTGCAAATATAAGTTATTGGCGGGACCACCAACGCAATGTGTTTCTTTAAAAAAACATAACACTCTTTTTTTTGGGGCAGTCGTGTAAAAAGGTGCTAGATATTCGGTCCCATCCCGCGGCACAATCACTACGAAGGAATAAGAAGGTAGTTTTGCTTTCGCATAGGCCTCCCTATATTTTTCCACGTTTCTCGGTTGTTTCCCTCTTCCACTAGTCCACTTCCACTAGTAGTAGTCTCTTTATTTTCATCATAACGTCGAGGTATGAGAGACATACTCGTACTCACGAGGAAATACACCTTCTTATAAGTGGTGTCCTGTACACCGATGACCATGGGCGAGCGCGTGAGGTCGTCGATGGAGCGCAGCGCGTCGCTGGGCGTCTGCAGGATGGCCACGATCTTCGCGGAGTACGCCGTGAACACGAACAGCGCCGCCAGCAGCGTGCTGAACATCACCAGCCGGACTGAAGTCACCGCCGGCGTGCTGTGGAACCCTGCATGAGGTATTGGAAAAAAAATGTTTTGTTGAAAAAAACCAATTTGACGCATTTACTATATAATATATTATAATAACCAATACCAGACCATCAGTCATTAGTAACCTTAGGTACTGCTGTTGTAAATTGTCGTCAAAATGGTTATGACATGTTTATACGTATGGAATGGTACTCTGAGCTACAACAAGACGTACCTTGCTGACACAGCGTGCCCAGCGCAAAGGTGAAGGTCTCGGGCAGCGTGAACTGCAGCAGGTCTCGTCCGGGGCGAGTCCCCTCGCGGATCTTCCTGAGAGCCACGAGCAGCAGCGCCGCGGCGGCCGCCACCCCCCCACTGGCTGCCCACACGCCGGCGCTGAACGGAGCCAGGAACACGTTGGACACTGCGGAGCGGGACGGCTGACGGAAGATGAACGCGCACCTGGAGACGATGATGTCTATTTACATGCATCAACAGCCTATAACGTGTTTAAGAAATTGTAGAGTTTTGGGATTAGTGTGGCGGGCATGTCCCAGACATTTAATAAATAAATTATATATAAAAATTTTGGGATCAAACGTGAATTAATAATATTCATGTAGTAGATATAGCTTAGGTACGGCAATTGTAAAAAAACAACAACGGACAATGCGAAAAAAGGTTACCTACTCTTTCTGGTTACTCTCTTTTATTAACCGACTTCAAAAAGGAGGAGGTTCTCAATTCGTCGGATCTTTTTTTTTTACCTTCTCTACTTTATTTTGTCTAGAATAAAATGAGGCCAACCCTAATCACAACTAAAACTTAAATACACAGCAACTGTAGAAAGGAACGTTGTTGCATCTCGCGATTTGTTTGTTTTATAAACAGAGGTTAATTGCACACAAATTGCCCTAATTAGCTATCCGAAACCTACGTGACAACAGACAAAAGAATGAATGCATGATAATAACTTTATAAACTACATTCACGCTGCTGTATGCGGCATCGATCAATCCCAAGCTCGCAACACGAAACCTCGGCGGTCCTCGTTGAGTCACACCTAAATAAAGTCCAAATTAGAATATAATCTGTTGTGTATCGATCACGTAGCGATACTAAAGTATTTAATTTACATAATCACAATGCGATTGGCATTACGATTGATTTTTGTTTATTTATTTATTGCATTCATAGAAATTATCTTATCCGGAAGCTTTTTTTTTTTTTTAAAACGCTGCCCCACACTAGGAATTTCTCCTGTATCGTGGGTGCGTTTACAAACATTTAAACTCACATACACCCAGACCCGAAACAACTATCTGTAGGCCATACAAATATTTGTTCCGTGCGGGGATCGAACCCGCGACACGCAACGCAGCAGTCCAATCGCTCAGCCACTGCGCCAACCGTGCCGTCTTTCACACAGTATCGTGGTATTATCTTTCCTATATTTTGCGATTTAAGCATTACGATGGAAAGATTTTCGGTAATGTTGACCCCATTTACCCACGTGACTTATTACATAATATATTATTTAGTAAACCAAACACAAATTAGTACTGTATATAATACCGTCAGAAACCAAATTCAGCTGCGCCTTACAATTTCGAAAAAATATATCGCCTACTTCTGCCTATCCCAGCTGCAGCTGCTTGACATCTAACCATACACGTGCGAATGGTGATGTGATATGACCTATGTTCGGTTTTTTTTCTTTTGTCACTTTATATTTATTTTAAACAAGAATATATTTTTTGCTATAAAGCACTTTAATTTCCACTGTATTTGTTGATTTTGTTTTGTTTGAGAACTTAGTTACTCTGTCTCTAAAAATAAACAACTGTTGGTTGAAACAACAGATATTTATGAGTGTTTTTTTGTAGGATAATGTCAAGCGAGGACACATTTTTTACACGTCTGCCCAAAAAATAGTGTTATGTTTTAAGGGTTCATGTACCTAGTGTATGTTTTTTTCACAACATGTTAGTAAACTATTAGGTTATTGTCACAGTTTCAGGGAAACGATACCGTGAAGTGACGCATGTGTGACTAAACGCACACCTGCATCTAATGTGCCCGTATATCTGTGTCCCTCATGCATTCCCACGGTAAGCGAACACAAACAACAATCAAACACAATACTTCCGATGAAGTCGTTGCGAATTACAGCCAAAAATAACGAAACCTGCTAAGGATTCTCAGAGGTCATCGTCTAGGTTCGAAGATACATGTATCTGCGAACCTAAAAAATTCCACGATCTATATCCGCGTTATCATGCACCTCAGAATGTACGTCGCCCGTCTGAAGTCCTTTCTCCATCTGTCACCTCGACTTGTCAGAATCGTGGGGGTACACAAACTCATGACGCCACTCACGTGAGCACGCAGGTCTCAGACACAAAGTCGGCAGCCAGCATGCGGTCAGGTCTGATGAACAGCGAGGCCATACCCAGCTCGGCCTCCCGGCGCTGCAGCCTCCCCACCAGCCCGTCGAACGAGCCGTTGTGCGACACGCCGTACAAGTCCACCTGCCGCAGGTCGAACCTACACGAACAACTTACACGTTACATAATAATTATTGATAATACACCATCTGTAAACTACATCATAAATAATTGTTTTTAACTTCATGAGGTTGGTGTTTTCTATCTGACTGTCAGGAAGGGCCTCGTTTGCTGTCAACAGAGCCAACTTCAACTGCCGACCTAACGTAGTATACCTAAAGGAGCTAGGCATAGAACGTATTAACGTGACCACACACACGTAGTTCAAACAATTTGTAAACAAGTGACATACTTTTCCGACGTAGGTATAGAAAGTTAAGTATGACTCTTATACACAGCTATTTACAAGAATTGTTCGAACGGTCATCAACAAACTCATGAATCTTAGCTGCATTATTATAAGATGAATTTTTGCGTTCACATCAACGAGTTGCTAAGGAAATATATACACTTGGGAGCAAATAAATCGAGCCACTTCCTTTTTCACGCATTATGGTAATTATTTTTGGTATTATGGAACGCATCGATTCGAAACATATATCGCCTAAAAGGGTATTTAATAACCTTTACAAAGAGGGTAGTTAGTTGTCAAAATTTCATTTTTTTTTTATTTAAATTAAAGTTTAAAGGGTAGAATAAAATTATCGCATTTAATTTGCTTATGACATTTTTATTGTACTCTGTTAAGAAAAGATTAAATTTGAGGTTTTTGTTAATCATACCCATATTACTTGTTATTGTTGTCTTTATCTGTGTCTGTGTAATCAAAATAACCTGATAAAATGGATACTACACCGACGGAAGCTGCCCAAGTTGTAGCTTTACTTGAGGTTGGACACGGACAACGTGAAGTGGCACGCAGACTTCATTTGAGTCGTTCAAAGGTACAGCGGGTATACCGCAGGTATCTGGAGACTGGTGCTTTTGTTCGGCGACCTGGAACTGGCCGACCACGGGCAACAACAGAACGTGACGACCGCTTTATTGCAACCAATTCGTTGCGCGACCGTGGACTTAATGCTGTTCAGCTACAGCAAGCGTTACGTGACGTTCGAGGAGTCTCAATCAGTAGGTGGACAGTGAGACGAAGACTAAAAGAACGAAATTTAACATCACACAAACCAGCAACTGGCCCAAAATTGACTGTAGCTCATCGCCGATCTCGCTTGGAGTTTGCTCGAGAACACATTAATTGGACGTTAGAAGACTGGAGGTCAGTTTTGTTTTCTGACGAGTCAAGAATCTGTCTTTTTAGCAATGACGGGAGAAACCGAGTGTATAGACGTCCTGGTGAAAGATTTGCCCAATGTTGCATTCGAGAAACTGTGAGTTTTGGTGGTGGTTCTTGTATGGTGTGGGGAGGAATTTCTCTAGACGGAAAAACGGAACTTGTCTTCGTCGACCCCGCCAACGATGGCAGTGGTAGACGTGGATTAACAGCTGACCGATACATAACTGACATTCTTGAAAACCACGTAATGCCGTATGCTGGTTTTGTCGGAGAAAATTTCTTGTTTATGCATGACAATGCGAGACCTCATACCGCGCAGATCGTTACGGAATACTTGTCTGCGATCGGGATTCAACAAATGGTATGGCCAGCACGAAGTCCCGATTTGAACCCGATCGAACACCTATGGGACGAGCTAAAACGGAGAGTCCGAGCCAGGGTTCCCGCTGTTTCATCCATTCCCGAGCTTAAAGTCGCTGTGCTTGAAGAGTGGGAGAACATACCACAATATGTCATCGTAACGCTGATCAGATCGATGACTAATAGGCTACAAGAATGTATCAGGGCACGGGGGGGTAATACCAGTTATTAAGAATATTTTTTTTGCAATAATTTTGTTTTTTATTGTTTTTATGGACTGTTTTAGCCCTACTAAATTTTCTATCAAAATTACCATTTTTCTTGCAGAGCCAATAATTTATCATTCAATAAGGTTATTATTCAATAATTTACCCTCATTGTAAAGGTTATTAACTAAACTTTTAGGCGATATATAGTTCGAATTGATACGTTCCATATTACCAAAAATATTTACCATTTTACGTGAAAAAAGGTAGTGGCTCGATTTATTTGCTCCCAAGTGTATATTTAACCGAGACGAAATACTTATGCACGCACCAAATTTCGTTTCGTTCGCAAAAACCAGATTTCGTTTACTAAAACGAAATCTGATTTCAAGTGCTCAATTTGAATGATTCATTACAAAAGTAGAACATAAGGTAACATTACGAAATCTCAATCCCATCATGCAAAAACTTGGAACAAGTTGTTCCTCCTTTTGGGATTTTGGATTTTCGGTAGAACTTCTATCATTTGAATTGAATATTGGTTGTAATTAGTCCTCAAGAGACCTTTCGGCCATAGCAACGACACTAAGATGCACTCTCTCTTCCATCATAGTCTGGTGGCAGTGCTGCAGTGGGACGCCAATTGGACACGACCAGCGTGAGATCAAGAGATCGAGAGCGGGTATCACTCCGCCAACTTCCAAACTCCGAGCTGCTACTGAGAAATTCTTGATGGGAAAACCCCATGACACTTTGCCTTTTTTTTGGAGGATGGGAAATCATTAAATGTCGCTCTAGGCAGAGCGATAGGGACCGTCAGACTTCTACTGACTAAAAACCTCCCATGTTACTTCTTGGCCCTGTGTCGAAGCCTCGGTATCTCTTTAGAACAACCCGCAGCCCCGACGCGCGACGGGATGACACTTTGCCTTTTTTTTTTTTGGGGGTGGGAAATCATCAAATAACCCCTCCCGCTCTTGCGCAGAGCGAAAGGAAGTGTCAGACTTCTACTGACTAAAAACCACCCATGTTCCTTCTTCGCCCTTCATGTCGAGGCCGCGGTATCCCTTGTGGACAACCCGCAGCCCATGACACTTTGCCTGACCTGAGAATCGAACCGAGGACCCCATGCTCAGGAGTCGCACTTACGACCACCATGCGACCATCAGAACGACGGGACAGTTCAATGTAGGCTTATACATGAATACTCGCCGGAAATTCATGTCCTGCGCCAGCAACATCATGAGCGGGTGTGTGAACTTGGGGAACGTGTCGATCTGCCGGCTGCGCAGGTCCGACCAGCCCTTGAAGTTGTCCGGCTCCGTCACCTGCCAGACATGAACTTACTCAGTAACATAAGATTATACTCGTACCACGTGAATCACGATTCACGCGAGTGTTTGTAGGGTCAGCTAGGGGTGTACACCCACATTTCACCGGTTTCATGTACTGGGGTCAGCCTATTTACCCTTACTGATGGAGAAACAAACACCATACTTTAAAGATAACACTAACCTGTTCTACTCAATCCAAACATGTTATTAGTGAAATGTCCATCATTGATAACCATCAACCACCAACAAATTAACATACACCGATGTTTGTTAAATAATATAGTGATAATATTCATAATATAAATACAAGAAATAGACATAAATACATTGTACCCACAACAAGGCTCAAGAAAATAGGTGGATCATTTAGATGCCAATGTATTCGCTTTTATAATAAACTACCAAGCCACATTCAAAATTTAAGTCTTAATAAATTCAAGTCTTTTATAAAACGTAAACTTTGCCAGAAAGGATTTTATACTGTTAAAGATTATATAGAGGACAAAAATGCTTGGGATTGAACTGCTCCAATTCGAAATTGAATTGACTTTATACCTATTTTATTTTCCTTTTCCTTTTACAATTTGACATTTTATGAATTTTCTTTATACACAATAACATTATTTACTTTTTCAAGTATGATATTATTTTTATTTTTGTTTGATGAATATTTTTTTGTTTTTCATTTAGTTTTGTGTATTTTGACATTTAATAACTTGACATGAATATTTAATATGATAAATATTTTATTACTTTTATATTGTAAATGTGAGGACCATGTGGGTCTTTCTGTAGTTTTAACGTTTGTCTGGCAGTTTGAGTACTATAAGCGACCCACCCAAATGTCCTTTCTTTGGTATTGTTCGTCGTGACGTTGAGCTCCTTAAGTTACAAGTCGAGCTCCACGATAAATGACAAATGCTTGCACTGACTGGACGGGTCCACTCAAACCTGTGTGGTGCTTTCATCAAAAGACCATCTCGGACACCAATCTGCATAGTCTTCATGTCTGTATAACAAGTTTATGTCTGGACCTTAAAAGAGACTATGACCTCTGAGTTTGTTTCGGATGTTTCTTCTCGGAGTAGTCAGGTACGAAACACCGGCCCCATCTAGTTTATAAAAAGTGACTTGTAAAAGTGTTTGTTAAAACCTATTTGCAAAAAAAATAAAAAAAAAAAAATAAAAAAAATCATAATGGCAAAACGCAAAGTGGAAATAATAACGCAGTGTGACTAAAAACCGATTCGACGTAGTAGGTACTTTAATACAGGGTGTAAACGAACCCTTCACGCATCCGTCAACCAAGCATTCTGTACATCAACAAACTAAGTACCCCTACGCAAAAATTTTTGCTGGGAAATGACTTTTTTTTTGGGGTCAAAAATCACATTTTACGGTAAAACTCAAAGTAGCACTCTTAAAACATTGTGCTAGTGAATGCTTTGGATAGTAAACGGGTCATGGAGGTAATTTAAGTAAAGTTAAAACCTGAAATACTAGTATTTACAAAAACAGATGTGAAATATTTGGAACTTTGACCCCCAATATCTCCGTAACTAGGAGGTTCCCAGGTATGGTCTAGAACAAAAAAATGATCGCAGTGGTGGGGAGAACAAATGCCCTTCGTTTGCGTTAAGGGTACTTTTACACACTATATATGTAATGAATGACATACAACAACATAAATAATTAGATTAGGAAAGAGAGAAATGATCCTGGATAATCCAGAATTCCAGATGATGGCAGCAATCAAAAATAATATTAAAAAGTGCATCTAAACTATCTCTTTTGCAAGTCTAAGTGCGTTTCCTGAATGTGCGTAGCTGCAAACCCTGGACCAGACAGAACTTACCACAGAAATACCCTTCATGGACACATTCCTCAAGTCTCTCCTCCTGGTTACGGTGGAGGGCAGCGCGCTTAAAAGCGCCTGCAACTCCTGGCGGGAGCAGTTCCTGGCCAGCACCAGCTCAGACTGAAGGTACGGCATGCCCGGCTTGACGCTGTACACGTCCACCAAGCTCGCCGGCGAGGACCACACCACATCCGCGTCAGGCAGGATCACAAAAGTGGAGAGAGTGGCCTCAATGGTAAACCGATCTGATGAGGAGTTGTGCAGCAGTAGCCAGGAGTGGCGGTAGTTGAACGCGCGAGAGACGGACGCCTGGAATAAGTCTCATTATTGTGTTTAACTCATTTTTGAGCTTAGTGGATTTCTATTGCTATACTTACTGAAGATTTAAAAGGTTTTTTTACTGTGACTTTTAACTTTTTCCGTCATCTAGTTTAATTAATGTTTCCAGTCTTTAAGCAAATTGCATTGTGATAACTAATTAGTGCCTATGCAACCTGTCCCTAATCAACTTAACGTTATCACGTCGATTAGTTACTTGTAGAAGAGCAAATTACGGCAATTTATTATAAGCCGTATTTTAATGCGAAAAAGTGCTTTTCGACCCGCCCCCATTATCCTATGATTCATAAAAATGTTAGAAAATTATGCTGTACGGGTACACACACGGGTACCGCAGAATAGTGTTTCACGGAAAACTATACATCGAAGCCTTGAGAAGCGTATCGGCCGTATCGGCCTGTCTCTTCGAAGCTCTGATACGATATCCTTGAAATATGTTGAAGCTAGATACTAACCGCCAACTAGTTAGCCGGGATACCTACCTGGTCCAGGATGAGCTGGGCTCCGGGACAGGCCAGGTCCAGCAACATGGCCTCCCGGAAACTACCGCGTGGCGTCATCGACGGCGCACGCGTGAAGTCGGACACCAGCGCCAGTCTCACGCCGTCGCGGGTGCAGCTGCGGTACAGCTCCGATACGCGCTCTACAAATTTATGTTTTCCGATTATCTTACGAGTAAGACATACCTATATCCGGGTGATATATTCACCACATGCTATAACAGGCCAAGTCGCCAACTTTAGGTACATCTATATCATTTATTCTGTACATCTGAACCTATTAGGTACACCTGTAGCTACACCGTTTTTTCGGGTCAAGCCCGCCACACTATTCCCAACCATTGCAACTCTTGGAAGTCAGAATCATCCTCGGTGATCGCTAGAAAGGTCGGAGGCGATGAAGCTCCACGAGTCCCGGAGACAATTTAACTGTTCTGTCACGAAATTAAAAAATCAGAAAACAAAGCAAACTACTCAGAATTGGGAATCAGCCATTTTATAATCACATGTTCTCATCAAGTCACCGTGACGCCTAAATCCTTTCGCGCATCCATTATTTCAGTTCGGTTTTACGGAATTTAATTTTATGTACCGATTAATATGAATCCGAAATCGGGTAAGCCTTGGTTAAATAACCAAAATATAAATAATTGTATAGCTAAGTTGACACTTCTGAAGTAAACCAAGCTTTCTGCTTGATAATATAGCATTACCAGGTGCCCAGCAGACGAAGGCAGTCATCATGGCCAGGTCCTTGCTGAGGAAGTACGCCAGCACGAACCTGATCTGCTCCATGTTGACGCGATGGCTGACGGACAAGGAATAACATGTTCTGTCTGCAACCCCTCGCAAGAGGGTCGTTAAGGGGAAGCGATCAACGCAGTTCATGTATCGTATCGGGCTGCGTATTGCAAAACTGTATGCTGACCCAGACACCCATAGTCTGTACTGAACTACGTCGTGCTCATTGAAATCACAAACAAATTGGAGCAAAGTACATACGAGCTCAGAGCATTCTGAGATTGTATGCACTTTGCTCGCTTGTATGTAAAGCAAACTGTGACACGCGAATATCAGTAACTGACTATACAACGTGTTTCAGGGCGGCATGGGCACCGGGCCGTAGGCCGACGAAGGAGGCCGGCGGAGGCCCGGCACTTAAGTGCACTAAAGTGTTGTGTTTTCTATCAGAAATTACTCAGTAGCAGCTCGGAGCCTGGACTTGTGTCCGTTTGATGCAATAGCCGAGGCTCACCCCCTCGTACATGAGACCATCTATATTTCAGTTACCTCCGCTTCCCCCAATAATAATCCCTGTAATCCCCCAAAGGCTAACCTTTGGGGGATTACAGCGGCGGCAGTGTTATGTATAATTATATAAGTGCCTATGTCTACTATGTTTATTCCTTTAATTATAAGAATTATTTTTTAACTTTGAACTGTCATTCAGTGACATTCCTACGAACGTTATTGTATTTTAATACAATAACATTGGTTGGAATGTGAAGCTTTGTCTTTTTTCCTTTGTTTCTAAATCTAGTTCTATTGAATTGCCTTAGCTCCATCGTTTGTCCGCTTGGACTAATGGTATTTTGATATAAAGTCATTTTGCTACAAAGTTTCTTTTTATCACTTAGTATTACGTAAGTACTATAGGGGGCGAGGGGGTTTTAACTTTGCTTATTGTTTTGACAGTGGGGGTGGGGGGGTCTACATGGTTATTCCGCAGTAGTTTTTTACTTTTTACACATTTTGCAACCCACACAGTGTCTATGCTTGAAAACGAAACGCATTTTCTGGTATTCCCATTATGAATCAATAAAAAACAGAATACATTATAAGAAAAATGCACTAAGCAATGTTTACGTAAGCATGGGGGGAGGGGGTGAGAGCTTTGATTACTTTTGCTGACAAGGGGGTAGGGGGGTAAATAATTGTAGTTAATCTGATTACGTAATACTTGAACGGCCCCTTAGCTATTTACTTATTTTTAACACAGGTTTGACAATATTTTAGTGTTACCAACCAAAGACCTAGGTACTAATCAACATCGACTGCCCTTGTCCCATGTCGCTGGCTCGGTATGACGTTGTCTGCGCAACATATTGTGTTTTTTTTTCTTTATCCCAGTCGGCTGTCTCGCTATCAGTTATTCTTTTTTTCGTTCACAGCATTCCTCACACAATCCACATCGACTTGCACTTTCGGTGTCAAGGACCCAGCATATGGGTCGAACAATAATTCGTTTGTGTACCCACAACCCGCCTAACTATAACTTAAAAAAAAAATTGTACTTGGCAAAGAAAGTGTAAAATAATAATAAATAAACGACGTTACAAATAACTTCTCCTTAACGTCCATTAGATTGGCGATCATTATAAAGCCAGGAGTGTTTGTGCAGCAATCTTTGTGCACGATTACCTGGCATTAGATACATTAGTTATTGGTGCATTAGGTCCCATAATGAGCAAATTGCCTGTTTAACCCTTAACTACCGTCATTGAATGAATCAGAAGACATACAGAGAGGTAGATGTAGAGTCAATCGAGCGATTAGGAATTAAGGAGTTAGTTAGAAGTTTAGGAGTGCCTTATTAACCGTGGCATTATAGGAGATTTATTAGTTTAGTTAAATGGAGGCGGGTATTACTTACTCTACTAGCGGTATCCCTACCCAGCCTTCCACGGGGAACATTCATCATCATCATCAGCCATAAGACGTCCACTGCTGGACAAAGGCCTCCCCCATAGAACGCCATAAAGAACGGCAGCCTGACGTTTGCACTACCGGTTGCCCGCGACTCACGATGTCGTCGGTCCACCTGGTGGGAGGCCTACCAACGCTGCGTCTTCCGGTTCGTAGTCGCCACTCGAGAACCTAGGCTTCCTTCCCCATCGGTTGTCGGTTCTTCGAGCGATGTGGCCTGCCCATTGCCACTTCATTCAACTTGCATATTCTGAGAGCTATGTCGGTGACCTTGGTTCTTCGGCGGATTTCCTCATTTCGGATCTTATCGCACAAAGAAACTCCGAGCATAGTTCTCTCCATGGCTCGTTGTGACTCTGAGCTTCTCTAAGAGGCCAGCAGTTAAGGACCATGTCTCTAAGCCATAAGTCATCACTGGCAACACACACTGGTTATAGACCCTCGTCTTAAGACACTGCGGAATTTTAGACGAAAAGATGCCGCGTAGTTTCCCAAACGCTGCCCATCCGAGTTGAAATCTTCGGGCGACCTCTTTGTCGAAGTTAGATCTACCTAGTATAACAGTTTGTCCAAGGTAGACATAACTATCGACAACTTCGAGAGTATGGCTCCCAACAATTACTGGTACGGGTGGAACACGGACATTCGACATAACTTTGGTCTTGTCCATGTTCATTTTAAGACCCACCTGTTATGAAACGTTACTGAGGTCCGTGAGCATTGTGTTAATATCCTCCAGCGGTTCAGCCATGATGACTATATCATCCGCAAAACGAAGGTGAGTGATATATTTCCCATTGATGTTGATGCCAAATCGTCCCAGTCCAAAAGCTTGAAAACATCCTCCAATGCGTTTGTGAACAGTTTCGGAGGAATAACGTCTCCCTGTCTCACGCCTCTTTGCAATTGGATTGGCTTTGTGCTCTCGTCCTGTAATCGGATCGACATAGTGGCGTTTCTATACAAACACTTCAGCATTTCGATATACCTATAGTCAATATGGCACCGCTGAAGAGACTGTAAAACCGCCCAGGTTTCGATGGAAACGGAGGCATTTTCATAGTCCACAAACGCTAGACATGGTGGCCGATTATACTCCTCAGTCTTCTGTATAACCTGGCGGAGCGTATGGATGTGGTCTTTGGTGTTGAAGCCTTTTCGGAAACCGGCTTATTCGGGAGGCTAGAAGTCATCAAACCGGCGTTCGAGACAGTTCGTATGACCCTCGAGAACAGCTTGTAAACATGGCTCAGGACTGATTTATTATATACCATCATATAATAATTCACGAAATACATTTCCACATTCATTCAAGTATTTATTTTGATGATGTGGTACATGAACACATAGATAATAATATTCATTTTACTTGAGTAACTAAACCAAAGACAGAGCAGCATAGCGCGTGTTTTGTAATTATCGTTCTCAATCAATGGATACTTTGTTTCAATCCCATTTTGTTGATACGCGAAGTTCAACAAGGTTAAGTACACGACCTCCTGCAGTGATTATAATGATAGCAGTAATGTTTACCACGCGAGTTACGGATTATGGATACCAACAAAACAGCACATTGTATCTATCTATCGGATACCAGCAGCGCACGGTAAACGCATAGACTCACATAGGTTGTGTTACTTCGTAAGTTCGTACTACATATGTATTATATAATTTCTTATCACGTTTTGCTGAAAACTATCAAACTGGCTGAGCCGAGCAACAACTGACATAATTATTTCCTCACGTCTTCGATTGTTTGGACGCACACTTTTTTAAATAATAAACTTATATCAGACTTTTTGTTTGACGTCAATACAATATCTCAATGTCTGCTAAACCAGCTAAACCTGTTAATAGGTAAAGTTTTCAATATCTAAATAAAAGGACACTAAGTGGATACTTAATACTTAGTTTCGGTTCGTCCATTAAATTTCACTTAGGGACAAATAAAACAACAGAGATAACGTCAACATAAATAGTCTATGTATTAATCTAAGTAGTATATCACTATATTGTGTGTATGAGCGCGGCGATGGGGGGACAGGCGTCGGGCTGCACGAACAGGTGGGCGTGGTTGATGACGAGGTAGGTGCTGAGGCTGCCGACGATGGAGCCGAGCTGCCCCACGCCGCCACACAGGCGCATGCCGCGCGCGCCGCCCGCACGCGCCCAGCCGTACACCCACATGCGTGCGTACGAGATCACGCCGGACACCATCACCCACGCGATCACCTGCAAGGAACATACATTGTACATCAAGGGGCTCAAGCAATAGCTTCAGAACATTACAGGAGACTGGCTCGTTGAATGGATCGCGTCTTTACATAACCCAGTGACGGGGCCCGAAAATAGCAGTCACTGGCTTCAATTATTGAGCTCATATAAACCTTGTTAAACATAGCCTCAAGATGACTGGCACTGGCGTACGAAAAACAACGCTGACCGGAGACAAAAGCAATAGAAGTGTGCAAGTGAGGAACCCTGGATCCCTGTATCCTTCCCTATATTTATGAGCCTATGGACGCTCGCTCGCCGGTAAGATTCGCCTGTGTCCTACATCAGCGAGTGAGGAGAACCAAGCTCTAGGTTGCGCAACCTGTTCAGTAGTAGTTCAGAAGTACCTCTACCAATTATACAATCTGGAAAGACTTGTTTCTATAAATAAATCGAGTCTTAAATAATTAAATTAAGTGGTAGAGCGTCTTGTCCCTATTAATTACAAATAGACGTAGCAAGCGGCTCGACGGTAACGTCGTCGTAGAACAGTTCATTATAACCATAGGGAACGAATGTACGATGTCCGATAACCCGATGCCAGACTCGAGGGGAAATTGGCGCCAAAGTAAGTACATAATAAAAAACGTAACAAAAACGCCCAGGCAGGCCTGGAGCACAAAACCTCAGTATTCTTTGAACAATTGTCTGTTATTCGTAAATAGAAATATGAGTAGGTAAGTGAATTTAAAGTCAAGGTCAGGAGAGTACGCGGCACAGAAATATTAAAACTCGTATCAGATCATGCAATATCATGCAAATGAGAATCTAAATTTATGAATTTGTGGCTATTTCTGTCTGAAATGATTCAGCTGTTTAATTCATTAAAATAACTACATATATTACAAACACAAAAAAGTGTTTTTTTTTTTTTTTGCAAAAATGTTTTTTTATTTTACAATTTTTAGTTGTAATATCCTATACAAATATTTACTATACATTTAACATTCAACCAAGAACCCTAACCCTTAACCTTCAAGATTCCCTTATTATTGCTTTCAACTCCTAACCGTTTAGGAGTAGTACCTTCCATATTCAGCTCACCTAGATAACCTGAAAGAATACAACCATATATACGTCCCCATAATATTTTACTAAAGAATTTATTATGCTCCAACTCCTAACCGTTGAGGAGTTATACCTTCCATCATCAACTCATCAACATGAAGTGATGACTGGTAGATGCAAATACTTAAAAAACTTTAGAAAAAGCACGAAACACGTAATACGCGCCTATAAAATTTGAGGGTTGCCCTCGATATCTCTGGGATGCCATCATCAGATCCTGATTTTCTTATCATGGTATCACTCTTGGGATATTTCCTTTTCAACAAAAAAAGAATTTTCTTTATCGGTTCAGGCGTCTCCGAGTAATCGGTGAATATACATAAAAAAAAAGATTGAGAACCTCTTTTTTTAAAGTCGATTAATGAGATTTACCTTCTATCATCAGGGCAACCTAATACCCTGAAAGTATACAATTATCACTTCATAAGTACGTATAGTTTTGAAAGAATTTTCTATCAACTCCTAACCGTTGAGGAGTTGTACCTTCCATCATTATCAGTGAATCCAGATGATATTATGATGACTACACGCAAATACTTGAACAGGTTTAGAAAATATATGGAAAATGTCACAAGTTCCTATAAAGTTTGAGGGTTGCCCTCGATTTCAATGATCCTGATTTGGTGACAATGGGACCACCTCGGGAGTATATAAACCTATTCGAACACAAAAATAATTTTGAAAATCGGTTAATTAATGACGGAGATATGCGATAACAAACATACAAAAAAAAACATACAGACGAATTGAGAACCTCCTCCTTTTTGGAAGTCGGTTGAAAAGAGTAAGATTAGGACTAAGCAAAACGCATTTTTATTAGAATTATATCACTTCCATCATAGGCCAACCCCAATAAAGTTGGGAAAATACTAGGAAGATGATTATTGATACCTGGCCGCCAAAGTCCGCCATTCTCTCGGCGTCTCGGCTATAGCCGATGATCGATGATCTTATTTGAAAATACACAATATCCAGTCCGGAAGTAGCGACAGTTCGTCTGGCGTATAGTGATAGTTCGCCGCTAGCCGTATCTACCAGATAATTTTAAGCTACAATCAAGTGCGACAGATAATTAAATTACCTACTAATCAAAGGCTGCTGATGGTAAATGATAGATAAGAAACGTTACAGTCAATCAATCATTCACAGATTTTTGCATGAATTACAGAACAATCGAGCAAGCAACCTAGCACGATAGCGCCGAAGAGAAGCAATGTGGTGGCGTTGCGTGAAATATTTATAAAGTGGTTTATTAGATGTTACGCAAAGCAGGAGAAAATAGGTCACCGCATTTGTGTACGGGTCACCAAGTGTGCTGTCAGTGTCACGGACCTATCGACCGGTAGTGTCTTTTTATGCCATGGAGAGAGCACATCGACTGTCGGAACGAGTATTTGATAACTAAGTAATACCATGACATACTATGTCCTATAAACCACGCCTAAATCGAGTCTCGTATAATCAAAATTTTCCAATGAGAATGTCAACAGAGCTCGTAAATTTTGAACATCACTACCTCAAGCAAACAAATTAGGTTTTTCTTACAGTTTTACCTGACAGAAGTAGTTATGTACATAACTATAAAGTCAGACAAATATACAAGGCCTACACAAATAACATGATGTCCTCAGAAAAAACGTTAACATACAGAACTCTATAATTATACTGCATCATAATCTTGGATGTTGCTTCATACTGTGTGTGATACTAATTTGGGGTAATTTAGATAATTTTAATGTAAGTTGATAACTTTACGGAGTGACCCACGTGCTACGTAACAGCTGAATATACAGATTGTTCACGGCTAAACTTGGCATAAAAACACGTCTGGCTATGTTGTCGGGTCTGCACATCATCATTCTCTTGCCCTTATCCCAATTCATTTGGGGTCGGCGCAGCATGTCTTCCTCTTCCATACTTCTCTGTTTCTCGTCATCTAATGAGATACCTCCTTTTTTACCATATCATTTTTAACACAGTCCATCCATCGTTTCTTTGGTCTTTCTCTACTCGTATATCCTTCCAAATTCATATTTAAAACCTTCCTCACAACATTTTCCTCATTCCTCCGCATCACATGCCCATACCACGACAACCGATTTCCACACAACTTTTCAGTCACCGGCGCCACTTTCAGACTTCCTCTTATGTACTCATTCCTTATTTAATCCATTCGCGTAACGCCGCACATCCCCCTAAGCATTCTCATCTCTGCCACATGCAAATGCCTTTCATTCATCCCTTTTGTGGCCCAACATTCTGATCCATACAAGACAGCAGGTCAGGACACAATGTAAATATACTTTCAAAAACTGTAGGTTCGACCTACGGTCAGGGTTCACTACTTAACGCACTTTCTACTGAAATAGATAAATATATAGTAAGTGATAAAGTAAGACTCACAACTAAAGCCACGCCGCCCCCGGAGTGCTGCAGCGGCGGCGTGGGGCTGAGCAGGCCGGTGGCGAGGATATAGGCGAAGGGCGGCGCCGACAGCAGCAGCAGCACCGCCAGCGCGCGCGCCGGCATCGGCCGCAGCCACACGCCCGCCAGGCACGCCGCCGGGTTGGCCATAGCACCCAGCGTCACCGCCAGGTGGTACGCTTGCGTGCCGTACGGCCGGCACGAGTACGACTGCACGGACGGCAGCACGCCGTTGTTCAGCGCGTTCAACAGCGCCATCAGCAGCATCACGCCCAGCCAGCGCGGCGCCAGCAGCGACGGCCGCTCCGACGTCGCCTCGTCGTCCTTGGCCGCAGCCGCCGGCGCTACGCGCTCCGACAGGAACCCAGAGTAGTTGTTGATGATCACGAACGCGGCCAGGCTGGCGGCCGACAGCGCGCCCAGCATCAGCAGGAACACCATGGTGTCGAAGCGCGCGGGCGGGTAGTGCGGTACTAGTGTGGTGTTGTCTGCGTTGGGCAAGCACTGGGGCTCACCGCCCACGCCCTGCACCAGGGCCAGCAGGCTGGACACGAAGCCGCTCAGCCCCTCGCCCACCAGGTACGTGGCGAGGTACACGTCGCGGAAGTGGCGCAAGTACGGGTAGAACAGCACGGAGCTGGTACAACCCACCAGCGCTGCGAAGAACGTCAGCGCCAGGTATGCCACGGAGCGCTCCGTGCCGCCCACCATTGACGTGTTCTCATACAGGAAGGCGTTGAGCACGAGCGCCATCGTGCCGATGACCAGCAGCGCGTAGATGTACACGGCGTCAGTGATGCGCGGCAGCAGGCGGCGCAGCAGCGCGTACAGCAGCAGGCCGCTGTTGGCCAGCTGCACCGCCATCACCATGTACGAGGGCAGCGCCCAGCCCTCGGGCAGCCGGTCCACCAGCAGCGGCAGTTGCACGTACAGCCCGTTGACGCCGAGCCACGTGCCGATGCCCCAGAACACCATGAGCACGTCGAGCGCGACCAGTCGCCGCGCGCCCCACATCTTGGCGGACGCTGCGTCTCCTCGCTCCAGACACGGCGAGTTCTCCTTGTCCTCGTTCAACCTGTGACACGACGCGCGTTACACTCTTGCCACCTTCACGCTCAGATCACGAGTGATAACAAACCGGTTTGTTACGAAGATGACGATTAGCATTTATGACTACTTACTGATAAGACAGTATTACGTTATTGCACGAATTATCGTGAGCTTACTTCTCACTGTAAATAAACGAATGAAATGTGCGCTTTATATACTCGCTGAGTTTAGGATAACACTCGGATAAGATTAGCGGCGTGCGCCGAGCGCAGTCTGGTGAAACGATCGCGGAAACAAGTGCGGCTGCAGAGCGGATAGTGCACACTGAGGTGTCATCCAAGCAGACGATCTATAAGTTACCAGCGCTGTATTCCGTACAGCAGTTTGCAACAGAACAAACAGAGCCAACTGATAAAATGAACTGTACGGAAACGATAAAATAACGAAATGATGAAGGTAATCATTGTCGATAGCCAGCGATTAGCCACGACGACCGATTACAGTGTAAGTGATACTGAGAGCAGGTTCCGAGGAGGACGTGCCCGCTGCTGTGTGCAGACAACGCTGAGCAGTCCGGTGTCAGCGTCGGAGGGGAGGGGGACGAACGTCTTCAACTTTACAATCACACCATCATTACGATCCTATTCCTATGTTCTGCTGCACATCAGCCATCAGTTCAGTAAGTTATTTATATTATTTGTGAGACGCGTACTTTTATCATGATTACAATGACAGAACTTAACAAATTATTGTTGTGTGTCTCAGCTGTTACCGCGAGAAGTCGCGATAATTCGTACAAGACGTAATACGCAATACTAATCGTCGAGGTCACTGTCACGATTAAAACCGACGCTAATATAATTATTAATTTATCATATGTTACGATCCTAGTGGTTAGTTGATACATTGTCATTTTGTGATAAATAACTCCGTTGTTTAACACAGGGTCAGCAGTTGTTGTAGCCCTTTGCTGCGAGATCCTGGATGTTATCTTAGTTTCATCATTGGGTTCTTATCAACGAGTAGAGCAGTCGTCACCAGCGGCACAGCACAAGTGCAACGGTCCTTCGCTAACTTATTCATACGATTAGAGAAACTAGCAAAAACAATTTAAAAGTAAATAAATTAACTAGACTATGTGAATACAGTTCATTGTAAGAGAGATAATAAAATACAGTCACAATTATCGTACACAATTGAACATACCTGTCATCCATTTCAATAAAAAAATATTAGTTATGTAATACGTATAGTAAATTAGTTAGTAATAAGGGAATAAAGGGAGGACGGCACACGCTCGTTGTACGATCAGCTCCTATTGGCGGCGCAGGGCTCCTGGGCAACTGATCTACTTGTAACCACCACTAACCACTTACATCTTAAAAAATGAACGTCTCTGCAGGCTAGTTATCACTCCTTTTAATTGACAATTAATTGGACAGCGATTTGATGTAAAAAACGACCGCTAATGAGGTTCCTGCATCGAGGCGGTGTCGGAATACACACGTAGCAGCCGAACGAGACACGGACACGTAGTGTTAACGTTTTAATTAATTCCGACACAACCACCTTTACTAACACGACTAGTCTGAATAAAGAGCTCACGGTCCAACTGTCAGTACTTGTGTCAATACGACAGGATTGGTGTCAGGAGCCGGGAGGCTGCTCAAGGCTGTTGTCAACACTCGGCCGCTGAAATATTTGTTCAGGGTGTACTGTTGTCTGATAAGGTGTGTACACAGGGATTAGTGGGTAGTGTGGATACCTACCGGCGGCAGGGTTGGGCCATAGCGTCGCCGGCGCAGCGGAGCAGCGCGGCAGCGCGCGCCTGCCGCCGCCGCTACCGGCCGCGCGCTCCTAGCTGTCACATGTGCCATGTAATGGGTCAAGCAGAACACACGCCGCGCCGGCTGTCTGCAGATACGTCTGTGCACCGAGGAACAATATTATGTTCCTATATAATGATCGTCGGTAGCAGCAGGCTGGACGTTTCTGTCGACAGACTGGCGGGCGCACACCGGGCGGTCGCCTCCACACAGCTCTGGGTTGTTCACAGATTTCTGTTGTTTGTTTACAGTGTGAAAGCGACGCCACTGCCACAGAATACATCTCATACTATTGACAAAGCTCACATTTGGGAGCATCAGGGTATGTCTTATCAAACACATGTAGATCATACAAATAGAGAGGTGGCTGGCTTTAAGAGAATGTTCATATTTAATTTAACTGATAATGTTGCAAGCTGTTGATGCCAACGGCAGAGATAAGTCTTGAGATATATTTTGTAACAATGAGCCTTGAAGAATGAAAAGCACATTTAATTATTAGCAATAAAAATGATGATTGTCATAAACAAAGTAACAGTATTAGTACATATTGTTCCATGATGCCTTAATGACCCAGCCCAGAGAGAATTAATATGGTTCTATGAATAAGTGATGAAGAAAACCCGAAAGAAGATCCTGTTAATATTTGCCTGTTAGTGAAGCCGGTATGTATTTAGGAATGTCCCAATATACTTAACACAAACAACAGTTGTAATGTTGAGGATAATGGTAACATGCGGGGATGGCTACGAGGATGTTCTCTTATGTGATATTATGCAACACAGGTAACATCAAGTGCTGCCTTCGTTAACATTCAATTATTTACTGACAGAAGGATGCATAAGAGTCACCATGCACAATATAACATGATAAGTATTATGATACTCATTAATTGTTATGTAAGAAAAGGCACCGAGTCTAAATTGAAACCAATTGGCAAGCAATCAAGCAATCCAATTGGAGTCAGTTCTTATTCTGTAGCCTGCAGTATGTCAAGTGGATAATAAGTGCAATTCATTGAAACCAACCCACAGCAATTAGTAGAGATATTGAATAGTGATAGTAGTGAAACAACTACATACTGTGCAAACAAGCTGGCTTTATCCCCTCATGTTACTCAGAAGATAGGACAGAACACTTGACACCTGGAAACTTGACACCTGGAAACCACAAACATTGAGTTCCACCACAACTCGGTGCCACTGTCCACTGGGCTATAGAACCAGCAGTTCCCTACTCAACACTACAAGGATGACTAAGGCACCCAACGAAGGTACCCAATCATTACCACCCACTCATAAGTACTTATAGACAATATTGCTAATTTATACATAGTTTCAAATTCTGCTAAATACTTTAATCTATTTAGAAAATGCATTAGGTAAATACAATCATTATTTAATTATTGAGAATTACAAGACTTCCCATGAACAACATAAAAATTGAATAAGTACCTATGTAATTAAAATGAATGAATATTTAAACATATTCATATTTCATTAGGGGAACTGGAAACTGCAAATTGTCCAATTACGGTAATTCCAAATGATACAAAATAATTATAATAAAAAGCTTTTCAGAATATTTGGTAGAGAAACAGCAAGGATAGTGAACACACGTTGGTGGACTCTGTGATATTGCATATATGTAGCACATTAACACTGGTGACATTGAGTGGTTTACCATTGATAGACATGATTACAAACCTCGTGCTGTTCTCCATGCCGGGGTTTTGAGGCACTTATCCAGTACTACTTGTTGTCTGTTCAAAAATATCACATTCGGGATCACACTGTTTCATTCAAGAGTATCAATGTTACGTACAAACTTTACTTCCTTGCATCATTCTCTTACATACGCTGCCTGATTAACTAAAACTTGTTAACAATGTAGTAAATCAACCTAAATGACTTCAGCTTGCACTTAAAAACTAAATAAAATACTTAAGTACAAAAGTAAATTCGTAAAAACTAAAAACAAGTCACTACATTTCCTCCTGAGTCCTGAATCTGAAATGATAATGACAGCAAATAGCAGTAACTGACAGCGCAAGACAACAGCTGTTCAAACTTCAAAGTCTAAAAACCAAAGGTTGTCCAATGACCAAACTAAAAGGGAATAGAAAAGTATTAGTCGATTACGAAGTTTTAGTCTTAGTTTGAATAAATAATAGAAAAGTAATATTGATAAAAAATTACGAGTTAAAAGTCGTTTCCGAGCAAAATGTTTTTCCTTTTTAATTTACTACGGAACCCTAAAAAGGACTTTGCAGTCTTGGGAGGCAGTCAGACAAGACGCAGTCAGCAGAAGAAGGAAGTGAAAGCAGAAGTGGACGCTAGAAAAAATATTTCTACTAAAAGCCTCTTCCAGCAGTGAGAACATTATCGGATGATAATGTTTGCTAATAATGGCTTACATTATGGCTTAATGTAGAGATGTTTTTTCTTGGGTAAAGGACGTGAGTTTATGTGTATTTGGTGTATTCTTGCTATTTATTAACAGATATTATGATTAATAGACCAAAGAGGAAGGGGGATACACTAATCCAGATGAGATCGGGAATAAATAACAATATCGGTAGGGATGTGACATTGTACATAAAAAATCGATGTTTAAATAATCGATTTTTTCTTTGGCAAGAAAAATCGATTAATAAATAATCGAAATTTCTCAAGAAAATAATCGATTTTGTTATATTAATCGATTTTTTTTAAATAATTCACGCAAATCAAATTTTTAGAATAATTAACATAAATTAACAAAACTAAACTATCAAATAAAAAAACTTGAAATCCTTACGAGTTTGATTTTTTTTTTTTTTGTTTCGTGGTGCATTTGTGAACACCGCGGTTTGTTTCGTCCGGCGTATCGAAACACTACGGTTTTTAGTTACGTTTTTGTATAACGGACTCATAATTATCTTGCGACAAGGTAGCTCGCGAAATTCGAATAACTTTTTCATAAAATAGTCACTCAAGAGACTTAAATGTACTGAGACGGTTCTGTTGGTGATTTTAATCATTATTACTCAGTAAAGTCACATTTGTTAGGGTCGTAAATCCTATTTTATTTCACATACCTAGAATCTGACACTGACCGGAAAACTGTAAAAAACGTAAGAAAATTCGAATTTCGCGGGCTACCTTGTCGCAACAAAAGCACTGATAAAGAAGCGATTTCAGCGTAGACGTACAGATGGCATTTATGTAATACTGATCGACCTAATTCTTTATAGTAATTCGCAATCCGGCTTCTAGAAGTCCAGACTTAATGGGGGTGGCAGATGAAAAATCGATCATGTTTATGAAAAAATAAATCGATTATTAATCGATTCCTAAATATCGGTTCTGTTTCCTAATAGAAAATCCCATCATTATATAAAATCCGGGGACGCACAACCAGAATCCAACAGTCAATTCAAATTCTTATCGACTAACTTAATAAAGGTTAAATCGAGTGTCTTCCTCTACTAATAGGGTTTTTTTTTAACTTGCCTACATGTTGTCCCATAGCTGAGCAAAGGCCTTTCTCCTTCCATACTTTTCTATCATGTTGATCTCTGGCCATGTTACCCCCCGCAAACATGATCAGGTTGTCACGACACCTTCGCCGCGGTGACCTCGACGGCGTGGTAAGGACCACGCCGTCGAGGTCACCGCGGCGTAACTCAAATAACTGATGGTGGAGAAAGAACAGCCACGCTGAAGTGGAAGTGGGTAGGCCACGTAGACCACGAAGTACGGATGCGACGCCTGAGGAAGGCCTCTGTTCTTTCTCCATCATCAGTTATTTGAGTTACGGAGCGCAGGGTAGTGTTTCTAACGCGATCTGTTCACCTAACACCTATTATGCTGCACTCCATTGCTCGCTGGCAAATCTTGAGTTTGGACTTGTTTTTCAGTAAGTGACCAACTTTGTGCACCGTAGGTTAGGACGGGCAGGATATGCACATGTCAACGAGTTTTCTTTTTAATGTTAGTGGAAGGTTTCCCTTTGTATGTTGAGGGCCCAGAAGGTCTTCCAGGAATTTTGTACTCGTCTTTCTACTTATTTAACTTGCCTGTTTTGGAACGTACTACTTAATACGCATAATTGTAATAATTGATTTTCAGATTACAACTCTTGGGTGGGCCTTAAATTCAAGGCATCCACAGAATTTATCCGGTTTAGCGAAAGGCAAAGCAGAAAAAAAGACTAACTAGCTAAATGTCTCCAATGTAGTTCTCCAAGCTCTGCCCTACTACCGACTAGGAAACGATGACTATGATCAGTTTTCTCTCAAGAAACATACATATTTAAATGATTAACTAATCGCTGAAAGAGGAGACCGCGAAAATTATGTTTAAAAAACCTATTTTCACTACTTACCCCTTGTCGCTAACCGCGAGCGGTGTGATAAGTACCTTAGCTCCGAGCTGCTGTCTATAGCCGAAGGTGTAAAATATGCTCACTTGACATTGACGCCTATTTCTCGACTGCCTCCATTGGTCAAGTTATCGTTAGAGCTTGTTACTAAGCGTGAGACACCTACGGTCCCCGTCGGGGTTGCGGGTTGTTCGCAAGAGATACCTCGGCCTCGACATGAAGGGCTAAGAAGGAACATGGGTGGTTTTTAGTCAGTAGAAAAGTCTGACACTCCCTTTCGCTCTACCCAAGAGCGGGAGGGATTATTTGATGATTTTCCACCCACCATAAAAAAAAGGCACCTACGTTCGCCGGATCGATTCCCGGGTTTTAGTTGTTTTACAGGGACATTATCAAAGAAATTGCAAATTCGGGATTTTGCCCCGGTCTATAATTAAGTTCCTTGGTTACAAATCTTTGAAGGGTACAGTAAAGTTGTAGGTACTGTTTTATTCATATTGAGTGTAACCAATTATATTTGCAGTAGGTAGTATGGAACTAGTGACTGCGTCGCGGCCCAGTCTGGATTTATGCCTGGTCTATGGCAATATATCTCGTGATATGCGGGTTACACATCTGCCCATCTCTTTGGAGATTACAGGTCTGATGTTTTGTTAGTATGCAACTCGGAAGGGTTCACAGAACATGACAAATAAAACCAAAGAATGGTTCGACAGTATTTTAATTTAAAATTTCAAAAAGCAAATACAATAATCTCCGCATGACTCGTCTCATAAAGCTTTACACGTAAAGTAGTTATCTTTAATAGTACATAATAATAAATATAACAAACAGTGAAGTACTGCGCGACGTGCGTGGCGCTGCCTACTTGTCCTTCTCGCTGTCCGCCTTCCTGCCCAGCGGCACGGCAGCTCGCACCCTAGGGCACAGGTCGTTATATGGAGCTGCGACATAACCGATACACTACTGCAGGGGAAATTATTGCTAAGCGAATTAACTAACTGACATTATTGGAATACGTATTCAATAAACTACTGTCATTATTGTACAGTTGGTTAATTTGCTAAACAATTAATTTTGCTGATTGTACATGACGTGCTGTCATACACAAAGTCAGAGGTTCTTGAGGTGATTTAGAAACTCTAACACTAGAGTGAATGGGGTCGTCAGACCTTACATCATTTATTTATTGCACCATAACCCTCTACAGTAGTAGAGGGTTATGGTGCATAAACAGTGGAAGCACTCCACTGTTTCAGCGAGCAGTTGAAAAGTTATTGAATACTGAATACATCTTTATGCGATATTTATAAACAGTTGAATCAAGTGTAAGTTGATTCCACAGCAAATTGGCTGCCTCGCCGGGTGTCACCGTTCACAGTCACCGGTTTTTGTACATAAGCGTGTGGTGAGGGGGAACAGTAACAAAGTTAAACTTAGTTAAGTGTCAATTTACGGGGATTTTCTGTCAAATTGGTAAAGCAATACCGCCGTTGGCTGGTAGTAGTCGTAGAGTCGTGTGTACTCACTTGGCGGAGATCTCGTTGATCTTGGCGCGCGCGAGCTCCAGGTTGGCGTCCACCTGCGCCTTGTTCATCTCGTACGCCTTCGGCAGAGTGAACAGCGCTATCCACCCTGCAACACATACACGATCGCGTTACTACACACTAATTTACTGCTAAATTAACATACGATACAACACAAAACCGCAGGTCAAAAAGATATGAATAATGGTCCTCCTAAGATTATTATAGCCATCGTCGGCGCGTAAGATATCATAGTGCACGTGGGCTCGGTGTGTCACCGCTACCTTCCAAACTGACAAAGGTATTCCTAATGGAAAAACCCAATAACACTTTTCCAACCCGAGAATCAAACCGAGTACCCCATGCTCAGCCATTGCGCTTGCGACCACAAGGCCAAAGTGGTAGTTGAGTGCATGGTAATCCCCCCCCCCAAATGGGACACAGTTTTTGTGTCCCAGTTCAAAATCCTCCAAATGACTGCACAGCAAGTGATCGGTACATAATATAATTATTATTTTTAATTCAATTTATTTGATAACTGGGTTTAGTCTCAATGTATTCACAATAATTAAAGAGCATATATAATATGTAGCAATTAGTGTTACTATTCAAGGAAGTACGCCCGACAGCCGAGCACCGGTTACCTGCGGTTGTTACTACAATCATTGATAAGCCATTCGTCACACGCGGTTCATTTATTTATGAACTGTGACCTAATACTTCTATTCCGAGGAATATATGCGGCTATGTCACCGCTTATAAATAATACATATTGGTAATATTTATGAACACTTCCCATACCATGGGAATTTTCCATCAAGATGTAGCAAGGTAGCAACCCAGAATTTGCTTGCCGGTTAATGCCAACAAGGCTAGCCCTACGTACCATATAAAACTTAGAATTAATGTGGGTTTACTATAAACTAATATAGCTACAGGCGTGAAGTTGCCTAGCCAAATGATATTTAGGCGACGAAAAAAAATCTAGTGAAGATTTGTCCCCGGGAATTAAGCATTAATATACTCTGTGAATGAAAACACACTGTGCAACAACGTGCTCGTTCAATGTGTTTACTACACAGCTTTTACAAATTTTATGAACAAGTTCATGATGGCAGATGCTGTCAAAATGTTTGCCAGTCGAGTGGAGCCGAGACGACGTCCAATCGAGCGTTCAACATTAGCACGCGTGATGCGAGACTGACTCGCGAGGTTTTTGTTAACCGATACAATTAGCTCATGATAAGCAATTCTAATTTGGGGTAGATTAAGATTTAGTTTGTTTTTATTCAACTTTTATATGCATGATTATGAAAGTCAATAATTGATCACGATGCTTCACGATAGTAACACTGTGCGGTGTGGTAGTAGTAAACAATTCTAGATAGAACAATATACAAAGACTGATTCATTAGATATGTTAGTATCGTCTAGAGTGGCACGTGTTCCACACGTGGCATTCTTTCTCACCAGCTTGTCTGTGGCAGACAGCAGTGAGGACAAGAAGGGCTGTGGCAGATACAATGATGATCCTTCTCATTACTTATAACACGTCAACCTTCGAAGCAAGAGTTAAAGAACGGACGTCTGGATCGTTTCATCGTAGATACATTCGTCCACTTCATCGCTTTCTCTAAGCGACATCGAGGTCACAGCAGATCTATTTCTATAGATTGTGTCCATAATATTACTTTCTTGTCCACCAAAAAGTTTACACAGCTCTTTTACAATAAATCTTTAGTTAAGTACAATAGCGTTATATCTATATTTGGATGGACTAAACCAAATTAAAATAATCAAGGAGGGAAGATCCCATGTCAGTAGTGCAGTACGTACCGAGTATGATGAGCGTGATGCCGTTGAAGCAGGCGCCGACGTACGTGAGGCACCACAGCAGCACTCCGAACTTCAGCGAGTCCACCAGGTCCTCCACCAGGAACAACCTGCGCCAACACACACCACTCTATAACGCACTTTTGAACATCAAGCTTGGAAATGTGTAAGTTTTATATATATACCTAAATAGCAAGTCTTACTCGCGCATACCGGTAACGATTACTTGACATTTCGGAGGAAGTCCATCAATACATCATTAGCTAAGTCGAAGGGCAATAATATATTTATCACCCTAAGGTTGAATTTCACTTGCTCTTTATAATAAAACGATTACCTAAGTCAATTTGTCTGTGTCACAATTAAAAAGATTGAACCTCAGTATAGTTTTACTCTACTGGGAACTGTTGAAAAGGTAAATCAGTTAAAAGCTCGGCGATACAATAATGCCTTCACTCATGACATCCATTCTTTTGTTTGTTTATATAAGATGCTGCATGAGGAAATGTCAAGTCAGTTTTGATTATTTTATGAATCAATAAAGATCATTTCTTTCTGATTTCTACGTACACGTATACAGGATGTAGAAATTAATTCTTAGATTTTTTAGGATTGACTTATGACTTACGTAATGGAATTATCCACTACATATTTAGATCACATATTGCATTGTGTAATAATAAATAATAGGTGGTGGCCCCGACTTAGGATCAGTGAGTCGTTGGTTCGAACCCAGTCAGGCGCATTAATTAGTGTAATTTATTTCATCACCACTGCTCTCAAAACGGTGAAGGAAAACATCGAGAGGAAAGCAGCAGTTCAGGCTGATGCTAGTGCGATGCGTACCTGCGCAGCTCGGCCAGCGCGGCGTTGAGGTGCGCGGTGGCGGCGGCCGCCAGCGACTGCGCGCGCTCGGCCGGCACGCTGATGTCTTTCTCTAACAGCCATCTGGAACATCACACGCAAAACTTACAAAAATAAATATCCTTTGCTGGGTCTGGACCTGGACAGTAAACTCACGATTGCTCTACAACTGCCAGGGTAATCCGCGTCTACAATATTTCTTTAAAAAAATGAATTTCGCGGTCTACCCTGGCGTCGCTTGGATATCCCTTGCACGCCATTCAACGTCAAGCTTCGTTTTAATCAATCATAGTGAAGTTTCAATTTACTGAAAGTGTTTGTCAAAAGTGCTAAAACATTATTGTGAAGATGAGTACAAACCAAAACATTATTTAGAAAACATTCAAACCATCAGATTGCACATCGTATCAAGCCCACGAAGTAGTCTGTATAGCAGGTCAACCGGGTGATATTCCCTCAAGAGCTGTGAGCTAGCGCCGCGCGCCGCGCGCCGATATAACGATATTACATTCCCTAATCCGACGGGGAGTGTCCCTTCCGCTTCACCGGGCACATTCCAATTTCTAGCACAACGCTATGACATTATACCAACAAAGAATAGGAAAAATGTTTACGAGGTCATACTTTTCTTGTCTCTATTCTTCAGTAAATAATAATTCATTTATAATAAACTTTCTAAACTGACGATGAACTAGATAATGATAAAAAACGTTGCCAATTCTGTTTGATAGAAATCTCTTCGACTGCAAAAAAGTTGCCTATTCAATGTATGATATCTAACTGATAAGTGTGTCACTCAAGTTTCGAATTTCTATGGTAAAGTGATTAATTTGCTTAATTTTATTATTTGAATATTATCGTCGTGATACTACCAGTGCTCAATAAAAAAAACTAATTTCGCGAGTTTATCAAGTATATAGACACATAACACAGATGGGGGTCGGGGGGGGGGGGTTTCCGTAGGGGGCTAGAAATGAGCACTGCTTTTCAATTTAATCTGAATGTCCGGAAATCATAAATGCAGCAAAATATTCTCATCTTTTTTCAAATAACTATTCAAATGATGGCGAGATGCATGCGCGTTGTCACCTGAATTACAATAGAAATACGGTCGAACGAACTTAGATCATTGGGAGCCATTACGTAAGTTCTCCTAACATCTGAATAAATACAAGTGCGGTGATTACAGTCCACACACGCAACCATTGCCCCTCGAGTACGTGACGAGGCTCACAAATTCGTCAGCAGAACATCAATGGAAGCATAGCTTTGCCAACAGTTGGCAGTTTTGTGGCAGTCGAGACGTAAGTCGTGTGACAAACTGACAAGACAAGCATGTCTTTGTAATGAATCGACGTTCGCGTTGCTAAGACATTGATTTAGAACAAGTCGACATTTCACTGATTAGGAATATTCCAGATGCTGACCGGAGATACATCAATACGCGTGTACTGATAACAATTACTACATTGTAACTCCACATGTTTTGAACTTTCATGTATTCTTTATTCAATCCATTGGATCCTTATCATCTTCCGAGTCTATGAATCCATGTTGAGCATTGGACATAATAATATTATTATTCATGGTGGTTATTTTAAATTAAGCAGTAAGGACATTTGCTAAATAACCGTTGAAATTACACAAATTGTGAGAATTTACGTTTATCTAATAAAGTGATTTTCATTACTATTTGGTTGTTTTTCTAAAAGTTAACATCTGGCTCTCTTTGGGAATGTCATTTGAAATTACCGGTTCGATTGTTCACACTATAAGGGGTCTTCAGCAAGAGGCCTGTATTTCACATGGACCACCTACAGAGCGGTCATGGGGCAATATTGAGAGTAGGTACTTACTTGAATGGATGTCCATCATTAGTCTTCTGCACAGCTTGCAGCACATTCTTGTAGATGCGGAAGGCCACGGCAGCCGAGAGCGCCAGCAGCGAGGCGTAGGCCAGCACCGACACCACGGAGCAGCACGCGAGCGCCACCAGCAGCGCCAGCCCCGCGCCCAGCGCCAGACCGCTCGGCGCCGCCGCCCGCCAGTAGATCAGCGACTCCACTGCACACAACATACAGCTCACTACACCTGCACGCCGCAACACCAGCTAGCTAGCAGCTAGGTGTTGTCTGCGGGGAACAGGTTGCACGAGTAACTTCAAATACATATTTTATTGAAACCAGAGATCCGTTGATACTCTCAGGTAACCCGCTCCAGTTCCTCTAACGATAACTTAACGTTACGCGCGATGTACTACATCACAAGGTTTTCTATATTTTGTCGCGTTAGTTCTGACAATAAAACTGTATCCGTCGATGATCTCAATAAATGTTGATCAAAATTATGTTCAGTTTAACGGTGAATGTAGAGTCAGCCAACAAGGCTTGGTGCGAACCGGTTATTTGATACCTTCCAAACTTTCTCAATGCGGCAAACAACCGTATGTGTTATGGAGCGAGTGAATCCGATGGCGCTAACAAAGTACCGTTATTCAGGTTCGACTGTCGCATGTCGTCCCGTGATCCCGTCTGACACACCGTGAACTTGAACTATAACATGATTTCCCTATCGACAATAATTAACACAACACTGTTAGTCATACCCGTAAACATAACACAAACCGATTGCTTGTTTTGTTAACTCTACTAAATTAAATTTGAACTTTCGCTCGAAATGATAAGATTATCGACGCGTGAAACCTTTTAAAAGATGAAAGAAAACTTATAATATGCGCGGAAGAAACGAACACCGTATGGCTACTTGGTCCCTGGCTACGTTACACGGCGAAGGCTTCGGTTCCACGTCCCCCGGGGGCACGGGCGCCGGGTGCGAGGGGGCAGGCTGTACCTGGTCCTCGGGGCGGCAGGGGCTCGTACTGCGCGTTGTGTCGCGGCGAGTGCTTGGGGCGCGCCATGGCAGCGGAGTGAGCGGCGAGCGGGACTGCGGGCAGGCGCACTACGAGCACATGGCGCGCGCCACGCGGCAGTGCCTTTCACACACGTCACCGCGGCTGACAGCGCAGCGCCCGCGTCCGCGCCGCTAAGCTGCCACGCGACACGACACACACATTGTCGCACTACTTGCAATACTCTATCAAAAGCCTTTCATCCGAGTAATAGCATTTTTCATGAACGACTACTCTCAGCTTTAACTCACCTAAGTGTAGCGCGACTAGTCTCAGGCTAGTGAACATGCACCCTAATTACGTAGCTAACTCGTGCATTTCATTCCGACACTTCTACGAATAAGACTAACGAAGTCTGACTGATGGACTGTGCGAAGGATGATATGGCTGGAAAGGAGGTGACTGCTGACAGGACGAGAAATGGAGAAATATGGAAGAAGACATGTTGCACCAAACCCAAATAAATTGGGATAAGGGCAGAAGAATGATGACTTCTACGAATAAGTGTGAGAAGAACATCAATAAAACAACAAAATACTGCCAGCGGCAGCGTTTTGATTTTCTAATTAGTGTTTACTTATGGTACAGTTCAAAGTAAATTAAAACGTCACTCAAGTTGGAACTATCCAACTGTCATATTGTTCTTAAAGTTAAATAAAATAGCCGCGACGATTTATGACGTGCGACTGATGGTCAACCTAAGCATCATGTTGACTTGCGTTACAAGACAAAATGTTCCGCAACATTTGTCGGGTGAAGTCGAGCGACAACGGCGATGTTATCGTCACGTGTCGCGGGAAATAAATACCCAGTTAATTTACCTATAATTCAGCTATGCAAGCGAAATTCGCTAACAATATTTTGGGCCAAATATAATAGGTACCTAAGCACTTATTTAATGAAATTTTTCCATCGATACGCTAAGATGAAGTAGTACCTAGTAAATGCGAAACTGCACGGTTCACTGACTGTGAACCTGAAGTTGCAATACAGAATCGATCACTTTCAGACGATCTTAAATTAGGTTCAGTAATTTCAATCGCATTAAAGGTTTAATGTTTAAGAACCAGACGTTTGAACAATAACATACATATATTGATCGATGGATCACCTTAATCGAATCTTGTGTGAGTCATACTACTATATGGAGAGCTAGCCGGCCGAAGGTACCATTTCAATGTATTTATGAAGTAATTATGAGCCAGTTTCTAATAATACCTGTGCCTTCATAAAGGAGTGGGTGCATTCTAGAAACGCCTTTGATGACGGAGGTGAAGCATAGCATTCAAATTCTATCTCGAACGGGTAATTCAATAGCTGGCCAAGCTAGTGATACAGACTTCAACGTTTTATCGTGATTATTCGTGATCGAATAGAAAGTTAAACTTATTACTTTCTCCTAAAAACCCAAGCTAAAAACTTTTTATCGAGAAATAAATTCGTTTCAGTGGCACGAACGGATGAACCAAACATGATCGAAAACCATTCGAAACTTACGACGAAGGAAATAGACAGCAACGTGGTTGTTGTACATAAAGTTATTTAAAATATGAAACAGTAACACCCAATGCTCACAGTGCCGGAAACGAAAACAAACAGATTCAGTTGGTTACTAGTAGTCTCATACACAACAACAATTTGTGGCTTGAAGCATGTTCGTAATAAATACAAAGTGCTGGAGCATGCGGGGAAGCGGCACACTCGACTGCATCACACACATACTGCATGCCATTGCCAGCACCAAACGAGTTTGAGCACAAGCGAGCGCCGAAGAAACTGAAAGTCGATACGTATGTGGAAAGGCTTTCATTTAAAGAGTGTTCTGCGCGGGCGCACGAGACGTGGCGCCTGCGCGCAACTCCGCGCCACAACAAACACGCAGGCGCTCGCTCAGCCGCACTGCCGATGCCGCACGCACTTGGCACCGAGCGGCGCCCGCGCACGGTCAATGCCATCCCGCTTTAATTGCCTTATCAAGCTGTACACTATCGATGTTACTACAGTGAACGAAAATAAACATGGAAGCATTCCTAGTTCACAAAAATGCCCCAACGTAGATTGCGCCGCGGTAGGCGGGGCTTACCGATTGCGCCGCTCACGCTTATAGTTCGTCCGCAGTAAGCAACAGCGGCGGTCGACTTATTTAACGGTTATTGCGTGTTAAATATTTTAAAATGCCTTCCTGTGCAGTGAAGTGGTGTATAAATAAATCAGATTTGCATAAAAAGAATGCTGGAATTAGTTTTCACGTGTAAGTACACCGCTATTTATTATATTTCTATTATTTTAAAAATGAAGTCTGTTTGAATTATGTCACGCGGAGTCTATGGGGATGATGTTATGCCAACAAACAATTTACTTTTCTACCTGACATTAATGACAAATTTTATTTTATTAAGTATTTTGTTTACAATCTAATAGACAATAGGTACTGTAACTTTTTTTTCTATGGGAACGGCATTATGCAAAACATTCTAACCTATTGAAGGTATATAAAAGGTTTTTTAATAGCATGGAATCCTCCATCCTAGCCTGTGAATGGACCCCAAGTAAAAAGACAAGGATATGCTCGGTTCATTTTAGAAATGACGATTTTTATGTGACCAAAAAAGGATTTCCGAGCCACGTAACGTAGGTAATAGTCAAATGTCAAAATGTAAAATATGTTTGTATGCACATAAACACACAAATCTTTTAAAAAAATATTTTTATGTTATTTCGCAATTTAATACGAAATAATACGTAAAAAACTGATTTCAATTTAAAGATACCTAAATTGTCAATAATAATAAATAAAAAATAGAACACACATTGTTCTATTTACCTTATAATTTTACCCTACCTATTACTGCCTAAATACTGATCTATTTACAAATCTTATATCAATTGTTGCCATACAGTTCATTCAACATAATCATGTTTTATCATAATTCTAGTTAAATACCATCAATGTCACGATTAATTATTTGCGTTGCACCTTATTACATAAAACATCCCGGGCGACGAATGGTGGACGCAGTGGCGTCGTAGAAATGTCTTTAGCGGCCCATACGTTACACGATAATTGTAACCCAAACAGTCAGAAAATAAGGTCCATATTTAACTGTGCATCCAGAGTAGTAATAATATTGTTTCTGTGATTTCGCGAATCAGTGACAGGGTTTCGATGTGTGAGTTTGTTTGGGATTTTGTGTCAAGATGCGCGCTTAGTTTCCTTGAAGTACTGCTTCCATGTTTATTTTCGTTCACTGTGTTACTATGACAACGATTCCCACGTTTCTACGATATCTGACAAGCGTACAGACGACCTGAGTTAAGAATGTAGACAACTTAATACCAATATAGAATCGCTTGTTTGTTTTAATGATAAGGAGCATAACCTCAGCGAAATTGATAACAATTATCAGAATAATGACACAGCTGATAACACTGTAGGATGTAAAAAAATATTCATTGCAGTGTAAGTCATGACTTTTAAAGTTTTAACTCTGTGACTAGCAAATTCAGCAAGTTTTTATTACACTGCCGTCAATTGTCTTAAAAGACACTACATCCAAATTAAATTTATTGCCGCGCGTATTCCCGAAGGGTTATGTACACCTGCACAAGTATAGGCACGTACAGCCTTACAGTACTAACAGTTACTTTACAAGTTAACATTAATAGTAATTTAATGTAGGTCTTCTTCCGGTTTACTCACGGATAACGCCCTTCATATGGCAATGTGGCCAGCGCAGCGGGTTGTCCTAGGTTTTCCTTTCTGATTTTTTCTATACGACCTTTTATTGTTATTAGTTAATTAGGCCAAATTTACTCATTAACTTACACCATTCGATTTCGGGCGATGTTTTCTTCGGTTCATTACTGTGCCGACAGTGATGACATGCGACAACAAGGATTGCTGTTTTTAGTCTCCGTCGAAACAAATATTTGGGAATGGACACTGACCAAGACACGAATTTCATACTTTTTAATAGAATTCCATTTTTTTCTGATCTTCTACATAATGAACAAATGAACTTCAAAGCTAAGAACATTATTAATATATGAATGTCCTCCACCGCAACACCCAACTTAAATCTTCAGCTCCAACTTTTCGAATTGAAGATCTTGTGAAACATCTATTGAAATATCATTTAGGATGTTATTTTTACAAGGTCCTACAATCCTACATCTATGGCGAAAGTCTTATCAATCGTAGCAAAGTGTTCTATGAAATGAATTTCGGAAAATGCGACACGATCTTGCGTTCTGAAATAATATCTGACTACTGACAGTGACAGTTCTACTCATGTCAGTCCTGTCACTAACTTACAAAACCTTTTCCAACTTGTTACTTCATGATTCCAGTGCAGGCGTATCATCAGGTGTGCAATGACACTTGCTACAAGACATACCGACGATGTTTTATTAGCTAAGCCGCCTGCGCGCCAGTCGCGCTGTGCACTCCGTGTATGTACTTATTCAAGCAAATCTGCATATTACTTGATAGCTAATTGGTTCCGTACACAGCTGGCCCGCATTTCTAATTCAATGGAACGGAACATTAGCCTGTGTCGGCAGTTACGAGTAGTTTGCATGAATTAATGTGTTCATAGGGCGCGATGTTCGGAAACACGAAAGTTAATCACAACTTTACGACATGGTGGAGAGGGAGACAATGCGCGGAGGTCGCCGCCGCGCTCGTCACACGACACACTGGTAAAAATAACCGTGCAGTCCCACCGCGAGTGCGTCTCCCGAGCACTGCTACACCACACACTACACACGCCCGAACACACATTGAAATGTTCTAAATCAACCGAAACTCGCATTCCTCTTTACAATGAAGCAATAATTCACAAAAGCTACATCCTGTTGCACTACAAGTAGCTAGACTGATAAAGGCATCGACGACATATTAAAACGTAAAGCATCATTAAATTATGTGACTACAACAATGCTCTAAAAGTCTAAACAAATGGAAACTGTTAACAAAGGAAAATAACCGTGATAAGGTGAACTAACGACCCTTTGTCTGCGGCGATAGTCAGGCCAACGAGTCTTCGACAATATCTTATTGTTAAGCCAATAAGGTTTAGATCGACTGATACTGATGTGGTAAAATTATTAAACACACAAACTTTTAAATTGCAAAAGTTGTGATAGATGCGCCCAAAACTGATATAACGAAGTGGTAGCATCCACTTCGTTTCGTGCCAGATCTAAGGTGATAACATCTTATTGCCTATTGTAATTGGGTGCGAACTGCAATGTTTAGTGTGTAGGAAAGTTCTTTATAAGTTCCAAACTTTCCAAAAGAGACTTTCTAACAAATTTTTGATGAAATACCCGCGAATCTTTTTATAAACCTGTAATCATGGGGTGCTTAGTGCTAACTCAACTCTTTACCTAGACAAATGTTTCCAGCAGATCTAGATCAACGCCTTGCTCGGGACTGGTTGTGTCACGAAAGTAATAAGATGATACGTCTAGTGCGTAGTTAGAAGTTTTGTAGCCTCGTATCTGTGAGTCTGTGACAGGTGAGAGAGCGGATCACGCTCCGCGCGATATCGTCGCTTATCAGCGGGACGCGTCTGCCGCCGGCACTGGGCCAAAGGAAGCAGCTCATCTACATGCAAGCAACCCTACTCTGCGATCTGCACTGTCTTTACACATTTTATGTCATTAATAATATTGCGTTCAACGATTCTGATGAAACTTATGAAAGTATCATCTATAACATTAAAGCTGTAACCGATTAATGATCAATTAGTTGAATCACATCGTATTCTGTTAACGTTATTATAATAACGTTAACGGACTCATCATCATTATTCAGAATGTTTCCATGACTTCCAGAAATTGGTTCCTCTTAACAAGTTTCGTTGTTTGTGGCTTATTTATCGTGAGTAACAGTTCCTGGTGTAAATGTTGTCTTCTCGGAAAAAAGCCATCAATACAGTGTTGATAAAATGATATTCCCACGTTCCGTTTCATATTTCGGATGTTGTCAGGTCTCGGACCACCACGTGTTGCAAGCAACAAACATTCCGACACATGTTATCCAGACCACATTCCATCTCAGTTTTGTACTTCCTCATGTATTTATCTTATCTCTCTTATCATATCAATGAAGAAATACGGCGATTTAGACATTTTTAATATCATATTATTATTATGAAACTGAATACCGAGTGCCGGTCGTTTGCACATTTTTCCACACCATTATCACTTGTATGCATAAAGAATCATCATTTATGGTTCTTGTTATATGCATGACGCAAGTATTAGTTATAGCAGCAAGTACAATTAGTGAGTAGCCATTAGATCAAGGCGATACCAATAAGAGTGCGCAGATGAAATATGACTTATCAGTGAGGTGATGAGGTCACGTCGTGGCCACAGGTACCACAAACAATGCAAGTAGGAACCTAATACATCATTACAATCATAATCATGAGTATGGCATATAGCAATGTTTTTTGTTCATCGTCATTACATATTAAGAGTACCTGTACAAGGACGTACATCGAGCACTTGCTGACCATACCGATTAGTTATAGTCCTCCATGACTTACTTGAATAAATAACTTAGCGTACATTGGGCACATCATCACGTGATATACAAAAACAATGTCTACAACAAACATACAGGTAGAACCAGCGTCGTCGTGCTCACGGACGACGCACGTAACGGATACTCGCAACTGGCACCTTTATGCACATGTGTATAGATGGACATAGGATTCCTGCGGCCTCCAGTACGCGATCGAGTTTCTCTCGCCGCGTACAAATCCAGGAAACAAAGAAAACCAGCCTTCCGTTAAAACATGTAGTGATTCAATATGTAGCGTAGTAGCCACGAGTAGCTAGTGAGCAGAGGAACAGAGGGGGAGTCACGTGGCGGGTCAATGCTAGGGCATGCGCTTATAATTCAATTAGGACAACATGGATGCTATCTACGGAGTGTGTCCGAACGAACCGGCCACCGGCACCGCGGCGCGGAACTAGGAGCAATAACACGAACAAAAGTCCAGAACGTGTCTGGGAATGAGAGGAACCCACGAGGCCACGCAGACGTTGTCCAGAAATAAGTCTAACTTACGCGTTCCGTTTGGCAAACGTTTATCTCCATTGTCTCATCTTATTCTTATACATTAAAAGAACTCAATTCACTCTGGAGACGAAATGGGGTTTTGACTTGAAAGGATCAAATGTGATATGACGTATCATGAGATCGGCCAAACTTCACGTTATTAAGCAAAAGAAAGAATGTAATCGGAAAACAGATTGTGGCCCTATGCGGAAGTATAGCTTATTAGGAGAACATTTCAAGCTTCAGAAAAAACAAGCCATATTCAAACGTAATGCCAATAGTGGAATATTTTATTTATTTTTTGGCAAGGCGCCGGTCGTCACTTGCCGCCAAAGTAGTTTGATAATTAAAAAGCGATCTCCCCAGGGCGATCTCCGACATGAATTATATGAATTCGGACAAGTGAAGCCGATGGATCATCAAACGCTATAAATCAGATTGTTACCGGCCTCAGTGTCAGTTGAAATAAGTCTAATTTCATCTTGGCTGGCGATTAGAGTGCAGGGTGAGCACTGAGCAGCACGGCACAGCGCATGCGCGCCGCCACACATTCATTACCAACACAATATTAATGACATCCAAGAGTCAGAGCCAGCGTCGCTCGCTATCAACTACAATACTCGATCACATACAGATAAATATAAAGACGTCGCCGTCGTCGGTCGTAGCCGTGACGAGTGGACGACACTATTACCTAGTAACGCACTGCACAGCTATTTGCACCTTTTTGTCCCATACAGCATACTACAGATATAAATACCCGCGAACTGCCATTTCTCAACTACCTCTATGGTCAATGACAGTTTAACTAATTGGCAAAGTTGAGGATCAACACGGCTTGGACAACAAAGTTCTGAAGGAATCGGATGGCCGGTTACAGTCAATTTCTTATAGTACGTTGGATCTCCGTTTGTGACCCATTACGTGACGTAATTCGGTGCAAATAATGTATTATTAAATAATAGCGACACATTTAGGACAGTCTTGTCGAACCTTGACTCGACACGCGGAGTTATTATTGTTCTGTCACCGCCGGCGACTTTATCGTGACTTGGCGGGAGTTCGCGCCTCGACGATACAGCCGTGATGCGCACGGAGCTGACGAGCAGCCGAGCTCGTCCGACACCACTACCGTCACCTCCACCATTACTAAGTAGCACCATCACTGGCGACACCGCGGTATCGCGTCAGTTATCGTTAACGTCACTGGAGCGTGCAACACCGAGCTCACAGCACAGCGCTGGTACCGCCGGCAGTGGGTCACAGTGCAGGGCCGCAGGGCGAGGCGCGCTCAGCGCTGCCCGGGCGGCGCGCGCGGCCCGGTTGGCGGCGCGCCACCTATACGTATTTCTGCCCTCCGCGCTCCACGACCACTCACCTTCGGGGTGCAGTCTCTGCGGGTCGAACCAGGCATCTGGAATAGAAGGCTGCGCGTTAGCGGGTTAGTCGCGACAGACAGAGAGGAAAGCGGGCGAAGCGAAGCCGGCGCGGGGGGGAGGGGGCACTTACGCGGGTTGAGGACGCTGCAGAGGGAGGGCCCGGAGTCCGGCATGGTGGTGATTTACGTAACGCGAGCGTGAGGTGGATGATGAAGGCGGCGGACGGAGCGCGCGCCGCGCCGGACTCTCGCGTCGATACTGGCGGCGCAGCCCCGCGCCGAGCCCTCCCGCCCCGACCCGCGCCGCAGCGCCCCGCCCGCGCCCTGCCCGCACGCATGCGCACCTACACCACGTCCCCCAGCACCCCAGCGCGCTGCAGCACCACCACACCACCACCACCTCACCGCCACACGCACGCCCGCACCCTCACCGGCACCAGGATATATATGTTAGTCTCACAGGGTTAGCTCATCGTGCGGTTAGTACTTATTGTGAGTATGTAGTGTAGTCCGGTGCAGACAGATGATTAGACAAGTTATTTACATACAAATAGTAAGACGAACAGAAGTGACGAGTAAGAGCGAGATAACGGTGTCTGGTACTATGCACGTTGTTTACAGCGCGCGGCCGACGGGTCGCAGGTCACGCCGCGGTCTACAAGAAATAATGTCACAGTCGAGCTGCACTCACCTGCATACTCATTGATCTATGTTAGTTACCTCCTCACGGATCCACGGAAAATAACGCAAAATTTGAAAGTCATGTCACAAATGACAAGCGCCTAGTGATTAGAACGCGGCGCGACGTTGTTTACGTCTATCTGATAAGGCGTACGTTATGTTGCGATGAATCATGTCGCCGTGGACGTGATGCTGACGTTATCCTCGTTTAGCACACAATAGCTACAGCACGATGTAGCACAATGTGAGTTGCTAACTATCCACTAGGTACACTAATGGAAACATGTCTGCAAACTTGAGTCGAAACAATAAGCGAAAGGTCATCTTAACGCTGAATACTTTTACTAAGCTGAAAGTTGGCGTTGTAATGTATTATGTCATCAATTATTCGCTGTGTGGAAATATTTTTTCTTGTTAAAAAACAATTAAAACCAGTGAGACGCAGACGACTTTCAAAACGTGTTGCCTTCACGCATCGCGAGCCATCGCACAAAAAATGACATTGACAAAAGAATAAAAGCTGATCTTGTTCCCAAAAGGTTTTATGTCTGCCACATTTATATTTGATGCGAGTAGTCATAGTCGTTTATCGTTTCCCTGCAATTAATGTGCCCAAAGTCATGAAAGTTACAGTCAAGTCTACCAAAGGATTATGCCATGAAAAAAATGTTCAGGCTATGGCCACTCATTTAGGTTCCCAAGTTCTATACCATAACCATTTCGAAATACTAACTATGGAAAGAGCCTTCTTGTCCAAATTCATTAAGGGGAACCATAAGACGATGTATTATTAATTACTTTACTTGAGTAATTGACATTCCAAGACACCATAAAGAATAGTTCTTCTTTGTCGACTATGTCGACATCATTATTATAGCGAGATATGGAGTAGATGATGGCAATCAATTTGTCAAGGAACCATAAATAAAACTAAAAGTAAAGAACTAGTTTAGAGGTTGTGGAGTGGATTGAATATGTCGCGTCAAACTGCATGTGTCGCGGACATCAGTCAGTCGCGGCGTGTACCGGTGTACGGGGCACAGACCGCACACTGTACTGCGAATGAGTCACCACTGTTCACCTCCATTATGGTAATTACAGGCAAACCTTCCGACTAACCAACCCTAAAGCTACACGCTCATGTTCGTGGATTTACCAACTACATACTGTAGGTACAGACTACAGTGGAAGCCGGGGACATCATAATAAATGGTACACAGCAAGAAATTTAAAATAGAATACTATAATGAAAACCTTCAACAAAAGCCACTACTGCTAATCATCTACAATATACTATACACTACTAAAATAATACATCAACTGGAGAACACTTAATACTGAACAGTATCGTTTTTGGTATTGCCATGCAAATGAGATCGTGAATTCTCTTTAGTAACCGGTAAAATATTTAGGTACAGTGTATTCAAATTCATTCTAGTATTTTAGCACTTCTCCTGTTAAAAGATGGGATGAAGATCAATCGATGTTGAATACTGAAGCTATTTGCACTCCCACGCTGAATACTGGCCGTGACTTCGGATTCCGGAGGCACGGCCACTGTACCAAATGACGTGTTCAAATCGAATGCTAAAGTTGGCCTTTGTTTTAGCCCAAACCAAAGTATCTTGTGAAATACTTTGATTTGGTCAAACAACATGAAAGCAACACAATAAAAGCTAACATGTTGGGTACGTAAGTTTTGAGACACTTACGAGAACCAAAACTGTAGAAGAATAAATTGTTAGTGAAGACGTGAAGTGATGTTAGCCAGCGTACGAGGTTCCCGGTCAAGGCCTATGGAATTCACACCTGGTACCTGGTATAGTAAGGAATTGTGGTTTATTGAACAGGTTGCATTGTAAATGAAACATGAGTGACGTGTGCGACGCCATGTCGCGCCGGTTAAAAATACCCCGTGTGAGTGTGCGACGACCATGGTGACGTCACCGCTACCTGCGCTACCTCGTGCCCTAATGTCCCCTCCTTTAAGTTCAATGAAACTTACAACGATGCCAATTCATCAAAAGAATAACCTGTTCTTGAGTTCAGAATTTCAGATCCTTGAAACGTAAGATCGAAACTATATTCGCAATCTTGTAAAAATATCTCAATATTCTTCCACTTTTAAAAATTTATACAATTTTGCTTTCCATAAGCTACCAATATGCTCACCATAAGCTTCTCAACCATTTCCACCACAATAGTTACATTCGATGACTTTTCAAGGTGGTTGTGGGTTGTGGCAGAAATCGACTGGAGTAGAAAGAAGAGAAGTGTTAATCCCTGAATGATCCACGCTGGATAGAGACACGTCTATTTTAGACGAGGGGAAATCAAAGCCATAAGTTCTTAAGCCCGTAATCCACCTTACTTCATAACGAAACTCTGAACTTTTGATGGCAATGTGTTGCCGTCGCGTCGGCGGGATGACCAACCTGAAAGGTCAGAATTTACAGTCACCGGGTAATCTAACAATAGTTTTTGATGCAATATCCAAAGGAATATACACAATTATGTAGTTTCATGCCATCATGCCTACATAGTAAAGTGGAGTCAGTCATGTAAGGGGTGATTGATTTAATAAGCGGGTTTCCCCGCCTGCACCGGCTTGTTCGCCCTAATCCAATAAATTACAAGCAACAACAATTGGTCGGGAACTTCGTAGTCGTAGACCATCGTATGAAAAAACGAGAAGTTCATTAATGTGAGATTTCAGAAGGTAATATGAAATAAGTCGAGTAGGCATGTGGAAGTAAAAGCTCACCGGCTAGCAACAACTTGATCGGTTTTAAATATAAAGAGCGCAGACGGTGACGGTGTGTCTGTGCGGTGGTTGGCGAGCGCGTATCGATCGCCTTCCACCCCTCTCCCCCGCGACCCCATCACCCCACATACATCGAGGCCTAGCCTTTATAGTTTATTGCATCCACGTCTGGGTTTTTCCAGATATTCAGGACTAGTCGTAATTAAATTACTCAGACCAGCGAAAGCCGAGGGCAAAAACATGATACTTAAAAATAGATCGGGATTCTTTATTATGACAACTGTGCCAAATATGAAAAGAAATTTAGCCGACTATCTATTTTTAGGACAAAGCATTAATAGAAATTACGAAAGAACTCAACATAGCTTCCAACAAATTAGGTAATGGGATCGAGACTTCGAGACTATATGGAATCTTTTTCGACACTATTGACGACGACGGTAAATTGTTTCTAATTTTAGAAGCTTTCACACAATAATTTATCTATCTCGATAAATTAATTATCTCGCTATTTCAATTAATTGTCTTGCTCCTCTTCTAGCGAATAATAGTAGTGCTACCGGAGCATATCGACCAAATAAAGCATTTATTTTGATTCAGTAATTTAACAGCCTTTTCGCCTGCGTTATTATGAGTGGGACAGTCAACAAAGAGGTGACAGGGAAGTGACGTCACCGGCAGATCTCGGCGAGAGGGTCACAAAAGGCTCAGCGCTATATTTGTGTGAAGGGCCTGAAATTGGGTCACCGAGTGCACACAGGGCGCGTGTTGATCTTGGAACTGTAGCCGAGGTACTGCTTGCTCATTTTGTAAATATTTGTTTCGAAGCAACCACAAAAATATGTGTACTAATAAAATAGTATAGCTTAGGTAGATTACATTATTGATAAAGTTTTAATTTATTAGGGCTTAAAAAATAATCTAAGCTTTATTGGCGGGCATCTAAAGAGCTAAAAGACATGGTAGAGACCTATTCCCAAGCAGTGTAATGTTGCAGGCGGACTGCCACTAAAATTCAAGTGCATGCCAACAGTCCCAATCTTGTGATCTTGATAGGTAGAAAATAGTCAAAAAATTATAATCATTTTAATGTTTAATTTTTTGTCAATTTGTTTTGTCCTGTGTGAAACCAATAAATACTTTTTCTTTCTTTCAAAATGCTGCGCTTTCAACATGACTCGGTTAGACCATCTACATTGCTCAGATTGACATCTGGAGGTGGCTGGCAGTTTATTGCGCCAATTATTTTTCTCCTAAACCTAGGAAGTGGTGAAGAACGGGCGTTGGGGGACCTTTTAATATGTACCTTTTGAGATTCAAAAGTACGTAAAGTGAATAAATTAATTTATTATTTGAATCAATCGGAAGTTTATGAAAATTCGGGTGTTAACCGAAACAGTTCAATCAAACCTAAGTATAATAATAAATACAGTTTGGCATATCGAGCAGTGTTGAAAAGAAACGCTGAAGTAGTGAGTGACACTCAAGCCTCTCTCGACCTAGATAGAGACTGCTCAGCTAAGAGATTCAGGAGTTACATTTTAATAAAGTATTTGCCACGATTTCGTAACATGTTGTAATGTGACCCAGCTTTGTTCATTTGTAACTGAAGATGTTATCGTTGATCAAACCAAACCTATTGAAAATTGATTGATCATGATCATACAGTAAGATATAAAATCAACTGATTATTTAGAATAATCATTTTCCAATCACCATTTCATGTCACCAAATAAATATGAAATTGAACTTAACCGTTAAAGCACTTGATAGGAGTTGAATTATCTCTGAATGGCTTCAGGGAATGCTGGTAGTTGCATCATGATTGGTGGCAGTACGGTAGTCATGGGGATACCGGGATATATACCATCAATACGATCTATCAATATGGCACTTTCGTAGAGCGTGCCGAGGTCGATTCGGACGAGTAGATCGTTTGAGAATAAAAAATAAGACAACTATGATATGCCACAGCATCATATAGGTAGGTTGATAAGATACATTCTTGAGCAGAATTAGAAAGATGTAAGACACTCATTTCAAAACGTATTTTCAATTTATTACACGTAACTTGTCATTTCTGAACCTAAGTCTGCCAAAATGAACGGCGGAAGCACAGCTGACGTAATTTTTCATGCAGAATACCGCGCGGATGTATCGAACGGATTTATTACAGGAATGTGACCTAATAGCCGCCGAATATGTCCACCATCGCAAGGAAACCTAAACTAGCCGACTCAACCAAATATAGCAAATTATTAGGAAGCAAAGGTTCGAAAATTGAAACAGCCGACACCCTCCCAAATTAATACCATTAAGTCGATACTTACGCGTGATATCGTCACCGCTTCCGGATCCCATGTTTCACACACAACAATATCCACACAAAAGGCAAGTCCTCGCGAGAATGAGTCACAGGCTCACAGCACGAGCACACGGCGCCACTCGACACAGTAGTACAGTCTGTAGCGGTGAGCGGAGGGCGAGGACGTGAGCGTGCGACGTGAGCGCGCGGCGGGTGCTCCGCTTGTGAGCGAGCGCAGCGCTCTGCTGCTTCAGCGGTGCTAAAATTAGCGATGGTGGCGTCGTGCACCACGCGTCACTCCGCCGCCGCGTCGAGACGCCGCCCTCTGCGACCGCGCACTAGCGCACCAACACCATGCCCACATGGCCACTGCTCAGTGCCACGGTTTCCATTAGGTAGTCCTTATCGTATTCATAAGAATAATGAGTCTCGTCGCTGTTATGGAGCGGTCGCAAACTATTCATATTTATCAAATAATTGTTCAGACTTCGTAGTTAAGTATTCTGAACGAAATTTTAATCTGAAAAGCTTCTACGTCGAGTCGCGCTCTCACTATGACAAAGATAAGATAAAGACTTGCTGATAACACCAGTTTTCAACTTGAACAGCTATAAATAAACCCCTAAATTGAATGAAAGGATAGCAACTACATATGTCCTTTTAAAGACCAATAGGAAAGACGAATGCAGGGAACTGATAACAATAGGAAATTAACAATGACTAACCGCAAGTCCTTCGACTAGTCTAGACTATCGGCAAAACTGTTGTGTAGCCAAATTACAGTATAAATTGAGTCATAAACATAATATAACAGTTATCAGGTTAAAGACAAAGAGACAAACTGTGTAAGCATGACAGTCCGACACATATTGTATGTTTTGCTGGCTCAGCTGTCTGTTTGTAGCCAATAGCCATCGATCACACAGCAAAGCAAGCCCGTGGGCCGTCGGCTAGTACCGCTAGTAGCAACGACAAGTCGGATTCGAGGGAGGACGGGGCGACTCAGACGTTGTCTGAATAATGTATGGTGCGGAGTCGGACGTCCGCGTGCAGGCGGCCCGGCCGGCGTGGGCCCGCGGGTGCCGTTACCCCGACGGCACTGCAGCGCGGTCAACGCTCTTGCCGCTCCGCCACCTCTGCAGACGACCTCCTCCACCCCTCCTAGCTTCGCCACACCCCGCCTCCCATTTGACTGCTGTCACATTTTATCTTAAAACGTTATCATGAATCATCCATCGATCATCAAACATTCATCGATGGATAGACAAACGGAAGGACGAAATGGCTAGGAAGGAAGTGACTGCTGCATGCTGAGATGACGAGTAATAGAGAAGTATAGAAGGAGAAGATAATGCTACACTGACTCTCTGGACGATACGTAAACATCCAGAGTCCCCGAGTTCGCATGTTGTTTTGAGTTGAGATGACTAAAGACCCATCCAGATAGATGCGTCATATTAATGCGACAGATACGAAAATTTCGTAATCAAATTTTCCTAGTACCTACCTAGTTGCGAAGTGTATAAAACTTGCTACAGTGTTGTTCAGGTGCTGCGATACACTTGTGCGGCTAAGTCTGGTGAGCGCGGCCATTGTTCTCCTGCAGACGTGATTCTTCACGGTCCGTAGCGTGCTGCGCTCGCTGCTCGCCTTCAAATGGAACCATTCTAATTTTCTAACTTACCGTGTCACGCAAAAAAAGCCGCGCGCTAGCGACACCTCATGCAGACACGAACAATGAAATCACTACAATTTATAGCTATGATTCTCCAACATTGATGTTTGAAGATGAGCATGTTTGTAATCTTTCATTTACCTTTTCCGCATAAGATAAAAAGAAAGGCATTTTGTAGTAACGTACAGATAGTGTTACAAAGAAAAAACATCTTACCGAGTCCCATCTGGCAGAAGATGACCTCGGCCTCGATCACATGCGCCACTTGGCGCTTCGGTTCGGGTGCTGCGGGCTTCGGTGGCAGCACCGGCTCCGACTTCACCACAGGCTCCGGCTTCGGAGGGTCGGGCTTCGTGGGCTCGGGCTCCGGAGTAGATTTTGGCTCTTCGGGTAAGGGCTTTTCAGGCGCCACGGGAGCGCTGGGAACGGGCGCTGGAACCAGGGCCAGCGCCGCCGCGGGCGCCAGCACGGGCGTTGGGTCGTGCGGCGGCTCAGGCGTGTGGTCGGCGCGCCCCACCTCGACCCGGGGCTCTGCACGATGCATGGGCGATTCGCCGGCCGTATCGGCGTCCGACTCGCTGTCTGTGAACTTGTCGGCGATGTGGTCGTTGGAGGCCGAGGGCGCGCGTGGCGCCTCCGCCAGCAGCTCGCGCTCCATGTCGAGGAAGCTGCGCGAGGCGGCGGCAGCGGCGCCCGTCTGGCGCTGCGGTGAGTCGGACGTCTCTCGCTTGCCGTCGCGGTCAAGGTGCTCGAAGTCATCCGTCGAGTCCTGATCGCGCTTCATGGCTGGCTCAGCAGGCGGCGCGTCGGCGACCGGTGCGGGATCTCCGCTCGCGAGACCCCCGAGGAGAGCGTCGGCGCTGTCCATGTTACCTTACGTGACAGATAAAAAGACCGGTGTCGAGACTGATCGATAGGGTGCGGGAGGAGCGCGAGTGCGAGAAGCTGCGAACGCGGAGGGCGGGTCCTGTCGTGCGTCCTCGCCGTATCGTACTGCGGTCTGCAAGCCGTTCGCCGGCCGCGGCTGCACGACGTCACTCAGCACGAAAAACGAACGGTATTACTCATCGCCGACCCCTCCGTTGCAGCGGGGGCGGCACCGCTCGCCGGTAATATAGATAACAAAATGGACTACAAACGAAATAATAAGAAATAAATAAAAGCAAATATAACAACTTTTATATTAAAACTGATAAGATGATCGAATAAACAGTAAGTATAAATAAAATTGCACAAAATTGGGGAAATTTCAATGCAAGCAAGAAATTTTTGCGAAAAGTATTGACTTTCCGATCCAGACCTTTTTTGAAGGCGCGCTAAGTGAGCACTGTTTTACCGACGTCCGACAGTGTCAATCGGATACAACACGGAAAATGAAAAAGTTTCACGAATGAAAGCTCTGCTGTTAGCGGCGATAGTGGCGACATTATATTATTACAATATTTTGCTACAGCTGTTACCAGTGTGACCAGGTTATATAACATGACGAGTGATTACTAAATTAAAAGTAAAGCCCTAAATCATCAAATTGAATACTACAGTTCAAAATCAATCCAAATATTTTATTTCACATAGGCCTACATACTAGTAAAACTTCAACAAAAAGGTGCAGTATATAACTCTCTTACTAATCAAGCTGAATGAACCCACTGTAATGAACTTAAGTTAATAATAATGAGTTGATGAAATAGAACTGTGTCAAGTAAAAAAGTACAACAACAAAATCCTTAATCGAGCATTTAGTACATAACAGTGCAGTACGAAGCGACTACAGTTGCTTAATATAATAATAATAACATAGTTCATCCTAATAATACGTTTTCCTACCCTACATGATGTGCGATATTTTGTTTTAAATACTACATTAATAAATTCATGTATCTTAGTTAGTAGGTCTGTAGTGATTAAAAATACAGATAAATGAAATTGTTATTAAATAATAAAAGTTTCAGAACGAAACTTTGCAGACATCTGTAGTGGGTGGGGCAAGAAGGCTGTCATGTCTGTCAAGTCACCAAAGTCACACAACACTTGTCAAAAGTCGGTAAAGCAGTTCCAGTTTAAGATGACGTTTAATTCAGCAGTTTAGCGCTTTTCAAGAGTCGCCGATTCGCCGTACATAATTTATAGGAAACTTTAAAGCGCTGTTTTACAGCGGAATCGTCGCTTTATGGTAGTTCCTATCAAAAATCATACCACCAAAGGCACCAAAAACCACAAGGATGGCGGCGACAGTAGTGAACGGTTGTGTTGATACAAATAAAATAATATCGCCCAAAAAACAACATGATTCCAACGTGACAGAAGGAAAGGTGCTTAATGGAAAAGTGAATAAGAATAAAAATGGTTACGTGAAGTCAAAACTTTTAAGTAATGGTGACACTGTGAGTAGATATTCATTTATTTTCTAACCCTCGGTTACAACCTTCTAGTGTTGTTGTCACGATGTAATGTTTCAGTCAGTTGCCCGTGCATGGAATGTGTGACACGCTCCGCGGCAGCAGCGGTGGCTTGAGACGCGGGTGTCTGGCTCACTCCTGGCTGCCCTGCTGACCCATTGTGGGCTGGCCGACCTATATATTAAAGCATACCACGCCGCAACCAAGGCCCATCAAGGACGTTTTAATAATAATCTATTAACATTTTTAATATACATTCCATATTTAATGCATATAATCCCTATAAGACAAACTAGGGGCACTAGGAATACCCTTGTATCTAGTGAGTGGGTAGCTATGATAGGCAGCGTTCCTTGTAATAATATACTGGTTCAGCCACATCCAGGCTAGGCAGGCAGAAGATGGTTACACAGAAATGTTTACCACTCCCACATGTCATTTAGTTGACCCACAACCGCCTACAAGTTTAAAAGGCTGTTTCTAATACAGACTGTGGCACATTTAAATGGCTCCGTATTGTACCTATTAGCAAAACATTATTTTATCAAAATGACACTTTAGCAAAATGTTCTATTAGCAAATCATCCTATGAGCAAATGGGCCTCAAAACAAAGGAGTGAGAATTGTAGCTATACTAAACATACATGAAAAAATGAATTTATGATCTGTTTGAGGCAATAAACTAAATTAAAAAAAATTAGAGGCATAAGTTGGTCACTTACTGAACAACAGAAGTCCAAACTCAAGATTTGCCAGCGAGCAATGGAGCGCAGCATAATAGGTGTTAGGCGAACAGATCGCATTAGAAACACCACCCTGCGCTCCATAACTCAAATAGCTGATGTTGGAGAAAAAACAGCCAGGCTGAAGTGGGAGTGGGCAGGCCACGTAGCACGGATGCACCCGGAGAGATGGGCAAAGGTCGTCACACACTGGACGCCTGAGGCAGGACAGCGCCGTCGAGGTCGACCGCGGCGAAGGTGGCGTGACGATCTGATCATGTTTGCGGGGCTAACATGGCCAGAGATCGCACATGACAGAAAGGTATGGAAGGAGAAAGGGGAGGCCTTTGCTCAGCAGTGGGACACAACGTAGGCTAACAAAAAAAAAAGAGGCATAAGTAAATCTTCGAGAATATATGGTAAGTGGATGCCACACCAGCCACAGCACCTGTTAAATGGTCCTACTCCAATTTTATTTATTTCATTTAGTCTATTGTCTTGAACAGATCATAAATACATTCACTCCTATAAAACAACTAAAAAACCGAACTGAAAAGCGAAAAACAAGCACATTTTAAATTAAACAATACTTGGAAAGCGGGGTCCAATTGAATATAAAATTATGAAAATTAAATGGCGAAATGGGGTCTGTTGTATGGGGTTTTAATTTAACATTATTAACATCACACGTGTAATCCCCGCAAGATTAGGCTGAGGTGTACCCACATTTCGCCAGTTATTTATAAGTCCACTGTAAAAAGGGGAGAGCCTATTGCCATCAACCGGGCACAAATCCATTCTCAGAGGAGAAATTTCTGATGGAAAAACCCAATAACACTTTGCCCTAGTCAGAATTCAAACCCAGAACCTCAAGCTCGTAGGTAGCCAGAATAGAGATTTTTCGAACCTTTAAAAATTCATATTCCAAAAACATTAACCTTTTATCGTGAAAAGTCATAGGACCCTTTTTATTTGTATTTTAATAAAGAATAAAAAAAAAAATACCGGTTGGAAAAAAGAAATCCTTGCAATTATATATACAATTTCGGTTTAAACAATATGGCACCAGGTAGCCCCATTACAACATTCATTTATGGAGGATCAAATAAAAAAATTGGTGGAATAGTTTTCGGTACTCATGCGCCAACTCCTCCTACACTAGATGTTTTGATACGGAGTTATTTAATACATGTTAGGAACTTTTGTAAATTGCTTCTCCTTTACTGAAGGATGATGGATTGGACGAATGAGATCATACCTGACTATACAACAACATAAGTAATTGAATACAACTTATGTTGATGTATAGTCAGGTAACAGGTCAACATCACTTAGTCTTATCAGAATCACAGTCTGTTGTTGAGTGTTGAGCAATTTTTTTTTTTTTATGGGACAGGCCCGCTACACTATTCCCAAACCACTGTAACTCGTGTTAGCCAGAATTTGAGTTACTCAAATATTGCCATTACCTGCACTAGTCACATCTGTTTATCTTTTGAAAGAATCTAAGAAAGAGAGCAGGAAGCATATCTCCAGGCTCACACCAGTGTTAAACCTGAATGTATGCCCAATGTTCGTAAGTACATATATATAAAAAAAACATGGAAGTATATAAAAAATATCAGAAACATGGTAAAATCCAGTCTAAAAAAATCATCATATCAAAAGTAAATTGCATAAAAAATAGTCAAGTAAAAGTCCTATCCGCTAAGATAGGTTTGGTACAGGTGATTACAAAAGTGTACAATTACTTTTTGCCTTTTACTTCTACCTTCGTCGGGCGTGGCCGCGGGGGCGGGGGCAAAAGTGAACTCGCGCTTGGGGGCTCAGGTGTAGTTGTCGGCAAAGCAGGAAGGATTTATTTATTGAAACCATTACATCTGAAGAGGATAAGAGTGTGACTATTGACCTAGCTGTGATAGCTTATCATTGCCAAGGGAATACCCGCGTGTATACTATGACAAACCAGACACACATCTACCTACTAATAATATATCTTAACATTTTCCTATACAACATTGAATACATTGTTTTGTTGAACAATGAGAAAATAAAACATAAGTACTATAAATAAGTACTCACTGGAGTGGAATCTCGTTTTGTCATACTGCTGTCAAGATTATCTTGCTGGGGTCTTGTCAGCATAAGTATGCAGTGGCAGGTCAGATAGTAAAATACTGGTATTCAGCTGCATCTGTTTAGACTGGTAGCCGATCCCAACATGTTGTAAAGACTAGGCAGATGATATACAACGTAGTAGGTATTAGATAGGTAGTACAAAAAATGGCATGTAGTGGCAGCTAGTATTATATACGTAAGGTAATTTTACTGCTTAATTCGATTGTTCATCCACGACACATCAAGGTGCATTAGCGGAACATATTAAAACACCAAAATATCTACAATAAATAATAGTTAGTGTCGGAATTTTAATTGGGCAATATTCGTGTTTGAATCCATTTGAAATGCTTGTTCGATGCTGATGTACCATTAACGATACGAATGTTGGTTTGCATGGCTACAGTAATAATGACTGACCTTAGTAACTGGAAAATTCTTGATGCTACATGCTAACAACACTGCCTGACCTGGGTATCGAAACAGGAACTAATGCTCAACAGTAGCGCTGGCGCCCAGTCTACCAAAGAAGTAGTCAACGACTACCACTCCTATTGGATCCTCCTAATCACGTTGTATTCCTTTCCAGAAGTTAATGTCAGAAGGTAAAAGCATTCCGAAGATGGACTGGTCGGCGTACGACACGTTCCCCGGCTCGTTCGAGAAGTGCACGCTGCTGACCGCGGCGCTCACGCACGTCGGCCTCTACATTCTCATGTTCCTCGGCTTTGTCAACCAGCTGCTCTTCAAGCCCAAGGTTGCCACCGAGAAGAATAGAGAGGTATGCTATCATTTAAACTATTTGCTTATATTTTATACAAATAAATACCAAGAATAGTAAGATCAGGCGGACCTGCCAACAGTTCTGTAAACGATGCATGCCGTCGGCCAACCGTCACTGAACATTATACTTTGAACTTGTGAAATGAAACCATGTAAATTGAGAATTCTGTCAGTGCAAGCCAGGCAAGCGTTTTGTAATGCAACATCAGTCACCCAGGGCTACGACAGCAACGATTAGCAGCAACGATAAACGGAATGGTCCCACATGGCCGCATCGATGAGTGTATGCGAGCGATACTACTGTTGTACCTGCGGATATCTGCCAATCGCTCACCATAACATGTTTAAGTATACTATTCGCTTCCATCGAAGTAATCTTCTTTAGGACTATAGATAATAATATTCTTTACTATAACGAACACTTAAAATTTAACGGCTTCTGGATTTACGCTGTTTGGGAAGACAGAAACATTCTTCATGGAGCACTTGAAATTGTCAACCAGAAAGTCGCAACGAAAATAGCATGGTCGAGTTTGAATAGTCAGGGAGAGGTGTACCATAGTAATGCCACATTTCGTGAGTTATGTTGAGTCGTACGTAATAGCTCGCCCGGCAAGCGAGCCTATTGCTATTAACCCGGCACGAATCCAAACTCGTTCCCTTTAGCGATCATTTGGTTGGGAAATAGTTAACTGAACAGAACAAAGCTGCCATGCACTAGTCCACGTGCTGTTATGCTGTACCGCAGTCCGCACTGCAGGATATCTAAATGACTTGCTACATTTTACTAAAGGTCAGGCGTACCTATTGGACGCTCCCATTTTCATTTCCTTTATTAAGTGACATTTATTGATGAAAGATCAATAATAGTCACTCGTCGATTTATTTGATCTTCTCTATAAACTGTGGTTTCCTTCTAAGAATGACTGAGTACAGACCTATGTAATAAAAATCTTTTTTGAAAAAAAAAAAACCGACTTCAAAAACACAAAAAAGTGAAAAACAAAAAACGAAAAACACAAAAGTAAAAAATAAACTTCACGAGAAAAAGTAGCTTCTGAAGTCGGTTGTGTTTTTCACTTTTTTGTGTTTTTGAAGTCGGTTTTTTTTTTGCAAAAAAGTTTTTTTTATTTTACAATTTTTAGTTCTAATATCCTATACAAATATTTACTAAACATTTAACATTCAACCAAGAACCCTAACCCTCAACCTTCAAGATTCCCTTATTATTGCTTTCAACTCCTAACTGTTTAGGAGTAGTACCTTCCATAATCAGCTCACCTAGATAACCTGAAAGAAAACAACCATATACAGGGTGGTGCCGAAAATACGACAATAAATGAAACCACTGGTAGTTCTAGTTCATAGGAACATTTTTAAACTATTAAATAAATCCCGTAATTGTATACGTCCCCATAATATTTTACTAAAGAATTATGCTCCAACTCCTAACCGTTGAAGAGTTATACCTTCCATCATCAACTCATCAACATGAAGTTGCTAGATGCAAATACTTAAAAAACTTTAGAAAAGGCACGAAACACGTAATACATGCCTAAACAATTTGAGGGTTGCCCTCGATTTCTCTGGGATGCCATCATCAGATCCTGATTTTCTTATCATGGTACCACCCTTGGGATATCTCCTTATCAACATAAAAAGAATATTCTATATCGGTTCAGGCGCCTCCGAGTAATCGGTGAATATACATAAAAAAAGATTGAGAATCTCCTTTTTTAAAGTCGGTTAATGAGTTTTACCTTCTATCATCAGGGCAACCTCGGCAACCCTGAAAGAATACAACTATCACTTTATAAGTACGTATAGTTCTGAAAGAATTTTCTATCAACTCCTAACCGTTAAGGAGTTGTACCTTCCATCATCATCAGTGAATCCACATGATATTGTGATAACCACACGCAAATACTTGAACAGGTTTAGAAAATATATGGAAAAAGTCATAAGTGCCTATAAAGTTTGAGGGTTACCCTCGATTTCCCTAGGATCCCATCATCAGGTCCTGACTTGGTGTCAATGGGACCACATCGGATCAACCTAATACCCTGAAAGAATACAATTATCGCTCCATAAGTGAGTATAAATAAGAAAGAATTTTCTTTTAACTCATAACCGTTGAGGAGTTGAACCTTCCATCATCATCAGCGAATTCACATGATATTATGATGGTCAGACGCAAATACTTAAACAGCTTTAGAAAATGTATGAAAAACATCATTATGTGCCTATAAAATTTGAGGGTTGCCCTCGATTTCCCTGGGATCCAATCATCAGATCCTGATTTGGTGATAATGGGACCACCTCGGGAGTATAACTTTTCGAACACAAAAACAATTTTGAAAATCGGTTCATTAATGACGGAGATATGCGATAACTAACATACCAAAAAAAAAAACATACAGACGAATTTGATAACCTCCTCCTTTTCGGAAGTCGGTTAAAAATATGGTTTGAAACATTGTCAGATGTCTTTCCCTTCGTCACATAAGGAAGACCACAGCCAAGACGCAATATGTGATATTACCTGTTTAGGAGTACCTATGATGATGAATTGATGACTCTATGAGGAACAATATCTTTATGAGAAACACTAAAGACCTATTTCATTCTTATTAATAAGAGTACGCATCATCCTTCAATATTAATTTAATGTTGACTTTGAATCTACCGTTTTTGATCTTAACTTTTATTAGTGACCTAGAAAAATTGTTGTGATTAATCTTATGAAATAGAACGTTACGCTTTATTTCGCTCCAGTGGTTCGGTAGTGGGTGCAAAGCTGTGGGTGGACCGTAACGATCACACACAGGTGCCTTATGCTACTGGTGGCCAACGCAGTACTTGCCTGTACTTAATACTGCACAAATGGGTGTACTCGAGTGTGTGACCAGTGTTATTGCTGCCATCGGCAACAAGTTGGTGGCTATTGCTTCTATGGTAAGCTTATGGTAATGTGGGTGTACTATTAGGTACACCTCTGCCTAACCCTTCGGGGATTACAGGCGTGATATTATATGTGGTAAGCTCGGCTGTTGTATTTACTAGGTATCCCGATGTCAATTTGTCATCAACGATTTTTTTTGTAAGCTGTACGTTCCTCTTTTTGTTTGCACTCTAGGGAGTGCCGTTGGCACTGACAGAAGTGTGCAAAAACCAAATGTTACTTTATGAAGTCTTTGACCAAAGCTCCAGAGAGAAAGAGAGACTGTTGCATACAAACTTTGTTTGTATTGATAAATACAGGTTTTATTTGTGCCCGTTATTTTGAACATTAAACAGGCGGAAGTAAGCTGTAAGGTAGGCCAGGCTTTATACAACAACAATCCTCCGACCTCTTTTTCATCGGTTTTTATTAATCTGCCTGCATGATTTCTACATGGTCAAAATACTCGCCGTTTGTCAGAAGAATCAGCTTCTGAAGTCGGTGGCAAAAAACGAAATCAAAGTCACCGACTTTTTATTTTTCGCTTTTTGAAGGAGTTGTTTAGGCGTTTGCCTTGTGACCCGGTCGTCGTGGGTTCGATTCCCACGGGAAGCACACTTTGTTAAGTTGCTTCCAGTGTGGCTAGGACATTGCAGGATGGAATCACCTGATTGTCTGATAAAAAAGATGATTTCGTGCTTCGGAAGGCACGTATAAGCTGGTGGTCCCGGCTGCCAAGTGGCGGTCTTCAAACCATGTGAACCTTGCCCTTGACGCGGTTTAAAAACTCTGACACTAGGGCGTGTGGGGTCGTTAGACCTTACTGCCCACACGATAAGAAGAAGATTGTTGTTAAAAAGTTTTTTTTAACATATTTGACTGATCCAGTACCGTCCGGTGCTAGGGTTCCCGAGTCGTGCGTGACTACCAAAATCTTCTAATATAATATATTATGCAAGAATCAAGATGTTATCGCCTATAAATATAAATAAATTATTTTATGTAGAATTGACCTTCATGGTGCTGTTCAGCTAATGGTATTTTCATAAATTAATACAAAACATATTTTTTGGACGTCACTCGGCCGTAAAGCATACTCATACTTTAAAAGCTAAATATGAATTATTAATTCCAACTTGAAACTTTACATCAGCTTATAATTCTGTAAGCTATGTTCGGTATGTCCAGTTCTTTCATGGTTGGTTTCGGATCTCATTCTTTGAAGAACTTCAAACATGTATCGTTCTATGTGGTTTGTGCATGGAAGGTGGTTAACGGTATTGAAATAATCTTTTTATTTAGAATAATTTATTCTACTGAGTCAGTATTAGTAAATTGTTTGCGAGAACCTGGAATTCGTAATCCGTATCCGAATTTTATATCATATCTTTATAAAGCATCAATAATATTTTATAATTAGCATACAAATAACCTTCTCGCTAAATAGTTTTGTTAATTGTTAAAATAATTAATTAAAGTTCTGCTTAACCGACCACACTGACTTTACCCTTACTACGTACTTAAATTAAAGGTTCATGGGCAAAATTAAAAATAATTTATTAATTTAAGCAAGGTTAATTATTATTTTATTAACGTGCCCGAAGCCCCGAAGACTGACAGCATTGCCACCTTTTATTTAGGCTTGATGTAAATTATGGAAATATTGAGTTTTTGGGGGTATGAGAAACAGGGTGTAAAATTCCTCATCCCCCATAGAAAAGGGAGGATCCTCCGACCAGACGGGTGTTGTGTCTGGTGGGCTAACTGCCCGACATATGTAAGTCGGGATTTCCTATATGAGCTAATGTCGCGGATAACTTTGATAGCGCGATGTAGGATTTGTCATTAGTTCTTATGTGTTGCGATAGAAGTCGCTGTCGCCACAGGTTTACTTTATAAAACCATCATTAATAACTACAACCATGTCAATCTTTAAAGTGTATGTGTACGTAGGTGAGTATCGTAAGTTGGTTCTGTTCTTCTGATTTTGTGTACGTTTCGTCTGAAATCTCTGGAACTCGTCTGCTTACAATGGCTTTGTTTAATTCCGTTGCGAACAATCATCGTCAACTGGCATTTTGTTCACAATGTTATACATAATTGTGGACTCCACTTATAAGGGTCTGACCGGTTCCCTTATCGGGGCAACAATAAGCGCTCGTCACAGCTGCAGACAGTGGAGGCACAGAAGGCACACCTTGGCTTACTCTAACACAACAACAGATCAGTGAGGAAACGCAATATGCACAGTGGTTCATTTTACAATTTAATCTAAATGTATTGATAAGATATGATAACGTCTTGATTTGTATGAACATGTCATTGTGTTCTCACACCAAACAAAAATAACATCGCAGTCAGCTGTGCTTGTGTGACCCAAATATATAACATTTTATGATATTCGAAATGTAGGTAATATTTTATAATAATTAAGCACTTATTAACATTACCTTATTAGAGTATCATCATTAATAACGAGTACTGAATGTCACAGACGAAACTAGGATTCGCGTAAAAGATTCTGCCTACTACACGCTACCATACCATACCATGAACGAGGTATGAGCCGACCAACACCGTTGCGTACCATGCAGCCATGCACGTAGCTTAGCGGGATTCGGGCAGTGTCGGCACCGGCAACATATTCTCAACGACAATTTAATGACGCTCCGCGCATGGCACGCGACGGTGACGGAACGGTCTTGTGGGCATAAAAATCGTTCTACATCCGTAATAAACGTGTATGATACGCTGTAAATACGTCGTCGTAGTGGTCCTAGTAGTCCGTGTCATATTTCCGCTCCCGATACGTTCAAAGCACGCTCATGGTTCGTAGTGGGCAGCCTCTTTAAACTCTAACGTAGACCATTCCAGTATTCGTGTTCCGCTTTCACCCAGCTGCTCGCCACACACAGTCATGCGAGCGCATATTGTTATCTCAGTCTATAAACTGCGTACAATGTCTCGCTGCACTCATCACCATCATCATTCTCCTGCCTTCATCACAACTGACAATTTGCTAATCTGTCATTTTGCGTTTCTGACGTTCTGCGCCCAAACATTTATTTGGGGTCGGCGCAGTATGTCTTGCTTGATTATTATGCTTTAAAAAAAATGGTATTTAGTGGCCTAACTTGGCCATTGTCTGGTTTATTATAAAGAATCTAGTTTCACTATAACTTTGCCACTCAGGCAATCGTTAATCACACTTGCTTAATGTCATCGTCGAGTAGGTCGCTCGCCGCTTGTCTGTCAAGGTTGATGACGATATTGACGATAACGTCGTCAAAAATGGCCATTGAAGTTCTTGCAATAAATAAAGAACGCATTGTTAACAAGTTAACACATTTATACAACGGTGTAATACTTACAACTCTAGTGTGTATACTGGGGTCATTACAAATGTATGACATCGATGAATATCTTCTTATGAAAAACAGAAAAGAGCGAGTAAGACTCGTACACCGAAGGTTCCGTGCTAGTGCCAGACCTCCATCAAGTAGATTTATTTCCGATTTTTCGGTATTGCAACTTCAGAGTCGGATGGTACCTAATTTGAGTCGATGAAAGTTTAGTTTAAATAAATATTACAGGAAAAATAAAACATTTTAAAGAGAGCGTCAAAAACTTAAAAAAAATAAAATGGTTCCTTTTGTTCCGCTACGGAATGCTCGGTGCGCGACTCTGAGTTGTTTTTTACCATTCAGTACCGAACCCTAATGAGCACAAAGTTATGAAGAGGAAAAACATGTGCTTGATTAATGTACTTATTAACTTATTCATTGTTGCGACACCACATCCGAATTTAATGTTAATATACGAAAATGAATAATTGTGTTTGTATGACTGTCATCTTAGATTTGTACTCATCTTTGGTACGTGTTGAATTTTACATGCAGATGAATTAAACTAAACTGTTTTGCTAGTCTAGTAAACAATATGTTCGTTTCGAATGCGCCGATTGACTGCACTTCAAGGAGAGCAGAGCAGTATCGTCTCAGGAAATAAAAACTGTACACGCTAGACTAAACAGCACTGTCTATTGTCTAAACATTTGTACGGTTGTACGCAAGACGCGTACTCGACACTACATTCGATTATTTGGCGACTGTGTGATTGATGCCATCACGATAATGTGGCGTTGCACTGGCAGAACTTTAGACGTCTCGTTTGCATCAGATATCGGTCATTAGCTCACTGCCAAGTAAACAGGCGTTCTTGCACAAGGAGCGGTGCCTAATCATTGAAGAATTAGGCTAATGATTACAGGCATAAATGACAGTAATATGATAATGTTCTAATGCGATCGTCTTATGGCTCTTCAGCTCCAGGATAAGTAAAGAGTGTTAACGTTTAGAATAATACAGCCAGTGTAATGAGACATTACAGTAATGTGCACAGATTGTTGTAATGTTAGTGGGGGGCCACAGCACTGATAGGTCGCTGTGCTGTTCCGCCAACTGCCGGTACCAGTTCGTCATATTTATCAGAAATGTGATAAGTAAGTACAGTGAGATGACAGTACATGGAAACAAAAATGTATTTACGAATATCTATGATGGTGTTCGATTTTAGCTGTCTGTGGGGAACTGGGGACACACGATCTCCAACCGGCTGCCAAGTCCCCACAACGTAATTCTTGGGCAGAGCGGAAGGGAGTGTCAGACTTCTACTGACTAAAGACCACCCATGTTCCTTTTTAGCCCTTGTGCCGAGGCTGCGGTATCTCTTTCTAACAACCCGCAACCCTGGTTTGATAGGCCTTCATTGTGCAATAAAGCTGGGAGGTATAACCTACATGTGCAGTAAACCCAGGATGTGATCAACTGGTCACGTTGAGGAAGGAAACACGCTGTTATCCTTATCTATAATACTGAACTCTTATGTTATATTTAGTAGAAGCCAGTGTGGGCTATCTCTATCTATTACGTATAAATAGAACATACTCGTAATATTAATTTATTGTTATTGTGGCTGGATATCACAAGCTTTTATTTAGACGTTGTCTGCTAACATTTCCATTGTAAGAGAGTGAGACCAAAAGTCAGAATGTTATTATTCAATAAAGTATTTGTTAATTGAGCACATGGCCGCTCCACATAACGCGGTGTTATTGTTATGAGCGCTGCTTTCAGGCCAATTATCGAACTGCTAAAGTGCGCCCGCACCGAGCAACCGCGGCCCGCGCCAGATCGACGGCGACGCGGCGTCACTCTCATATATCTATAATATATATAAAAATGGAACCCGTTTTCCGTTGTCACGACTTGGCATGAAAACGGCTTGACCGATTTGGCTGATTTTTTTTTATAAATGTTCGTTGAAGTTCAAGGATGGTTTTTACGGCGAGAAAATTTCGAATAATGGCCGGAAAAGCCCTAAAAACAGCCCTTTTCTTTTTCCCATACAAACGTTTTCTAACTAAAACGTAAAATCAATTTGAGCTTTAATACCGTACCCATAAAGTTCAAGTGTTAGTGGAGAGGTTCCGGGAAGGCAAAACAATTGAGTGACGTTCAGTTGTTCAGTCAACGAATGACAACTTCAAACGGACCATACGACATTATCACAATAATCACAAATAATAATTACTGTTTCTTTCCCAATAGAAAAACGATTTTTCAAATGGTGTTTGCGTTTAATATAAAAATTAATTGCTGTTCGTTAGTCTCGCTAAAACTCGAGAACGGCTGGACCGATTTGGCTAATTATAGTGTTGAATTATTCGTGGAAGTCCAGGGAAGGTTTAAAAGGTGAGAAAGTGGTAGGTAGGTAGGCAGGGTAGTATACCTACTACCCTGCCTACCTACCTACCACTTAGAGTAGTAGGTAGGGTAGTAAGTAGGATAGTAGAGTAGGTAGGGTAGTCGGTAGAGTAGTAGGTAGGGTAGTAAGTAGGTAGGGTAGTAGGTAGGTCGGGTAGTAGGTAGGTCGGGTAGTAGGTAGGTAGGGTAGTAGGTAGGTAGGTAGGGTAGTAGGTAGGTAGGTAGGGTAGTAGGTAGGTAGGTAGGGTAGTAGGTAGGTAGGGTAGTAGGTAGGTAGCGTAGTAGGTAGGAAGGGTAGGAGGTAGTAGGTAGGTAGGTAGTTGGTACACAGGCAGGTAGTAGGTAGGAAAAAGGGCATTGCAACGCATGCCGGGAACAGCTAGTTATACATAAATATTGATTGCCCGAATGCTTTATGACCGGTATTGCATAAGTCAATTTTATTTCAGTTATTTGAATGGCACAACATTACATCACGCCTGTAATCCGCGAAGGGTTCGGCAGAGATGTACTACACTGTATAATACAGAGGCATTTAAAGTGGTAATGATTAATTTGCGTGTGTCATAAAGTCATAATTTGCATGCTTATAACGTAGGTACACGCGTCGCTGTTCATATGAGGTTCAGATATTTTAAATTCCATATCGAATGTATAAATGTGATTGTATGAATGTGTGGCTAAATCAGTAAGATTTTTACAGGGAAAAGCAGATATGTATGTGACGCATCGCATCGTGCGAGTCATGAGCTCATGAGCAACTCATAGACTATCTAATCGATACTCGACTGTAGATATCATCGATTGAAGACATCGCGCGACACTTTACTTAATAATGACATCTTCCGTGCTGTGATTGATATACAATCGACATGCTTCACACTATGGGAATCAATTAAGCCATAGCGGTGACAAATGACAATGTAGATAGAAATTGATGAATAGCATTCGACACTAATCAAACTGCACATTAGGTACTCAATAATTAAATAATGAAGAGTAGAGGTATGAGGGAAAGGGTTATGTTTCTCATCCTCCATAGACAAGGGGGTCCTCCGAGCACACAGGTGTTGCGTGTGGTTGCTATTTGGCCACCAGTTGGTAGTCGTGTGTTGGCATGCCAATAATATGTCAGTTTAGCTCATATGACTGAGGGATGTATGTTGTTTGTTGCAGGGGTACGCGACGCTGTACGACCCGTTCGAGACGTTCTTCTCGCGGTACCTGTACCGGCGCGTGCGCCACTGCTTCAACCGGCCCATCTGCTCCGCGCCCGGCGCTGAGGTCACGCTCAAGGAGCGCGCCTCCGACGACCGCAACTGGAGTTTCAGGTAACATTACATCACGCGTATATTTCCCGGAAGGGTTAATCAGCGGTTAACTTAATAGTACACTCACCTTATTACTGTCAATCGGACAAAACACCAGACTCTGGGCTGCTCCTGAGATATTCCTAATGGAAAAGCCTTATAGCAACTTGCCTTATCTGAGAATCGAACCAAATACCTCATGCTCAGCAGTAGCTCTTGTGACTATTAGACAAAAGGGGCAGTCCACTTTCTCAACAGTTGTTATCATAATGGACGCCTAACGGTTCTGGCTATTTGCAGCGTAGATACGGCGACAGTTTTGAAGCGCTTAACTCAGTTGTTCGTCGCCATGCTGACCAGTTTAAGACCCCATCGTCTCCAGGGCAACTACTAACCGCTGTGGTTCCTAGCATTTCGGGTTATTAGACCATAACATCTTGTGTTGTTGTTTGCATGCCGAATGGTGAAATATGGCAGAACTCTGATGAAAACCTACTACTACCTACTTATGTATAACCCATATTTGCAAATAAATGCTATTCTAAAGATGTCACATTGATTATTTCATGAATAAAGTATGTTTCCAAGAGTGAATTGTCGAGTGTTTAGTTCGCACTACAAACAAGTTGCGAGATAAGCCATTACTCCTTATAAGTGTGCCTTACAATTACAACTGATATAGTCAAAAGGTATTTATTACAGTGTACTTGGAGTTTATCTGAGTGAAATATGCATACATTAATCATTTACTCAAGCACGCAACATAATAGGTTATAATATACGAAGCTGAAGAAATTAAATCTGTATGACAATGTCACTCGGTGTCTAAAAATTTGCTTTCTTTCCAAAAGCAGGCCATAAAATAACCTTGTAAACGAATTAGGATAACACTTATTTCATAGCGTGTAATTGTTCCTTTGAGCATTAAAGAAATAAATGTTTATTGCAGGCTCGTAAACTTATTAAACTCACATTTGATGATTGTTACGATGATTAAGATCTGCAGTCGGGAGTAACGACGCTGGTAAAGGAACTGTTGAATAGAACATGTAGTTGCTGGGATTTGTTTTACGTAACTAGCACACACGAAAAAAAAAATTACAATAATTTTTTTATTAATTTAAATTTATTTTTAATTTTAAAATTTACCGGAATACATCAAAATTGTTTTAATTTATTGATAAAGACGTTATAAATAACGTTGATAAAGACGTTATAAATAACGTCTTTATCAATACACTAGCTGTTGCCAGCGGCTTCGCCCGCTACAACTCGAAAATTATCCCACGGGAAGATAAAATCGGAATAAAAACTATCCTATGTGTTAATCCAGGTTATAAACTATTGTGTACCAAATTTTATCCAAATCCGTTCAGTAGTTTTTGCGTGAAAGAGTAACAAACATCCACACATCCATTCTCACAAACTTTCACATCTATACTAATATTATAAAGCTGAAGAGTTTGTTTGTTTGTTTGTTTGTTTGAACGCGGTAAACTCAGGGACTACTGGTTGGAATAGAAAAAATCTTTTTGTGTTATATAGTCCATTTATCGAGGAAGGCTTTAGGCTATATAACATCACGCTAAGACCAATAGGAGCGGAGCATAAATGAAAAATGTTGCTAAAACGGGAAAAGATATTCCTTTTTGAGAGCTTCCGTTGCGTGCGCTGCGAAAACGGTTTAAGTTACGCAAATATCATGTCTGAAAGAATTGTTTCTCTTTAAATGTTCTAAAAAAAAGTCCGCGACAGCATATGTCTATCTTTAAAGATTAACTCACTGTAACCATTTTTTACTATTAAAATGTTAGATTAAAAAGAATGATATTTTGCGATGCTTATTTAACCCATATGATATTAATCTATATCTAAATAAATATGTTTGTTAGCACGGAAATTTAATATAGAATATTTGTGCCCTTTACTCTATACAGTTTAAACAAATATCTTAGAAGATATCGCAATATCAAAATATCCGCGCGACAAAAATAATTACGCGCGCGGTAGTCATTCGGTCCGGTGCGGTAGGTTAGTGGGGATTCTGGCCTCCGGGGGCTCCGGAGAAATTCAAATTCAAAATATGTACTGCACCTGTTTACAAGTACAATGTGTTACTGTATATTTAACAGTAAAAGATACCTATAGTTATTGTCACTTTAATAATATAATCGAAGCCAATCTAAACTAATAGGTATTATAAAGAGGAAAGGTAAGATTTTTTGTTTGATAGTACGATTTAACTCAATTTAATATGTTGAATAGTCGGTTTGTCGATAAAGGCTAAAAGCTATATTATGTGACGCAGACGAAGTTGCGTGGGTCAGCTAGTTTATAATATTAGTAGGATTAAAACAATTTCTAATAACCAAAATCTACTACACTATTGACGAATATTTTAACGAGAAATTTCAACAATAATAAAAACTATTTTTACACAATACCTAAAATACTTAAAATAGTATTTAGTTTATTATCATTGCTAATAATATAATTCGTGCAATATATAATATAAAACACATAAATATAACTTTAAACCAAATATATAAATACAACTATTTTAAATACACACATCAAAAGTGTCTAGGGATCAACATATATATTTGCAATAACTTTTCTCCTGATTGATATTAATTAAAATTTTCTTTAAGGATTCATCAAATAAAGTGTTTTCGTTTGTCACAGTAACGATAAACCAAGTCACCTTTGCATTAATAAAGAAATTTGCCATTTTCCTAATAAAGGGATTTTTGACATTTGAACCACTAACATTAAAGTTCGAAAAAAAGACTGAAATAACAGTTTTCTTTAAAATTTTATTGGGTAACTTAAACAATTAATAATCCGTGTTTCTACCGCGAACACTAACAACACAAGAACATCGGTTTGGCATACTCAAAATGAGTTCATCCAAATCACGCTGTGGAATGGCCGCCCATGTTCGTTGCAACAACAAAAAAAGGTCTTCTTGCGACTGGATACCCTCCATATTCGGCAGAGCTCTTCTCTGTAGCATATCCCATGCATGCTCAATCGGGTTCAAGTCTGGCGACTGAGCAGGCCAGGGCAGGACATTGATGTTAGCTGCGGCGAGAGTCTGTGTTACAACTCTTGCGGTGTGCGGTCGTGCATTATCATGCATTAACTGAAATAAGGGACCGATTTGCACTTGTAGAGGAACGATGACGTCTGATACAATCGTCTCAGCATAAATTTGAGCGTTGAGGTTGCCTCTGATCTAAATCAACTCAGTTCTTCCGCCGATCCAAATACCCGCCCATACCATGATGGTTCCACCACTATAAGGATGGACTTCCTGGCAGGATTTTAATCGCTGTTGGCGTCCAGGGGTTCTCCAGTGTCGTATACGTCTTGTATCCGGTCTCATACCAAAACGAGACTCATCAGAAAAGCACACGAAACGCCATTGTTCTTCTGCCCAATTTCTGTGTTCAAGAGCCCATTGATATCGAATCCTACGATTGTGCATTGCTATAGGTGGTACCCCGTAGCGGTCTTCAGGAATGAAGGTTCACTTCATGCAAGCGGTTTCTGACTGTTTGGTCGCTAATTAAGTTCCCTGAAGAGTGATGAAGCCTCACGGCTAACATCATGGCGGTTATTGTTGGAGCTCTTCGAGTTAAGATTTGAATGTATCGGTCTTGTCGCCGTGTGGTGCAGCGATATCGTCCTCCATGGCGCTCAGCCACGGTACCAGTGCTTCGGTAACGTGTCCAAAGTCGACTGATAACACTCTGACTTGTATTCAGAGCTAAAGCCACAGTACGTTGCCGGGAACCAGCTTCTATCATTCCCACGGCTCTGAGCATTTCTTCCCTGCTTAAATGACGTCGCCGCTCCATAATAACGTTGGTTTTAATCAGTAGTAGGGAAACAGTAGCACTAATAATGTCTTCAATGCGTTGTATGTTTTTATAGGGAAAATATTGACAGCTGATTTTCATCTTTTACTCGAATTTGATTCACAGTTCCTGATTCAAATTATGAAATGCACCAAAAAGGATCCATATAAATTTATAAAATCATAAATTTATTACAAAGCCACATCTCAATCTCAAGAAATCCGCATAAAAATGCTTGACCCCTAGACACTTTTGATTTGTGTGTATAACTATTTGAATGATACCATTTCAAATTAATATTATTTATTTTGTTATTCCATTAAAAAGACGCCTTCATCCTCTCTCCTATTGAAAATTAACTTTGCTGTACCCGACAGGGTCCATAACTGACTCTATGTTTTAACATACCAACTGTTACATGTACACATTATGGAATGGAATGCAAAAGTATTGAGTAAGAAGATCAAGCGCGATTACTGAGAGAACAATATCGAGCAGTTCCACCCAGCTACACGATGCTGTAAACGTGTTGCAGGTTCACGGGCGAACAGCGGCGCTGCATCAACCTGGGCTCGTACAACTACCTGGGGTTCGCGGAGGGCGCGGGCGGGCCCACGCACGCGGCCGTGGAGCGCGCGTGCCGGCGCTACGGCCTGGCCATGTGCTCGCCGCGCGCCGAGCTCGGCAGCACGCCGCTGCACCAGGAGCTCGAGGAGACCACCGCCAAGTTCCTCGGAGTCGAGGTATGTACAGATAAACATGATTCGCAGGTCGGCCACACGGTCTCTGTAGCAACCCGGAGTTTGGAAGTTTTAAGTGTGCGCGGGAAATATCGTGTCTTGACAAACACACGTGGCGCCGTTGGTTGGTCCTGCGCCTGATGTCTCCCCGCTCGTGTCGGATTGCCATCGGACAATGTCAGTCAAGGAACAGAACGATCCCGTGTCTAGGCACACACTTAATTGTGCACTGTAACATCTCCTGCGTACTTGGTTAATCTCTGTTGAAATAAACTGCTGAAATTACGTCTTATCATAGAGTTGAAAGACGAGATAAAATGTGAGACGAAAGTTTAATTCCATAAAACAGTCGCCCCTCTAAGGTGTAAACAGTGAAATGATCGTCTCATTGTTCATCGCACTGAACTACACGCACACGCACACAACACGTTAAACCTAATGCACGAAATACAAGTTCCAAATAAAGCAAAATTACTCAAAACACAAAAACAAAAAATTACTCATTATTAATTAATTAAATTGAAAATTACGAAGTTTAAAGTACTCGGATTTTCATATGGCTTTTTTTTTGAGCTCTTACTAGAGCGAGGCGTGAAGAAGATAAAATCACTGTTCCCGACTTTTTTTCTAAATTCCGTTTTGTATATTTTTAAGCAACTTGAATTCGACGAATATTGTGGCGTAATAATCTGACGTGACGTGAATGCATTCATCAAACGGTAATTTAGTGTGTTTAGTTGAGCCATTGTTTTAGATGAATTGCATTTATTTATTTTATAGCAGATATAATACGCATAATATTTTCATGATAATGTTGACCACCATAAAGCATTTTGAAAAAAACAACATGCGCTTCCTTTTGATTTTTAGTTTTTTTAACTTTATTCTCCACAAAGTTTCACTGAGAGGTTAAAAGTCCTACGAAGTTCATCCACAAAAAAATTCGTTTCATCTTTTGTGTTTTTATTCCTAATAAATAAATAACGTTATGTTATGTATGTTGCAGTCGGCTATACAGGTTTATTATAATTTTTTTCCCTCCTAGAGAGGAGGTCTGAGTCCCTGCAGTGGGAACATTCTAAGCTGATGATGATGAAATAGATTTAGTGAAATGTGTGTTGCCCAGGCGGCGCTGGTGGTGGGCATGGGGTTCGGCACCAACTCGCTGGGGCTGCCGGCGCTGCTGGGCGCGGGCTGCCTGGCGCTGAGCGACGCGCACAACCACGCGTCGCTGATCCTGGGCCTGCGCCTGGCGCGCGCCGCCGTGCGCGTGTTCCGCCACAACGACGTGCGCCACCTGGAGCTGCTGGCGCGCCAGGCCGTGGCGGAGGGCAAGTGGAGGAAGATCGTCATCGTGAGTATCACCGCCACACGATGCATTGCGTACGGGTGGGACCACAGCTAGGCTTGTGGGTAAGCTCGTTCCATCGTCGACCTCATCTCTGCCCTTTTTTTTGTTTTTTGGCTGGTGGAAAATCATCAAATAACCTTCCCGCTCTGGGCAGAGCGAAAGAGAGTGTCAGACTTCTACTGACTATAAACCACCCGTGTTCCTTCTTAGCCCTTTGTGGCGATGCCGCTCTATCTCTTTCGAAAAAGGCCAGCAACGCCTGTATGTTGCTCGTCTGGAGGCTGCTGTCTCGTCAGGATCGGCATCGGGAAAGGCTAAGATATCGTCACTACCGGTTTTTTTTATCAGGGGTCTCACTTTTATGTTTTTAGACTGCTTCCCCGGATACAATTCCGACCCTTCGTGTGACACTCACAACGATAGTGGAGTACCATAGAGCATAGTACAACTAAAGTTTTGCTTTTTTACGTTTGTTTTACGATGTTCATGCAAACTCGCAAACGCGTGAACTGGCGATATTCCTATTCCACAAGACAACCTAAGTACGACACGTGTAAAAGTGTTCACGTTGATATCGCAGGTGGTGGAGGGAGTGTACAGCATGGAGGGCAGCATAGTCCCGCTGGCGGCGATGGTGGCGCTGAAGCGGCGCCTGGGGCTGCAGCTGTACCTGGACGAGGCGCACAGCGTGGGGGCGCTGGGGGCGCGCGGCCGGGGGGTGTGCGAGCACGCGGGGGTGCGGGCCGCGGACGTCGATGTGCTCATGGGCACCTTCACCAAGAGCTTCGGCGCCGCCGGCGGGTACATCGCGGGTTAGTCAGCCGAGCTTTCATTGTTTACCATCTACTGACGATATTTAGTAATCTTTATAGATAAAATATCGAAAGAAAACTACACACCTGATATAATAAAAATAAGATATGTAACAAGCTCTCGTAGCGAATTACAAGCCACAAGGAGACCCGTGTGACCGTATCCGTGTAATGGGATGAATGGGAACGTTATAGCCGGATTCTTAATCCGGCTATTTATGAATAACTTCTCATTCTATATTTGCTGCCTTCATGTTAATTTGATTGACAATTTTTATGTTGACCAAGTTACCGAACCTAAAAATAAGACAACTCCACAAATCCCTATACACTGAAACACCTCTAGTTCCTTATTTATGGAACCAACTATACCGCAAGACATAATTCACCACATAAACTCACTCAAAAATACAAATAGCGCAGGTTATGACGGAATTTACACTAAAGTTATAAAAGAAGTCGCTCAATATATCGCTCCACATCTCAGTCACATCATTAACATGAGTATCTCTAATGGAGTCCGGAAGGTCTAAAAACTTCCATAATTGTCCCATTGTACAAAAAACAGGATAGGCAACTTATGGCTAACTATAGACCTATTGCCTTGATAACTGTCTTCTCAAAAATATTGGAGAAAGTTATTTACAAATCACTATATACATACCTTGAGAAGTCAAACATATTAGTTAAAGAGCAAAAGGGATTTCGTAAACAGAAGACAATTAATATGGCCATACATGATCTTCTTCTCCCTGTTCTTTCAAACGTGGACAAAAGAAATCCAGTATGTGCTATCTTTATGGATCTGACCAAGGCCTTCGACTATGTAGATTACGCAATACTGTTAAAGAAACTAGAAAAATATGGTATCAGGGGAAATATACTTAAACTGTTCGAATCTTACCTGGTAAATCGAAAACAGTTTGTGGAAATCTCACAAATATGCACAAATAACGGTTACGAGAGTAAATATCGATCCAAATGCAGAACAATAAAATACGGCGTACCTCAAGGCAGTGTGCTTGGACCACCCCTCTTTTTAATATATATAAATGACCTTCCCGGACACATAAACCATCCTATGGTACTATTTGCTGACGACAGCACAGTAGTAGTTCAATGTGACGATTATATGACTTATGAAAATGAAATAAATATGACATTAAATACAATTATATCATGGTTCGAAAAGAATAATCTTGTTATTAATTTAGACAAAACTAAAATTATGCATTTCTACCAGAGAATTCCAAGTAAGATCCCCGATATTCAGTACCTAGGGAGTCCAGTAGAATCAACTAGTGTCGCCAAATTTCTAGGCATAGTAATTGATAATAATCTGACATGGAGATCCCAAACAGACGAAATTTGTAAAAAAATGAATACATTTGCATATGTTATATACAAACTATCAAAGACTGTCAGTCTAGAATCTGTACTAACGGCTTATCATGGTTATGTTGCATCAACACTTAGGTATGGCATAATGTATTGGGGCAACTCCGTCGATAGAGATTTTGTATTTAGAGCTCAAAAAAATGTATTAGATCCATGTGTGGTGTAAATAGCACCGACAGTTGTCAACCGTTCTTTAAAAGCCTAAACATTCTTACCTTACCATCACTGTACATCTACGAAACAAATATATTTGTGAAAACACATATCTTAGAGTTCAAAGTAGCTTTCAAAAGTCACTATAGAAAACTACGGGACAAAAATGAGTTAGAGCTTGAAATCACACATGGCAGAACAGCCCTAATGAATAAAAGCACTTTCTGTATGGCCACCAAAATATTTAACAAGCTGCCCGAGACATTGAAGTCGTTAAATCTGGACAAATTTAAAAGAGTACTTATGAAAATATTAATCGATAAATGTTACTACTCGCTAAAGGACTATTTGGATGACAGTTCTATAATCCCTTCTAAAGATAATAAGTATTAGGATCCATTTTGACATTACTGTATTTATTTTAGCTAATCGACATTTCAATCCATTGACATTACTCTAATACATTTTACTGACATTTAACATTTATGTACTACCTTAGATATTATTGTTGACATTGCAGGAATAGTTTATTGATTTAATAATTGATAAATAATTGATTTAATAATTGCTTTGACATTTCTGTATTAATTTTTAATTTTATGATTGACATTATTTTCTACAATTTTTATTTTAATTACTTATCTTACATTTTTATTTTTGTTATTTCTTAATTTTTATTGTTGACAATTTGTAAATATTTATGGATCGCTTAATTCTTGTTTTTTATAATTTTATTTGATAGTAGTATAATTAAAAGCACGTAAATAGTGCATATTTAAATGTAAAATTAATTATCATATTTGTACGCCAAATGGCAAAACATAGAGCTCATATGAACATGTAACACCTCTTTGTAACAACCTATGTTAACAAATAAACAATCTGAATCTGAATCTGAATTGCTTTCGTTGCGTCTTGCAGGCTCAAAGAAGCTGATAGACTGGGTCCGCGCGCACGGGCACGCGCACAGCTACGCGCACAGCATGGCGCCGCCCGTGGCGCAGCAGATCCTCTCCGCCATGCACCTGCTGGACACGCCAGCCGGCCAGCAGCGCGTGCGACAGCTCAAGGAGAACACGCGCTACTTCAGGGAACAGTGAGTACCGCCCGTCGTGCAGCAGATCCTGTCCGCCATGCACCTGCTGGACACGCCAGCCGGCCAGCAGCGCGTGCGACAGCTCAAGGAGAACACGCGCTACTTCAGGGAACAGTGAGTACCGCCCGTCGTGCAGCAGATCCTGTCCGCCATGCGCCTGCTGGACACGCCAGCCGGCCAGCAGCGCGTGCGACAGCTCAAGGAGAACACGCGCTACTTCAGGGAACAGTGAGTACCGCCCGTCGTGCAGCAGATCCTGTCCGCCATGCACCTGCTGGACACGCCAGCCGGCCAGCAGCGCGTGCGACAGCTCAAGGAGAACACGCGCTACTTCAGGGAACAGTGAGTACCGCCCGTCGTGCAGCAGATCCTGTCCGCCATGCGCCTGCTGGACACGCCAGCCGGCCAGCAGCGCGTGCGACAGCTCAAGGAGAACACGCGCTACTTCAGGGAACAGTGAGTACCGCCCGTCGTGCAGCAGATCCTGTCCGCCATGCGCCTGCTGGACACGCCAGCCGGCCAGCAGCGCGTGCGACAGCTCAAGGAGAACACGCGCTACTTCAGGGAACAGTGAGTACCGCCCGTCGTGCAGCAGATCCTGTCCGCCATGCGCCTGCTGGACACGCCAGCCGGCCAGCAGCGCGTGCGACAGCTCAAGGAGAACACGCGCTACTTCAGGGAACAGTGAGTACCGCCCGTCGTGCAGCAGATCCTGTCCGCCATGCGCCTGCTGGACACGCCAGCCGGCCAGCAGCGCGTGCGACAGCTCAAGGAGAACACGCGCTACTTCAGGGAACAGTGAGTACCGCCCGTCGTGCAGCAGATCCTGTCCGCCATGCGCCTGCTGGACACGCCAGCCGGCCAGCAGCGCGTGCGACAGCTCAAGGAGAACACGCGCTACTTCAGGGAACAGTGAGTACCGCCCGTCGTGCAGCAGATCCTGTCCGCCATGCGCCTGCTGGACACGCCAGCCGGCCAGCAGCGCGTGCGACAGCTCAAGGAGAACACGCGCTACTTCAGGGAACAGTGAGTACCGCCCGACACACAGACATACACAACCCTGCGACTGTGGGCTGCGCGGTGCGACGGCCAATGCGGACTGGCGGACTTAACACCCTACCAAGGAACTATTGGAATGATGACGTACACTTAGAAGCGTGCCTAGCCAGATAACTTCAAAAGTGGATGGTTGGTAAAAATAACAATCCACATCCAGCAAACTCCTCATTATTACAACTCTTCACACAACGCGATTTTTTCATATTTATAGTGGAAGATTTATGAGTGTCATCTATCAATCTATGTATGTTGCCAAGACCTAATTCATAAATAATAATTTAATACTATTTCGCAAGAAGATAAGTTTTATTTTTAAATGGTTTTTGGATGTCTAGATTTTGTTTATAAAAATTCCAATGTATAAGTTGGTTGTGCGCTAGTAACACTTGTATCTTCCCTTAGACTGGTGGCGATGGGCGTGGTGACACTAGGACATCGCGACTCGCCCGTGGTGCCGCTGTTGGTGTACACGTTCAGCAAGATGGCGGCCACGGTGGAGCGGCTCACGGCGCGACGTATCGCCACTGTCGGCGTCGGCTTCCCCGCCACGCCGCTCAACAAGGCGCGCATACGGTACGTAACAACAGAGACCTTGAGCAGAAATGTACCTATCTATGGTACACCCACATTTAGGTCCGCCATGTAATAGGAGACGAGCCTACCATTCGTGAATCTGCACTTCTCGGGTACTGCTGAACAGTTCCTGATGAAACTAAAAACCCAATAATACTTACGACAACCGCACACTACAAGACCCAATGGCTTGTCTATAGACCAAAAATACGACAACCCCATAAGGCAAGCATACTTTTTAGAAACCCTAACATCATGAAGAGTAGTAAGTTATATTGGCAAGTCAAGCTTGTGGGCTTGTACGGAGGTAGCGCCATTAAAGACACGAGACAGGCGGAGGCAGAGGACAACCACTCAGTCATTCTAGAGTGCTTTCAGTTATTTTAATTCCGACAACAACGCCCGAAAAACCAATCTTATCGCAAATAAACTAAAGTTGACTGTCGTTTTAATGACGTCAGTCACGTGTCAGTGGCGGAACAGGTTACATATTGCGCGAGTGCTATAAAGATCATTCTGATGCAATGTCGATGTGCGGTGTTCACGCCGAAACAAGAGGAATGACTTCTTTTGCGGTTCTATTGCATGGTCCTATAGAGCGGTTTCTGATCGGCTCAAGCCGATTCCAAGTGGAGAAGTTAGGTGCAACGCAGTGGTATATAAGAAGTAACGTGTGGTTGCAGGTTCTGCCTGTCGGCGTCGCACTCGCGCGCGCAGCTGGACGAGTGCCTGGCGGCCGTGCGCGCCGTGGTGCACGAGCTCGGCCTGGCCTACTCGCGCCAACCTACCGCCTAGCACACACACCTCGTATACTAATTATACTTAATAAATTATTTTATCACGCTTCCTAATCTTTTATTTGCATTTCAACTTATTTTAGTGAGGTAGGTTAACCTTTCGTATACCGCCGGAACGTAGATCCACGCGAGACACGATGGCTTTTTAATTGTGTCTAAAACTCGGCATAATTGAGTTGGTGGAAAAGAAGTTTTAAAACACAAATCGGTGAAAAGAAAAGAGCCCATATTACATCAAAATGTTTTGTAATGCGAAGCTCGCCCAACATACATGTTTCGTTGTGCATAACGTGCGCTGCGGAAGGTACCCTGCACCGTGAATCTCATCAAGTCTGCTGAAAATCAGATCTAATTATAGTGAAACCGTAGCACAGCAAAGATCTGCGCGTCAGCTGCCAGAAGTGGGGCAATGTAAAGTTACAGTATGTCAAAGTAACGATTTTCGATTAGAGGAGCAGTTTACACTAGTTTAATATTTTGTGGATTCTGCCCTACTAGGGGTGGCACTTAGTGTTGGTAGGTTTTAAATCTTAAAAACCTATATTTATATATAAATGTATATAATTATTTTAGACCTCGATTTATAATAGACAAGATTTACCAATGGTAAAAGTATTCTATGATCATCGCTCATTTGGATCTCTTACGACCATCTCTCGTTAAATCTTAGGTTTTACATCAGGGTTACGGTAATGTTCATGTTGATGAGCTGATGATGGAAGGTATAACTCCTTATAGGTTAATAGTTTGAAGATAAGTCTTTAATAAAATATTATGTGAACGTATATTTAATTCCACTCTTTCAAGTTATTTAGGTGAGTTGAGATGGAAGGTACAATTAACTCCTCTACGATTCGGAGTTGAAAACAATAAGGGAATCTTGATCAAACGTTTTAAGAAGTATGTTAAATGTATAGCAAATATTTGTATAGAATATCACAACTCCTCAAGTCGTACTCTACATTGCCGAGGTTCGTGGTCCTCCCTTGAAAATTTCTTTGCTCTGACGATGTTTCGCCATCTCATGTGGCAAAAAATCTTCAGAAGTTAAAGTATATTTTTGACTTTTTGTTTTTTTAAGTCGTGTTTTTTTGCATAAAAGTTTCCGAAAAGTTGGCAACCAAGACTTACGCGTAATTGGACATCGTAGCTTTAGTATTGATATAATTTTGTAAAGGAGTTATCTGGTCAACCAAACATAAGTATTGATAAACATTTATTGTTTTATGTTAGCTCATCAGCCCTGAGCTAGTGATAACCTACTGAGTATGAATGTAAGACAGGTCTTATCTATTGATTAGCTTGGATGCCGCCCGCGCCGAGTCCAACGCGCACTACTCGCGTATCTGAGTTTATTTGTACTAAAAAATATGATTGGCTATCTATGAGCTTAGCTATCTGAAATATTCGCCGAATTGATAGTGACTCCAAAAAAAGAAAGATAAATGTATAAATTGGTATTTGTGAATAGATACCTGTTTCCGCCTCGCAAGGCGATAGGCAGTTACCTACTCTAGTGATATGAGGTGAACACTGCACTAAGTGTTGTCAGCGACAATAAGTGCCAGTACCTTGGTACAGAATCCGTAGCGCCGATAGAGCGTTGAATGCATCCAGCTCGTAGGACTTCTGGCAATGAATAAATAAACGAGGCACAGTGACACAGTCTTGGGCGCTGGGAAAGTGGTGATCCATCTCTTCTCTCACGTTTGGCACATGCCTCTCGTGCACAACTGTATACATAACATTAAACAAAATAACGCAAAAACTTTAACCTAAATTCACAAAAAAGATAATCATTGTGTGTCTCACGGCTGAGCCAAATAGACCCCATTCTTAGTGCTCGACGGTAGTTTTGAACTGCACCTGAGGTGAGGTTGACATTCCTATGGGTAACGTGGTTGTTGGTACCGCTGACCCAAATCAATAAACAGTCTGTAGAAGAGGAGTCTTATGGTGATGTTCTCTTAAAGAAGATATGACAATGTTATCGAGATATATCGATGTCTTAAATCATTCGATAGGTCTTTCACAAAACTTGATGAACAGGAAAAGTGACCCAAAAACAGTTACGAGCCAATACCCACAAGATCAGCCAATCAGTAATGAATCACACATCCATATCTGCTTATCAAGCCGCTGTGCAGATACGGCTGATAAGCGCCGGGGAGGAGTCGCCGGTCGCGGTTAGTTTTCACGAACCGCGCTCGAAGCAAGCACGAAGGTCCGAACTGGCCCTCGTCAACTTTCGCATTGTGTTCTTTACGCGTGGAATGCCGAGGTTGAGACTGGCGCGAGTGTTGGTGCAAGTGAAGCCGGAGCAGTGAGACATGGCGACACGCTCGCGATGTGCGGCCGCGGCACTGCTGCTGGCTGTGCTGGTGTGCTCGGCGCGCGCCGACGGCAACGTGTCCGTAGAGTGGAAACGGTGAGCATCTACAACCTGCCTTCTTCTCAGTCATTATCTTCCAGCAATAGCAAATAGAATAATTACTTCACTTTGCTTCAGCCCAGAGTCAGAAGGGCATGACTGATAACTTGTCGCCTGGTCGACTTATTATTATAGACGTAGTAGGTATGTACGCACATAGTGTCATCATCATTCTCTTGCCCTTATCCCAATTCATTTGGTGTCGGCGCAGCATGTCTTCCTCTTCCATACCTCTCTGTTTTTCGTCATCTCATGGGACACCTCCTTTCTTTACCATATCATTCTTAACACAGTCCATTCATCATCTAAAATAGTGTTAGTAACAATGGTCCTAATTACTAGTGCTAGTCGACAAATAGTGGATGTCAGTGTTGGTACTGCCACGAAGACGAGCAAGCACTAAGCAGGGAAGCGTTTCTTTTACGTATGATGACCACAAAACAAAACCACTGCACTATCAGTATTGGATGCTGTCAGGGCTAACATCCTTTTTTTTGTGTGAGTGGGAAATCGTCAAATAACCCCTCCCGCTGGGCAGAGTGGAAGGGAGTGTTAGACTTCTACTGACTAAAAACCACCCATGTTCCTTCTTAGGCCTTGTGCTGAGGCTGCGGTATCTCTTTTGAACAACCCGCAGCCCCGACGGGTGACACCTCATAACGACGTATCTATCGTAATGTTCGAATTAGATATAGAATGCTAGTGATGGATTAAAGGGCGATCCTACGGACGTCCTTTATATTATTTATTTATTTTATGCTAATAGTCAAGGATGATGTTTTTGATGAAAAAAAAGAGTTTTAAAGAGTACAATTTCAGGACGAAATTGCAACTGCATCGTCATCATTCAAGATTAGTGGGAGTCATAGTCACTAAAACAGGTAGACTCTTTTTGCAAATTCGTACCGGGTTCGACCTGGTGTAGTTTGAATAAAACCAGGAGCAGTTTGGTTTTCTTTGAAAACAGGTTCAAATCAGTGATCAGTATGACACATTATGTACCCGCATTATTACCCACAGCACTGTTCTTGTAGGTATATTATGTTAATTCCTGTGTTCATTTATTTTATTGATTATTATGTAAGTCTAACTAGAGTTTATCTGACAGGCTTACATTCGAGGAGACGCACGAGCTGGTGTTGACCTCGGCCGTCGAGTTCATCTTGTCGTTTGCGGCGGTGAGTCCACTCCATACCAAAATTAACGTTCTAAGTATACTCTGGGCCTGGTAACCTGGTGGTGGAATTCTGGTACCTACCTACAAAGCAGAATTGTTGCAAAATATGTTAAACAAGCTTCTTGATGTTTATAGAACCCGGCACAGGGCGTGTTTCCGATCCGGGTGTGGATCAAGGCGGACGGCGGCGATACCTCACGGCCCCTGCTCGTCACAGCGAGACGCAGGATAGGTACACCTTCATTGATTGCTCATGGTGGACGAGTATGTACACGGGTTAAAGCTAGTACAGTAGTAGTACATAAGTACCTAACTATTGACCTAAAAGACTTTAATTAATATTTTTACACACAGGTAAAGCTAGATAATCAGCCTGCTTTCATTTCTCCAAAGCATCTTAATCAATCTTCTTCAATCATTCTTGTTTCTAGTAAAATTATACCTTCAGAGGCTTGATCAAAGATTGATCTGTCACTGAACAGTTGTCCTCCGTCAGAGAACGCTGAGACCTCAGTTTCGGAATGAAAAGTAGCATAAACTTCATGTTGTGTCGCAGGAGCGTGGACGTGGCAGCTGCCGTACCGCTCGGGCGCCGCCGTGTTGTACGAGCTGGAGCGCACGCTGTGCCCCGACGACAGCGTCGACGTCGAGAAGCTCAACGACGATTGCGGTCAGTACCACAAGCTCTAGCACGGATGAAATGTTATAGCGTTTCGTGAATTTAATAACATTACCCTCACCAAATATACCTATCTAATGATTATGTGATGTGGTCAGATTCTGACGACCCGACGGTGCCTGCGGGCGGCGAGTTCTCCCTTCACGTGAGCTCGTCGTGCGCGGCTCCCACGCGCGTGCAGCTGCGCGCCTCGTTCGCGCGCGACTGGCGCCTGCCCTTCCTGTCCTCTACCCCCGTGGAGACACAACAGGTACTGTCCATCGCGTGCCACATTGCATATCAGGCGAGATTTGGCCACACATCAAATTACTTCATGTTTACTTAAAATAATTGTGTCCTGCCATGGGCTTCTAGTCAAGTCGCCGCACATTATGTCTTACAAAAGCGACTTCATGCGATGTGTTCAAACTCAAAAACGCTAGCTCAAAGCATTTATTTGAATAGGCACTTTGGAATCACAAAAAAAAAGAAAAAGACCTGAAGCTACAGTCACAGAGTCTCAAGGTATTATACTCGCACGTAACTTGTGAAAGTACATTAGTTGTAAATTGCAAACTGTAGATCTCTGTGGAGAAGAACTATATATTTAAGTAAGTACAAGTGATACTTCAACGTCGGTGTACGTTTGCAGGGAGCGCCGCGTGTGCACTACTACCGCTGGCTGCCGGGACAGAACACCGTGCGGCTGGTGGTGGACTCCGAGGACGACGTGTGCGCCACCATCGCCGTGCAGAACTACACGGTCAGTGCCCCCCCCCCCCCAGTGGGACTCGCCCTTGTTGTCTATTATACGATCGATACATCTAACAGAACTAATAGAAGACTTGAGTCAGCACTGACACTGCTGTAGAAGTATTCAGTACTGGTTATTTTCTTGGGGCTTGTTATTCTGGATATCAAACCTTTGTCTATATATGATCTGTTGTTAAAAACTTATGATTCGTGCGTGAATCTGTTTCAGTGCCCGATAGCGGAGACGCTGGAGGAGATAGAAGTTTCCACGTTAAGGATGACCGTGGTCCGGTCCGGTGGGATACAGCTTTCGGTAATTAAAACCATTTCACTTATAAATGAACTTTTCAACATGTTTGGCTAAGTTCACCAAGTGAAGTGTGCATTGGTTTCCAGCGCAAACGCTACCCGCGCGGGTTCTACATCTTGTCGGTGGTGCAGGACTCGCAGCAGGCGTGTCGCGAGGAGGAGTCCCCCGAGGTGGACTGGCTGTGGGAGGCCGCCGTGCTGGACCAGCCGCTCAGCCTCAGCCAGGCGCCGCCGCCGCGCCGCAAGGAGCTCACGCTGCACACGCGGGTACGTGCGCTCGTGCGACACGTGCGACACGTGTGCTGTGTACTGACACGTGTGTGTTGCAGGAGGCACTGTCGCGCGGGCAGTACTTGGTGGGCGCGGGCGTGACGCTGGCGCTGTTCCTGCTGTTCTACGTGCTGTTCGGTGCGCTGGTGCTGGTGCAGCGCTGGCCGCGCTGGAAGCGCCACGTGGCGCCGCGCGCCGTGCTCGCTCGCAGTAACTACTAACTAATTACCTTACTACATTTACTATTATTTAAAAAAACTTACATTTTTAGTCCTTTAATTTAGATCCAACAATGAAATTACTTAAATTAAGTATAAATTATAATTTTCCAGAGCCTGATGATAATGTTACAAGATCGGAAGTGGAAAGTAGCATGTCCATGTCGCCAGGGAGGCGGCGCCGGGACTCCAGTGAGTTGCATGAATGCTGGAGACGCTTAGAGTAGACGTTAGCCTTCATTTGTAGAAATCAATTAAAAGACAGAGAAACATTGCTCGAATTCTAATAAGAGACTGGTTTTGTACCCAACGCCTTATTTCGTGAAATATTGATCGTACCTAGGTACATTCCCTTTATACATGCTCTTTGTGTAGCGGCGACATTCGACAGCAGTGATAACAGCGACACGGACGAGGACGAGGAGGAGACCGCCACGGGCATCACCGTGGTCACCACCGGCGTGGAGCCCAGCAGCTCCAGTGTCGTCACCACTCCCACCAGCCCCACGTCCCCTGTGGGGGACAGCCCCAGCCACGTGGCCGACTGGCCCGGCACCGCGCCGCCAGGGGACGCAGGTGACGCCGCCACCGACACCGCCAGCATCGCGGGTGGCGAGACCAACTCGCGCGCTGTGCAGACTGAACAGAACGGCAACGGCATCTACATCGTGGAACCAACTAGAGATCAGGTCAGATATTGTATCACTTCGCGTTCATTGTATTTACGTAAACAAATCCATTTTTACAAAAGTTTCAGTTGGATTTGCTCTTCCCACGAGTGGAAAACATTGAAGTGGGCCTCAACAGTATCAATAGGGCTCATTTGTTCCAACGTTTCGTTTGTCAGTCGCGGCCGTTCGGTCTGCCGGCGCGGCTGCACGTGGCGGCTCTGGCGCGCCGACGTGCCCGCGTGCTGGGCGCGCGCTCCGACCGCTACCTGTACACGCTGTACACCGTGGCGCTGTTCTACTCGCTGCCCGTGCTGCAGTTCGTGGCCGGCTACCAGATCGTGAGTACAGCCTAGCCGATGGACCCGTGGGGCCGGTCGGTCGATACTGACGTGCGAACCGCGCAGGCGCTGAACACGACGGGGTCGCTGGACGCGTGCTACTACAACTTCCTGTGCGCGCACCCGGTGGGCGGCATCTCGGACTTCAACCACGTGTTCTCCAACGCCGGCTACCTGCTGCTGGGCGCGCTGTTCATGCTGCAGGTGCGGCGCCGCAAGATGCGACGCAAGCGCAAGCCGCGCGACGAGGAGTACGGCATCCCGGCGCACTACGGACTGCTGTCCTCGCTGGGGGCCGCCATGATGATGGTGGCGCTGCTGTCGGCCACGTACCACGTGTGCCCCAACGCGCTCAACTTCCAGTTCGGTAACGTTGCACTCTAACTCATTCCGAACGCTTCTAATCATGGTAATGAATAATTAAGCTATTATGTATGTTTTATATTTATGTAAAACTTTAGACTGTAACTTGTTGCTCATTGCTGAAAACAGAATATCTTAATATGATAATTATGTACTGCACTCTTTTATGTTCCATTAAAGTTGTGTTGTGTTGCCTTTGAAGTTGTTAAAGTTAACGAGATCCGATAAAACAATGTTACCGTAGTCAATTCTCGGGTCTGTGGCCATAGTCTGTTGGAAATATTTGAAAGTGGTTGTGGTTAACTGACATATTGCATGCATGCGATACCCAGTCACATTGTTTGTGTGTGCAGACACGGCGTTCATGTACGTGCTGGCAGTGCTGAGCATGGTGAAGATCTACCAGTCGCGCCACCCCGACATCAACGCGCGCGCACACGCCACCTTCGGCGTGCTCGCCGTGCTCATCGCGCTCGGTAACAAACCTATCGTATGCTTTAATAACGCTCAGGTTGTTTGTGTGTAACTTTTCACACATCTGATCATAGTCAGGGATGACTGATAGCAGATGAAAAAAAAAGGTTGTTTATAAGTAAGTTTTAACCTTGTTTTGTTGAAACTTACCGCAGCCGCGTCGAGCCAAGCGTCAACACTTGATGGTTAATTAGAAAAAATAACTGGCCAAGTGCAAGTCCGTACTATTGTAGTAGATATAGATATTGTGAGATTTTCCATGGTATTTTAGCACCAGAGACTTCTTATAGGATTTCCTGTAATCTATTTAAGTGTTGAACTATTAATTTCTGTATTTTTTCCGAATTTTAGGCTCAGTAGTTTCCTAGATAAGGGGGGGGGGGATGGTCCGACAGACAGACAGACAAACATCATCGCAAAAATGCTAAATAGTCAAGAGCGATAACGAGTGAAGGCAGGTGACTGGCCCAGTGGCGGCTCAGACGAGTGACGTGTGTGTTGTGTGCAGTGGTGTGGGGCGTGCTGGGCGGCGGGCCGCTGTTCTGGAGCGTGTTCACGGTGCTGCACATCTTCACGTTCCTGCTGCTGTCGCTGCGCATCTACTACGTGGGACAGTTCCGCCTCCGTCAGTATACGACATAACTGCGGCTAGCTTGTGGTTGCCGGGTCAGCTGTCATACGTGCGTGTGTGTGCAGAGAAGCAGAGCCTGCAGCAAGCGGCGCGCGAGCTGGCGGCCATGCCGGCGCGCGGGCTGCGGCCGCTGTACCGCGCCAGGATGGTCATGCTGCTCATCGCCAACGCCGTCAACTGGGGCTTCGCGCTCTACGGGTACGTGCCTCTGCATACTTGATACTCCGGTAGTGACGACGTAAACAAACAATTGACGATCGAACAAAAGCCGAAGTTCGTTTTTACGTTTTAAGAGTTTGTTAGATTGTAGAGTTAAATATGTTAATAAGTAGTATACTCAGTATACTTTTATGAATATTACAATGACATTGGGATACCTACGTGCCCCTTTCAAATCGGACAGGATTTTTTTAACATATTTTTAGCAACTGCATGTTGATGATATTGAGAAGTTTGCAAGTTATGCCAGTTATTATAGTAAGTAATACCGACTGCCTCGTTGGTGTAGTGGTCACAAACGCGACTGCGGGGCATGGGGCCCTGGATTCGATTCCCAGGTCGGGCAAAGTGTTATTGAGTTTTTCCATCGCAGTGGAGTCTGTTGATGACAATACGCTCGCCCCCTATTACATGCGACTTAAGCCTAACGAAACATGGCTGTACTGATGGGTACCTACACCTCGGCTACCGCATAATATACAGTAGGGTGGAATTTTGTAATGCCACCTGGAGGAAAAGTACTCTTAATACTGCAGATAGAAAATTTTACTCAAAGAAAACATTCCTTTATTTTTGAATAGAAAGCAAACTGCATTCAAAGATTTTCGAAAATTCTCTTCTCCCACACCCGGGAACCGAACCGGCTAAAATCTGAAAAAATTATACCCTGTACTTTTATTGCATCGATCGTTAGGGTCAATTAAATTATAAGGATGAAATCCTAACAAACATGATAAATTAAATTAAAGGAAAACCAGGAAATGTTAATTTAATTTAATTATTTACAAAAAATGGTAAACTAACTAATTAGTTGCTCGAAATGGGCTCCATTCTCTTGGCTACACAAATTTATTATTTTAACGAATTCATTTCTAGTAACCTAAGTGTTGTGGTGAATATTATAAATCGTATTCTGAACTTCAACTCTCAACTCGTTGTCATTCGCATAAGATTTCATGTAAATTTGATTTTTTACATATCCTCACAAAAAAAAATCTAATGGGGTGAGATCTGGCGATCTCGCAGGCCATCTGATTGTGCCGTTTGTACCAATCCAGGTATTAAAATGGTTATTAATGTAGGCAGTAGTGATTCTGCTGTTATGTGCTGGAGCACCATCTTGCTGTAGAATTATTTGGTTTCGCTCTTCCTCGGGGAAACCATTTAACTCGTTTCTTAAGAGATCCAGTATTTCAATATACTTGACAGTGTTTAAATGACCTTCGTACACGTGGACTAACACTACATTATGGTGGCATAGGTGGCATTACAAAATTCCACCCTGAATACGTATGTAATATTGAGTCATCACAAACACAAAACCGGCTTGTGGCGCAGGTTGTTCGTGCAGAGCGCTGACTTCGCGGGGCACCTGCTGTCGGTGCTGCTGTGCAACACGCTGCTGTACATGGTGTTCTACCTCAGCATGAAGCTGCTGCACGGCGAGCGGCCGCGCTGGTACGCGTGGCTGTACCTGGCCGGGGCCGCCGCCACCTGGGCGCCCGGCCTCTACTTCTTCGTAGCCGGTAGTACCGACTGGTACGTATTGCCGCTTGTTGACATCATTCACAACATGTTACACCGGCTATTCACAAACAATCGAATCGAAGTCGAATGATCGATCGTGACACTTTTTCGAGTATCAGATTTATTTATTTATTTATTATTACATTTAGTACAGCATACGCCATTTACACTAAATTAAGTAATCCTTTTACTCGGTCTTCTCGCAGAACCACAAACATTCTAACAGTATCGTCTTCCATTCATCAGCAATCAAATCCTATCCACGGTTGATCTCCACGAGCGCGTTGAGCATCGTTAGCATACGCAGTATAGTGGAGGTGGACCGAGCTACAGTGCGACAAAATGGGACATTAAAACAATTTATGCTTGCTAGAGCGATTATAATTATTTGGAACAAATAATTGACACAGCTCTGCATGTAAATCTGAGGCGTCCGTATGACCATGTATAATTTTATACGCTGTTGTTATTTGGTCAATAGACCGCCTTACTCGAAGGGAATTAAAATTTAAACATCCTAAAAATTATTTAGTAGGATAAACATAAGGATAGTATCCAAACACATGTTTGTAGAGATACCTAAGAAAAGCTTTTCGCACCTTTTCCAGCATGAGCATGTAGGTAACCTCGTGAGGATTCCACACACAAGCGCTGGTTTCAAGCTTGCACCGAACTAAAGCGTTAAACAAAAGCCTAATGACTGCCTGGTTATTAAAACATTTACGTAAAACAAAACCTAAGCGTCAGAAAGATTCTTTAGCCAAACCTATAATGTGTGTGTGGAACGTCAGTTGACTATCAAACGTTACACCTAGGTCTTTTAACGTTACACTATGAATACTCTGGCTTTAGACTCAGTGTTCACTTTGTAGACTAGTCGTACTGTATAGGACTCCGCATGCGGCCAAAGCTCATAATTTGACATTTAGAAGTGTTAAATTCCATTTTGTTAGTGGCAGCTCATTCACTCAAGGCATCGGTATCACGCTGGAGAGCTATACAGTCAGACACAGAGCTAACAGTTGCATATATTTTCAGATCGTCGGCGTAAAGTAGGCATGTTTTATAATTTGTGGCAGATCGTTCACCATAATTAAGAAGAGCAAGGGACCTAAAATGGAACCCTGACTCACGCCTGATCGTGTATGATACGCATGTGAGTTGTATGAGCCAAGGCGAACAAATTGCTGACGGTCTCGGAGATGGCCAGAAATCAGAAGAAGAAGACTGGGTGTAAATCCTATGTCGTTATTAATTCTATCAAAGGCCTTACGGAAATCGAAGTACAGCACATCCACTTGCTCTCCGTTCATTTGAGAAGAAATAAAGTCAACTGATGTTAGCAAATTCGTGTTAAAACTGATTTTTTGTTGCGAAAACCATGTGGTTCATTGCACATATAAATACCGACTTGTCCTTGAATTTCCTTATATAAAATGTGTTCGAATATTTTAGCAGGGGCCGACAATATAGCAATAGGCCTGTAGTCTTCAACTGATGATTTCACCCCTGCTTTCGGTATAGGCGTAACTCTAGAGTTTCCATTGAGTCCATTGTTCCATTGGCATGCTATTCACAGATTAGATCGACATGGTAGCCTACATTAAACACTCGTGGTGCAAAATTTTGTGTAGCCAATAAATTATCTTTAACTAGCTGTTGCCCACGGCTTCGCCCGCGTCGAAATTGGTGTCACTGACTCTGGCAGAGCCACCATCAGGGATTTTCATTTTGAAAACACAAAAAAATTGTCGCTAATTAGTCGAAATTTGTCGCCAAATATCAGAATTTGTCGGTCACTGGTTCAAAAGATATAAGGGTTTATAGGTGGCCGATCTGGAGAGAGTCTCCCCAGCAGGGCCACATTTATATCTCAAAAACTAGGGCACCTAGCAAATATCTCTTTTCTCCCATAATTTGTCGCCAATTAGTCGGAATCAGTCGCCAAATATCAGAGTTTGTCGGTCACTGGTTCAAAAGATACAAGGGTTTATAGGTGGCCGATCTGGAGAGAGTCTCCCCAGCAGGGCCACATTTATATCTCAAAAACTAGGACACCTAGCGAAGATGTGTTTTCTCCCATATTTTGTCGCCAATTAGTCGCAATTTGTCGCCAAGTCACAGATTTAATCGGATCTTAGTTTAGGAGATATAATGAGTTCAATTAGTAAGGTATAGTCCAAGAGCTAGGTCGAAGAGTTCACGAAAAATACCAAGAAAAAAATATTTCTATTAATATGTGTAATATACTTCTAGTTTTATCGGTCTAAAGTCTTTAGAAATGTCCGAGAGAGATAAATTCTCAATTTAATTCATGTTTTTATGTTTTAAATTACTAGGTTAGAGTGGCTTAAACTTCTTTGAAAACATTAAACCTTGCTCTTGGTCTATTTGGTGAAAGATGTACAGTCGCATGCAACTGTTTTACCACTTTACAATGTTAAGCTCTAATTAACTTTAGAATAATAAATAAATGTCGTACCTTTAGTAAAATGTTTAAAATACTTAAACGTTGAAAAAGTATTGTCAATTGTAATCAAATTTTATTATATAAAAATGAATTTCCATAAAGTTCGTTTGATGTGTGTTGTGTTGGTGTGTATTTTGAGGTGATTGCGAGTGTTGTGTTGTGGGTATGGACGGGTTGAGTTTTTATTTTATCTTAATTGAGGTTAGAATAATAAAACTTCTGTTGTCGAAATATAAAATGATTTATTACCTTAAAATTATTGTACTTTCAGAAAATGTTACAAATAGGTATTTGTAACATTTATAAGTAGGTACTTATTCAATATTATTAACAGATACAGTTTGTGACTTTGGATGTTAGGGGTAATCTCCGGTAAAACTGATCCGATTTTGAAATTTTTTTCACTTTTAGTCTAGGCTAATAACATTATGACCGATAATATTATGACGTTATGACCAATAGGAGCGGAGCCTCAATGAAAAATGTTGCAAAAACGGGGAAAATTATTTCTTTGGCTCTATATCTCTGTGACGCAGACGAAGTTGCGCGGGTCAGCTAGTTAGGTACCTATATATGGATTATATCTCTCAATAAAAATTTCAATGGGTGTTTCTTCATTGGACGACTCTGCTTGAAACCAATACCTATGCCGATCGATACCTTCCTATCTACTCGACGACACGTCACCGACAGCTACATTCTTCATTTCGCCACCGACACGACCGCGACCGACCCGATACGACGTCATTAGCTGTATCTACTACAAGTACCGTAGAAACTCAATGAAGTCCAATTACGTTGTTTTATATCCACATAATTACATGAAGTTACAGTCATCGTACCTACTATTATTGCTGTATTATTTAGGTAAATTTCTACCAACCCTGATTATTAATTATAATGATTTGCAGGTAACAATTAAATACTATAATTAACAATAATAACAAAAAATAATTTCTACTCTTTGCACTAACCATGCCAACAACATAAGAATAAGAATAATAACAGAATAAGTTTACATTTATTTAATTCGAAACAAACATTCCTCCATAAGACGTCATAGATACTGTCTAGAAACTACATAAAGTATTTTGTACTCGCTTGTACCACTGTATGGGGAAATTGAATTCTTTAATATCTTTTTAATTACACACCGACTAAATCTGTAACTTTGCGACAAATTGCGACTAATTGGCGACAAAATATGGGAGAAAACACATCTTCGCTAGGTGTCCTAGTTTTTGAGATATAAATGTGGCCCTGCTGGGGAGACTCTCTCCAGATCGGCCACCTATAAACTCTTGTATCTTTTGAACCAGTGACCGACAAACTCTGATATTTGGCGACTGATTCCGACTAATTGGCGACAAATTATGGGAGAAAAGAGATATTTGCTAGGTGCCCTAGTTTTTGAGATATAAATGTGGCCCTGCTGGGGAGACTCTCTCCAGATCGGCCACCTATAAACCCTTATATCTTTTGAACCAGTGACCGACAAATTCTGATATTTGGCGACAAATTTCGACTAATTAGCGACAATTTTTTTGTGTTTTCAAAATGAAAATCCCTGATGGTGGCTCTGCCAGAGTCAGTGACACTCGAAATTGTATACTAAAACCTTCCTCGAGAACAACTCTATCCATTGGTAAAAACAGCATGAAAAAAAATCGGTGCAGTATATAGTTTTTGAGTTGATCGCGAACAGACAGACAGACGCGGCGGAGGACTTTGTTTTATAATATGTACTTAGTGATTATCTTTAATGAGTATTTCTATAAGTTTTAGGAACGACTCTTACTTATGCTACCTATAGTACAAAATGGCGTCGTAATTCTGATTGACTTCCGATAGCAAATAGCTGTCGGCAGGATCGATAACTTCATCTCGAATCACTAATCTATTACTCGGCTGCGGTTTTATGAATAGCGATTTTCGATAGTACGGTCGAGCGATTGGATACGACGGACAATCGTGTCTGTGTCGTGGTTGTGAATGGCTATGCTGAGCGTCAAAAGTTACCGGTAAACATAATTTTCACCGAAAAGGAACGAATCATCCACCACCGCACGAATATAAAATGTGTTACACAAAAAGTTTTAGATTTTACAGGGGCATGCTGTGTAGAATACACACAGCCCGAGTCCCTCCCCCGGGCCCTTCACCTGCCAAGCGAGTGCCGCCCGGGCAGCCACTGTGGCCCACCGCGCGGCCCGCGGCCCGCCGGCCACCACCCGTCGCTTGCAGCTCCTGAGCGAGCTCCGTGCGGCGCCCCAGACGCCTAACTATACCCGTGGAGAGATTTATAGCGTGTACAGAGACCATTTTCATGTCATGGTTAGTCTCGTACACTGATGGCGTCTGAGGCCTGCAAAGATACGTCGCTAGATCAAGCCGCGACGGGTGGGTCGGTCGGTGAAGATTGCCCAAGGGAAGACCGAAGGAATAGCAACGACACTCGCATATATACTAACGAGCAAGAAAACTTTGATAGCGCGATGTAGAACCAAAAAGTATTCATGCATTTTCTCCTTAGGAGAAACAATACTACAATTGTTTTCGAGGTTCACTTAGCTTTAAATTTGTCAGCCTTTAAACTGTAATATTATGTTTTCGTGTTTCTGTCATTAATTAATTTAATTTACGAATTGTATTTTTAATGACGAAACTGCTCGTCGACCAATCACAGAGCACAGAATGCAGATATTCCGCACTGACAAGTTTGAGTCTTCATAATTACTAATATAGCTAATGACTCAATGTTTGTACAGTAGATAATAATTATTGTTCTTTTAGGTACAACCTATACCTTATACCTACCTATTCGCAATCAACTGCCGACAAGTTACATATTATAGATATTCAGAGAAACGGAACGCAAAAGCAGACCGCTGCGTTCCGTTTCTCTGAATATCTTGTGTTAAGGTGAATGCTCCATAATCATCAATATAAGCCTCCAAGTTCATAAAGGTGCAAAAATGACTTTTTCAAGTTCCTGCACCTTTATGAACCTGGAGGCTTGTATTGATGATTTTGATGATTATATTTCTGTAACTACATACATCTTACAGCCGCAATTTATATTTTAATCAACATACAAACTAGCATTGGCCTGCAAATTGCAAAAAACTTAAGAAAATTTGAATTTCGCGGGCTAGTTGGAGCATTCACCTTAAGTATTGGTATTGCTTGCTTGTGCTTGTGTCGAGTGGGTGTGATACTGATAACGTTGCAGGTCGACGACGCCGGCGCTGTCGCGGCACCTGAACCACGAGTGCCGCGTGCTGCAGTTCTACGACTCGCACGACCTGTGGCACATGCTGTCGGCCGTGGCGCTGTACTTCTCCTTCAACGCCATGCTCACGTGGGACGACGGGCTTGCGGCCGTCAAACGCACTGAGATCGCTGTCTTTTAATTTATAAACATTTATTTAATATAGTTTACACCTATTTTCTTATAAGTGGATTTTTTTACCTAATTTATACGAGTGTTCCGTTTTGTGCCATTCGGCTACAGGACCATTAAAATGGACCACAGGACCCTCTATGAAAAAAGTTTTTTTGGTGAGCAAAATGTGTAAGTACAGCGATAGCGGTCGCACAAGTAGGTAGGTACTCAAAGGGTCAGTTTTTTTAAAAGTTACTACGTGGGTACCACGGTAGTACTTACACTTACTAATTATGAGGCATCATCAGCAAGAAAAGTTTTTTTTTTTGTTATCAGCCTACGCTTTCCCACAGCTGGGTAAAAGCCTCATGGCTTTCCAAGTTCGTTTGCTAATTGCCTTCTCCGTCCAATCTGTTGAGAATGAGTCCAGATCGTCGCGCCAGCGTTTCTTGGGCCTGCCTCGGTTACGACGGCCGTCTTCCGGCACCCACTATGTGACTATCTTCGCCCATCTGTCCGGCTTCATCCTACAAACGTGACCCGCCCAATCACATTTCAACTTGGTGTTGCGCATTCGATCGGAGAGTCTTACCTTCAGAATGCTACGTTCCATCGCTCTTTGGCAAACGTTGAGTTTGGACTTCTGAGTTTCAGTCAAAGACCAAGTCTGAGCGCCATAGGTTAGGATAGGCAGGATACACATGTCGACAAGCTTGCGTTTCAATGAAATGGGAAGGTCGCCTTTCATAAATGCCTTCATGGACCAGTAGCTCCTCCAGGCATTTTCGACTCGACGGTCGATTTCTTTGTCCTGCCTATTGTTGAAGGAAACTAACTGGCCCAGGTAGATATACAGGGTGTAAACGAACCCTTCACGCATCCGTCAACCAAGCATTCTGTACATCAAACTAAGTACCACTACGCAAAATTTTTTGCTGGGAAATGAGTTTTTTTTTGGGGTCAAAAATCACATTTTGCGGAAAAACTCAAAGTAGCACTCTTAAAACATTGTGCTAGTGGATGCTTTGAATAGTTAACGGGTCATGGAGGTAATTTAAGTAAAGTTAAAACCTGAAATACTAGTATTTACAAAAACAGCTGTGAAAAATTTGGAACTTTGACCCCCAATATCTCCGTAACTACACCCTATATAGGGTGTAAAAGTACCCTTAACGCAAACGAAGGGCATTTGTTCTCTCCACCACTGCGATCATTTTTTTGTTCTAGACCATACCTGGGAACCTCCTAGTTACGGATTTTGACCCCAAAAAAAAAGGAATTTCCCAGCAAACATTTTTGCGTAGACCCCTACACAAAAATTTTTGCTGGGAAATTACTTTTTTTTTTAGTAGGTACCCACCTACTTAGTTTGATGTACAGAATGCTTGGTTGACGGATGCGTGAAGGGTTCGTTTACATCCTGTATTCGTCGACATAGTGTATTTCCTGCCCATCAACCTCGACCCTAAATTTAGCGTCACTGCTCATGACTTTAGTCTTTGACCAATTCATCGTAAGTCCAACCTCAAGGCTTGCAGTACTCAGTTCTTGGAGCATTTTTTCTAGTTGATTTTCTTCTGAAGCAAACAGAGCAATGTCGTCTGCGAAGCGAAGGTTCGATAACATTTTATCCCTGATCGAAATGCCTTGAGTTGTCCATCGGTTTGCAAGCTTCCTAAAGACCTCCTCGAGAGTGCTGGTAAATAGTTTGGGAGAGAGTGGATCACCCTGTTTAACTCCTTTGTTGACTTTGAATGTTGAGCCTATAGAATCCAGTTTGACATTATATATTGTTATAAATATTTTGCAAAAGTTCTATATACGTTTCCTCTATACCTTGGCTTCGTAAGGCTGAGAATATAGCGCTGTGTTTAACGCTGTCAAAAGCCTTTGTGTAATCCACGAAAGCGAGGTATAAAGGTTTTTGAAATTCTGAGTGTTTTTAGATTGGCTGATTTAAAGTGTAAAGATGGTCAGCATGAAACGTTACAATAAAGAGTTACACCATCATCATCATAGCCTTATCCCAACCATGTTGGATTCGGCTTTCAGTCTTGCCGGAAGCTGAAACAAATATTTTACATGGAGCGACTACCTATCGGACCTCCACAAGTCGAGAGTACAGAAATCTAACTGTGTCTGTGTACTAGCGTTAACTAGAGTATCGAATTGCAGAAGTAGGGACGTCAAAATTTTAATAGCCTATGGGCGGCAAATGTTTAAATCCCACACCACGCCGCTTATACAAAGTTACGTTAACGAGCAGACTACACCGATTCTCTATAATAATATAATAATAATAATAATAATTTATTCACACAAATTAGAGACAACCATACAGAGTAACTTAATAATATACACAAAATAGACAGAGCATGTGAAATTATACAACGTAAATATGGTTAGGTTGCCTTTAGAGATTCGCCCTATCCGCTCGTACTAGTATAAAACTGTATCACGAGCGGATAGTTTTCCTCAACCCAAGAACAACAGATTCTCACAAGTTACAAGTCACACAGCAGTAGTTTGATTACATAAAAAAAAAATCATAGCTTTATTAATTCCATGCACAATCTCAAGAAATAATCAAAATAGTATTTAGTGTAGTTATCACAATATTAAAAAATTGAAATAATCACTTATGTAAGAAGGAGTTTTCTCAGGGTTGGAATATTTGCAATTAAAATTAAATAGTCTGAAATCCGAATGAAATAATAATCAATTTTAGTAATCACAAAAATCAAATGTAAAAATTTAAAATAATCAATCAATTGTAAATCACCTAAATTCTAACTAAATATAATCAACTTTAAATAATCATAAAAATCAAATATAAAAATTAAAATATAATACTAATAAAATGTAAACGTTCACATAAATTCTAACGAAAAAACACTTAATTTAAAATAATCACAAAAATCAAATTAAAGTTAAGATAATCAATATATTTTAAATTCTCACAAACTATAATTAAAAATCATCAACTTCAAATAATCACAAAAATCTAATATAAAAACGAAAATCAAAATAATCAAACAATTTGTAATATAAAATAATAAAATTCATTTTCTAGAAATTAAAATAATCAAATATAACTTACACAAAAATCCCAATTAAAAGATAATCAACTTTAAATAATCACAAAAATTTAATATGAAAGGTAAAATTAAAATAATAAATCAATTGTCAAGTAAAATAATAATAAAAGCTGAGTTCTGTCATCATATCAATCAAGGTACAAAAGATTAGAATTTTCTGTGTTTGGGTATGGGTGTATGTATATGTGTATGTGTTTTTATGTATGTTTCTGCATGTGTGTGTTCTATGTGTGTTTTTAGTGTGCTTTAATACTTAATTAGTTAATTATGTGCCTTGTTTATAACATCGATTTATAAAAGATTTTCAGTGCTGTTGTAGTCTAGTGCTTTCAAATATTTTTCAATAGCTTTTTTGCATGTTTGGCTATCAAGATTCTTCAATTTTAAATCTTTACTTATTTTGTTGTAAAGGCTAGGACCGAGATAATTGTGAAATTTGTGTGCAAATGATGTTCTAAATTTGGGTATGTTATAAACTATATCTAATCGCCGCCTTTTAGTATAGTGCGGTTTTACTTTATGCTGTGCCATGATCTCTTGTTTAATGAATAATTTCCGCACCGTAAGAACTCTCAGTTCTGAGTAAAGTAGGTGTGTCGGATAAGTGTAGTTTTTGCGCGAAATTACTTTAAGTACCATGCGTTGGGCTCTTTCGACGGACAACATGGTTGTTTTTGAGGTTCCTCCCCATACATTTAGGCCGTATATCAATATAGATTGGCATAGTGCCAGGTAGATTTTTATTAGTAGATCAATGTCACATGCATTTCTAATGGTTTTAAAAACATAAATTAGCTTTCTAGCGCGATTATTTACTTTAATGATGTGTTCTTTCCAGTTTAAGTTTTGGTCTACTATAACACCGAGATATCTTAAAGAATTGGTTCTGGTGATTTGGTTACAATGACAGGTACTTCGATTATTGCAATGGTGAGTTTGTAAATTTATTGAGTTAGGAGACGGTTGAGTTATACTGTTAATTGTGAATGTAATATATTTCGTTTTGCCAAGATTAAGTGTCAACAGATGATTGTCCAGCCATGAAGTTACTAAAGCAAAACCTTCATTTGCTGCTTCGGTTACATCTTTCCACGTGTTAGAGCTGAACATATGTATGGCGAACGCGTCGAGCAAATGTTCGGATGACCGTATCTTTAGTTTTTAAATCAATGTCAGCATAGGTATTCACAAACAATCGATTCAAAACCGAATCGAATATGACTCTTTTTCGACTATGTCCGACATACATTATAGTAACCGATGAAACACTATTCACAGAATCGATCGCCATGATAGTATAAACACTTGTGGTGGAAAATTTTGGTATAAGCTAAGTTAGATATATTTTCGTTTCACAAATTAGAGTTTATGCAAGGATAATATTCAGTAATTAATTTTGAAAGTTCTACAAACGTCAAAAAGAATATCTCTTTGTACAAGCAAAGAAACGAAACGCATTGAAATGTCAGTGACTCAGTGACGTCACGTCAGCGATTGTCGCGTTCTCATTATTTTTATTTCGCAATTTCGAAAATATCTGCATACACTGATTGTTTTGTGTCCTAAAAGTAAAATATTTAGCCCTGGAACATATCAGTGAAATGGATAACCAATATTACTACAAATTAATGGCAAACTATCTATCAAAACGGAACTGTGACGAGTCGTTTATGCGATATTTTTTTGGTAAGAATTCACTAAAGAAAACACCCGAAGAATTGGAACGGGCGGACGAGAGGAAAAGAAGACTGCAGCGAGAACGGTCACGTCGATATCGAGCGTTAAAGAACGCACGGAGGCAACACGAGGGCAGCGGCAGCGGCGGGGGCCGGGACAGCGCGGACGGAGACGCGGCGCGCTCCAAGTCCCGCGCGCTGGCCCTGGACGAGGAGTACAGCGACGGTGATGAGCCGCCCACGCTGTGCGACCTCATCTACGACGACAAGTGGCGGGAGCGCGCGCCCACGTCGGACTGCGCCTCTGACGACAATTCCGCGCAGTCGGCGGCCGAGCTCACGGATGTAGCGCTGCCGCCGCTGAGTCTGCGCGAGCTGCTGAGCTCGCCCAACGCCGAGCTGGACTACCCCACCGTGCACAGCCTCATGTTCCATTGGCTGCAGACGTAACACTGTGCTGCTCACACTCCACACTAGAATGCATGCAACAACTTTGGCCACTAATTGTTTTCTAAATCCCAAATTATTTCCATTTAGGTTGTGTACACCACCTTGTCTGCAACTAGTACCGGTACAGAGTTGCCAGTAAGTAGGGCAGCATTGATCAAATGCCATGTATATTTTTAGGAACAACTGAGTGTGGAAGTCTTACACATATCAAAATGTTGCCGCTTTTATGATATAATTGATTATCACATGTGTTGAAAGAACCGTCCTGCTATGATTTATTGACTAATTAGATGTAGTTTAATGTGTACTTTGACTGTAGATGATAATAATTAATGGTTCAGGGTGGTTTTAGCAAGCTAAGCGATATAGGTACAAGTTTGTGTATAAAAAGGTAAATGTAAGCTTTCCAATGAGCAAAAGGTGCAATCATACCCCCATGATGTTTACGTACTCAACAAGTACAATTACAATTTGAAATTAATACACATACGTATGTGTGAATAAGAAATTAATATGTCCATTCCGTAGCCCAAGTATCAAATATTTAGTGCAGATGAAAGATGATCAGAGTGTATGATTGTAGTTGGCTTGGCATTCTATAACAATAAGAACATATCACTTATTAATGCATTATAAGCCATGCCATTGCACTGAACAAGTGGTAGTCAGTAGCCCACATACATTGTGGTGATAGTTGGCAGCAGCCGTGTGCTGAGAGCAAGTGGATGCTGTGTTATGAGCACAGCGCCAGCCAATAGCTCATAGAGTATTCCACTAGACAATAAGTTGTTATTAAGTTGCCATATCCTAATATTTAGATACTCAACAATTATACATAATTTTATCATAATTATATGCATAGAGAAGTATAGAGTATTATATACCTATAGTTTGTGATACAAATGAATTTACATTTTGTGTGAAATCTACAATGTTAGGTGAAACAGGTTCATAGTGTAAGTTAGTGCAGTGAGTGGTGTCACAGAGTAGCGGTGCATCCGTTCATGTGTGTGAGACATCAGTGCTCCACAATTACTTTTGCTAAATTCAACATTCCTTAAACAAAATTAAATGAACTCCCTTTATTAATCATTTGCAGCACGTTATTTAAAGATTGCTAAACCTACAGGACTTTTACTTCTTGAACACAGGTCAGAACGGTGACCTCACCACCTTACTTTTCGAGATAGCTTTAGATAAACTACTTCTGGATTCTAATTCAAAAGGTGAATTCAGGGTTGAAAAAAATCCTTGTTGTTTCTGTACAGCTGGACTGGAATTCGCCCTTAACATAAAACTAAAATGAGCTATTTGTGTCTCGAAACTTTTCTAGCTCCAGCAGGGTAGCTGCCACATACTCTTTAAAATTGAAATATTTATCCTGTAGGTTTACATGCTAAATCATTTTTATCATATGGGGTGAAAATTCAATAATCATTCAAAATACATTTTTATTTTTTTGAGTTGGCATATTTTAACTGACTTCTGAAAAGGAGAAGGTCAATGGTTATGTATACAGCAATGATATTCTATTAATTATTAGAATATCATTGGTATACAGTGATAATTCGTTTTAGCCAGAAACCCAATCTGAGCTATCAACCCTGTGTTGCTTGTAAGGATCACAAAACTCAACCAGCTCATTCAATGGTCCTATGAGCTAGGCACTATCAGCTCATTAATGTAATGTTTTCCTATCTTTTCTTGGTTTGAAATCTATGACATGGCTCATTTTCAAAATATCACTAGTAAGTCTGTCCTTTCACTGAAAAACACTGTATACAATGATTGACTTTTGTTTTGATGCCGTTGGCTAAATAACTATTTGCATTTATGAAAAATACTCTAGACTTGAATGTTTTGCTCTCTTAAGTTTAATTAACAAAATAATAACATTTATTTTCAAATCGTGTTATGTAAAGAACAGATAAGATGTAGGTACACTGGTCACATGTAATACATTGTTATTATTAAGTAGGGTAGGTCCTTAGAAATACATTAAATGTTATTTCTACAATAGCTAGATTATTTTGTTTGCTTTAAGTGTCGCGACTGGTTTCCGTGACTTATTTTATGATAAGAATTGTGATAAGTGTGAATATCCTGAACTATGCAATGTTTATAATTTTTTGTACAATTTGCAGGGAACATATTGTTCGACCCAGACAGGTTATCAGGGTGCATATCCAGCATACAAACTTATTAACTGAGTAGGGTGTCTGGGTGTGATGAGAGAACACCAAACTTTACCATTATAAATTATATCTAGAAGAAGTTATTCCAGTTTTAGTCGTTTTGTTTCCGGCCCCATACAATGACATGAAAATCAATGTTGCTGACTGACAGGTCCTTGTGAGTTTTTGGCCTTCTTTGAAAACTGTAACGGGGCCCCAGTCCGAAGGGCTCCTGTCTGAAACTTCACAGTTTTATCACTCTCTCACCACACCCTATTTACTCAGCTGTCAAGTTTTCATGCTGAATATGCTCCCTGAAAAACCCTCCGGACTTCCTTACCAATATGGTCTTGCTCAGTTCTTATTGAAAGAGTAATACATGCAGCATTATTACACAATGTTCACACTAAAGGTGCAAAGTAGAAGTAAATGATAATTGCCCATTGCACCTAAGTAAAATGTGAGAAAAATAAATCTCATAAAATGTTAATACCACAATGCAGAGAACCAGTGAAGAGAAAAGTAATCAAAGGCAGCGAGCCTTGTATCTGGTGGTGACTCCCGGTGAGGCAATGCAGGGACATAAACGTTTTCGACGCGTAGCTACAGCCATAATATTAGTTTAGAAACTTACATTTAAGGAATACATACCTAGACGGCACTAATTTGTAACATAATATTATTCACAGATATAGGTACCTACTACATGATCTGGTACTCTGGCGGAGCTGTATATAGGTACGGCTAGCGCTCTGATCCTTGCACATAGTCCGGTTCAAACTTTATGGCGGAACTTACTGGCCGTACTTACACTTATTGCGCTTTTACTTTCAAATACAAGTCACACAAGGAACATTTAAGCGGGCCCTGAAGACGAATTACCCTAATCATTCGTTTTTTTTACTAAGTAATAGTGCCTTCTATTTTTTTATTGTTATGTCACTTGCCTGAACTCTAAATTAAGTTAACTTTTCACCCTAAATTATGTTGTATTATTATATATTTTTTTAAACGTTGCCCCGCACTAGGAATTTCATCTGTATCGTGGATGCGTTCACAAACATTTAAACTCACATACACAAATACCCAGACCCGAAACAACTATCTGTCAGTAGTAGGGCATACTAATATTTGTTCCGTGCGGGGATCGAACCCGCGACACGTAGCGCAGCAGTCAACTGCTTGAGCCATAGCGCCAACCGTCTGTGCAACCGTGCCGTCATTGTATGTACCTATATCGTGCCAATAGGTGCTTTCGTTCTCAGTTTTGTGTCCTAATTTTTAGTTATGTTACTGGCAGCTTAAACGATAAGGTAAATAGAGGAGAGTTGGAAATGGGGCGTAATCTGAACAAACTGAAAAGATTATATATTTTATTAGTGCAAATTGTTGCTAAACTATGAACAGTGCTAAATATAGATTGCCATTTGTGACGTGGTGTTCAGCAGACGCCTCTGCGCCGGCGGCGACGCGGCGATGCCTTCGACGAAATTTAATGTTATGTGAACTATGCGTAGGTACTTTAAGGTAGTGCCATATTAAAAGAGCTTCCTGTCTATTTTTTAACTATTGTTTTATTGGTTGTTCGTCTCTTTCCTATTCCCCTAGGGGCCTAGGCCCTACCGCCAGAGGCGGATTATCCCTAAGGCGAGACGCGTTTCTTACAGCGTGCAGCGGGGCGTTTCACGGCCAAATCCATCCGGTACGCTCTGAAAGAAACGCGTCTTCGAATTTGCGGCCTAAGGCAAACTGGCACGGGCGTTAGGCGGAAGTTGTGGGTGCCATGTCACCTCTCCAGTCTTCAAAAAAGTAAATCTATCGTGGCGTTCCCTGCCGCTCTCTCCATGTCGCCACGAGATCGCCCCGGAGGTCCGTCCGCTGAGCGGCGATTTGCCGCGGCAGCAAAGTTTCATGCCGGCGCGCGAGAACTATCGCCTCCAGAAGATATCTTGGCGGCAATCTGGCAAGAAAGCTTGCTTTGCTGGACTAGTCTTACGGCTGCCACATTTTGGGGCGCGTTCAAATAGTGGGCGGCTCACCGCCTCAAAGAACGCTTCCTCACCGGGGCCGGCTCGTTCCAGTTTGGGAGCCAAACGTCGAAAATACTCCACGAAGTTCCACCGGCATTCCGAGCCCCATGAAAGCACATGGCCTTGTAATCGTAACCCCGCGTGTCATATGTTTTCGGCCGCCCCTTCATGCGACCTCCCTCTTGCTAGCATCAGCGTGTCGTGAGAGTGACGGCGTGCAGCACCCAGTCATAATTTAAGTAACCAATATTCCACAGGGGCGGTCCCCGAACCGATCCCTGTGGAACACCGCATGACATACTCGCCGTTTCCATTTTCCGCTGCGACCAGGGATGACAGCCCTATCTGTCAGATTAACAATTGCTAAACATACATAGTCCACATTCACATCTATTTCCTGGAAGAAAAGGCACAGAGACCATGAATTTCCGAATTCTATTATATTAAATTATTATATCATTCCTGCTTTCTTCATTCTCATCACATTGTTAAAATTTATAATAATAATAATTACGATACTAGAATTTGCCTATCTACTTTCTTCATAATTCGAAAAGAGCTTTTGCGTAAAAGAGAAACAAAAATGCATCATTAACTTTCGCGCTTTTAATCGGATTTGTTAAGGGTATTGTTACACCCATTAGAATAGATCATCGACATATCGTATTATTTGAAGGTAGTCTGTTGGTGAAACAGGCGGTGGTAGCCTTTACACCTACGTATAATAGCATGCACGAATATGGTATTCAATGTCAACCGCCTTACTAGATTGCGTCACCAGACTGAACTACCTCCTTCGGATTAATACGCAGGTACCTAGTTACCTACTCTGTAAAACCACGGCCAGTTTCTTAGAGAAAGTGCTCTAGCTCCAAAACTCGTCAAAGTCTCTCGTCGGAAGCGAACGACCCTGCTCGTCTGTTCGATGATATTTGAAACTGTCTGTAATCTGTTCAATCACTCGGTACGTGCGGCTTCCTGAGTCTCGACACTCGACCGCTGGCCGGGTCGGTTCGGTCCGGGGCCAGCTGTCACCCGTAGCACTGGCGCAGGACCTGTCCGTACTCCGTGGCCGGTTACCAGTGCGGTGGGTCCAGCCAGCGATCGCCGCCGTAGGCATAATATGCGCTCGAGTTCTTGGAACTGAAATAAGTAGGTACCTATCTACCTTTCCGACACGCTACTATTACATACAAACAAATAGGTACCTCTAGGTCCTGTGCCTAAAGAACGAGAACCTAATCAGGTATGGTAGAGGCTCGTTAGTTTCCAATGTTGGTGACGATTATCTTTAGGCACCTCTTTTCTTCATCTTTACACATAGGTATGATATAAGGTAGGTTAGGTAAGTATGTAAACCTTAGGAATAAATGAATGAAACACTTGACTTCTCCTATATTGCAATTTATTAATGAATAAGTAAAATTCAATCACAATCTTGCATAAAAATCAAATAACACAGTATAAGAAGACACACACACAGTGTAAGATCGCTAGATGCCTTACGTGTCCAATATAATAATATTTTCAGGATGCTGTTGGGACTGCCCCGTTTTTGTAGAGCATCAGAGATGTTTTCGCTAAGTCGAACTGACGGTTTCCACGCAGTTATAAGAAAAAAAATGGCTTCACTGGTGCATCGAACGCGGGTCGGTGACAACAGTATCCTGAAAGTACTAGCGGAGTGTCCCTACTCCCCTGTCCTGAGGCATTTTGTGGAGAGGGTGGTCAACTAGATGGCTGATCTCTTGCTTGATCACTCTCTGAACAACCTGCACAGGACAGTTCATTTATTATAGGATGTTATGTGTTTTGTTGTGTATATTACTAACATTAGTTATAAGTTATTGTATTTTTCTTTTTAGGTACTAACAAAATGGATTGTATTGTTGTCCGAAACTGATTAAAATAATAATATAGGTAAGTATAGTAGGTACATAATACCAAAATTGCTTACTTGGTACCATTTGATTTTATCATTACTCGTCTATCGTACCAAAATCCTCAATCACAGCCGTAATACTTAAGTAGGTACACATACTTAGTTGGTACCAATAACATAATTTGTAATTAATAATTCATCTAAACAAAAACAATTGTACGTGGCATTAATCATCATGTTGTTGACGTGAACCAGCAAGGTGACAACCTGCCGAGTGTGCGGAACACGCAGGCTCTAAGGATACGGTCGACTTCTGTATCATGTTAAAGCTATAAACCTGTAGTACATAACTACGTATAAAGGTATTGAGCTAGGAGCTTGCGTGACTATCGCAAGCGTACCGGAAAAGTACGCGTCCTATGCGCAGTCAGTCGAGTGGAAAGCTCGTTGTAAATCAAACTGTAAGGCAACACTCTTACATTTTTTCCAACTGTAAAAGTTAATTAGAAGTATAATGTATGCGGCGCGTGCGGTTCTGTATGGATGAGCAGCGAGCTGGCGATGCGCGCCCGGCGCAGTGCCGCCGCGGCCGCGCTCCGACCGGCCCGGCTGACCGGCTGTGGCCGCGCTGTGGGCGACCGCCCGACACAGACCTACGCTCACATTGCATTAGTGTCGCTTGCTCTCCTTCACACGAACTATGAAAAACTGCACCATGTACAAAATAACCTACGTGACAAGGAAAAAACAGGTAACTTTCTTAAATAATATAATAGAATGTAATGTATTTTGGAATCTGTAAGTCGGTTAAGGATTAGCTAACTACCGCTATTAATGACTACTCAAACCCATTCGCTCGAGCTTCAGAGGAACTTATAGTATTCTTCAATGTATTGCTCACTGTGACGGACAGCGGGAAGCCCGCGCGCGCCAGCTCGCCACGACACGCGCCCGAGTAGTCGTCAGCGTTCAGGGAATATATCATAGCTCCTCCCAACTCATTGTCGACAATGAATTTCGCTTTCTCCATGACACTTTGGGTGTTCTCGTAGGAGACCCACTCCTTGTTGCTGTGCAGGTAAGGTACCTTAGTCTCGTTGTCTTCTGTTATGTGTACATCACTTGTGTTGCTCACAAATGTGCACACGTCAGGATAGTTGACGAAACCTAAAGAGCCCAGTGTTCCGAAGCCAGACGCTGGACTGTTGACTTGATGGTTGTTGACATTGACCAATGTGAAGGTATGGCCATAAGTAGGTATACCAACTACAATTTTATTTCGATCCAACCCCTTGTCCAAGTACATGTGGACTGTGTAATTTATGTTCAAAGTAGCCAGGTACAGCTGTTCTGTGCTACGCTGATAGAGTGGCGAGTTCAAACCAGTGAATGGAGTGTATTTAGTGTAATAATGATAATCATATGTCATGATATTCACAAAGTCGAGATATTCATTCAACTGGTCAACGTCATAGGCAATATCAACTATTGTCTGTGGTGCTGCCGCAGCTATAGTTAGAAGATAATTTCGTTTTTCACGTATGTATTCCATGCGAATCTCCCGAAGCAATTGAGAGAAGTGTTGTCTTTCCCGGCCAGCTACTGCTCTGTGTAAAGCAGGAAATTCCCAGTCAAGGTCTATCCCATCAAGGGTATAGTTTCTCAACAAATTCTTAATGGATTTTATGAATACTTTTCTTGATTTGTGATTTAATACCATATTTGGGAAACCATTATCGTTTTTGGCACCTCCTACTGACAGCAGTATCTTAAGATTGGGGTTTGTAAGCTTCAGTTTGACTATTTCACGTAATGTTCTGTACTGGTAGTCTTCTAGTTGAATCTCATTGTTTTCCACTCGAGCAAAAGCCAAATTAATGTGTGTACATAGGTTTGGGTGAATATCAGAGGGTATCAGCTGATTAGTAGCATGCTTGCTAGGGAAATTGTAGTAGCAGGAAATAACTTTGGTAGGGGCAGCCAGAGGTATTACGTCCTTTTCCCTTAGCAAACCTTTCATTGCAAAATATTTTATCAGGGTTGAGTTTCTAGAGTGATTGTTACCTCTATGCCATGTGTGATACAAAGAATTCCCAGCGGCTGCAATGATTACCACAATCAGCATGCAGCCCGTGACTCTCAGCACAGTCTCACTAAACCTTGAAGTGGCTGGTTTTACTTCACTTTTAACATTGTCATATTCATTCTCTAGTTGGTAATATTTATTGCAGCTTTCCTCTTTGATGGTAGTATTTGGCATGATAGGTAACATTTTCTGAAAAAATATAAAATAATTAATTTAGTGGATACCTACATGTTTTCCTGCCTAAGCATGTAGGTATCCACTAAATGCTCTGCCAGTGTCAGCACTAACAGGGCATTTAGAGAACGCTTGAGTTGGTAATGACTTGACTGATGCACACCAAACTGTATAACAAATATTCGAAAATCGAAATATACAAGAACAAATAGCCTTGAAAGTTACTTACTTTATTGTAGTTAATAACTATCTATGTACCTAGTAGATGCAGGATACGATTTGATTATTTGCTCAACCACATATCACTTCACATTTAATTTCCTCACGACAATCAAGTATCAGAATCCGTTTGTTTATTTTTTATTGCATAAGAAACAGTAATTTAAATTCAATGCTATAAGAAATGTGAGATTAAAAAATAAACTAGGTAATCAGTCAACAACAAACAAACAAAATGCTTATTGCTACGCTAACGTGATGCTGACGCTGACCACAGATGCTGACTGACTGTACTTTATCTGTCAGGCGCGAAACTGTCAAATTACATAATACGCCAGGGAACTGGCAGTAATTACTAGTTCCATGGGTTGGTTATATTCGATTGTTTGTGAGCGAATCAAATCATTATCAGCAATTCAGCAGTGAGTGGCGCTAGACTTTCATGTTTCATAGTTATTATACACACCATGAAGATATATTTAAAGTGCTTCAGGATTCTGGTATTATAAAAATGCTTAATAGATAAGAACTTACGAATGAGGAACAGTGACAATAGCAGTTTTGTGGTAAGTTGTACAGTGGGTCATCTTAGGGGCGGAGTTAGGATCTTCAAAATCGGTACTTCATCCTAAATCTGCGCTTGCCCCATGTTACTTGAGGTCTCCTCTGCCTTCCGTCGGGGCTGCAGGTTGTTCGAAAGAGATACCGCGGTCTCGGCACAAGGGCTAAGAAGGAACATGGGTATATTAGAGGAAGTTTTTAAGTTGTGCCAATTGCAGAAAAGTTAAAAGGGAATCGACTGTCATGGTACATGGGCATGTGATGAGGAGAGATTCTACGCATGTGACTAAAAAAATGATTAATATAAATGTGGATGAATGGAGAGGGAGAGGAAGACCACAGAAAAGACGGATGGAGTGTGTGAGGTTTGATATAAAGGAAAAAGGAATAAATGATAAGTGACGACTGACAGGGCAGAATCGAAGAAAAACACGTGTTGCGCCGACCCCAAATGACATGGGATAACGGCAGGAAGATGATGAGAAGTCTGACACTCCCTTCCACACTGCCCAGAGCGGGATTATTTGATGATTTCCCAGGCCCAAAAAAAAAAGTTATCTGCCAACCGTTACTCTTTTCTTTGTTCAGATAGATTTCCAAAAAATATTGAACACGTATTTTTCTTTTTTCATGTAAACAAACAATGAAGACGATACAGTGCTTTGAAAACTCGTGTGACGTCATATTCTGATGACATTTTTTAACGGTGAGTGACGTCACGACCCCCACTCAAATCTTTGACGCGTTTTATCTTCGTCAATTTTTATTTATTTGATAAAACAAAAAATACGTATCCAATATTTTGCGATAATCTAACAGACGGACTAATTAGAATCATATTTTTTTTAGTAAGTAAACATCCCTATTTTACAATATTTACCACAATTTACCAACAGCGCAGTCAGCCCACGTCAATGAAGTGGTTAAAAATCCTTGCTAGTCTGTTAGTTTGGTTCACCTTTAACGTTTATGGCCGCCCTAAAAGGCATTGTATGTAATAATGATGATGATGTGTTTTTGTGGTTTATTATTTTGTGTTTAAACATGTCAAAGAATTTCTAAACGAACAATATTGCTTTGTTTGAGAAGTGACAGGCTCGAGTTGACATTGACATCACCTTGACAGTGACAAGTCACGATTCATTAAATGATCGTGTTGATAGTCTTCTTTTTAATATAATTGCATTATTTAAATAAATTTGATGTAGGCGTCTAGTTTTAACATATCAGAGGCTGTAAAGGCCTCCAACCTGATATCTAGATATGGACGACGCGTCCATGAACCATTACGAAAAACAGCTGTATACTGTGTTCAAAACGTTCGACGTAGATAACGAGGAAGCCTTAGACAGATCAGCAGTTCATAAACTTTGTGACGCATTGCAGCTTGAGAATCGCGGAGCAAGCCTTGTGAACACGCTGTTTGAGCGGCGCTCTGACCGCGTCACCTTCGCACAGTTCCGGAACGGACTGCTAGCTGTGCTGGGGGGCGCAGCGGGGGACTCCGCGCGTCCCGTGCCTGCCCCGCCGGAGCCCCTGCCGCAGCCTGATCAGCTACCTCATCACAGTGACGACGACTCCTCTGGCCGCGAAGTAGCTCCAAAATTTGTGTTCGGCTCCAAGAAATATGGTCGTCGTTCAAGGCCCCCTCGATCAGGAGCCGCAGCGGACGAGCCCCCGAGTCCGCGTTCGTCTTCCGCCTCCCGGCTGGACACTGACGATAAGAGAGCGAGACAGCGCATGAGGTGCAGACGCAGCGCATCCGCGATGGAGAGCCGCGACGAGAACATCATTCTCGGCGGCGGTCATGACGAGTCGGTCACCTCGGAGACTTTCGAACACGACCGCCGCATCGACAGAAACGAGGCGCTCGCGCTGTGCCGCGGCCTCAACATGGACGGCATCGACCAGCGGCTCGTAGAGCGGATATTTGATGACACCGGGACCGCAGATACAACTGTAGGCGAGTTTTTCGATCGCTTAAATGCATCTCTCACTACTACAATGGAAGAAGCCACACGTGAAGTGCGGGGGACTGCAACGATCAGCGACGGCGCCGCCGACGCGGCTGACGACGAAGCGGCGGCCGGGCTTTCCAGCGAGCTGGTGCTGGAGGCGTGGGAGCGCGCAGGCGTTGCGCAGCCGCGCCGGCTGTTGGCCGAGCTCGGCTTCGGCGCCGTTGCGCTGCGCCCGCCCGAACTCGAGCGCGCCCTCGATGAGGAGTTGCGCGCGCTGGCCGAGCCGGTGGGCGAGCCGCGTGACGCTCGCGCTCTGCTGCTGCTGGCCGCGCTCGCGCTCACCCGCTTGCGTCTAGAGCTGGCTCGGCGTCGTGCCGACCTGGCTGCTGCCGAGCGAGACAAGCTCCGCAATGACGTCGCCGAAGCCAACAGACACGCTAGGCTGCTGGCACAAGAGGTAGACGAAAGCCACGCTCGCATTGAAGCAGAATTAAAAGCGAGCCTTCGGCGTGCTGAGGCGCGTCATGCTGATACTACGCGCCAAACTGCAGCAGAGTACGCGGCCGAGCGAGAGCGGGCGGCCGGGGAGCGGGCGCGGCTCGAGGCCGAAGTCGTGCGCCGCGCCGAGCTTGAGGCGCGCCTGCGCGGGGAGGCGGCCAGTCTGCGCGCGCGCGCCGACGCGCTGGAGGCTCGGCTGGCGCAGGCCGAGGAGCGCGCGGGCGAGGCGGAGCGCGAGCGGCAGCGGCTGGCGGGTGAGCTGCGAGCGGCGGCGGCAGCGGGCGCGGCGGCACGGGAGCGCGCGGAGCCGGCCGGGCTGGCGGCGCGCCTGCTGGAGCTGCGGCGCGACAACCAGCTGCTGCGCGACCGCAACGACGAGCTGTGCGCCGCGCTGGAGGCACACGCGCGTCTCACGGCGGAAGGCGCGCCCGAGGAGCGCGGGGGCGACCTGTCCGCCGAGCTCGACTGTCTCTTGACTCATGAACGCTCCGAGGTGAGTCGTCGTTAAATGATATTTATTAATGATGATGGTTCAACTCCAAAAGAAATTCTTCGAAGACCTTTCGAGTTTAAGGTGAAAATAAAATGATCCCACATAATAACAAACATTTATTCATTTCCTTACAGGAATGTGATTCGTCGCCTGTGAGTATAGATCAACGGATCCTGGGTCACGTGGAAGCTGTAACAAAGCTCCGGGAGATCTTTGATAACGTACACGCGATCCCAAATATCGGTGAAACGGATGGCCAGACGTGCGCATCGTGCGCCACCGCGGGTGACACAGTGCGGCGCGTGCAGGAGCGCGTGCGCGAGCTCAGCGACGCGCTCATCTGTGCCGAGCACAACGCGCGCGCCGAGCTCGTCCACACGGGCGCGCAGACTGACGCGCCGCCCGACACTGGGACCCTGCGCCGGGAGCTGCACGACGCCGAGCGGCGGCACGAAGACGAGAAACGGAAAATGGCCGGTCTCATCAAGTGAGTATCCAGTGCCCCCGGTGAGGAGTTGCTCGGCCCGTCTGTGTGTAGTGTCGTATTCAATATCCAAGTGTTTATTTTCAGGGATCTCGAGAGCAGCCTGGAGCAGATGAAGGCGGAGTACGACAAGTGCGAGGAGTACTGGAGCGGCAAGCTGGACGACGAGCGCGACATGCACAGCGAGGAGCAGCGGCTGGGCGACGAGCGCCTGGCCGAGCTGGTGGCCAAGATCGGCGAGTACGAGCGCCAGTTCGCGCCCGCGCTGCCCACCATCGACGAGCGCCACAGCCTGGAGGCGCAGTTCACCGACCTGGAGGACGAGTTCGCGCGCTACCGCAGCGACAAGGAGGCCGAGCTGGGCGCGCGGGCGGCCGAGCTGGCGCGAGCGGCCGAGCGGGTGCGTGCGCTGGAGCGGCGCCTGGAGGCCGCGCCGCAGCCGCCAGTCGCGCCCGAGCCGTCGCGCGTGGCGGCCGAGCTGCGCGAGGTGCGGGAGCTGCGCGCGCGCACGGCGCGGGCGGAGGCAGCTGCACGACGGCTGCACGCGCGGCTGGCGGCGGCCGACTTGCTGGTGAAGGACCTGTACGTGGAGAACTGCCAGCTGGCGCACCGTCGCCCGCTGTGACGGCGCCGCCCTGCGTCACATACCAGTGAACGACTCGGTTCAAGTGCCTTTACTTACTATTGTGTACGGTAACTCATACGTGCTCATAATCACTAAAGCTGAGATTGATAAACGTTACTCAGTCGTCATTTCTACTTACGTGCTAATTAACGTTGACAAATCGTGGCCTTAGCGCTCCCGGCACGGTACCGAGGCAGCTCGACCCGCGACAATTCACTAAAACAATTCTACCACTACAATTTTGAAGCCTGTGATAACTCAAACTACTTCATTTTCGAGTTGCCGGGGTCTAGTTGCCTTGTCGGGTCGAATTATAGTAGAATTCTTGGTACATGTTCCTTTATGTAATGCGATATACATTACACGTTCATCTTAATCATATTATATTATTATAATAGCATCAGATGAATGATTGTACCGAAGTGATAGCTCGCGAGACATATCGCGGGTGGCCGGCTAGCTCGCCCTAGTGATGTCGGTACAACCAGTTGGTTCAATATTAATATTGGTTTACTTCTTAAATGTACAGGTTTTTACTATTGTCAATTTGTCATTATAAATTAACAAAGAGGACGATTTGTGAAAGCTAGTCCCAATTTTCACTGAGACTAGGTGACATATAAATAACAGAGTAATAAAATTAGGTACATATCAGATTGAGCACCGCTGCAACTGCTTCGGAAACACGATCATTTGTTCCGATTTCGGTCTGTTTGTTCGGGAAACCACTATGTCGATATCAGGGCTTCAGCTGGCCGATGCCCCGCTTACTCAGTGCACTGTCGGGAGTCCAGGACGCGACTGACCCCGACATACCCGCATGCGCAGGTTACACTGCGGGCAGCGCGCCGCATTCTCTTCTCTACACACACTTTGGTTTGGGAGGATCAGTGGGGTGACGTTTTAAAGAAGTGATGTGTTATTGTCATTGTACAGCTATACAGGGTGCCTAGCGCCATCTGTTTTCCACACTGGAATAAGATTAAACAATCGTGCAATAACATGGTATGGTAGGCCACCGGGAGTGTCCGTGTGTTTACGTGAGTGTTGTCGCGCAAGTTCTCCGAGTTGCTCCACGCCGCGACTATACTTACTTCATCTACATGTCTTCATTACTATATTGATAAAGTTCTCCAAAAAAAATGTGTCGCTGTATTAGCGACACATTTTTGTTGATCTTCTTTCTATATATATATCGCTCTGTGTTCGTAAGCGCTAATCTCCGAAATCACCCAATTGATATCAATAAAGTTTTGTGAATGTGTCTTGTTGGTTGGTTCCAGTTTGAAAGATAGGTTCGTTTTGAAGCCCACAGCTGGCGCCGTTCGAAGCAGGGGCGGGTTGCTAGTTTTGATAAGGGTTCCTCCTTACCACCAGGCACCAGGGTAGGCCACGAAATTTTGGTATATTTTCTAATAGTTTTTGACGTGACAACGTCTTATAAATTGGTTTGCCGGGTGACACTTCAAGAAACTGCGTTACGCTCCGCTCACGTTATGCGCTCACAATGAGAGCGAGTGAGAGGCACGCGTCCAGAGCGAGAGAGAGAGAGTGAGAGAGATAGGCATACACACCGGTTCATGTCTTGCGCTTCTATTTTCGTTGTCACGTAAAACTTTCGCCCGTATACCGACTTTACAGGCAACCAATTTTTTTTTTTTTTCAATTTGCGATTTGTTACGGTCGCGAATTATATTTCAATCAACCAAAAACCTAATAACACAAATCACATACTCTTAAGAAAACTGAATATCGTGGGGTACCTTGGCGCTTCTAATATCGTGGGGTACCTTGGCACTTCTAATATCGTGGGGTACCTTGGCGCTTCTCAGACATTTTGTGTTTTCGTGTTATTTTGTCCGAGCATTTATTATTTTGGAAATATAACCGCGTCACCTGATGATTCTATCTAAGTTAGAAATATAACCGCGTCACATGATGATCCTATCTAAGTTAGAATGACGTTACTATGATATTTTATATTCTGTTTGTGTGATAAAATTATGTTATTCTCCTCAGTGTTAAATATTATCAAATGATTATGTTATCAGCTAGGTAGTAAAATGACGGTTTTAGCAATTTGTTAGAGTTGGAGTCGAGTGCTGCTCAAGTGCTCTTTTGTTTTGTCATTCGTCCTAAGGACGTCCGTCCGGTAGGCCGGGGGGCAGTGCTGGCAGTGTGGCAGTGTGGCAGTGCAGCACTGAACTGCACCAACGTTGTATTGTGCAGGATGCAGCTGGTTTAGTTGTAACATTTCAAACATACTATAATAATAATATGTTTATAAGCTAGGTTGTGTTGTATTCCATTCCATAAATAAAGTTTATATTAATAAAATTAAACATAATGATTCGCTGAAAGAGTGCCTAAACTATAATATGTGATCCAATCAATGCGTTCAAGTAAACTAATTAGGTAATTCGTAAGTAAATAAAAATAGATAATTGTGACATTGATTGTAGCCTAATGATTTAGTACACACGACGCGGTCACTGCAAACTACTGACCATAGCTCTAGTGTATGTGAGCTGGGAGCCCGAGTGGCGGAGTCCCGGGCTCCCGGCGACTTGATCTGTACGTGTTTGTGTGGGGTGACGTCCGTGTGAACAGTACGCGGCCAGGCCGCGGTACCACTGTCTTTAAATATTATTGTGATTATTAAAGTGTTGATCAAAAGCAGTCTTTTATTAATAAACCATTTAAAAGGATATTATCAATAGAAACAATAACAACAGTTTAACGTTTATTGACAAACTGTGGCTCAAATTAAAACATGGTTCCATTCAACTTAGGGCCCGTTCATACGACTTTGATTATTAGAATGATCATCATTCCGCCGTGCCCACAAGGCGCTGCAGGCTGCAGTTATCAGTTATTACTTTCTATTTCTGTACATAAGAAAAAAAGTACATGTATAAATGATGTCATTTATACATGTACTTTTTTTCATAACATACATAACATAACGCATGTAATCCCCGAAGCGTCGAACAGAGGTGTAACTTACAGTACAACCACATTCCGCAAGTTATGTTTTAAATCACATGTAGATACAAACCGAGGTGTGGCAGAAATGTTTTCATAGGCAGTTTAGAAAAGTAAGACCTATGTTAACAAAATATGATGGATATCAATCAATCAAATTTTAAGTTTCGATATCTAGTGCGACTGTCACACAGCAAAGTTTAGCAAAAACAGGCTTCAATACGATATATTATATTTACATAAAAATAATATTACTAATCATTCTTTTAGAAATATGTAAGTCACAGGTTGATATATTTACTAATGCTGCATGGTTGTTTTGGGGCACCCCAGAAGGGTTCGCATCGGCCAATGAGCGCGCTCCAAACAGAACCATAACAACCATACAGCAGTGTGGTGACGACTAGATTGAATTAGCCCGGCGCTGCGGCCGCTACAAGTACATCCCGTTGACTGCGGCCGCGTACAAGTAGGTACACCCCGTTGACTGCGGCCGCTACAAGTACTTCCCGTTGACTGCGGCCGCTACAAGTACTTCCCGTTGACTGCGGCTGCTACAAGTACACCCCGTTGACTGCGGCCGCTACAAGTACATCCCGTTGACGAGGTAGTCGGCGTCGTGCGCGAACGGCGACTTGCGACCGCGTCGCCGTCGCATGGCCGCGCGCGCCCGGCACGTCAGCATGCCCATGATCGCCGTCATCATGAACAGACCTGTGGGGAAACGTATGTGTAGGTACACTGCCAATGGTGCGTGCGGTGCGCTAACGATAGCTGTGCACGTTCATTTCTTTGCCAACCACACGCTTTGGTGCGACGAGGGTGGAAAGAAACTGTGCTATTTCTCCTGACCACAGTAACCATCAGAAGCGGTTCTAGATCCTTTTGTGGGAAAAAGTAGTGTACCGAGCACGAGCAGCATCATGGCGGCGGGCGGGTGCTCGCTGAGCCCGTCGTGCTCGTCGTGCGCGTCGTGCTCGTCGTGCGCGTCGTGCTCGGCCGGGTAGTGCACGTGCGCGGCCGCCGACGCCGTCTTCTTATCGCCGCTCTCCGCAGACTTGCTCGCCGGAACACTCTGAACACAACCAAATTGTACTACATTATTGATTTCATTCGTTATAATCTGCCAATAGCGAAGATGAAGTGGAGTTGTGATGCTGAAGTTGTGGTAGCGAAGTACTTAGATGAAGGGAGAGTCAGATACCAAGTTTCGGTGTGGGTGTTACCTTGTCCCTGGCGGGTGCGGAGGCGGGCGGGGCAGGGGCGCGCTCGGAGGCGGGGGCGGGGGCCTCCGAGGGTTCCTTCTTCATCAGCTCGAAGCCCTTCTTAGGGCTGTCCCGCAGCGTCTGCTGTTGGCTCGAGTAGACCACCGGGATCTCCGGCATCGTCTTCGGCGGGATATACACCGGAATGTCCTAATAATTTATGAACGATAAATCTTTATAAAACTTAAAAAAAAGAAACGTAGGTAGAATAGTAAAATTAGCCCACTAAAAACAAAACTTGTAAAAAAAGCCAAGTCGCACAACTCAGTTCTTCTACCGTAAAAAGTAGTGAGATCAAGTCAGTTAATTTATTCAGTCCCTACTTAAGGGACGTTCTATATCTTATGTTGTTAACCTAATAAGGTAACCTAACTACATTTTATAGTGACCATATCAATATTAAAAATATTTGATGTTTTAAATAAATAGATTGACTTGCCCACCGCATCACATTAGCCAATGCGACCGAACTCGTCCTCTTCACAAAGAAAAGGAAGCTGGCAACGTTACAATTGCCAAGCTTCTTTGGGACAACCCTAAGCCTATCGACTGAAACCAAGTACCTGGGCATCTATTTGGACAAACAGCTGAACTGGGCAAAACACACTGATTACATCATCACAAAAGCCAGTATAGCCCTATGGCAATGTAAGAGACTCCTCGGGAGAAATTGGGGCATAAGCCCCAAAATCGCCTACTGGCTATACACCACAGTTATTAGACCAGTCGTTGCATACGGCTCTTTAGTCTGGTGGCCCAGGACCAACTTAAGTACAACCCAAAAGGATCTCGAGAAACTACAAAGATTTGCCTGCGTAGCAATCACCGGCAGCATGAGAACTTCCCCCACTGCTGCCTTACAGGTGATGCTGGGGCTACCTCCCCTACACCTCGTCGTAAGAGAGGAGGCGGCCATAGCAACTTTCAGACTCGAAGTATCCGGCACCCTAAGAAATGATTCCAGAATCAAACACACACGCATCAAAGAAGATGCAATCAAAGAACAGCCGATGATGACATCACCCATCGACAGAATCCTGAAGACCCACTGCTTCCAAAAACACTAAAACGTAGAGCTCATAGAGGAGTGGTGTGACTACTCAGGTACAAGAGAGCTAAGGATTTACACTGATGGATGTAACTTTGTAATTTTTGCTGGGAAACGATTTTTTTTTTTGGGGTCAAAATTCACATTTTACGGTAAAACTCAATGTAGCACTGTTAAAACATTATGCTAGTGGATGCTTTGAATAGTAAACGGGTCATGGAGGTAATATAAGTAAAGTTATAACCTGAAAAACTAGTATTTACAAAAACAGCTGTGAAAAATTTGGAACATTGACCGCCAATTTCTCTGTAACTACGGGGTTCCCATATCAAACAAAAAAAACAAAAAACAAAAAAAATTATCGCAGTGGTGGGGAGAACAAGTGCCCTTCGTTTGCGTTAAGGATACTTTTACACCCTCTGTACAACATTTTGACAATAAATTAATTTGCTCGATCGTTGTCCAAATTCTTAAATAAAAAATAAATAAATAATAATGAGTCCACAATAATAGTCTATGTACACTAAATAATAATGAACCCTGCCTCTTAAACTCCCCTCTGCCTCTTAACTTCTTTATTGTGGCATTGACGGGACATTACGCCATGAAAGCGTCCTGTCATTTCCCTCACGGCATACAAGTCGATTTTACTGAAAAGGCGCGCATATACACCGTGTTTAAATAGTTGTTTTCCAGCGGCTGAACAACTTGCCATAGGGAGTACTTTCGAGGCATGGAGTAAAAGTAAAAAATAAGGATGTTTTTGTTTTAAAATAATTAAAAAAATATTCATCAACTCGAAAACGTGAGAATCAATAGTAACACTAAACGTAACTTGTAGGTAGTACTCGACTCGACTCACACGTAAAAGTATGAAGGGAAAATTTGAATAACTTGTAGGGTTAAAGCTTATTATTATCAAGAATAAGTTATCAGCTGATTGAAAAGTACGCGGTCAACTGCCGCGCGGCCGGTAGGCACCCGGCTTGCGCCTAGCGTAGGTATCGGGAGGTACCTACTATTGGTTCGCAGTAGCTTTCGAGTTTAGTTTTTCACAATGGTTAACTTACCATTTTTGGTTTCTAATATTTTATTTGTTTATAAAACGATTGTATTACCAAGACAAAACCATTTCGCTGCGGGAAAACAACGATTTCGATTTCACGGTGTAGAGGTTTTCCATGAAAATTAACTACTTACCTTTTTTTTTATGGTGGGTGGAAAATCATCAAATAACCCGTCTCGCTCTTGGGCAGAGCGGAAGGGAGTGTCAGACTTCTACTGACTAAAAACCACCCATGTACTTTCTTAGCCCTTCATGTCGAGGCCGCGGTATCTCTTGCGAACAACCCGCAGCCCCGACGGGCGTCGGCCCTTGCGGGCCCCTTCCATGTTGCTGACATCTCTTTGAGGCGCGCGTGGAACACGAACGCGCCGTCGTCGACACGGCCTGTCGTCGTCATAAGACGGACGGACGGCGAGCTTACCCATCACTCAACGTTCATAGGCTCGCGTCTACGGTGGCCGGAAGCCATCACGTGGCCCCCGACGCCCGGAGCGCCTCCCGCGGCGGCTGGGACGAGAGGGTTCTCTCCCTCTCACGTTCCGCCACCTCCTTTGCTAGCATCACGCTAGCTTCGCAGAAGGAAGCGACGGCGTCCCATTCCTCCTCGCCCCGGACCATGGCTTGCACCAGGGCCGGACGCGAGAGGTCGCCGCCGCCGAAAATTAACTACCTAGCCGCACTTTTTACTGCTACAATCATATTGGAACGGCACGCGGCAGTGGCGAAATATGACATGGGTTTGTGACTATAAATAAGTTTGCTTTGCATTCCGGGAGTGAAAGGATAGGGTGGCACCGTGGCCGTGTGGTACCTGTTCTGTGCGCGGCACGGGCCAGGCGCGGCGCGGGTCGGGCTCGGGCCAGTAGGCGCCGCCCCAGCCGCGCTCCGCCGACACGCCCTCCATGCCTGCTGACACACACACACGTCACTACCGCGTCACCACCAGCTCTTGGCTCACACTCGCGGGAACAGGTATTACCGTTGCCGTTGGACTGCGGTGGCGGCCAAGCGCGGCGCGGCCAGGGTGGTTCGAAGGGCGGGAACTGCGCGCCGCCTTCCGGCTCCTGCAGCAGCCCACCCTTGTGGCTGAAGATGTGCGAGCTCGCAGGACCCTCTGCCGACATTGTTATTTATTATTTATTTATTTACACCTTACTTTACCATAGCTGTTATGCTGTATATACTAACAGGTAACGATCCTGTCATGATATCTATCTATTGCCGCAAGGTGGAGGCAGTGGGTTCTGGGTACGTACCGCTGTACCGGTGCTGCGGCTGCGCCTGCGTGAGGCGGTGCGGCCAGCGGTCCGGCGCGGCGTCGCCCGGCGCCTCCGCGCTCTCCTGCACAACCAGCTCGCACTGTAAGCACTGCCTAGGACATTATGAACTATATGTGTAGTGTGTACTGGTGTCGGACACAAACCTGCAGCGGCTTGAGTAGCGCGGGTGTGGTGGAGGGTGGGGGTGGGGGCGCGCGGGGTGCGGGCGGGGGGCAGCCCAGCTCGGGTGCCTCGTCGGAGCCGTCGGCGCACTGCGGCACGCCGTCGCACGCGTTGTACACGGCGATGCACTCACCGCCGCGCCGGCACGCGAACTGGTAGCGACTGCACCGCGACGCTGCAACACATATACTTGATCTGTAGCACAGCACAGCACCGACCGCAGCAGATGGGAATGTCGCCCAGTGTCATGAGTTCATAATCCCGTGCCACTGTGCCAGCGGTACATGCTGATTGAACACATTTTCGTAAACTCTTGATTCACAAAGGTCTATTCCGGTTGCAATATAATGTACCTATTATCGGCTGGATAATATATTTGGATCATTCATAATCTGGTAAATCTTCGGATGCTGTAGGTATCCCTGAATGAGATTTGGGTTCATGATAAACTCGCAATACGGTCTCGTGGCCATTTATAGTTTATTTTGCGTTATTTTTAATTGAAACGTCATTATAGTAAGCCGTAGGAGTAGTTCATGCACGACTCGCCTATTACACATCATTGAAATTGAATAGTCAAACGAACTTACCTGTAAGTGAAGTTCGACGGTAATTATACTTTGTTGCATTGTCCGAAGATGATTAGGATTATTAATGTAGTCACGGCTTTAGTCTGTGGCGCCAACACATAAGTTTAAAGAAAAAAGTTTATCTGTGCTAGCTTCTTGTCACCGGCTTCTGTAAATATCTTCATTAAGTTCATAGCAATTTATTGGTTTTACAACATAGGGTTCATGCTCATATGAATAAATAGCATGGAGATTTTGGGTCGGGTGGGACCAATCATCTTCGGACAATGCAACAAAGTATAATTACCGTCGAACTTCACTTACAGGTAAGTTCGTTTGACTATTCAATTATACTTTGTTGCATTGTCCTCGATGATTAGGATTATTAATGTAGATGTTTAAAGACTAGTTGTAAAATCAATAAACATTTATATAAAATCAATAAACATTTATACAAAATCAATAAGCATTCATATAAAATCGATAAACATTTATACAAAATCAATAAAAATTTATATAAAATCCATTAACATCCATCTAAAATCATTCAGATGAATATTATATAACTTATAAGTCATATGTCATTTTTTAGAATTTTGTTAAGGCCACTTTAGTTACCTAAAGGTAGTATTTTTACAATTCAGGTTTAATCGTTACCAGTGTTATTAAAAAATTGCTTCAGGGAACCTTCTATTGTTCACTAAAGGTTTCATTTTAAAGTTTTAGTTATAAATCACTAGCTTGTGCCAGCGGCTTCGCCCGCTACAACTCGAAAATTATCCCACGGGAAGATAAAATCGGGATAAAAACTATCCTATGGGTTAATCCAGGGTATAACCTATCTACATACCAAATTTCAACCAAATCGGTCCAGCCGTTTATGCGTGAAAGGGTAACAAACATCCACACATCCATTCTCACAAACTTTCACATTTATAATATTATATAAGTAGGATTAATTTAAACATTTGCTCGTCTAATATCGTCTATATTGAACTGCTGGAGGCTGCCAATGTTGTTGCATGGCGGGTGTACTGTTTATTGAGCATGTACTAATGTCAATTCCATATCTTCCAACACGTTATTGTAATTGAGTTCACACATCTTTAAGGCCTCTTGTGGATATTATTCATGAATTAGTACAGTCCCACAGGCCATGCGTTAATTTTAAATATTTAACCACCCCTATAGCTGGGTTTACATACTCCTATTCTATTGCTAAAGAAAGAAACAGTTATAAAAGGTTGGTATTCGTTTGGCCCACAAATTTAATTAGCGTATCAACCCTTAAAGTAATACGATTTTGTTTAATCACTATATCATAAGTATAAAATAGAGATAGGTATTGTTTGCACTCTTTCTGTGGCTAGCAGTAATATAGTTATCGCTTTTTTGGTAATTATTTGTAAATCACTTTGTTGAATGTGATCCAGTAGAGAGAAAATAAAAAACTGAAAAACATCCCAATTCCCAAGAATTCTCCGGATCTTGGAGGACAAGTCTCTGAACCGTATTTTGATACTATCATCTGTACCTATATGTGGTCTTATAATTAGAGATAGCACTGAACTAACAGAATATGAAAATAGAGGAAGAAACCTTCATTAATCCTTAAAGCGAAAAAACTGAATAACTTCAGTGATGGTTTGCTAATGCTTATAATATTTTAATTACAGTATCTTGTCTTTACAATTGCAGGCAATGAGGCAAGCATTGGTATTGTGTACTTTTAGTTATTGAATTCCTAATAATATCAACAGCTTCAATACTAATTCCAAAATCTTAAAAAATGTTCCTGATAATACTCCTGCCATCAATCCCAGTAGAGAATAGTGGAAAAAGTATAGAATAAATGATATTGGTCTAAATACCATTCCTTCCAATGTCACCTTGTATTGGCAAGGAGCATCCACCACTTATCACCGCTACAACCCCTGGAGATACCGGGGCCACGATACATAACTGTGATACTTAGTGTTATTCCATGATACAATTAATCAATTGTAAGTTCACCAATACGGATATAATATTTTAATAATTTAAAACACCTAAGATTCCCTTTCACATTCAAAATATGCTGATATCATATTATTACCTTTGGTATTAATGTAAATAATATCGAGTAACCATATATACCTAGATTCACACTATTGCCAAGGATTTTAGAAATTTATTTAACTGCTCCTTATTTAAATGAGTATGATACTGTATCCATTATGTACCATACCTATGTTTAACAAATAAAAATTCTGATTCTGATGTTATATTTTCAATTCTTGGCAAAAAATTTCACTATCTCATAAATGACTGACAGAACACTTTAGCCCAGAAAAAAGGGGCAGCACTCAATTTTGTTATTAAAAAACTGAGCTGAATCTACAGTCCATAGTCTGTTAGCAATCTATGAGCCACACAATATTCCGTACCATGCAGATGAAGCATATTTATATGTGTGTATTTTAATTATTAACTCAAAATAACTGGCTATGTCTATGGACCACAGCAAATGATACAATATATACAACATAGTGTTTATATCATAATTATCATAAAAAACGAACTGGCAAAAGTGTGGGTGTACTATTAGGTAGGTACCTCTCTGTCTAATCCTTCGGGATTACAGGCATGATGTTATTTTATCATTGTTATCACTTAGAACAAGGTTTTTGTGCCACTTGAGTTTCTTAGTGAATAGAGTCCTTTAGTTAATAACTGGGCAAGCATATTAAAGTTCTAATAGCCTTTTATCAATAAATTCTTATATTTCATTTCTCTTCAGTGATGTTAAAGCTTAGTGAATAGTATTAAAAAAGTAAACCTAGAAGTTTACTGTGTTGTTTAGGTATGAAATCACATTTCTCTTTGGTACTGATGATTTCATGTTTTCTAAACATTATACAGCCTCTCTGTCTCTAAGGAAGCTTTGAAACCTGTAATGGGTTTCAATGTTTTTGTAATTTATGTTTATGGGGCTGAAAATAAACCAGAAGGTAAGACATATTGAAAACATAACATTTGCCTTGAAAAAATAAAGCTTCCTATATCCTTGCCTATGTCTATCATGTAATAAGCATCCAATCCAATGTGCTAAGAAAAAACCATTATTCTGTAAAAAATTGGTATACTGTTGTATACAAGATTATCTCCAACCAAACTAAACATAATGTAATGTCTTTTATATAAAAGACAGTAAGTTTAATTTATTTCTGTCTCTTTGACAAGGAAAAAATGGTAAACAAAGTTGTTATTGTAAAGGGTAGGTAACAAACTTTAATTGCTATGAAAGCAATTCACTTCTTCATTTCAGATACTATCTGAATAAATTCAAGTATAGAATTTATCATCTAGAGGAGTACCTATAACTCCATCACCACCATCCAATTAAGAATAACTGGGTTGTTTGAGTGATTGGTTTCCAATCACATAAATTATATTTAAGTCCACCAACCTGTGAATTTATTTCTGAAGGGAATGATTTCTCCTGGCCATCCGCATTCTGTCTGCTGCACTTGTAGGTACTTTTGATGACAGCCCCCCCTTTCTTTGCACTTATGGAGGAGGGCCCCGCCAGTTTAAAAATTTATTGTTGAAGCACATACGGCTCCCATGAGCTCACTCTATGAGTGAACTTTTATGGTACACTCATATTTAATCCTTAACCAGATTTATTTATAGATTTTGCTGATCTTATGTTTCCGTCTTTGATTGTAACAAACTCTTTTGTCTTTGTTGGTTACCAACAATAAGAGATCTACGTCCCCCTGCTTGTATATATATGTATACACACAAAACAGAAGCATCATTCAGCTTCTTCATCATCATCATCGGCCTGTAATGTTCCTACTGTAAGGACTCAAGCCTCCTCTCTAGGCGAGGAATCCACCACGCCAGCCCAGTGTGGATTGGTAGATACAACTTCTTAACTATGTCTATTTATGCCTTTTGGATACCTCATTCACCACTGTATGATCTTCAGAATTAATAAAACATTTGTTTATAAATAGAGAATGGCGGGTTTTCATTTTGTGTTTTACTTGCTTATTTAATATTTTTTATATGAATCTTCTCTTTCTTTCTCTGGGTATAGATCCACACCAAGTATTTCAAGAAACTTGATTATATAATAATTCTTTATATGGTACTTACCACCTTAATTCACTTTCATTTATCTTGATCTGCATTTTCAACTTCTCAACCGATAACGGGAGGATATTTTCTAATGACTGTGAAGGGACAATTTTATTGTCTTCTATAAGGTAACCTCCTTAAAAATGTTATAGGTATCAACTTCTCGAGGATAAAACACAATGCATGTTGTAGAACAACATTACACATATATAACCAAGTAAGCTCCCGCAGAACTTCCCATGAAGGTTATAATAGAACAGTCAACCGTGTGTGCCCCCACAGGACACCCCTTTAGGGTTGCTGAGTTCACGACACTGCCGTTTCAGGCCATGTACACCCCCGCAGGATGACCTCAGGCCAGGCAAGTCGTTCATAATGTATCCATGAAGGTTATAATAGCAGTCAACCGTGTGTGCCCCCCCAGGACACCCCTTTAGGGTTGCTGAGTTCACGACACTGCCGTTTCAGGCCATGTACACCCCCGCAGGATGTCCCCAGGCCAGGCAAGTCGTACATAATGTATCCATTTTGGGCTTCATAGTTTCGTTGCAAGCTCCAACAGAGCGGTCTCAGGTCATGCTAGCAGCCAATAAAGGCAAACATTTTAATAGGTACTCTCTGAACTTCGATGTAGTGCCCACGTGGCAGGCATGCAGTTAGTTGCAAACACGTGCAAAGCGCAAGGCATATAAAACATACCATGTTTTCGATGTAGCGATTATTGCCACACAACAGAGCTTTAGGCTTTTGATTCCAATTCTTCAGCAGTAGGCAAAAAACGAATCAAGGCACACACAAGGTAAGCCATTTTGTTTTCTTACATAGAACAACACACTAATAAAAACACTTAGCACTCGAATCAGAGCTAATTATGTTTAATGCGCTTTTCGTAATCTCTTTGATTTCTTCATTGGTCTCGACTTTGTCAATATTAACCTTATTTTTCCATTATAACTTTAAAATTAAGTTTAAAAACCTAAAAGAAATCTAAAAATAATCGAAAAGAGTGACGCCATTAAGACATAAAATCCGAATGAAGATATTTACAGAAGCCGGTGACAAGAAGCTAGCACAGATAAACTTTTTTCTTTAAACTTATGTGTTGGCGCCACAGACTAAAGCCGTGACTACATTAATAATCCTAATCATCGAGGACAATGCAACAAAGTATAATTCATCATAACATTGCCACAAAATTCAGCCAATTTATTTAACATCCCAAAAAAAAAAATGAGGAATCTACATAACTGTAACGGTACATGAATCACGTGTGAGCTCATGCCACGGTGACGTCACCCCCTGACCGTTAGATCCACATTAGTACGTGGTATCGTGTCATGGTTGCCCCAGGCGACTGTTGTCGGCTGGCTGTGAGACGGTTGCAGCAATATGCTCTATGTCCTGACCTCGCGCGTTGCGCCACTAGCACTTACGGAGGCCTGCGGCCGCCACCTATTCACTCACTCAGTCCGAGCTCTGACCTTTTTATTTGAGTGGGAAAATCCTCATGGATACCCTCTACCTGGGGCGAGCGGGGGTTATGTCGGACGTACTATTCAAATTAAAAACATTTATTTCAGACTATTCGGTCCATAGAGTGTATAGGACTATGGATGTAGTCTGCAATAACACTCAGGTAACTGTTGGGACTGCCCCTCAAACTTCGCATCAGCTCTTACGTATAATGGCGTGAAAGCCGTCCACTTGAGCTTCAGCAAACATCGCTGACGCACTGCAGTAGCGAGGCAATCCCTTCAGCAACCTGAAAGCATTGTTATATTGGACCCGCAGGGCACTGACGGTTCGCTGCGTGTAGCTAGTCCACAAACTACACGTATAAAAAGACTGGCAGTATGCCCTAAATAATGTTTTCTTTACGGCACAAGAACATCGGGAAAATCTGCGTGCCAGCATATTGCAACGAATCGTCAGCGCCCTGCGTTCCCTCTCTATGTCTGCTTCATCGGTCAGGTCCTCATCTATTACATGACCTAGGTACACAAATTGAGTAACTCTATTTAATGCTAGTGTCACGGGCGGAACGTGAGAGGGCCACGCCCACTCCTACGCCCAGCCCGAAACACCAGTAGCTCACTCTATTTGACATTGTACGCCAGGCCATGGGCTTCCGCAAACACCTCACATACGCTAACCAGTCTTCTCAAGGGACTGATCGATGGGCTCAACAGCACCATGTCATCAGCGTAACTAATGTTATTAACTATTTTACCATATATTGAGCAGCCTATTCCGGTGTTGTTGAGCTCACGGATCAGCCCATTTACATGAATGTTAAAAAGAATAGGAGAGCTCAACCCACCCTGCCTCACCCCACATTTCAATTGGTAGGGATCAGAAGGTGAGCCCGACCATTTCACGTAGTTGGTTTGATGGTTATACCAATATTTAAATATATTTATGATCCCGTCCGGTACTCCATTAATCCGCAGCTTATCCCATAGTCTCTCGTATTCTACCCCGTCAAATGCCTTTGAGATTACCACTATTATGTATTCTGTGGTCGGACTCTAACCGACTAAAAACCCACTGTTCCTACTATACCATGTGTCGGGGGCCCGGGAGATACAAGTACATTCACACCCCCGACTGGTATCAGCCCACCTTACCCGGCGGGTCTCATCACCAAGTGCGGCCAGCGACCGCACGTTCTCTATAAAGGCGCACAGAGTCCACTGCGCACCACTTCTTTGGGCCTGGCTGGTCGGGCGACATCTCAGCCCTAAGTTTGCCACCGGCAGGCCCCACCTTATGGTGGCCGGAGATCGTTAAGCGCCCTTCGACGCCCGGCTGCCCTTCTGGTGCGGGTTGAGTGAGAGGCACGCTCTCTTTCCCTCTCCGCCGCCTCCTTTGCATGCATCACCTCCTCGCAAAAAGAGGAGACGACATTCCAAGCGTTTTCACTTGTAAGCATGTAGGTATTGAACCACAGTCGGGAGCGAAAGATCACTCGAACTGCCGAGCTCTGACCTGTGCAACATGACAACTGACCGTACAGCCGTACAGGCAGCTACTGGGGTTTTTTGCACCTTGGACAACTGACACGCGATTGTGTGTGATGTGACATAACCAGCTTGTATGAAGGCGGCTCTTAGGATGGACATTCATCAACGTTTATGAAACAAGGATCGATCACAGTTTTCACCGACAAAGTAACCTGTTGATCAAGAGACGTGGCGCTGTGAGGGTCGGATGGTGATCGCCGCGGTCAATGACCCAGCGCGCGCGCTGTCTCGCGAAGTCACGAGTTCGCTACGCGAATGGGGCGATTGTTTTTTTTTTCTGGGTACCTTTCATTTAACCAGAAGCAGCTTAAAGCAAAAGTAAGTTGCATACAGAAAACCATAAGTGAGCGAGCAGAGCGAACTCGAAATATTTTTCACCTCGTCTCGAGTGATAAAAAAAGTTCGCGGGCCTTACGTAGGTAGGCGAGGGCTCATGTCGCCCACGATCCCCATGCCTTCCGCAGCTTCTGCTGGCTTGTTGAAACTCAATCGGCTTCAGGTCGGCGTGCTGTAATACTTACGTATCGTGCTAGCAGGGCGGTCGTCGCGGGGCGGCGATGGGCGCGGCGGCGGTTGCGGGGGGGGCGGCGTGCTCGCTGTCGTGGTGCTGGCCGTGCTGCTGCTGGCGCCACCACTCCTGCGCAGTGCACCCAACACATCTCTATGTTCATAAGTATTCCAGTTTAAATGGAAACGCTGGTCCTGCAGTTAATGGACAGCACGCCGCTGCTGAGTAGTGTACATAGTGCAATGGGTAGTGAACAGTGACCTTAGGTTGGCGAGCTCCTGCTCGTGATGCGCTAGGCGCTCCTGGTCCTGCAGCTCGGCCAGGCGCCGGCTGATGGCCAGCACGCCGCTGCTGAAGTTGCTGTGTGCAGTGAACTTGCAGCGGAAGTCCTCCGGGGGGCCGCAGTTGAAGAGGTAGCAGCTGCCGGGGCCCTGCGCATGGAGTGCTACAGTTAATTCTATCGCCGAAGGTGACGAGACGATCAGGCGAGGCAACTGAGGTAGGCTTTAAGAAAACTACCATCAACTGAGGCCAATCACCAAAGTAAATGTTACTACAATTGCTATAAAATGCAACAGCTTAATTAGACAAAGCACCTACCTACTTAATGTAGCAGGATGATTGCAAAACCCCAGCTTATCTTAGAGTGACAGAGACAAACAGACATACAGATATGAACTTCATGTACCGACGGATGCGCTGAGTGGTTAACAGCTTTATTAGAGCCATCAGGACTTACTGACTTTTCTGATTTGCAAACATCCAGATAAAACGTACATAAACTGACGCCTATGTGTCGTGGGGTTATCAGCTACAGAACGCCGACCACTGCGATCCTCACGCAGGCATTCCTGTCGCCTCGGCCACGTCCATACAATAACTAGTCATACACACACGTCGGTTAAGCGAGATAATCCAGGTAGCTCCGGTTAAATCCGGTCGTTTGAAGTCATCCTGCGACATAATTATACATGTTTTTGTGCATGTCGCGTCGCCTTGTTCTGTCGTTAGAAGTTGATGTCACAACAACTTCATGGACGTGATATCGATATCGTGGATATCGTTATTATGTAGTGAACTAGTGAGTGTACACAACTAATCGTGTAATGTTCGTTTTATGGACGTCAATGGACCCGCTCTATGGTACCGTTCTCAGAGGGCCAAAAGCGAGTTATGTACGTAGGTACTGTCACAGATGTCAACTGTTCGCGTGATCCTCAATAAGGTACTATAGGCAGTACTGAAACTGTAGTAGCGCGGTTGGGAGACAGCAATGGGAACAACAACCAAGACATGAGTTCTTAGTTTTTCTACTTTGGTTTGTTTACATTTAGTCAGGCGGCTGTCGGTTACCTTCTCCTCGTAGACGAAGACGTCGCAGGCGTCCGTCTCGCAGCAGAGACGCAGGCACTCGGCGCGCGCGCCCACGTCCAGCTCCGACAGGTAGCGCGCGCCCATGTCGCGCGACTCCTCCGTGCGGATGATCTTGTCGCGCTGCACGTCGAAGCGCGGCGCGCACGCTCCGGGGTCCAGCTCGCGCGCGCGCACCGCGCCCAGCAGCAGCGCCGCCCACCACGACCACGCCCGCAGCCGCATCACGGGGACCCTGAGTGGCTTAGCGACACAGCACCGCTCCACACAGATCAACACGCTCTCACCGCTCACTAAACACAGAACACTTCGTTTTCTTGAACACAATTCCGAATGTTGTCTTTACGAATAGGTACGTAAGACGACCGTGCAGATGTTCGCATCCCCGCCGTGCATGTAGCGGGCAGGCTGGTGCGGTCACTGTTGGCGGCTGGCAGCTGGCAGCAGCGTGGTGCTGCTAACTAATTGTTATCGCATACATTAGCGGGTGCCGAGGGCGGCGCGGCGTCGCGCGGTCGATAGCGCCGCGCCTGCGCGCTGCCAGCCTGCCACTCGATGTCACCCGCGCTCGCCCGCCACCGCACACCGCTCACCGCCCGGCACACACCTAGCGGCTGTGTTGACTAACGGATCAACAAAAATATAAACAAATATTCCAATGCAAAAGCAGCTCGAAGGTTGGTTGGTTGGTGGTTGGTTGGTTGGCCGGTTGATGACAATAGTGTTGTTCCCTATAACACGGTAACTAAACACGAACACGGCGAAACAGCGATACCGAACCGTGCCTGGATTACACGTTCGATATAGTGTTAAGGCAAGGCTGCAATGCTTCATGCCTCGCTTGTATCTGGTGTAAAGACTGAATGGCGTCTATTATAAAATAAGTAGTTGAACTAATCCTAACCGATTGTATAACATCCTGGGATTATTCCGAACCTGACCCGAAATCCTAACCATATAATATATTAAATTACCCCTCCCGCTCTTGGGCAGAGCGAAAGGGAGTGTCAGACTTCTACTGACTAAAAACCACCCATGTTCCGGTATCTCTTGCGAACAACCCGTAGCCCCGACGAGCGTCGGCCCTTGCGGGCCCCTTCCATGTTGCTGACATCTCTTTGAGGCGCGCGTGGAACACGTACGCGCCGTCGACACGGCCTGTCTTCGTCATAAGACGGACGGACGGCGAGTTAGCCCATTACTCACCGTCCACAGGCCCGCGTCTACGGTGGCCGGAAGTCGTCACGTGGCCCCCGACGCCCGGAGCGTCTCCCGCGGCGACTCCGTTCCGCCACCTCCTTCGGTAGCATCATTGCTTCGCAGATGGAGGCGACGGCGTCCCATTCCTCCTCGCCACGGACCATAGCTTGCACCAGGGCCGGACGCGAGAGGTCGCCGCCGCAGATCGCCGCTACGAGAACACGGCGGGGCTCCGCCCAAGCGGGGCACACCTCCACGGTGTGCTCCACCGTGTCCTTCGGCCGATCCTCACATTGGTGACATCCGGGCGTTTCCTCCCGCCTGATTCGGTGCAGGACGGAAGATAAGGGCACCGTGGCGCCTCTCAAGCCACTCCTCAAAGAGGGGACTTACCGCCACTATCGTGGCGTGCCCTGCACGGGGTTGCGACAGTCGCTCTCTCCATGTCGCCATGAGATCGCCCCGTAGGTCTGTCCGCTGCGCAGCAATTTGCCGCGGCAACGGAGTGACCCCCCGGTGTAGCGCCTCCGCGCGCCATTCATGCAGGCGTGCGAGGACTATCGCCTCCAGATCCCATGGCGGCAATCCGGCAAGGAGGTTCGCCGCCTCGCGGGCGATCGCGCGGTACCCCCGAACAAGCCTTACTACGGCCATCACTTTCTGGGGCTCGTTCAGGTAGTGGGCGGCCCGCTTCCTCATAGAACGCGCCCACACCGTGGCCCTATAAAGGGCCATATGGAGCCCTATAAAGCGTCACGATCGTCCAACAGTCTCCTTGAGCGCGTCTGACCACCTTGCCGGTGCTCTACCTTGCGTGCGCTTACCTTCTGCCCGGCCCAGCATTATAAGCCTTTCCAGACAATGTCTAGGCGAGCGCATATTACATGCTCCAGTTAAATTGTGTTGCAGAAACCGTTTGGTGATGTTGAGCTGCTCCCCCAGTCTTACCGTATGCAGCTGAACACCAATATTTACAGAGCTTAGCCAGACTAATAGATTTTCATAAGATGTGGTGTCAGTCAAGTTGACATCGCCGCAGAAAGCCATCTGAAGCGCTGCCACGTGTCCAGCGTGCGCGTGAGCGTGGCACAGGGTACGGTGTGGCGGAGCTCCCAGGTGCGCGCTCACCTAGCAGGCCGGAGCACACGGCGGCGGGGCCACGCGCTCTAGCATACTACGCGCGTGCGCGTCCGCACTATACACACAAGTTGCAGAAGGACTGCTCTTGATTTATTTTTTATCTTTTTGTTCTAGACCATACCTGGGAACCTCCTAGTTGCGGAGATATTGGGGGCCAAAGTTCCAAATTTTTCACTGTTTTTGTAAATACTAGTATTTCAGGTTTTAACTTTACTTAAATTACCTCCATGACCCGTTTACTATTCAAAGCATCCACTAGCACAATGTTTTAAGAGTGCTACTTTGAGTTTTACCGTAAAATGTGATTTTTGACCTCAAAAAAAAAGTCATTTCCCAGCAAAAATTTTTGCGTAGGGGTACTTGGTTTGATGTACAGAATGCTTGGTTGTCGGATGCGTGAAGAGTTCGTTTACACCCTGTATATTCACCGATTACTGGAAGACGCCTGAACTGATATAGAAAATTCTTTTTTTAACCGACTTCCGAAAAGGAGGAGGTTATCATGTGAATTCGGTGATGATGATGGAAGGTTCAACTCCTCAACGGTTAGGAGTTGAAAGAAAATTCTATCTTATTTATACTCACTTATGGAGCGATAATCACGGCGCAGCGGAGTGGTTCTTTCAGGGTATTAGGTTAACCCGAGGTCCCATTGTCACCAAGTCAGGATCTGATGATGGGATTCCAGGGAAATCGAGGGCAACCCTCAAACTTCATAGGCACTTATGACGTTTTCCATATATTTTCTAAACCTGTTCAAGTATTTGCGTGTGGTCATCACAATATCATGTGGATTCACTGATTATGATGGAAGGTACAACTCCTCAACGGTTAGGAGTTGGAGCATAATTCTTTAGTAAAATATAATAATATTATAATAAGGTTGTATTCTTTCAGGTTATCTAGGTAAGCTGATTATGGAAGGTACTACTCCTAAATGGTTAGGAGTTGAAATCTTGAAGGTTAAGGGTTAGGGTTCTTGGTTGAATGTTAAATGTACCTATAGTAAATATTTGTCTATGATATTACAACTAAAATTTGTAAATAAAAAAACTTTTTTGCAAAAAAAAAACCAACTTGAAAAACACAAAAATGAAAAACACAAAAAAGTGAAAAACACAAAAACGAAAAACACAAAAAAGTGAAAAATAAACTTCACAAGAAAAAACAGCTTCTGAAGTCGGTGACATTTTGTCTGTTTGATTACGTTTTTGTGTTTTTCAAGTCGGTTTTTTTTGCAAAAAAGTTTTTGTTGAAAAGGAGATATCCCAAGGGTGGTACCGTGATAAGGAAACCAAGATCTGATGATGGCATCATAAAGAAATCGAGGGCAACCCTCAAACTTTATAGGCACTTACTACGTGTTTCGTGCTTTTTCTAAAACTAAGTATTCGCATCTAGCAGTAGGTTTACTAATTGACGAGCGATTTACATGGGACTTACACATAAACACAGTATGTAGTCGCCTGCGCTCCGTACTAGGGAAACTAAACAATTTAAAGTATATAGTTAGTAGGCGAGTAATGTACATTCTTTACCATGCACTTGCAGAGGCAACAATAAACTATGGGTTGGGTGGTTATGGACTGACGTTTCCGGTACATTTAAATAAAATTAAACTGTTGCAAATTCGATTGTTAAAATTACTAGTAAACAAGTCAACTAAAGATAGCATTAATAAAGATTACGAAAAATTATTTAAAATTTGTAAAATATTACCCATACAGAAAAAAATAAAAACAACTATAATTTTAGAACAACACAATAAAAATGAACTCATGGTGAAAAAAGTGTATAACCGACCAACTCGTATAGTGACAAAGAAAAACAAATATTCGGTCCCTAAGGTGAGGAACTATTTCGGTCAAAGGACGCGGAAATGGCTAACTCCAACATTGTTAAATGAATTGCCTAAGGAAATGTCTACCGAAACAATGTCTAAAAACGTGTTAAAGAGTGTGCTGCGCAAGCACTATTTGGGTTTGTGTCCCTAGCATTGGCACCTAAATTGTTATGGTGTCGCTTCACTTGGCGTATTCGTTCGGAGATTCGCGTCTATTTATTTATTTATTTTCTTATTGGATGGAAAGTTCTGTCGAACCCTTCGGGGATTACAGGCGTCATGTTATGTTATGATTGTTACTTTTGGATGGAAAGTGTATCTTAGTTTCATCACAATAAAGTATAATTTTTAGCGGCCGGTTTGGGCGAGTGTTTGTACGAGTACGCCGGGTGAAGTGTACATAATAGTGTACCTAACTTATGAATGAGTCGGCCATGCTAGCATGCGCGCGCGCCTTGCTGCTGTCGCTCGGGCTGCCGCCGTTGTGTCTCACTCGCGCTTGGTAGCTCGTCTCCCACCGGAGGGTGCGGCGGCGGTGGTCGGGACGGTAGGTGCATGTTCGTTCGCCGTGCTGGCATGGCGGGCTAGTCGATAAGAGTCAATCTATAGACACCAGTTAACATGTACGAAAGCTCGAGCTGTAGAAGTGTAGATCAGTACATGGTTATATAAGTATCTTTCTAAATACAAACGGGACAGCTCGAATAAGTGTGTGTTTGTCCGTGGCGTACGTCTGTGTGAGCAGACGGTGGCAAAAATACAAGGCGTAGGTATATCGCCTTGTATTTTTGGATGTATTGTAATTTATTACAAAACTTTGTGTTTCTTAGCGCTTAAAGTTGTGATGTACTATTTAATGTTATTTTAACTATATAAGAGCTGTATTCACGAGAACACTGCCGACAAACTGTCCTGCAGTTTGGCAGAAAATTTGTATAATACCCACTCATGTAACTTTGGTTGAAATAAATAAATAAAAAAAAAAAAAATAGTCATCACTTCGTGTGGATGATGGTAGGCATAACTCCTCAACGGTTAGGACCACTTCGGGAGTATACCTATTCGAACACAAAAAGAATTTTGAAAATCGGTTCATTAATGACGGAGATATCTCCGTCCGCGATAACAAACAACAAACATACAAAAAACGTGAGCGGAGCGTAACGCAGTTTCTTGAAGTGTCACCCGGCAAACCAATTTATAAGACGTTGTCACGTCAAAAAAAAAAAAGACGTGTGGCACTCGGAGACTGCCGCGGTAAAGCTATTGCATAGCATTTTTTATCAACTTATGCAATTATAATTATTTATTTATTTTATTAATGCAGTATTTAAATATAGTATTTATACTTACACTTTTACTAATCATCCTCATCTTTTATAAAATGTCCTTTTACGTCTCATGTCGCGCCTTGGCGACAACTATTTTTGTTGGCAGCCTTATAATCGATCTTATTCGATTTATTAACTTTGATTTTGCTATTATGTTATTTTGTGAATATCTTTCCAAATTCTTTACTAAATGTCTATATTCACAAAACCTTCTTTTTTAAGATACTTTCCGAGATCTGGCTAACCGTCTGTGAGAACTGAGGGACCACACTTTATGGGTCGTAGTTTTTAATATATTTGATTACAAATTCCCCGGATTTGTTCTACAATTATTTTAAGACTTCTACTAAATCTTAGGATTTTCATTTAGCGTATTCCCAGTTTGGTCCCTCAGTTCACACGCACACTCCTGTCGAGGCTGCGGGTTGTCCGCAAGGGATACCGAGGCCTCGACATGAAGGGCGAAGAAGGAACATGGGTGGTTTTTAGTCAGTAGAAGTCTGACTCTCCCTTTCGCTCTGCCCAAGAGCGGGAGGGGTTATTTGATGATTTCCCACCCCCCAAAAAAAAAAAAAAAGTTCGCACGCACTTTTTTTATTTTACTTTTTTGTGTTTTATAAGTCGTTTTTTTTTAATATGTAGTGATAGTCGAGTTTGCCTAGGTCGGTCTGTGGATGGGTGACCGCTCGACATACCGAGTTTCCTCCGTGCCTCGGAAAGCACGTTAAGCTGTTGGTCCCGGCTGCCATATACATATGTATAGATCTTTGGTAGTCGTTACAGCTAGTCATCGACCTGAAATTCTGACATCCAGTCTTACCAAAGAGCGTCGTATTACCTAGTATTAACTGGGTTGTGGAGGTCAGATAGGCAGTCGCCCCATGTAAAATACTGGTATTCAGCTACATCCGGTTAGACTGGAAGCCGACCCCGACGTAGTTGGGAAAAGGCTAGGCAGATGATGATGAGTCGAGTTTGTAAATAAAAAGTGAGATTAGTTATTTATCATTATACTTACATCGAGAAAACGCTCTTATAATTATGTACTTAGAAATAATGCCATGTTTTTGGTCAATGGTTTTGGAGTGCATAATTCGCGGGTAACCTCTGACTGTTGTGATGAAGTGGTCCTTCTGTAGCTCACGTGTGTTGGGACGGCGCGCGGTAGGGCGGGGGCGCGCGACACTGGGCGGGCGGGCGCGGCAGTGTCGGCGCGACCCGGCCGCAGCCCGACGCGCCGCCCTCATGTCGCTGTTCTTCAAGTTCAGGAGCGGCGTGAGTACCGCGCGTGGAGTGGGCGCTGCGCCCCGGCCGCGCTCGGCACCCGGCGCCCGGCGTCCGCTCTACCTCACTAGCTTGTGTTCTGTCTGATGCTGGCTGCACGCTGGACCGCGCCTCGTGCACTCATCATTTCATTATTTTGATATTTGGCATGTGATGTGATAACTGATAAGCCAAGTTGACCCGCTACGATGCCAGACAGTTATTGTTTACTGAACACATCGTGACATAGCAAGCTTGCAGATTTTCAGTGCGACTCGACTTGCTGTAGTAAATAAAATAAATGTTAGGCTGTGTTGGCGTGTACTGTGTGATTGTGTCGTAGTGTCAAGTATGTTGTGTGTAGCTGGTCAGTAAGTGGCTGGAGGTAGGGTGCGCAGGGCTGAGGGCGCGGTGATCCCGCCAGAGGTCGCGCAGGCAGTGCGCGCCGCCCCCGCCGGGCTCAGGTCGCGGGGTCCCTCACGCTCACTCTTGCACAGCACATAACGCACACGAGCCGCGCGGTCCAACTCCGCACACCGAATACAAAGTATTAAACAACTCAATACAACACATTACTTCCCCGTGCTCTCTGTATCGTATCTGACAGCTTACAGTCAAAGGTGGACGTCGCAGCCGCAGTCGGCACTGATAAGACAATTAAAGACTTCTGCAACTTCTTCGCAAGTGTATTCTTGGCCGACGTTCCTAGTTTTGATTACAAAATCAAAACAACAGCTGTCAGAACAACCATTTCGTATTAGTATTGTTATAAAGAACTTCGAGATGTACCTACTCATGTAAAATTCTGTTGTATTTCTAGAAAACATTCCCGCTTGCATTTAGACGCGATGGACTGTCATTAGGACCACGGTTATTAATTTGTTTCGGTTCGGAGTCGTATCACGCGCACGGATCTTCTGATAATCAAGTGCCAGGGATCCTTTTGGGACCTTTATTTTGGGACTTTTTAATGTTTATTTTTGAACTTTTGATTAGGTAAGTAAGGTCATGTTAAGGTCGTGTGCGTTTCGACGGCGCGACCACGGCGTTTTTTAACCGACTTCTCAAAAAAGAGGAGGTTCTCATTTCGATTGGTATGTACACCGATTACGCTGAGATTTATGATCCGATATACGTGATTCTTTTTCAGTTTGATGCGGAATAGTTGCCATTTGGCCCTGTAAAAATTTTACGTAGTTTGGCTCAGTACTTTTCATTTTATGAACTTTTTTTAAATTTATGAACATTTTTCGTTTATGTGTGTTGGCGGATAACTTCGTCATTTATGAACCAATTTTGATATTCTTTTTATTAGAAAAGAGATATTTCAAGGGTGGTTCCGTGATATGGAAACCAGGAGCTGGTGATAGGATCCCAGAGAAATCGAGGGCAACCCTTAAATTTCATAGGCACGTATTACGTGTTTCGTGATTTTTTGACGCTATTCAAGTATTTGCATCTAGCAGTCATCACTTCATGTTGATGAGCTGATGATGGAAGGTACTACTCCACAACGAAAACTCTTGAAGGTTAAGGGTTAGGTTTCTTGGTTGAATGTTAAATGCATAGTAAATATTTGTATAAGATATTTAACTAAAAATGAAAAAATAAAACTTTTTTCGGTGGCAAAAAAACGAAATCAAACAAACAAAATGTCACCGACTTCAGAAGCTGATTTTTCATCTGAAGTTTATTTTTCACTTTTTGGTGTTTTTGAAGTCGATTGTTTTTTTTTGCAAAAAAGTTTTTTTTTGTTTATAAACTATGCCAGGATTTTGTAAAAGTTGACTCCCATAGCCATAAAGTCAAAGTTATGGTTTTACGGGTTTGAACGTGGCTGCGCCATCGAAACGCGGAGAACCGCAGCCACGGAGATCTTTATTAAAACTAAGCGTTGCAGAGACCTGATTTGGGTAAATAACAGATTGAATTTGTAAAAAACTTGTAAAAGTATAGAAAAAATCCTAGGTTTATATTTTAAGACTAAAACCCCATCCATGGCCGCGCCATTGAAACGGTGAAAGCCACGTTATCGCCGATATCTCGCTGAAGAAGCATCGCACAGGTCTGGAGTTTTTTGTAAAATCTAGATTTGAATATGTCAAAACATGTTAAAATACACAAAAAAAATTCCTAGCTTTACATTTCAACAGCTGTAGTACGATATCGCTTACAATCTTCAATACGTTTTGAATGTTTCAATAGCTTTTTTTTTTTTTTTGGGGGGTGGGAAATCATCAAATAACCCCTCCCGCTCTTGGGCAGAGCGAAAGGGAGTGTCAGACTTCTACTGACTAAAAACCACCCATGTTCCCTTAGCCCTTCATGTCGAGGCCGCGGTATCTGCGAACAACCCGCAGCCCCGACGGGCGTCGGCCCTTGCGGGCCCCTTCCATGTTGCTGACATCTCTTTGAGGCGCGCGTGGAACACGAACGCGCCGTCGACACGGCCTGTCGTCGTCATAAGACGGACGGACGGCGAGCTTACCCATCACTCACCGTCCACAGGCCCGCGTCTACGGTGGCCGGAAGCCATCACGTTTCAATAGCAGTAGTACGATATCGCTTACAATCTTCAATACGTTTTGAATGTTTCGATAGCTGTAGTACGATATCGCTTACAATCTTCAATACGTTTTGAATGTTTCGATAGCTGTAGTACGATATCGCTTACAATCTTCAATACGTTTTTAATGTTTCGATAGCTGTAGTACGATATCGCTTACAATCTTCAATACGTTTTGAATGTTTCGATAGCTGTAGTACGATATCACTTACAATCTTTAATACGTTTTGAATGTTTCGATAGCTATAGTACGATATCGCTTACAATCTTCAATACGTTTTGAGTGTTTTAACAACTGTAGTACGATATCGCTTACAATCTTCAATACGTTTTGAATGTTTCGATAGCTGTAGTACGATATCGCTTACAATCTTCAATACGTTTTTAATGTTTCGATAGCTGTAGTACGATATCGCTTACAATCTTCAATACTTTTTGAATGTTTCGATAGCTGTAGTACGATATCGCTTACAATCTTCAATACGTTTTGAATGTTTCGATAGCTGTAGTACGATATCACTTACAATCTTTAATACGTTTTGAATGTTTCGATAGCTATAGTACGATATCGCTTACAATCTTCAATACGTTTTGAGTGTTTTAACAACTGTAGTACGATATCGCTTACAATCTTCAATACGTTTTGAATGTTTCGATAGCTGTAGTACGATATCGCTTACAATCTTCAATACGTTTTGAATGTTTCGATAGAGTGACCATGACTTATTGTTTACAGAAAACTTTCCATCTATTGCATTATCTAGAAATTATTCCTCAAGTAGTGCGTGTAGCTTTAGTTGTTGATTCAAAATCAAAATCAAAACATTTATTATTAAATATATTTTTAACATTTATTATTACATTTTACGGGATCCCGTAAAATGTCAAGGATAAGAAATGGTTGTTGTGGGTTATCCTTAAGAGATATACATATACCATCGCGAACTTTTTTGTTGACCTCTTTAAGGTGTACAATACTGTAGTACATTATTTTGATTTATCTCGTGGGGTTCAGCCAGCGTTTGCAATGTAAGCGCCAAATTAAATGTTTATTTACGACATCACATTGGAAACCTCTAAATTTATCAGTGTTTCTCTACAATATTATGCATGTATTATACTTATACATAATAAACCTTCCTCTTGAATCACTCTATCTATTAAAAAACCACATCAAAATCCGTTGCGTAGTTTTAAAGATTTAAGCATACATAGGGATATAGGGACAGATAAAGCGACTTTGTTTTATACTATGTATTGATATTGATATAGATAACAATTACTTCAGTAACCTATACAGGGTGTAAATCAACCCATCACACAGCCGTCAACCAAGCATTCTGTACCTACATCAAACTAAGTACCCCTACGCAAAAATTTTTGCTTGGAAACGATTTTTTTTTGGGGTCAAAAATCACTTTTTACGCTAAAACTCAATGTAGCACTCTTAAAATATCGTGCTAGTGGATGCTTTGAATAGTAAACGAGTCATGGAGCTAATTTAAGTAAAGTTATAAAATGAAAAACTAGTATTTAGAAAAAACAGCTGTTAAAAATTTCGAACTTTGACTCCTAATATCTCCGTAACTAGGGGGTTCCCAGGTATGGTCTAGAACAAAAAAATGATTGCAGTGGTGGGGAGAACAAGTGCCCTTCGTTTGCGTTAAGGGTACTTTTACACCCTATATGTATGAAGTAACTACATACCAAATATAATCTTTGTATTGCATGGAATAATTCTGACTAAGTTTCACTTCCCCCCCCCCCCTATTTTAAAAAATATCACAAAAAAATTCGCGCTCGCGCATCGATTCATTCTTGTATCCTGGGGCCTGCACAGGATAATCCAAGTTCCTCTCGAATCGGATTACTTTTCTGCACGCGTCGATAAACATTTTGAGCTTCGTGAAGGTAAAATGTTGAAATTTTCCAATTTTTGAGCTTCATCCAGGCACGGTTGTCCAGCACTTTATACCCCTATTTAGGTCTAATTGAGTAGCATTTATTTAGAAGGTTTGGCAATTCGCGTTTTAGATCCACCTTATCCCAACTATGTTGGAGTACGCTTCCAGTCTAACTACATACAGCTGAAAACCCGTATTGTACATGGAACGACCTTTTTGACCTGCAAACTAGACAACCGAGTTAGTACCGAGTAATAAGGTACCTACCCCTTGGTAAGACTGGTTGTCAGACTATCGACCTACTGACCGCGTGTAACGACTGTCGAAGACGTTGTCGAAAAGTTATCAGAAGCATCTTTGAAACCTCCGTCTTAGGCGCTTAGTTACGAAAGTGGAGGATTATAGTAAATTATAATAAGAGTTAGCAGTTTTCTTCTTGAAACCAAGTTAAACAGTCCTTTATCCTCTTTCCTCCCGATGACAATATATTTGCCCCCCCCCCCCCCTCCAACCCCTTATCTATAAATAGTATACAACAATTTCCGCGCTCGCTTCGCTCGCGCATCTGTCCTGTTCTTTCTGTGTTCGATTCGTTTACGCTCATCTACTTCTATTAAGTAATAAAATCTCCAACCAGGAAAAAATTATCATTGGGTATCACATAATAAAACAGTTTCATAATGACAACGTTTATCAAATAGAGGGGCTATTTGAAAAACGTTGTCATTATGAAACCTAGAAAAAACCGAAGTTACCACTCATTTATTATGTTGACTCGTGACAGTGCACAAGCTGCAAACAGTAACATTCGACAGAAGCTTATTAAATCAAGACTCGTGACACAGTCAAGAGGTTTCATAATAATTACGTTTAAGATCCACGTTAACTAACCACTAAACAGTCATTACAAGAAAAAATAATCGATTTAGTATCGCATTGCTTTCCTAAATGAAAAATAATCTAATATATCGTGGCATATTGGTTAAAATACCTCTATATCACTAAAAGATATGAAATAAAAAAACGAATAATTAAAAAATACGCCTGCCATGTCAACTTCTTAACTCAAATCTCGGAATATAATGTTTCCAAGAAACTGGATTGTTGTGACGAGGATTTTCATTCCGGTTTCAGACTTTATTTATAGGTAAAATGAGTTCAGCAATGATGATGTCATCGACTCGGCGAAGATGTTTATGTTACTCTGAACTGAACAGAACGTGTAGGTGCCGAAAGGATGCGAGGTGGTTAGCGTGGTTACTGGTTACACACCGTATGTACCGCGTGCTAAGTATTGTGCGTCGAGTGAACAAAGAGAAACGAACACGTCGCCGTGTCGCGCCGCGTCGGCGTCGTCCGTACTAATATGCACAGAGACTCACCGGACTCGACTCACACGGTGGATTGTTGGGACGAGGTAATGGGTTCGATTTGTGAACTTAACCTTCTATAACCTATCTATATCATATAATATTACGCTAAAAGTCAGATCAAAGCACACTTAAAAGTACTGCAACTGTAACGGTACCTAACTCGAGCCGTTCAGGGATTTTTCTATGAAACTCTACTGTTTTACCATAATTTATATTTATATTATATCTACGGTTATACCATAATTTATAGATATAATAGTAGGGGAGCCCAAGAAGGGATTTCGGGATTTACTAAAGCGCGGCAGATTAACATACAGGGGATACCTTGTACCCGGTTAAGTATCTACACCAAATATGGGCCCCATATATTAGGCCGCCCGTCAAGGATGATCCTTTATCCTTGACGGGCGGCCTAATATACAGGGTGTAAAGCTACCCATCACACAGCCGTCAATCAAGCATCTGTACATCAAACTAAGTACCCCTACGCAAAATTTTTGCTGGGAAACGACATTTTTTTTTGGGGTCAAAAATCACATTTTACGGTAAAATTCAAAGTAGCACTCTTAAAACATTGTGCTAGTCGATGCTTTGAATAGTAAACGGGTCATGGAGGTAATTTAAGTAAAGTTATAACCTGACAAACTAGTATTTACAAAAACAGCTGTGAAAAAATTGGCACTTTAACCCCCAATATCTCCGTAAGGGTTCCCAGGTAACATGGAAGGGGCCCGCAAGGGCCAACGCCTGTCGAGGCTGCGGGTTGTTCGCAAGGGATACCGCGGCCTCGACATGAAGGGCGAAGAAGGAACATGGGTGGTTTTTAGTCAGTAGAAGTCTGACACTCCCTTTCGCTCTGCCCAAGAGCGGGAGGGGTTATTTGATGATTTCCCACCCCCCAAAAAAAAAAAAAGAGGTTCCTAGGTATGGTCTGGAACAAAAAAATGATCGCAGTGGTGGGGAGAACAAGTGCCCTTCGTTTGCGTTAAGGGTACTTTTACACCCTATATGCTGAACTCATTTTACCTATAAATAAAGTCTGAAACCGGAATGAAAATCCTCGTCATAACAATCCAGTTTCTTGGAAACATTATATTCCGAGATTTGAGTTAAGAAGTTGACTGCTCGGTGGTGACTGGTGAACCACCTGGAACTGGCGGGTTCGAGTAGGATACGATGTAAGTCAAGGGGCACGTGTGTTGATGAGGTGCGCGGGCCCGCTATCAGCTGTGCGCGGTCGGGCGGCCCGCGGCCGGGGCTGCCGCGCCGTACCGTCCGCACCCCGCCCGCGACCCCCCGCCGCCGCCTCGCGCTCGCACGCCGCGCATTCTGTCTTCGCGCGCAGTTGAACCGAACGCGGGTCGTTGTGCGATCGTATATCAACGTTACTGTGATTGTGACGTGCGCAGTCTGCACGCAATCGAGGAGTGCAGTGCGTCCAGTGGAGAGTGCAAGTGATCAGAGCTGGTGGTGGACGCAGGTCGCCGCGCGAGCAGCTGACAGCGACGCCCGGGAGCCAGGGGGCAGTGACCGCGGACGCGATCTCGGTACGGCCCGGAGATGATTGCGAGCGACACACTCGGCCGTAACGTACTTCCCACAGGCTGCTGTTTTACTCATAATAAGAATAATTATTTGTAGAATTGAGTTATCTTGTCGTCGCCTACTTGACTAATTAACTAGGTATGGTTGGCCGGATGAGCATGTGAGTGATTCCAGTTGCAGTAATGGCGAAGTGGCCACGACATGAATCCTATGTGACTGACCGCATAGGTAGCACTATTTTCGGAAACAGCGTCATTAAAAGTAACTGGCCTCGTGACTCGTGATAGTCGTGATCACATCCGTGACGTGTTGTTTGGGTTGAACGAGTCGGTGCGGATACAACTCACACAACGAGGTACTGAGTGCACCGAGTTGCTAATGTTTACATCATTGTGCCGTCTCGCCGCGACGCCGGTGCCGCCAACGTGACTAGCCCGCTGATAGAGCTGCAGTTGTTCCTTGCGTTCAACTGCAGATCTCTAGGCTATCCAGCCAGCGTCCCGCATTCTGTTCATCTTTGGTTGGTGTGTTGCGCAACTTGCGCACGACGGTAGGATAACAATAAAGCTGTGTGTCCTATTTGGCCAGTAAAGCCCTCTATGCCAAACTTTGATCTTATTTAATTTTTCTTTACTCCACGGACGCGGAATTTTCCAATCTTACGATCTAGTTTTTCAATTTCTCTATGCCTTGTTCCGAGTTTCCGACCATGAAGACCATAAAAATGTAGATCATACGGTATGATCTAGATTTTTGTGTATGAATTGTATGATTCATAACAGTTGTTCTAAAGTTATAGGTTAACCTTGCCCTACAAACATCGGTCATTTTTATTTTTTATGAACTAAAACATAACAGATTATGTGAGCAGCTTAGGATTATGACGTAGATGGGTAACGAAAGTGTGGATAAGAGAAAGAATGATTCACAACGAGTGTATAAGTAAGTAGGACCGGATCCTTCGATCGCCCTGTCGTGGTCTGTAGGAGATGGGATGATTGCTTGCTTACTACGCGTGTGATGGGCGCTCTAGCACCCTCGGCGCCACACCGCCGTCAACCAAGTCTGACGAGGACTCATGTTAACGACACTTGGTCTTGACTCCAGTCGGATTGTAGTGTAGCTATGTAGTCGGTGTCCAATCTGAATACACCAACACCGTGAACGGTGACTTTAGCGCTTACCGTCTCGCACAGCAGCCTGCAGGAGTAAAGGCCTTTTTTGTGTGTAAACTGTGAATAATGTCCTCATGGAAGTCCTCCGAAGGGGCCTGTCAGACTTTTACGAGCTAAACTCCCGTCGTCACGCTGTCGCGACCAGTGCCTTTAGACCCTACCAACGACGAAATTCTTCGTTAGATTAGCGACATGCACGTGTAAACCAATTATAAGATACCCATTATTGGACTAATAATCTAATTAGAACGCTAGCCGTGACGTATCGTGTAGTTTGTACTTTTGTAGTGTAGTTCAGTACGAGTCCACGACACGACAGACAGTACGGAATAGTGCTGCGCTATCACGCTGTGCTGGCAACACTTGGCGGCGGCTGGTCGCTGTCCCAGTGGCCCGCGCCTATCTAGGTATCTACCGACGCACTCGCCTGTTCTGATAACTTTAATTGATAATGATAAGGCTGCATGTCTTATCATTTAATATCTTTACTTGCGATTGTGTATGTAATGTGTTAACGTAAATTGTGAGGCAAAGATATTGAGGAAGCAGTACACTGGGCCTCAGGGTGGGGCTTGAGGGCATCACGAACACTGTACCGCGATCACTGGTCAGTTGGTCACACTCTCGACCCACATGTTGAGCGTCTATAACTAAGTACTCTTAGTAGATACTACTCTACAATCAACAAAATACTATTGGCAATGACGCATTAATGCGACAAGGTAGCCCGCGAAATTCGAATTTTCAAATTCAAATTATTTATTTTGTGAACACAGGGTACAGAAGATGTTATAATAAATTAGACCCGAGCTGAGTCCCGCCAAAAGGCATACAAAATAATACATGCAATTTCCCGGTCAGTGTCAAATCGTATGTTAAATAAAATAGGATTCGCGGCAGTAACAAAATTAAATGTTTATTATTTACTGAGTAATATAATGTTACCATGTTTATAATGTACCTTGTTGCATCAACCTTAAACCGTATGCATTGATATAAAAACTAAAGATACGGTCGTCCGAACATTTGCTCGACGCGTTCGCCATACAGAGAATCGGTGTAGTCTGCTCGTTAATGTAACCTTGTATAAGCGGCGTGGTATTTTCGAGGTATAAAGAACATAAATAAAGCTTTTAATAAAATTTACGACCGCACCCGAAGAGAGCCGATCATGGACTAGTTCACTTCGGCTTAGGAAAGACCATATTGGGACCACGTTCGAGGCGTCATTGCCGTCATGCCGTCCGCCCAGTCCTTACGCAGTAATATATAAGTCAATGACCGTATGTATCGGAATTCGGAATATTTAGACGTGAAGTAAACGAATGAAAACAACATAAACATTACGCCTCTAACCCCCGGATACAAATCTTCCAACTATAATATCTCGTTCATACTAATTTTGGTTAAAAGTTTTGATTGCGCTCGCGCTCTACAGCATACATTTTTTAGACTTTTTACTCTCTTAGAGAAGTTAGAGGGGGAGGAGGACACACATTTTACCACTTTGCAAGCATTTTGGAAGTGTCTATCTTTCATACGATTGACTTTGAGAAAATAGTATATTATGCAACGAGTGAATAAAGGACGGATTTAAAGCGAGGGCCGTAGATGAGTCACGAGCAAGTGAAGGATTCTAATGATTGAATCACGAACGCAGCGAGTGATTCAACTGTTAGAATCCTGAACGACGCGAGTGATTCATGGCCCTCGATATAAATTCGTACTTTATTCAGGAGTTGCATACTATACTTTATATCATGACTACGAGAAAAGACATAATTTAAGCGAAAATTGAAATTTAATCAAGAAATAAGAATTGTTACATTAATTGAAATGGACATTAAAATTAGAGCAATGACTGAAATTAAGCGTAATTTTCTTATTATTATCATTAGGGTGGTCAACTTGTGAAACAATATTTATTAATCTAATGCCAAACTCCTTGTCGCAAATATCGACCAATCAAATCTCGAGAATTTATTTGCACCAAAGAGTTTTGAATTTCGAATCTTAGCACAAGGAGTTTGTGTAAGCATTGAAATAGAGACCGGACATATTTTTGTGTTCCAAATTCAAACACCAAAATAGTGAATAAAAACAAAACAGTGAATAAAAGGCCTTTTTATTCACTGTTTTGCGTGAATAAAATAAGCTTTTTAGAGTAGGTATGGTATAAAAATGTTTTAGAAACGTCAATGTCATTTTGAAAGACCTATCTTTAGACACCTCATACAAACAGGTTTGATAAAAGACTTTTTTTTAGTTTCAATTCCATTATGGGATCCTTAATCTTTGTTTTTTTTTAATCTACTTCGTCGGACACTCATTGTCAGTATTGTAATGTCTCGACAGTGACTAGTGTATCATCGTTATTCCAACAACAATGAGATGTAGCTGTGGGCGTGGTTTCGTGTGCCGAGTACTCACTGCTCAGTGCTCACTGCTGGATTATTGTCATCTGTAACGAGAAGGAGGCGACGCCTTATCCCTCCAAAACTGAAACTTCATCTTGTTTTGTCATTTTTAATACTTATTATTAAAAATATTATTTCTTTTTTTGTGCACAAGTAAAAGTCTTGCTTGAGTCCCTAACGTTCTCAACTTATTTAGATAGCAATTTGCAAGTACGTGGTGGTGTACCGTGCAGTGGAATAGCGAAGGCTGAGTACTGGCTAGAGCGCCCCCCAGCTCCCCAGGCCGCAGACTCCCAGACGTCTGCAAAGGGAGGCGCCGAGGTCGTCGCCCGCAGAGGGCTCTCAAAATGAGTTTTGTTGTCTGAAAGCCGTTTCAGGGTGCGTCTGTCGACCGCAGCACCCCGCGCGCGCCTCGTCCCGCCACCACCGCTCTGCCGCGTCTTTGTGCTCCACACGAGGCACATTCATGATTCATGAGGCCGGTGTGTTTAGTTGCACGAGTAGGTACAAGCCGCCAGGTAAATGCCAACGCACGTCGCCGCCTTGTGGGACATGCTGGACATCCACCACATCATTCGTTTGAATTTCCAGCTTTCCATAAGCACTGCTTATAAATAATAGTTGAGTGCACTAGGGGATCGGACTGACTCAAACAAATATGATTCTGTTTAGTCCGTCAGTTAGATTATCGAAAAATATTGGATACGTATTGTTTGTTTTATCAAATTAATAAAAATACGAAGATAAAACGCGTCAAAGATCATGAGCTGTGGGGGCTTGTGACATCACTTGTAGGTAAAAAATGAACTGACATGTGACGTCACACGAGTTTTTCGAAGCACTGTCTTAATTTTTGTTGACGTTTTTTTACGAAAAAATTCAAATCCAAATTCGTTTATTAAGCTTACAACAGAAAACTGACAGGATTAACAGTGGGTCCCAAACTAGGCACAGCCTGTATCTTGGTGACCGAGACACTGCACAGAGTTAACATCCTCATAGTTCTACTAGCGCAAGCGAAATATCTAACATTAATTATTAGGAATAATAATAATAATAAAAAACACATTGAAAATAACTTAAATTAACAAACAAAACGTGATTACAAGTAGAGAAAATAAAATGAAAGTCAAATCATAATAATTTATAACATTGAGAGATTAAAAAAAGGATTCATAATTTGTTTACAAACAAAACAGTTGCGGTGAGTAGGTGTGGGGGTGTAGGGTGTGTGCGTGTGTATGTGATTGTGAGAGTGTGTATATATTGCATCTTAGTGTGGCTACAGGGTATTAACTTCAGCTGCATAGTAAATCTTCTGTTTCCTCATAAGTCCTGCCCAGCAACCAGTCTTTATTTTGGCCTCAGAGTAGTTGTTGGGTACACAGGTTTTGCTAATAGCGTTAAATACTCTTATAGGGAAGTACGACGAAAGTCGGGCTGCGAAGAGAGTTTTTGTTTTTGGGAGGGGGATTCTATCCGCGATTTTCCTACCTTTCTTACGAGAGCGATTTTTGTTGACATGAGGTTTAAATTAAAAGTGACCCTAAAAGAAAAAAATATGTGTTCAATATTTTTTGGAAGTCTATCTGACGGACTGATTAGTTTTATTTTGTAAACGGTGGAACGAAATTTATAGTAGTCGGATGTTCATCGGAGTTTTTATTTAGTTCATTCTACGAGGTGTAAGGGAAAACAGTTCGAAAAAAATTCGCCGCACGCGACTTTTCTTTACTTAAAAACTTTATTTTTCCTTTATTATAATTATTGTGGCGTAATAGTAGTGAGTGTGTGACCTGTGGTCATTCATTAGAAGCCAATTTGGTATATTATCAATGTTCATTTTTGTCTATTAAATGCATAATCAACCTTTTTAACCGACTTCAAGAAAGGAGGACGTTTCCCAATTCGACCGTTCTTTTTTATGTTTGTTCGCGGATATCTCCGTCAATATTGTCGACCGATTTTCAAATTTTTTTTTTGTATGTTTCAAATGGTGTACTCCCGAGGTAGTCCCACTGTCATCAAGCCAGGATTTGATGATGGGATACCAGAGAAATCGAGGGCAACTGGCAAATTTTTATAGGCACTTATAACGTTTTTCATATTATTTTCTGAAGGTGTTTAAGTATTTGCGTCTGACAATCATAATCTCATGTGGCTGCGCTGATGATGGAAGGTACAACTCCTCGACGATTAGGAGTTGAAAGCAATAATAAGGGAATCTTGAAGGTTAAGATCTTGGTTGAATGTTAAATGCATAGTAAATATTTGCATAGGATATTAGGTACAACTAAAAATGGACGAATAAAAATAAAAAAATGCAAAGAAACACCGACTTCAAAAACACAAAAAAGTGAAAAATAAACTTCAGAAGAAAAATCGGCTTCTGAAGTCGGTGACATTTGTTTGTTTGATTTCGTTTTTTTTGCCACCGACTTCAGAAGCAGATTTTTCTTTTGAAGTTTATTTTTCTCTTTTTTGTCTTTTAGTTTTTTCACTTTTTATGTTTTTGAAGTCGGTTTCTTATTTCTAAAATACAGACGACTTATGATTTCTTTTGTCATAGGATACTAAATCTTTTTCACACATAAATATCTGGGCATAAAATGTAAAAAAATCATATGATATCTATCCTAAACTATTACTTTCTCGAGAGTTGCAATACTTGCAATAATAATAATAATAACTATAAAAAAATATAATAATGTAGGGATCTAGCTAGACGTCGGAAAATTCGTTTTTATTTTTCATACGAGCTGAGCTGCCTTGCTTGTGACTTTTATTTGTTTGATTTCGTTTTGTTGCCAGCGACTTCAGAAGCAGATTTTTTTTCTAAAGTTTATTTTTCCCTTTTATTGTGTTTTATTTTTTGTTAAAAAGTTTTTATTTTTCACTTTTTAGTGGTTGTCATGGGCTTACCCCTTCGGCGGCGTGATGTTATGTTATGAACTGGTGTAAACAATAGACAGACATGAGATTTCAGCAATCCCAGTCCATTTGCTATCATTTATTGAGGAGTTCCGTTGCCTATCTCCAAAGTTCTTCATCAGGTCTTCACCAAATTAAAATAGGACCACTCCGAGAAAGTACCTACTCTTCCAAAAACTACCCAAATCGCTTCAAGTGACCCTCTAAAATTTGAAGAGTTCTCTCTATTTCTCCAGGATCCCATCATCAGATCCTGACTTGATGATCATGGGACCACCTGAAAAATATACCCTTTCAAACAAAAAAAAATCTAAATCGGTCCAGCCATCTTCGAGTAATCGGGGAACATACATAAAAAAATAAAACGATCCGACGAATTGATAACCTCCTCCTTTTTGAAGTCGGTTAAAAAATACCAAAAGAATATGAAAAAAAAACTTTCTTCTCTACACCTCTAGGACCTTTTTTTTGTAAAGGGGTTACCCTACTACTATGGTACGGAACCCTTCAAGTGCGAGTCCGACTTGCACTTGGCCAGTTTTTTTCTTTTCAATATAATTATGTTACACATGTAGAACTTTTAATCTCACATTAAAATAAAAAAACATTGATAATCAACTGAAGCATTTATTTGTTTCCATTAGCTACTCGTAAGTAGAACTTTGATCAAAAACAAAGCATTTATTTCAAGTAGGCCGGATACGGGCAGTACGGGCACTTTTGAATTGTCGAAACAATAATACAAAATGTGTAAAAACAGATTCGAAGACATGACGTCTCCCTATCTCACACCTCGCTGCAGAAGGATAGCTAGGTTCCGAGGTCTGGTCCTGAAGTCGGACTGACATGGTGGCGTTTTTGCACAAACATTATATTGGCCATGGCTGGATCCCAGTACAATGCTCGATGAACTTAGTAGAGCTTCCGAAAGAGTGGGTCATAAAAAACAACACCGTTTGTTTTAATTTTATTGCTGTTTCGCCACAGAAGTCTAACTCAAGTCAATGGAAACAATTCACAAGACTTCAGAGAAATATGAAATTATTTGCCAAGTCCTTATGCGGGGTAACCCCGAGGCGCGTGTAGTATCACACGTGTTTGAAAACATGGCGCCGCGACCATCGCGTTTCGCGAATGTGGCGCTATCACGCCTCAACACGCAGTGCCCGCAGCGCCACGACACAACGAAACACGTGGCAGCGACATGGCGGAGCTGTGCGACCAAACCAAGGCAAGCTGTGTGCGGACTGCTTCTCTGCCGTCCAGGCAGCGCGGCGGCGACCTCTCGCATACTCACTGAGCTCCTGTCTTCAATAATCATTTACATTTTAATGATTAAGTAGAATTTAAATTATTGCAAAGGTCGGTTTGTGACAGTTATCAGGATCATTCCAACACGAACTCCATTCGATAAGTCTCCAATTAGGCGAATTCTGTCAAGTCAAGTACGTACAATTGATCAGGATTGTCAAGTGCTGCCGGCGTCAAACGAATTGTGTTGCTTTTACTGTTACTGTGTACGTTTTGATGCGACGCTGATGTGTGACCTGGTGTGCGTGGCGTGCTTGCAGAACCGCGGCAGCGCCAGCGCCGCAGCGTGCGGCATGGAGTGCGGCGTGGCGGCGCCGGCGGGGGGCTACCCCGCGCCCCCGCCCCCCGCGCACGCTCACCCCGCGCTCTCGCCCACCGAGCGCTCGCCCGCCAAGTCCGGCCTGCACGTCAACTTCAGCGACAAGGGAGAGGTATGCTGCACCCACACTCCATATATCTTATCTAATACTAACCTGTCACTCCTCACGTGCAGTTTCTTTCAAAGCTTTTAGAAGCGTCAAGGCGACTGGTTCTCAGAGGATTCGAAGTTATGAAATTGATGTAGGAAGTTTCGTCCGTGCCTCGAAAACAAGCAATTAAAGCTGTTGGTCCCGGCTGTCATTTGTACATCTTTGACAGTCGTTACAGTCAGTGGCTCTATAGTCTGACAACCAGTCTCACCAAGGGGTCCGTATTACCCAGTACTAACTGGGGTGTGGAGGCTCAGATATACAGAGTATACAGCTGCATCCGATTAGACCTGAAGCCGACCCTAACATGCGTGGAATTAGGCTAAGCAAATTTAATGATGAATTATGATATACGAAGGCCAAGTTCACACGTTTCTAGTTAGGTGAACCTCTGTTAGCAGTGGCTGTCACAAAGTCACAATATGACTACATTTTAATGGTCGCTCAATTAATCATTAAAATTATATTTGATTGTTTCACACAAAAAGGGGGGTTTACCCTATCTCATTATCATTCTCTTGCCCTTATCCAAATTTATTTGGGGTTGGCGCAGCATGTCTTTTTCCATACTTTTCCAACACATAACGTGAATCCTGTGACGGCGCAGGTGAAGGAGCGGCGCGAGAAGTTCCTGACGGCCAAGTACGGCAGCCACCAGATGGCGCTGATCCGCAAGCGCCTCGCCGTCGAGATGTGGCTCTACGACGAGCTACAGAAACTGTACGACACGGTGAGTGTGTGAGCGTCCGTGTGCTGCCGGATTGCTGGTGGTGTGGTCGTGGCTGACTGTGCCGTGTGTGTTGCAGAAGGAGGCAGGCGTGGCGGGCGCGGCGGCTGCATCAGCGGCCAGCTCGCAGGAGGTGGAGGTGGACATCGACGAGCTGCTGGATATGGACAGCGACGAGCACCGACGCCGACACCTCACGGTACGCAACGCACCACTCATTTATTTATTTGGAGAAAAACATGTACTATTCAACAGAAAAAAATCAAGATATAGGAATAATGATAATATACGTGAGGATTTGTAATTGCCTTTCTGGTGACTATGGTTTCTTTTCTTCTTTTGTTTGTTTTTATCAGCTGTAAGTCCTCCAAGAACTAAATAAATAAATAAGAATAAGTACTAAGACTCGAACGTAATCTAGGATGTTCTCTTAAAACTGCCCCCTCCTTAGACATGCTCGACCTGAGTCCTGAGCATTATTAGTCTCGTAGTATCGCGTCAATCGGTCTAAATGGACCATGTTAGGTACACCTCGTGGACCTTTCTGTATTGGGTAGGTAATATCGTTGAAGCTGGTCACGACTAGGTATGGTTCATTCCATCTTGCTTGCAATTTCGGATAGTTCTTGCTCCGCATTGGTTTTTGCAACCGCATTAGCGAACTCTCGTCGAAACCTCTACTGCTTGCTTTCCACCAGACATAACAGGTTCATCTTGTCGGACGTCCGGTGGCTGGATTGTCTGATGCATATTAATATATGCTCATATACATCATTCAACTTGTTACGCAAGTCATTCGCATAAGCACACAGTACTACGTGGAGTATCAGGGGGAGTTCCAGTGATTCAATCTGCAGGCAACCGTAATCCCTTTCCAAAGTTTGCAGAGACTGACGTCACAGTAATTTTGCTGAGCCTGCTATAGGGTTTCCTTCCATTCATCGCTGAGATCCGTCCTTAGAATTTACATTTAGTTTCTTGCCAAGCACAGTGCTAAAAGTCACCAAGACAAAGTCCTCGTCACAATGTATCTACGTTACCGTGAGTTCACCTAATGCGATGTTCAGTTACGAAGTCAAACTCAATCCATCTCATGACTTGCCCCTCTGGATTCCTGAATTGTAATAGTCACTTCAATGCAAGTGGGCAGTGCGTAACTGGATTTTCCATTCCAGCAAATATTTTCTGAAGTGTTCCAAAATCTTTAGTACGGCTAGTAGCTCCCGTCTCGTAATGTATAGTCATTTCTTGCCGGTTTGGATAATGATATGCGTGATATAAAGTTTGAATGTAGGGGTAATCCCTGAAGCTATTGTTCCAATTCCAAGAACTCTTTCACTAACTGGAAGCTAAATAGGGAATAATGTGCAAAACATACAAAACCTTTTTCTTAAAAATGCCTTACAAACGAACATTGTGATGCACTTGTTTAGTTTTCTTAGACATCACTTATTTTACAATTTATTATTTTATGTAACTTGATTTTGGTGAAACGGAACTCAAACTCAAAACGCATCGTCCCTGTAACTGATAACGCCGGTAGTGACACAATATAAATATGGACAGTACGGAAACTACCTACAAACGCTCGAAACCGCACACTCACACAAACATGCGCATCGACGGGGCACTTGGCAAGTCTTCGCAGTGCGCTCAGTTGTGCGTGCCGCGCCGAGACGAGTGGTCAGTTGGTCACGTATAAGTTCATATCTCCCGATATTTTTTTAAATGCAACGAACGTATTGCGCGGTATACGGCTGTGTCAACTCGGCTTCATCAGCAGAAGAAAGTATTTTTAATCGACTTCCAAAAAGAGGGAGGTTCTGAATTCGTCGGTTTGGTTTCGTTTTTGTATCTTATTTGTTTCCGCATAACTCCCTCATCTATGAACCGATTTGAAAAAATATTTTTTTAATCGAAAAAGTATACTCCCGAGATGGTCCCACTGTTACTATGTCTGGATCTGATGATGGAATCTTAACGAAATCGAGGGCAACCCTCAAATTTTATAGGCACGTATTGGCACGTGTTTCGTATTTTTTCTAATGCTATTTAGCTTTTTTTAATTCGATTGATTGATCACAACAGAATAAAATTGTAATGTTGAGAAAGTTATCTAGGGACTTCAGCAACCGTGCATAAAAGGGACAACCCTATGGCTTCAATGGAGCGTAGGTAGTTATCGCATCAACTAGGCTTAGTTTCGCTACTGTCCATATTTATACTGTGGTAGTGATGTCAAAGTCGATGAGTCAAAGAAACACTTGGAAGGTTGATGATACAAGGTAGCCCGCGAAATTCGAAGTTTCTTACGTTTTTTCAATTTGCCGGTCAGTGTCAGGTTGTGTTGTATGTTAAATAAAGTAGGATTCGCGACAGTAACAAATGTGTATTAACTGAGTAATAATGATTAAAATCACCAATACAACCCTCTCAGTTCTCCCTTGAATGCCTGTTTCATGAAATAGTCACTCGCGCCCGTGCGTGACATAATGGAAGTGGGCACCCGTGCTAAATATGCTTGCTAAAAAAATCACTCTAGGTTCGCCTTCTATAAGACACAGCTTTATCCCCATGCTGAATTATAAATGTTTTGAAGTAGGTATTAGTATAGGTAATAATATGGTCAGGTCATCACACTGTGTCATCAGGTTACTACTTCAACCTAAAATCCTCTTCTGAACCTCTTCAACATAACTTCATAATATTGACGTGTTACATTTACTTTTGCAGACATTACTAGCAGATGCCAAAAAACCTCAAAAAGATGTACATGTAAGTAGTTATTTTTTTATAATAATGAATGGACTAGCGACTCGGCCCCGAACGCGTGAACGGACGAGTGCGATCTGCTTGACATCTTGCATTGGTCACAACAAAAGTAACAGATAGCAAATTGGTTCGATTCACTGTTTGATGAATGACAAACATTTAAACAAATTTTAGAGCATAGTAACTTAACGGGAGAGCACATCAACAATTTAAAGAAATCTGTCTTAAGTCAGTGTTGTCAACTAGGGGGTTTGGCACCACTGTCTTAATGCCTCTTTACCTAGAACATTATAATCAACGGGAGAATACTATACAAGTACTTACATACTAATATAGGATGTAAGGGTCTTTCGCAGCAAGGGCCGACGCCTGTCGAGGCTGCGGGTTGTTCGCAAGGGATACCGCGGCCTCGACATGAAGGGCTAAGAAGGAACATGGGTGGTTTTTAGTCAGTAGAAGTCTGACACTCCCTTCTGCTCTGCCCAAGAGCGGGTGAGGTTATTTGATATTTCCCACCCCCTAAAAAAAAAAGATGGAATAGTTAACATTATCTAAAAATATGCTATGACTGAACTGAGTTATGTGTTATTCTTGGCAGGAGTCGATTTGCAATAGAATCTAACTTTGCTCAATGCTGGACGTCATGGACAATTGATTGGGGAACTGCCACAAACGATGTGCTATGTACTATAGATCTACAAAACAATCAAGATTTAGTTTTGTGCACTCCTATTATTACAGGAGGCCGCAGAAGCATGCTCAAATGATCGACTGAATTCACTTAACACTATGGCTCTACTTTATCCCTAAAACATAAAATGATAGTCCTGAGTTGCGTACATTTTCTGCAGAACCAGGATAGGTTCTGATCTATGGGAATTGGTTGGTAGTCCCGAGGATGTAAGCGCGACTGCGGAGCGTGGGTTCGATTCCCGGGTGGGATTTTTTTTGATAAGTTTGGAGATTGTGATACCCCCGTGCTTTGGTACGCACATACAGCTGTAGGCCCTGCGCCTGGTGTTTCTCCGCGAGTGTCGACTGGCCGCCGCCTACCAATTTTTAATAAGTTTTTTGTTTTACTTTTCAGAAATTTATAAACGATTTGCTAGAAAAGGCGAAAACGCTGTAGAGTATGGAACCAAATCTCACGGATCGAACGCGTGGAGCGCACTCATCGTCGCTGATCGCTCCACTTAGATATTAATTATTATAATCATATTGTCCTAGCTCGTAGTTACATGTGTGTTGTGAGCGACGTACTACATGACATATCACCGGAGGGAGACGGACACGTCACTGTGCTTATTATTTTAATGTAGGTACCTATTCTAAATGAGGATTGGACATCTTGCATTTGTGTTAGGTAAATGGCGATAGAGAAAACGGCTCCCTCCAGGCGTAATTGATTGCCGGGCGATGTAGCGCCCGTTAACCGGTGTGTCATTATTAGAAACTTATGCTCGTAGAATAATATCACTATGTTGTGCATGTCGTAGGACGATCGATTGATCGGCGTCAGGCTGTCAGCACTATCAAAGGAAGCGGTTTAGCTAAGCCGGATTTTGGCTTTGATCCTGGAAATAACTCAGTAGATTACGAAATTCTGTCGATGATTTCAAATACCAGGTCCTACTACTATATGTAGAAAATTACAAAGAGCTGATTCTTTTGATTATCCTACGGCACAATCCTGTTCCAATTCACTCACGACAGCGTGCGTACCGTCACCGAGTCACCGCAGGGTTCAGTACGACGCGCGACGTTGCCGCACGGCACACGGGATCAGGGAGTCACTACTCACTGGGAGACCGCTGGACCGCTGAGTGATTGTGCACACTGCACAGACCTTCCGATTTGCTGCAAGAGAATATGTAAGGGCGCGTCCACGTCCAGATTATAGGTAGCTACCTAACATTTTTATAAAACTTTTCCTGTGTAACACGTCTACATTGCCAATGGAATCATGTTCATAACATGCAAGTTAGTTTGGAGTTGGACGCACCTCAAGGAAGGTTATTACTTTGACTTGTATAGTTAGCTTACTATAATGTTAGTATAAAATTACATTTTTGTATATGACACGTGTGCGGTGTCGGCAGACGGCAAGTCGAGTTCAGTGAGCCGTCGGACATCGTAGCGACACTTATACGAAAAAATAGTTTTAATTCGTAAGATTATTAAGAGTGCAATATAACGCTTGTTCTATGTATCGGGTATGACGAAAAGCAATCTGCTGCTGCTAATTATTAATGTACATAGTGCGAAACAGCCGTCGGATGTGGTCTGATATGTAATGTATAGCTACGTAAATATTTGGGAGCCCGCGAGTGGCGCACCAGCACACACCAGCTCAGAGCGGCTTAAGATAAACTACACCTGTTATTGTTAATGCGCCTACTGTAGTAAAGTATATAAAAAACGTGTAGCGCAGGAGGGACAATTACTTAAGAAACGTGCCGAAAGAACCACATAATCCTAGTATGATCACTACAGTCACCCTTTGTGACATTTCGTATTTCGCCCCCCCCCCCCTTCGAGCCTCACGTGATTAATGGACGGCCCCTTGTCATAACACAACCATATTCGTATCTTATCCAGTTTGTGAATATAAATACATAAGAATCGAGTTCTTGGCCTAAAACGATTACTTAGAGTGAAGTCAAACATACGGTCTGCGATTGCCCTGAGTCGTAGTGGAGTCTGTACCACCGAGGAGTTATAGGCTGGTCGAGTTTGCATTGACAAGCTGAAGGTGTGCTGGTGGAGCCGTATTGCACACAGTAAGTAGCAGTGGCTGTACTGGAGCTAGTCTCCGTCGTGTTCGCGGTCTTCAGATCGAAGCACTTTGTAATAAATAATTTTAATAAACTTGGTAATTTTATTTAACTTCCCTTTAATGTAATAAAAAATATATATCCCACTGAAAACAAAACTTGTAAAAAAAGCCAAGTCGCACAACTCAGTTCTTCTACCGTAAAAAGTAGTGAGATCAAGTCAGTTAATTTATTCAGTACGTTCTATATCTTATGTTGTTACCTAATAAGGTAACCTAACTACATTTTATAGTAACCATATCAATATTAAAAATATTTGATGTTTTAAATAAATAGATTGGCCATCGCATCGCATTCGCTAATATTAAATACCACATTCTAGTCAGAAGCGGGATACCTACTTAAATTTTGAATCTCTTCTCGCTTTTGCATTCTGCTAGTACGGAGAGAGTAGCGGACGGAGAGTTCAAGAAAACTCAATATTGTCAGCCTTCAATGGGGGCTGGCGGCCCAAGGGGCCCTGAGCTGCAACCCAAAATGTCTATTCCGTTCTAACCTCTTGCATTTATTAGCTTGTTTACATGTTCTATCGCTGTTATTTATTTTAAGGGCCCCTTTTCCCGTGAGTTTAGACATTTTACGCACCGATACCGCTTAAATAGCGCTGCGTTGTCAATGACAGCCCTATAAAAATGTTAAAAAATACAGGTACACGTATTATATAAAAATGTTAAAAAATACAAATACTATATAATTTGCTCGTGTCTGCCTCTAAGGCTGATGTTTAGGAACCTTGCCAAAATGAAAAAATCGAAAAGGCAGACATCTAGGACTCTGACTTTTGAAGTTATACATTTTTAAAGATTTTTTATGATTTAAAAAATATATATGAATTGCACGCTTGGCAGACCTGCAGTGTTCGTTTAAAAACCCTGTGAACAACCGCAGAAAAATAGTCTGACACCATCGTCGTAGCGCAGCGCTTCAGAAATGTCGTCAAAAAAAAGGGTGCTATATCATTTGCTCGTGTCTGCCTCTTTGACCGTGAGGAGCTCGTGGCTTAATAAGAACTGCCACTCGGGTCAATCTTTAGGTAAAGCTGTGCTTCCCTAGGTCGGTCTGTGGATGGGTGACAGTAGTCAGTAAACCTGAAAGTCTGACAACCAGTCTTACCAAAGTAGTATTACCCAGTATTAACTGGGTTGTGGAGGTCAGATAGGCAGTCCCTTCATGTAAAATACTGGTATTCAGCTGAATCTGGTTAGACTGGAAGCCGACCCTAACATAGTTTGGAAAAGGCTAGGCAGATGATGATGCCTGTTTGACCATTGTTCATATTGCATAAAAAAAGAGAACGTAAATGAGGCAGACAGCCAGACACCCAGGCCACTGATATTCCGAAGGCAGACCATTTAAATTAGATTTTTTTTTTAATGATTTCAGTGTGTGAGCGCTAGTATAAAACCTTGAAAAGCGCACATTTTTTCACAAAATGACTTTTATACACCAAATTTTTTTAAATTAAACGCCAAATCTTCACATAACTCGTAATGTACAAAAAATGTCATTCGAACAATTTATGCCACAATTGACAACTCACAGTTAACAGCTAGGTATCAACTTGACCACACTAGCGCGCGAGTTATTGTACGAGATGTCAACGCAATTGCGTTGACATCTCGTACAATAACTACATAACGCACAACACAACTGCGAACTGCATAATTATGCAGTTATAATAGTTTTATGTTTAATTAGCACTATAATATATAGCTTTTAATGAGTATTTTGCCAGCATACCTATAGCGACGACTCGTTCCCTAAGTTCGTCGCCGTCTAAAGCCGAAGATCTTTTGCATAGCAGCGTGTCTAAATGTGGTAACGTATTTAGTTTCGAACATGTAACGCCTCGTGATGTGGTTAACGTTTTTAATTCACTTAAGTCTAAAAACACAGGTGATTTTTGGGGCATTTCTATTAAACTATTAAGTAACATAATCGACATTGTAGCCCCCTGTCTTGCTGTTACTTTCAATAAATGCGTTGATTTGGGGACTTTCCCTGATCTTATGAAGAGCAGTAAAGTCATCCCTCTATTTAAATCTGGTAGTAAAAATGATATTGGCAATTTTAGACCAATTTCTATTTTACCTGCATTTAGCAAAATTTTTGAAAAATTAATTCTCAAACAGTTGTTAGTACATTTTAATTTAAATAATCTCCTTCATAATGATCAATATGGCTTTACAAAGGGTCGTTCGACTACGGATGCAGGTGTTGCTTTGCTAAAACACATATTTAACGCATGGGAGAACGCGCAAAATGCAATCGGTGTTTTCTGCGATCTCTCTAAAGCTTTTGATTGCGTACATCACGATACGCTTTTACGGAAACTGCGTCATTACGGTGTTCAAAACGAGGCCCTAAATGTGATAGATTCGTATTTACAAAATAGATTCCAATGTGTAGACGTAAATGGCGCGAAATCTTCCAGACTACCGGTTCGGCTTGGTGTACCTCAAGGTTCAATACTGGGTCCATTTTTATTCTTGGTTTATATTAATGATCTACCATATTATTTAAAAGGTTTTTGTGACGTTGTACTATTTGCAGATGATACCTCTCTTATCTTTAAAGTAGATAGGAATAGACACAATTTTGACGACGTAAATAGCACGCTATCAATGGTCACGGATTGGTTCACAACAAACAACCTTGTTCTTAATGCCAAGAAAACTAAAATAATTAAGTTCGCTTTACCCAATGTCAGAAATCTAGGTCCCAATATTATCCTCGCCAATCAAGAGCTGGAAACTGCCGACTCTGCTGTATTTCTGGGCATAACAGTAGATTCAAAATTACAATGGGGATTACACATATCAAGCCTAGCGGGAAGGCTAAGTTCGGCCGCATACGCCGTCAGAAAAGTAAGACAATTCACTGACGTTGATACAGCACGGTTAGTCTACTTTAGTTATTTTCACAGCGTTATGTCCTACGGTATTCTGCTGTGGGGCAAAGCTGCTGATATTCAAAATATATTTGTTCTGCAGAAGCGAGCCGTTCGTGCAATTTATCAGCTGGGTGCCCAAGTTTCTCTTAGAGATATTTTTAAGGAGATTGGTATTCTCACGGTTGCTTCTCAGTTCATCTTTGCCAACATTTTATATATTAGACAAAATATTCACCTGTACACTAAAAACAGTGATATTCACAACTTTAACACCAGAAATAAGCATAAACTACGCGCTCCTTTTCACCGGCTTCACAAAGTTCATAATTCATTCGTAGGGCTCGGTATAACATTTTATAACAAACTGCCATCTTCGTTTTTAGACTTGCCATTTAATGCATTTAAAGCCAAAGTGAAATCTAATCTTTGTTCAAAAGCTTACTATTCCATTAACGACTACTTAAATGATAAGAATAGCTGGTCGTTGAGTTGAACACAAGACAATGTTTGTAATTTATGTTCTTTCTCCAAAATTAGTTTACTGATATAATTTATGTTTTATTATTATATACCTTTTATTATTGATTGTAGTCAATCGTAATATTAACTTACACATAGTATTGTATCGAGTCTGGTTCTTCTAACCAAACAGACAGATGTGTTGCTGGAGAGTTTGTTCCGCCACTTCTTCTTTCCAGCAAAAACACTAGGAAGTGTCGAAGGGTGGGCGTTTTGGGGGACTGTCACTTGTAAATAAGTAAAGTAAAGTAAATTTTGACGTTCGAAAAGTGCTGATTATCAGCCTAGTTTGAATAAATGAGTTTTGATTTTGATTTTGACTATAAATACGTCTATTTATTTTCGAAAACTGTCATTGAAGGTATATTGGTAACTATTTTTATTTTATTTTACGTAAAATGGTCAATAAAAAAGCTCACTATTGAAATTTTAAGCCATTTCTATCATCCGTACCTTAATGTAGGGTTAGATAATACAATCAATAAAAACTATTGAGTTATTCAACAATATTTGAGGTAATAATCATAATAAAACCTATTTTATAAGTAGTAGGTGTGACTGGGAGACGTCATATCTCCGAAGCTGTCCAAGTGTTCACCGCTGTACTGGAGGATGTCTTCAAGGTTCAGGACTGGAGGGGACTAGGCATCAACGTCAATCGCGAGTACATCACTCACCTTCCGTTTGCCGTCGCTATAGTGGTCATGGTTGAGACCATGTAGGACCTCAGCACAATGCTCGATGACCTCAGTAGAGCTCCCGAAAGAGTGGGTCTTAAAATTAACATGGTCAAAATCAAGTTCTTATGAATGCCCATGTAACACCCACTTCTATCAAGATCGGAGACTACACTCGAAGTTGTAGACGACTGTGTCTACCTGGGACAGACGGTCCAGTCAGGTAGGTCTAACTCTGAAAAAGAGGTCAATCGTCGAATACGACTTGGCTGGGCAGCGTTTGGAGAAGCTGAGTGTATCTTCTCGTCCAACTTACCGCAGTGTCTCAAGACGAAAGTCTATGACCAGTGTGTGTTGCCAGTGATTACATACGAGACCGAAACGTGATAGCTCACAATGGGACTGATAAGAAGGTTTAAACTCACCCAAAGGGTAATGGAGAAGGCTATGCTCGGAGTTTCCTTGCGTGATCGAATCAGAAATGAAGACATCCGCATGAGAACCAAAGTTAACGACGTAGCCTGAAGAATTGGCAGATTTAAGTGGTAATGGGGAGGGCACATTGCTCGCATCGCATCGAGGCGCATTGCTCGCGTCGCTCGAATCGCAGAATGGATGGCCGATGGGGCCGAAAAGTTCTGGAGTGGCGACAGTGACTGGTCATCTCTTAGTTGCCATGGTATAATTTTTTTTATTTGTTTATTGTACCCTTTTACTCCGGACGCTCTTAACTTGCACGTCTTGTTACATAGTTCTCACATAATATACCATCCCAACATGAATGATGTAATGTACCAAGATTTTGTAACAATATTCTGATCTAAAAGAGTGTCCATGGAGTTTCTTGCCCGTTCTTCTCCATAGAGATCTCCGCTAGGGAATAGGCAACTACAATACATTCTAGTAGTGGGTCGTTGTCGAATTTTTGACGGACGAAACGCAAACGTTTTCCCGACGCGCGACGACGAAAACGGTTGCAGAAAACAGTCGTCGTTGCCAGTGGTTTGACGAACGACAGCATTGACAACTGGTAATACAATAGCGACTGTATTACATCGACATAAAGTTTACTTTTTATTGTAAAGACTGTTTTGTAGAACGCGCAACCGCAATAAGGACAACGCGCGACGACGACGACTACGACGAGTGACTTTATCAAGATAGTTGCATCATTGTGTTCCAGTCTTTATTTTCATAGGCGTATAATAAAAAATTGTCAGTGACATTTCTTTGTTTGTTTCGTTTTTTTTGCTTTACTGTGCATTTAACATTCAACCAAGAAACCAAACCCTCAACCTTCAAGATTCCCTTATTATTGCTTTCAACTCTTAACTATTGAGTAGTTGTACCTTCCATCATCAGCTCATCGACATGAGGTGATAATAACTGCTAGATGCGAAAACTTGAAAATCTTTAGAAAAAGCACGAAACACCTATTACGTGCCTATAAAATTTGTGAGTTGCCGATTTCTATGGGATGCCATAGTCAACAGGTTAACATAATAGCCTGAAAGAATATGACTATCGATCCATAAGTACGTATAATTTTGAAAGAATTTTCTTTAAACTCCTAAACGTTGAGGAGTTGTGCCTTCCATCATCAGCTCATCCACATGAGATTATGATTATCAGACGCAAATAAATGAACAGCGTTGGAAAATATATGGAAAACGTAACAAGTGCCTTTAAAATTTGAGAGTTGTCCTCGATTTCCCTGGGATCCCATCATCAGATCCTGACTTGGTGACAGTGGGACCATTTCGGGAGTATACTCTTTTGAATACAAGAAAAATTTTGAAAATCGAGTCATTAATGATGGATATCCGCATCTAGCTAATCATCTGCCTAGCCTTTTCCCAATTATGTTGGGGTCGGCATGCAGTCTAACTGGATGCAGCTGAATAGGTACCAGCATTTCTAACAGACTTCCCAAAAAGTAGGAGGAGGTTCTCAATTCGATCGGGATGTTTTTTTTTTTTTCTATGTATGTACACCGATTACGCCGAGATTTATGATCCGATTTACGTGATTCTTTTTTAGTTTGATGCGTAATAGTTGCCATTTGGTCCCATAAAAAAATGACATTGTTTGACCCAGTACTTTTCATTTTATGAACATTTTTCGTTTATGTGTGTCCGCTAATAACTTCGTCGTTTATGAACCAATTTTGATGATTCTTTTTTTATTGTAAAGGAGATATTTCAAGGGTGGTACCATGATATAGAAACCGGGACCTGGTGATGGGATCCCAGAGAAATCGAGGGCAACCCTCAAATTTCATAGGCACGTACTATTTGTTTTGTTACGTGCTTTTTCTGACGCTATTCAAGTATTCGCATCTAGCAGTCCTCACTTCATGTTGATGAGCTAATGATGGAAGGTACTACTTCTCAACGGTTAGGAGTTGAAAGCAATAATAAGGGAATCTTGAAGGTTAAGGGTTATGTTTCTTGGTTGGACGTTAAATCATCATCATCATTTCAGCGGAAAGACGTCCACTGCTGGACATAGGCCTCCCCTAAGTGTCGCCACATTGACCGGTCCCGTGCGTCTCGCATCGTTCACCAGGTCATCGGTCCACCTAGTGGGAGGCCTTCCAACGCAACGTCTTCCGGTTCGCGGTCGCCACTCCAGAACTTTCCGGCCCCATCGGCCATCCGTTCTGCGAGCAATGTGCCTTTCTGATGAGGCCCATTGTGAGGGACCACGTTTCGGTCCCGTATGTCACTGGCAACACACACTGGTCATAGACTCTCGTCTTGAGACACTGGTAAGTTGGACGAGAAGATACTACTGAGCTTCCCAAACGCTGCTCAGCCGAGTCGGATTCGACGATTGACCTCTTTCTCAAAGTTGGACCTACCTAACTGGCCCGTTTGTCCCAGGTAGACATAGTCGTCTACAACTTCGAGTGTACAGTCTCCGATCTTGATAGGAGTGGGTGTTACATGGGCATTCAACATGACCTTGGTTTTGTTCATGTTCATCCTAAGACCCACTCTTTCGGAAGCTCTACTGAGGTCCTCCATGGTCTCAGCCATGACCACTATATCGTCGGCAAACCGAAGGTGAGTGATGTAGGTCATTGATGTTGATGCCTAGTCCTCTCCAGTCCAGAACCTTGAAAACATCCTCCAGTACAGCGGTGAACAGCTTCGGAGATATGACGTCTCCCTGTCTCACACCTCGCTGCAGAAGAATAGGTTCCGAAGTCTGGTCCTGAAGTCGGACTGACATGGTAGTTTTTGTACAAACACTTCAACACCTCGATGTACCGGTAGTCGATTTGGCACCTTTGGAGAGACTGTAGTACAGCCCAAGTCTCGATCGAATCGAAGGCTTTTTTGTAGTCCACAAACGCTAAACAGAGAGGAAGATTATACTCTTCGGTCTTCTGTATAACCTGCCGCAGCGTATGTATGTGGTCTACGGTGCTAAAGCCTTTTCGGGATCCGGCTTGTTCGGGAGGTTGAAAGTCGTCAAACCTTGACTCTTGAAAACAACTTGTAAACATGACTCAGAAGTGAGATGGGCCTATAATTCTTCAACCGGGCATTGTCGCCCTTCTTGAAGAAGAATACCACCACACCTCTGCATCATGCCTGCGGCGTTTTTCCCTCGAGTATGACAGAACCGAACAGCTTCTGAAGGGCCTTAAGGACCGGTTTGCCACCCGCCTTCAGGAGTTCGGCTGTAATTCCGTCATCACCCGGTGCCTTGTTGTTCTTGAGCTGTTTCAGAGTCATCCTAATCTCGTACAGGCTGACATCCGGGATGTCTTCGGTATAGTCGGGTTAGTCTAGCTCTTGGTTCTTTTACTATAGATCTCCAACGGGTTTGCTGGTTGACGTGTACACAGCTGCCCAAAGAAACTCTCGATCTCCCTCAGAAGCTCCGGTTTGGTGGATACGATCCTGCCGTGTCGGTCTTCAGTTTCGTGAGCTGGCTTTGCCCGATAGCCAGATCTCTTGTAAATACCTTGGAGCCTTTATTCCGCTCTATTGCGTCTTTAATACACTCGGTATTAAAGCGGCGGAGGTCGCTCTTCAAGGATTTAGAGATCCGCCTATTGAGCTGCCGCCGGTATTTACACGCGTCATCTTAAAACACTAGAAACGATTCTGGAGTAAAGCTGAAAGCTCTCGGGGTTGTGGATCTGGAACTGTGCTGAGCGGAGCGTAGACTTGATCAGTCGAGACCTTTCAAGCTTAATATTGATGTTCAATGTGCTTCTTACCATGCGGTTGACATGATGAAGTCAATCTCATTTTTAGTCGCACTATCGGGGCTCTGCGTTCGCTCGGACGTTAAATGCCAAAGACTAAATACTCTATGTTAAATGCATAGTAAATATTTGTGTAGGACTACAACTAAAAATGAAAAAATAAAAAACTTTTTTGCAAAAAAAACAACAGACTTCAAAAACACCAAAACGTGAAAAATAAACTTCAGAACAAAAATCAGCTTCTGAAGTTGGTGACAAAAAAACTGAATAAAACAAACAAAAGTCACCGACTTCAGAAGCTAAAGTTATTTTTCACTTTTTTGTGTTTTTGAAGTCGGTTTTATTTTTTGCAAAAAAGTTTTTTTATTTTTCCATTTTTAGTTGTAATATCCTTTACAAATATTTGATATTCATTAATTTTACGTTGTTAACAATACATGTCACGGTAATAGGCATAACCGCAATAAAATGGAACTTAACATACCTAACTCTCGAAATCTGGGCGTCCTGTACACATCTGCGTACCCCGTCCGAGCATACAGGCGTGATGGTAAGTTAAGATGTTGCGTAAACAATAAACATCCAAGCGATTGCAGCAATCACGACAGATTTGCCGTCTATTTTTGAAGAGTTCTATTGTATATCTCCGAAGATCAGGATCAGATCTTCACCAAATTTAAATGGGACCACCTCAGGAGTATACTTTTTCAAATACAAAAAGAATTTTGAGAATCGGTTCACAAATGGAGGAGAAATCAGGTAACATACATAAAAAAAAAAAAATACATACACGAACATATAACCTCCTCCTTTTTTGAAGTCGGTTAAAAAACGAAATCAAACAAACAAAAATGTCACCACCATCAGAAGCTGATTTTTCTTTTGAAGTTTATTTTTCACTTTTTGGTGTTTTTTAAGTCGGTTGTTTTTTTTCAAGTCACTAGGTCAAACATGTATCTGTACTATAATAATATATTTTTTTGAGAATCGAAATATGGAGATTTCATTGAAAACAACTCGATCTAAAAACGTAAATTTCGAAAAAGGGGGCATTAATAGGAGAATGTGTAAACAGAGAGACAAAAAACTGTTTAACTGCAACTGCGGCCAAGATCATGAAGCTGCGAATAAAACAACTTCTTTATTTCATTTGCGCCATATTGTGGCTATTTTGTTTTTTTGTGATTTTTTTTGTCATGCTTGAACTTTTAATAAAACAATTCGTTAATTGTGTAAAAAGTTTATTTTATTAACTAATGCTTATTTACTAGAACAATTACATAACAGTATGCCTTAGAACAGGCTCATTATGGTATTTTAATAGCTATACATAAAATTACATGAACATTTTATACAAAAGTCGTCGACATAATAATTCCTTGGATGAACAGTTGATGGAATGCAACGGTTCGAATGAAAAATATGCGCCATTGGACTAGCACCTGCTCGTCTGATCACGAGGCATAGTGCGGCACGTGCAGTAGCTCAGCGCCGGGCGGCGCGGGCGCATGCAGCGACTGCAGCGCGTCGCGCAGCTCCACGAAGCGCCGCTTGAATTGCAGCCCGCAGCCGCGCGAGCGACGGAACTCCAGCAGCGTGCGCGCGTCGCCGCAGCGCAGCGCCCACGCGCGCATCTTCAGCTCGGTGCCGCACTCTATCGCCATCTGCGGCACACGGGCGGGTTAGGTCACGTCGGCGGCGACACGCGACAGGCGCGGGCCGGTCGGGCGGCGCTACTCACCAGGCGCGGGTGCAGACGGCGCCACACGTAGCCGCGCTGCTGCAGCGCGTCGCCCAGCGCGGCCATGGCCTGCGCCTCGTCGGCGCGCAGCCACACGCGCGTCATGCGGCGGCCGAGCGGAGTGAGCGCGGCGTCGCCGGGCGTGGCCAGCAGCAGGTCGTCGGCGTGCGCGGGCTGCGAGTAGCTGATGAGCGCGTCCATGTCGGCCGCGGACAGCTCGGCGGGTCCCTCGGCCGCGTTCGGCTGCGAGCGCCAAGCGCGCGCCTCGCTCTCTGTCGACGGGAAAGGTCGGGAAATTCGTCTCGGTTTCGATTCCGGCGACTGGACATCGATATTTAGGAACACAGTTTTAAATAATTACCCGAAACTCTTTCAACAACATAATTATACTCGTTCGATTGCAAAAATAAAATAAAAAAACGTTACTTGATATATATAGGTACATATTATTATGTTATGTAAATTAATATGAGTAGTAGGTGTAAATTTGTATGTGTAATAATATGAGTAGTAGTTTCAAGTAAAATATAGAACTTCACAAATAGAGACTGGATGTTTGCTTATTGCAAACACATATTAGCAAATGCAAAATTGCATATTTAGGCTGTTTTTATTGTTAAAGTTATGGCATCTTTTAGCCAAATTCGGCGGATCGTGCACTATGAGCATGTTTTATTTCAAAAAGGTAATACCTACACGTGACTTCAGTTTATTTAGTAGGTATGTTCGTTTTAAAATTGCATGATCAGTTTTGAATTGATTTTAAATATTTTCAAAATCAATTTTTTATGTTGCATATTTTGGTATAGTTCACCCACTTCGTATTAAACCGGTCTCTAATCATGAACTACAAGAAGGCCTAGTATAATGGAACATAACTTTGGAAAATAAAACTGAACTACATAATAATAGGTTATGAATAAAAAAAAACGGAATTTTATAAAAAAAAAATGCAATTTTAAGGTGTCCCTATAGGGACACCTTAAAATTGCAAATTCGTTAAAAATAGGACAACTATGATATCTAAAAACCATAATCGTTTTTAACTCCTACATAAATAAGATAATGTTATCCAATGATCCAATAACCTCGATAGTCCTACAGTTAACTGATGTCAATTACACCATACAAGGTTTCAGTTATTCCTATTACACCCTGTGTACGTAGTAACATAATAGAACCCAATGCTTTTTGTTACAATTCAGCTCTTTACCTGAATTACCAAAATCATCACTCTTTATCTAGCCTTTATCTCAATTTATTTGGGGTCAGCTCAGCATGTTTTATTCCATACTACTCTATTACACTAGTCACCACACCACTCACTCCCTTGCGAGTGATATCAGCTGACTAGCTAAAATAAAGGACTTAGGTTTGGCTCAATCGGAGCGATTGACTACTGCGCTACGTGTCACGGGTTCGATCCCCGCATAGAACAAAATATATTTGTATGGCCTACAGAATTACAGATAGGTTAGGGTCTGGGTGTTTGGTTTGTGTAATTGAGTTTAAATGTCTGTAAACGCATTCATAATACAGGATAAATTCCTAGACTGGGGCAAAGTTTAAAAAAAAATACTGTCATATTAGGCCTAACAAAAAAAGAGTGAAATGATAGGGTGTCTGGCTAATAGGGATGAATTATGATAGTTACAATTACTCAAATTATCCTAGGAGAAATTAATATATGTAACACAATTATGATTGCAATAAAGAATTAATAATAACAAGAGACATGAAGACGTAGACGCAGACAAATACCAGAAGCCGATGCGTTGCTAAGCGACGGCGCGGTGCTTTGGTAATCTAGCTTTATGAGCATTAGTCACGTCACGGAGCTAAATCGCCAAAGCGCCGAGCCGCGCCCGTCTCCACGAAGTGCGGCCATCGCTGCACTCACTGCTGAGCGTTGCACTCGCTGCTGAGCGTTGCACTCGCTGCTGAGCGCGGCGCGCGCCGTGCTGAGGCACCAGGCGGCTCCGAGACCGGACCCACTCAGAGTCACCTAGTACCTGACACGGCAAGCGCCTGGCGCGGGCGGGGCGCTGCGGGGGGGCACTCACCGGCGGGCTCGCGCATCCACGGCAGCTCCAGCAGCGCCGGCAGCGGCGCGCGGCGGGCCGCGTCCGGCTGCAGCGCGCGCCGCAGCAGCGCCAGCGCGGGCGCGCTCAGCTTGCGCCACAAGCCGCGCGGGGCGGCCGCGGCGGCCCACGCCCGGTAGCGCTCGTCCTCGTCGCAAGCGCGCTCCCACGGCAACTCTTCGGACACACAGCACGGGAGGTTACGTTAGGCTCTGGCGGTGCACACCGATATACGACAACGCAAGCTGCTCACCCGACGACGACGAAGCTCCGGAGCGCGCGGTGCGTGCGCCGCGACTCGTAACTTCGGTACCATAACTTTAGGGTCTGAACACGCCTACAGCTAGGATACCAAAGAGACGAGCCGCGACGGGAGCCGGCGGGGCGACGGTTGCGGCGGCTGTGGGCGGGCGCTAGGCCAGTACTCACCGCCGGCCAGCATGGCGAGCAGCACGAGCGCGGCGGCCCACAGGTCGGCGGGCGGCGCGCGGTAGGGCTGCAGGGCCGCGCGCAGTACTTCGGGCGCGGCGTAGGGCGCAGTGCCGCACACGCGCGACATGAGCCGCTCGCGCGCGCCGTGTCTGCAACAGGCGACCACCCGCTGCCTCGTTAAACTCGGTAGGGGTACACTTTAAAAGTCACTTTATTAACAAACGACTACCTAAACCGAAAAAAATATTAGATAAATAAATCTATGCTAATTGGGACATCCCGAACAATGAAACAAAACGTCGTTGATATTGCAATACGTTCTATGTCATAATGTTATTATTTTTTGTTTGATCTCTGAACTGGAGTATTAATATTACTATTTTATTGTCAAATATGATAAAAACATCTTTATTGAAAATGTAGGTAGTTTAAAAATATAATCACTGTAATCGTTGCGACACTAAAATGTTTTGTCTCTCCTGAAAAATAAGTTTAAACTAACATAGAACGTATTGCAATAACAACTACGAGAAGAGTAAAAACACATCCGCTCTAAGATTAAGGTACTTAATCGAATTTTGTTAGCAATTTATTTTTGGGGAATTATAAAACGAGCGGAAACTTAGCGACTGCTGATGAGATACTGTTTTAATCACTTGAGTGGTTTGAATTTGAGTAAGCAAAAATATTGATTACTAATAAAATTCAGAACGAGCTTACAAGAAGTGGGTTGTGATTAATCCATTTCAGATATTAAAATTCTGACCGTGCGACTAAATCACTAATACAGAAAGGGCAACTAACATAGTTTTACATAACGATACGATATTTACATAATTTTAGAAAATTTTATTTTATTACTATTCTAGGAAAACTTGGATGCAAGAGCGAGCGAAGCGAACTCGTGACTTGGGGCACCCCCACTCGGACATATTAGGTTAGAAGGGGATGGCGGGGTCGAGTGAGAGAGCAAAGCGAGCGAATAGACCCCGCCATCCCCTTCGTGGTTATTTTTCTTAAACCACCCAGAAGTAGGAGCCCCGCTTACGTCGACTGGGCCTAGGGGAGTTGAGTGGTTTTTCTATTTGAAACACTTCATTTATGATAAAATGCCGCTCAGTATAAATTAATCATTTGCCAAATATAAAAAAAAATGCAGGACGTAATGTTGCCACAAATATTAGGTCGCTCAAATACATACACTCATGGACATAATTAGAGGAAAGGAACAAAATAAAGACAGATCTGATTTTTTTGTGTGTATTAAGTATATAATTTATATTAAGCACTTTATTAATTTTACTATTTTTAATTAAAATAAAACTTACTTCAGTAAAAAATGCAAGAGTAATGAACAGAAATGTTAAAAATGATGTTTTGATGAATTAACCTTTGAATAACATACATAACATAACATCACGCCTGTAATCCCCGAAGGGTTAGGCAGAGGTGTACCTAATAGTACACCCACATTTCGCCAGTTATGTTTAAGTCCCATGTAATAGGGGGAATAATTACATTGAAAATGTGATTATGTTATGACATTACGAAAACTTTTTGTCGAGTGTTGCGAGTACATTCAGTACTTGGTGTTAAAAAGTAACAAAACCAAATTATTTTCCTTTGTATTATTTTCAAAGCAGTAGATATTCTTTTTTTATTATTTTGTTAAAAAATGAAGGAGTAAAATGGTTCCATTCAACGATTTGGAGGTGATTTTGTGGATTTTTTTTCTTATTATAAGATACCGATACAAAAATTATGGCTAAACCAAATTACGTGTTATATCATGTAGATTACTAACAATTTTTCTCAGATGTAATTTCTCTGTAAGTGCCGGTGAAAAACTGCTTCATCTGCACGCTGTTTTTAAGCTTTTTCGAGAGAGGAGCCTTAAAACTGCCTGCAATCTTCTCGGCATGCTTTTGATTAAGTTATCAGAAATCTTGTGGTATTCGATTCCACTCTTCTTCCAGTAAACTTTTCAGATACCCATGTTTGTGTTGGATCCCGCTGTTTTACTTGTTAGCCGAGCTTATCCCAAACATGTTCGATGGTCGATTTAAGTCTGGCGAGTGTGCTGGCCACGGCAAAACGTCAATTTCGACCTTTCGAAGATACCCCGAAACTATCGCTGCAGTGTGGGGGCCGCGCATTGTCCTGCATTAATTGAGAATTATCTCCGATATAAGGGCATGACAATCAGTTCTAAGATGTCATTTACGTACCGAGCCGCAGTCAGGAATCCATTTTCTACGATGTGTAACTCTGTTCGTGCCCCTATGCAAATGCCGCCCCATACCATCACTGACCCTCCACCACATGACTTTCTTCCGACTATGTTACACTAAGCGTATCTTTCTCCGGGTCGTCTCCAAACTTTGACCCTTCTATCATCTGGCTTAAGGGTCCTCTCTCGAAAAAGCTTAAAAACAGCGTGCAGATGAAGCAGTTTTTCACCGGCACATACAGAGAAATTACATCTGAGAAAAATTGTTAGTAATCTACATGATATGATACGTAATTTGGTTTAGCCACAATTTTTGTATCGGTATCACATAATAAGAAAAAAAATCCACAAAATCACCTCCAAATCATTGAATGGAACCATTTTACTCCTTCATTATTTAACAAAATAATATAAAAAAAATATCTACTGCTTTGAAATACAAAGGCAAATAATTTGGTTTTGTTACTTTTTAAAAACATGTATTATTTTAATTATAATAAATGAAAAATGCGTCCGTTTATAGTCCGTATCTACGACCGAGAGAGGTAGATTGTATGCACAAGGTCATTGGCGTGAATACAGGCCTTAAGACAAAACCTAGACTCGTCAGTGAACAATATTTTCCCCCAGTCATCATCATTCCAATTTTGGTATGAGCGAGCAAAGTTAGTCTGAGCTACTCGATGATCTGTGGTAAATAAGGGTCCTCTACATTACTACGTTTTATATCAATGTGCCTACGTCAGCAAAATTATTCCAATAGACTAGTGAAAATAACAAATGAAAACCAGAAACAAAAGACTATTGAAGTAATTATTTTTTCAAATTAATATTAATGTAAATGTGGCCAATTTATATTAAGAACTTTTTGTACATATATTAGTATTTTTCTTTGATTGATGAAGTTCCTCTAAATAAGTCCATGAGTGTAATTATTATGAAGCTACTCATTTTGTATTTTAAGTAATTCTTTGTGTTTGGTAGCTGCTGTTCTGTTGATTTGTCGTCACTCAGTCAGTCGCTCAGTTAGTAATATGACCAAAAAAAAACATTTTTGTCACTTAAAACTTTAATTTACAGTCACTCGTTTAAATACTACCCATTTTTTTTTTGTATAGAATCTTAATAATTCTTATCAATACACAAATAAAATTGAAGTAAAAATGCATTAACATCAAAATAACAGCTTTTTACTGAATGCAGAATAATATGAGTAACCATAGTAAACGAATCCACAATTTTTTGTCTGACTGTTTGTTCCTGCTAATCTACCAAACGGCTAGACCTATTTTGATGGGTTTTTACTGGCAGATAGGTGGCGGTGGTGTCTAACATAGGCTACATTTATTTAAGAAAAAAGGATTAGGATTTTGTGCAAAAAAAAAATAAAGCCTTAGCAAAATTAGATTCAAATAGGGAAGTAATATTATTTTAATAATAATTTCACGCGAACGAAGTGGGAAGAGTTCTAAAATAAAAAACAATAAAAGCGGAAAAAGGGGTAGTTCAAATAGTTTTTATGGTTTATCCGAATAGTGAACATTTCGACGGCACGGTTGGCGCAGTGGCTGAGAGATTGGATTGCTGCGCTGCGTGTCGCGGGTTCGATCCCCGCACGGAACAAATATTTGTATGGCCTACAGATAGTTATTTCGGGTCTGGGTGTGTTTGTGTATGTGAGTTTAAATGTTTGTAAACGCACCCACGATACAGGACAAATTCCTAGTGTGGGGCAACGTTTTAAAAAAAAAAAAATATGTGGCAGTGACAATCGTCCCGTCATATTCGGTCCAGCCGTTTCAGAGACCCGACAGACAGACAAATAATTCAAAATAATTAGTTTTGTTACAAGAAACTTACTTTCATTCATTTGCACTCACTAAAAACCTGTGGTTTTGATATCACAAACTGACACTTTGGTCTTATTTATTTGCACAGATCTTTTACATGTGTCCTGAAGTCCTCACCAAATTCAAATTAATTTGTTCCAGTTGTATAGAAAACGCAATATTTGGATGAAATAATACTGACAGGCAGCTGAAATCGTGGGATTGTAAGATTTGTAGCATTCTGATCTACACAGGTGTCGGAGTAGAATGCAAAATGAGTCTCACCTGAAGAGCGTCGCCATACCGAAGTCAGAGATCTTGAGCTGGTCGCGGTTATCGAGCAGCAGGTTCTCGGGCTTAATGTCGCGGTGCGCCACGCCGCGGCCGTGCAGGTACTGCAGCCCGTCCAGCAGCTGGCGCCAGTAGCGCCGCGCCTCGTCCTCGCGCATGCCCACGTCCGGCTCTGCACACAGTCGCGGTCAGACCAGCTGACGGGCTAGCGCTCACCCGCCCTCGCCCGCGCGCTCACCGATGCGGTCGAACAGCTCGCCGCCCGGCGCGTACTCCAGGAACATGTAGTGCAGGCCCTGGTGCGTGCGCTCGCCCAGACAGCGCAGCACGTGCGGGTGCCGCAGCGCGCGGTGCAGCGCCGCCTCGCGCGCCGCCCCCTCCCCCGCCCCGAGCCCCGCGCCGCGCGCCACCTTCAGCGCCACGGCGGCGCCGCTGCGCGCGTGCACCAGCAGCCGCACTCTGCCACGTGACAACACACTAACATTAAACACCGAGTGTTACTGCGAGTGCGAACGCATTGTGCTATTGTGCAAACTTATGTGCCGAAAATACAAGGTTGTCATAGAACAACGCTCGGCGGCGGCGGCAGTGACCGCGCGAGGTGGATAAACTTTCAAGGATGCGCCGAGCCGCCGTGACTCGCTCGCCTCGTGTTTTTTCTCTTACCAAATTGCAGTGTCGATCTAGTTCCGTGTTCGCCTACCGTACGACATAAGGCAGCAGCGAAATCTAAACTGATACATTTAGATAAAATACGTTTCTCTCGACACATCATTTTTATTTTATCCCCATTAGCCTTCTGAAAAAAAAAAAGTACAACGCCATTCTAGCCGATAGCCTCACGTTTAGTAGGTACTACTAGAAATAGGTAGCTGTGACGGACGGACGGATAGACCAACGCAGTGGTGCGCATCATAAAGACGTCCGATTAGGAGCGATCGTTATTTTGTCCCTCCTTCATTTCGTCCTGCCACAACACTCTCTACAGGTGCGGCGCCGCGTTCGTCGAGTTGAATCAACGCGACAATTTATTATAATTAGGACACGGCCTGACGCCCTATAGGTCTTTAATTTCATCCCAGAACGGTACACTACTAGAATAAATAGTAGCCATGTCCTAAACAAAGCCAAGAGCTCCAAATCCGTCAGTTGTTGTTGAGGTGCGACTGATGAACCATGACCGCTCAGGAACCCGAAAAAGCCAGAAAATCAGGGAGTATCATGTTACTCAGTACAAACTGGGTTGTGGAGGTTGGATAGGCAGTCGGTTCATGTAAAATACTGGTATTCAGCTGCATCCGGTCAGGCTGGAAGTCAACCCCAACATGGTTGGGACAAGGCTAAGCAGATCATGATGACAGACCATCACAAGATATGTTTAAATCAGCTGTGGGACAGATTAACATCAACACATGTTTCTGCTAACCTTTAGGAACTGTATTTACTGAAAGTGTACTTTGAATACACATTACACAAAACTTGGCTCAAACTGTGCCCTTCCTAGAGACAATATTTCAAGTAAAAATTGTGTAAACATACGTCTGACCAAGTTCATTTTAACATTCTCTACTCTGATCAAAGGACAACTTTTGACAAGATCGGCTAGATTCTAAAGATATCCACCCACTAACCAATTTAGCGCATATAAGCAGCGTGACTTGATTTTGAAGCTTACTTTTATTTATTCCTGTATGCTAATTTAGATCATTAAAACTTATGGAGGATCTCTAATGTACACACTTTCATTATTATTATTATAAGAGAATTTTTATATTATCTTCTTTAGAGTGTTAATTTTAGTCCAAAAATAGGTATTTACAGTTTCAATAAAATGTCATAAAAAAAAAGCTGAAATAATTCCCGCTAATTGGTGCAATTTTATTACACGTATAAAGATGTAATACTATTGCTCAATTTAGTAAGGCAAAGATGAACTCCTAAAATGTAGTTAATTCATTGTTGCAGGTTGAATTATTTAGTTTAAAACAAAGAAATTCAGAGGTAAACTGATGATAAGTATGTACAAAAATAGGGACTTAGCAAACCATATTCCTTTTTAAAAAATATTAAAGGATCTTTCAGAAAAAAAAAACTACTCTTTTGAAGAACGATTTGTGTACAAATTGTTACAAGTTTACAACGTGTCGTGTTGTTGTATTAAATAATGCCATCTTTAGAAGAAACCGCTAGGGTAGAACGCGAAATAGCGCATCCATAATGCCAGCGCTGCCCAAATACCGTGGTGTACATAGCGTAACAGTAGGTCCCCTTTATTTCTGGATGCAGCTGTTAACGGCTGAATAGACATACTTAAAAAAATCTACTTACTCGCCATAAGCACCTTCCCCCAACACTTGGGCGACCAGCCAGCCCTCGACGAATTCGGCGCCGGCAGCCATCGCCCCGCCTCGCGCTGTCACCTGCAACATAACGCACTGTCAGCACCAGCGGGCGCGCCCTCACTCACATGCTACTGCATGCCTGAAGCCTGCACGCCGCTCACCGTTGCTGCAGTCAATGTTGCCGCCGCCGAACACGACCACGCCGCCGGGTTGCGGCTTTATTATTTTTCGTCATCGATTGATTCAAATACTTAAAAATACGTAATCATAAGATCTTATCCTTGAGTTTTAATCTATTTGGCGATGAAAATTCGTTTGATTTGCTTCAATCTGCCGATAAATGCGCTCTAAATGGCGGAAGGCACGTGGAGATGAGTGAACAAAGCGAAAGCCGAACGGCGCCGTCGCCTGTCTGTCGACGACTTGCCACACAATGCGATAACGGTAATCGTTTCCGAAATTGCAAAAATTGCGCTAGGTTTGAAGAATTCTTTAGTACCAAACAATAAATACGTAGGAATAAAATAATATTTTCTCCTGTACACTAACCTTCTAAAAAAGATCAATGGATCACTCACACCATTTTGCCATTTTCTTTTCTTCAACGCCCGTCCGTTCAGTGCTCACCAACCAATCGCCATTCGCTCGCTTGCTGATTGTCGCTGATTCGCTCGCCGGCCGAATATCCGACCGAGGCGACCACAGAGGATGCGACCGACGACGGAATTCACGAACAGCACACATAAGCGAATTCCCAATCGGATATATAAAATAAAAATGTTTTAAATTATATGACATAAAAATTTGACTTTACACCAAACAAAAAACACAAAGTTAAATAATTTAATTTTGCAATTTAATGATTTTGTTTGGTACAAGTTATGGTTAGTAAAGATTAGTTCCATGGTTTAGAAGACGTGTTGACTGTGGTATAGTTGGAAACCGCTAGGATAGCCCGCGAAATACAAATCATAAACTTCATTTAGAATTGAGTATTTTGTATGTAAGCTGAATCGTATAGATCGATGCCTGCCTTTTTTACAGGCGAACGAAATATAATTATATATTTTTAAAACATTAGTATTTTAATTGACTTTAAATCCACTTTTGACTTTGTAATGGTGGAATCTTAATCTATTTGTTTTATTTGGGGAATTGTAATATACTTATTAATTTATTTATTTGGTTACTGTTATAAAAATGATTTTATTGCAATGAGTTAAGTTTTATAATTTAGTGTAAATTTTTCGATACAATGTACTTTGAGTCTTTGACATCGTAACGGTGGAACCTTAATGTATTTAACATATTATAACAGGGTGAATTTGTAAATGTTTACCTTTGATTATATATATATATATATTTTGGTAATGTTCTAATAATGATTCTATATTTAAATCTATTATTTTATATCTAAGTGTGATATTTCGATACGATGTAAAAATTGTTACTGAAATAAATGAAATGAAATGAAATTAATAAAAAAAATATTCGTATGTTTGGTAAAAAAAAGTAATGAAATAATAATACTCACCCATAAATATATAAATTAATAAAGAATATAATTTTGATTTATTAGACTATATTGTCAAAAGCTTTTGACTCAGTGAGTTATGACAAGCTTTGGGGCAAGTTGGCAAGGGCGGGTGTACCGGCGGAGGTTACGGCCTTACTGAGAAACTGGTATGGTTGTCAGAAAAACCAGGTGAGATGGGCGGGAACATTGTCAGACGCGTATGGCATGGAGTGTGGTGTGCGGCAGGGCGGACTGACCTCTCCTCTATTGTTTAACCTGTACGTAGACGACCTAATCGGCGAGCTCAGCAATACGCATACAGGGTGTCACATAGATGACGTTTGTGTCAACAATATAAGCTACGCGGACGATATGGTATTGCTGGGGCCGTCGGTTGGTGCGATCAGGAAATTAGTGGCTATATGTGAGGCGTATGCAGCGGAGCATGGACTGAAATATAACTGCTCTAAGAGCGAAGTTCTGATATTTAAAAGCACCAAAAACGCACCAGTCCATGTTCCGCCTATTATGGTAAACGGAGTGGCTTTAAAGGTGGTGGCTAGCTTCAAGTACTTGGGACACATTGTTACTGAAGACTTGACTGATGACGCCGATTTGGAATGGGAACGTAGGGCATTGGCGGTGCGAGGAAATATGCTGGCTCGTAGATTTGCGCGTTGCTCGGTAGAAGTGAAAATCATCCTGTTCAAGGCATACTGCCAATCCTTCTACTCGAGCAGCCTATGGGTGAGTCATACCCGGCGGGCCGCCAATGTCCTTAGAGTTCAGTACAACAACATATTCAGGATGTTGTTGCGGCTGCCTCGTTACTGCAGTACATCTGCAATGTTTGCGGAGGCACGCACAGACGGCTTTCATGCGATTTTCCGCAAGAAAGTCGCGTCTATTTTTAGACGCGTGAGAGACAGCAGCAACGGCATCTTGAAAATGGTTGCTGCACGTGCTGATTGCCCAATCCAACAGAGATGGATGAGTGTCATGTTGGGACGCTAGAATATCGGCAAACTAGCGCAGGAGTTTGGTGGTGTCTGGCGTGCGTAATAGGGATGATGGTGACGTGTCTGGCTCCCTGATTGATGGTGTTTTTTTTTTATTTTTATTTTTTTTTAATATTTCTATGGGTGACTCAATATAATTTAAATTTTTGATTCAGATATAAATGTTCGATTTTTTTTTTTTTATGTAATTATTGTGTTACGATTTTTGTTTTCTGTTTATTTTGTGTTGTTTTGATTGTGATTTTTTTATGCTATGGATTTATGAATCTGAAATAAACGAATAATAATAAATAATAATCAGAAATAAATAGAAAAAGGAATAAATGATAACGTGACGACTAACAGCGCAGAATGGAAGAAAAAACGTGTTGCGCCGACCCCAAATGACATGGAATAAGGGCAGGAAGATGATTAGTGCAGCATGTGGGCGGTTCTTTTGGCGCTGATTTTCTATGGTGCTGACTGCTGATGCTGAAGGTAAAAATTCTGAAATAGACTGTGCAGCTCTGAAACTTGAGAGGATTACGCATAGAAGGTAAAATCTGTAATCAGGGTGTTAGTTTGGATGGGCCGTATTTTAGGGTTCTATCAGGTTGTTTGGTGATGAATGATTAATTAACTGATTTATGACCGTAAAATATATTTTACACAATGAAATCGTAGTGAGATCAAAACTATACATCATCATCATCATCATTCTCTTGCCCTTATCCCAATTCATTTGGGGTCGGCGCAGCATGTCTTCCTCTTCCATACTTCTCTGTTTCTCGTCATCTCATGAGACACCTCCTTTTTTACCATATCATTTTTAACACAGTCCATCCATCGTTTCTTTGGTCTTCCTCTACTCGTATATCCTTCCACATTCATATTTAAAACCTTCCTCACAACATTTTCCTCATTCCTCCGCATCACATGCCCATACCACGACAACCGATTTCCACACAACTTTTCAGTCACCGGCGCCACTTTCAGACTTCCTCGTATGTACTCATTTCTTATTTACAATACATTAAATATTATTTAAAAAATAAAACGTGAAAACGTGTTACGCCGACCCCAAATAGAATGGGGTAAGGGCAGGAAGATGATGATGATTATTTAAAAAATATGCTTTCCGTTCATTGATATAAAACTAAAGATACGGTCGTCCGAACATTTGCTTGACGCGTTCGCCATACAGAGAATCGGTGTAGTCTGCTCGTTAACGTAACCTTGTATAAGTGGCGTGGTATTTTCGAGGTATAAAGAACATAAATAAAGCTTTTAATAAAATTTACGACCGCACCCGAAGAGAGCCGATCGTGGACTAGTTCACTTCGGCTTAGGAAAGACCATATTGGGACCATGTTCGAGGCGTCATTTTAACATGCCGTCCGCCCAGTCCTTACGCAGTAATATATAAGTCAATGTTCCCGTTTTGTAAAGGGTTCTGGTTGAGATACCGCGGCACTTCCCGAACGCTGCTCAGCCGAGTCGGAGTCGACGATTGACCTCTTTCTCGAAGTTAGACCTACCCAATTGGCTGGACTAGGAGTGGGTTTTATTTGGACATTCAACATAACCTTGGTTTTGTCTATATTGATTTTAAGACCCATTCTTCCGGAAGCTCCACTGAGGTCATTGAGCATTGTACTGAGGTCCTCCATGGTCTCAGTCAGACAACATAATATTTTTAACACTTCGCTGTATAAACATTTTAGAAACATGATAATTTGTGCGTAAACGTCAAGAATTTTAGTCAAAACCTTAAGCTATTTACTGTTGAAAAATAAAGAATTAAGGTTTTGTGCAGAACAAATAAAACCATGAAATTGTTAAAAAAAAACGATTCAAATAGGGAAGCAATATTTTTATAATTATTTTACGCGGACGTAGATCCCGCACAATAGGTACATATCTATTATATAGACATATAAATAAATGAATAATTCTCCTAAGCGAGTTCTACCTATGTTCAGTTTATATATTCCGCACTTTTGTGAGAAGCTTTCTTGCTAAGGTTGATGCGACAAGGTAGGCCGCAAAATTTGATTTTTTTACGCTTTTTGCAATTTCCCGGTCAGTGTCAAATCGTATGTTAAAATAAAATAATCGATTAATAGATGGAACGGCGCTAAAGGAATATCTTTAGCTAGCTCCAACTATAACCGCAAAAAAAACGCCATGATACGTCAATAGTAATGGAATAATAATTGTATGAATGTTGCTAGGTTTTAAGTTTAAGTTTTAAACAGGCAGACAACAGTATTAGTTCCCATTTTGGCCGCGGGCTAAAAGATCCTTGTAGAATTAGTTCTCTGTCGATTGTCATTGAACATTTGAAGTTTGTACTTTTTGAACGAATGAGAATCTTGAATATTGAGAATATTCATGTTAAAGATGGGCGATTGTTACTGATTCCTACAATCGAATGGTTTGATAGTACTAATATTAACCATCGAATGCAAAAACAATCGATCGCTAGTTCTCAAATTCGAATGAAACTACTAGTTCATTCATTTGCTTTAGCCGTGCTATACAAAATTGGGCTGTTTATACATACAATAAAGTCTACTTTGCATTGATATTCGTAGCAACTAGTAACTAATTTGAGAACCGCTAGTTCATTCATACTGAATTCGATGGTTTAATGATTCAATTTGCCACACGAAATTGAGCATTTTTTGTCAAAGCATAGAGTTTACTTTTAGATAAAGTTACGGATATTCGAATATAAGAACTAGTAATAATGAAATTTGAATCGGAAGGAACGAGACAACGCAATACATTATTATTTACTTTTCATTCGTTTCATATTCGAATGAATACTAGTTCATTCATTTGCTTTAGCCGTGCTATACAAAATTGGGCTGTTTATACATACAATAAAGTCTACTTTGAATTGATATTCGTAGCAAACTAGCGGTTCTGAACCGCTAGTTCACTCATTCTGAATTCGATTGTTTATTAATGATTCAATTTGACACACGAAATTGAGTTTTTTTTATCAGAGCATAGAGTTTACTTTTAGATAAAGTTACGGATATTCGAATATAAGAACTAGTAATATTCATTCGTTTTCAAATTCGAATGACTTGTAAGGTTATTCGAATAATTTGAATGACTTGTACAATCGAATTATTCGAATAATGTCATTCACAATCGCCCATCGCTAATTCATGTGTTTGTTGATACATTTTCAATATAGTCTAATGTACTCTGTGTTAAACATACTTGACTGCTCGGTGACTTGTTTATGACTCATCTCGTAGTCAAATAATAAAAAACAATTGTTCTCTAATATCGAGGAGGCTAAAATAATAAATAACATGGTAAATTAAGGGCAATTCATTATTGTACAAGTAATAATTGTAAAAACTATAAATGTGTATGACATAAATGTAAATTTGTTACAGGCTGGATATTCAGAAGACCAACTGGCAGGTGAGTCGTCAATATTTGAAAACTGTAAGGTTCGCCACGCTGTTGGCTTGCAATCAATATGAACCGAAATTCCGTGCTGCACTCCTACTAGTTAGTTACCAGTCCGTGTCTCGTGCAGTGAACGCAGAGAGGCGACTTGCGTTGTGACACTCGCGCGTAAACCGTGACTCATTTTTGATGTCAATCAACGTCTTACCGAAAGCGGTGGCTGTTACAAGCGCCCTAGTTTCCTTATAAGGTCTGTATTTTAAAGCGATCCAGGTGTGTCGCCTGGCCCGGCGGCCTCGCTCGCGCGCTGGTTCGCTTAGTGCGTCGCCACACGCCCTCGCAACATGTTCATGTACGAGCCACCTACCAAGCTGAAGCTCACCTCTGTGGAAGGTATCCTCGATTCCTCGCCATCTATGCCACGCCCTTACTGTTTTATGCTTATTATTTATCTCATAACTGAACATTGCATGTTTGCAGAATTCCAGGAAGCATTCCAACTATTTGATTCACGTGGAGATGGCAAGATCCATGTAGCACAGATTGGGGATGCCCTGCGAGCTCTGGGACAGAACCCTACTGAATCTGATGTGAAGAAATGCACCCTACACCTGAAGCCTGATGAAAGAATATCATTCGAAGTATTTCTACCCATTTACCAGGTAAAGGCTTGTATATTCTATTTATAAAATAATTATTTTATCTTATTAATAATTTATGTATGTAGGTTAAAAGGAAAAATAATGCTGATAAACATGTCTGTCACTACCTCCACATACACAATTATATTAATGATGTCACAAGTAAATGTGTTCTCAAATAATTCACTGAACTCAGCACTGACTTTGTAATATTTATGTATAATTACGTAGATATAAATGTGACACAAATCTTTTTGGTACTTGGCTATTTTATTAGGTAGCTTTTTTAGTGTTTAAAGGGTAATATTGAATTAAAACAACATACACTAAAACACCTAAACTGTGACTAATAATAAGATTGGTATTAATAATTAGATTTTAATGCAAAAGTTAAAAACAATATTATTATGCACAAATACCAAAATTCCACAACTTTCAACTGATAAGTCCCATTTTTGATAGGACTTGTGAAATGGTCATACTTTGTCTTGGTTAAGTTGGTTGATCATCTGCCCTGCTAAATACTAATCCTGAATTATGGCTCTGCTTAGTTTATAGAAAAAATACTTTTATACGTGTCTATACTGCTGTGGTGTGTACCTCCTTATCTTATTGCCTGCTAGCTCCTGCTAGCTTTATTTTTAATCTGTGTGAAGGTCAGATGTTATGATTAAGGCAGCATTACAAATAAAAAGTGGAGCGGCGATTACAGGTGGCGTGCCAGTGCTATCTGAGGCTGTGGCTGTCACTAACATATTCTCAAGTGGTAGTTTTAGATTGGACGATAAACTGGAGAGACAGAGAGAGGTTCCATTCTGCCATCTGCAGTGTTATGTAACAAATTGCACAACCAAGATAAACAAGTACATGATGACATGGCTTTATTGTCACTCAATGCAAATATTAAAATGATATTCACCATTAAGGTGGTTGTGATGTTCTAAATTTATAATATAACTTGGTTTATTTTATTTAGGTAGATATTATGATATTGTAAGTTTGTCACCTTCATGAAGGTGGTTTTGATTATGAAGGAAAAAAATAAGCCAACTAGAAGTTCCTTGGCCATTTGATGCTGATCCAATAAAATCATCAACTAAAACCGTTTTCTTGTAGCAAAATCAATAAGGGTATTTGTATTGGTTTGTTTCGTATTCCTTGTTCATTTAATAAATGGGAGACTATAATTTACTGAAATATAGCTCACAGAGAGTCGAAATTCTGGATTTGTAAGGTACATAATAATATCAAGCTCCTGTTATATGATATAAAAGAATATTATTTAAAAAGGGGCCCGTTGGCTCATTAAAATAACGAATATCTGTAGTATAACTTACAGAAAGTAGACATTTTTGTGTTTGTAAGGTATATTATAATGATTTCTAGCTCCTAAGTACCAGTGCCGAGGCATGCTTATAAGCCCATTCCCACCGGCTTCCCTTTTTGAAAATTTAGCAAAAAGAAAAAAAAAAAGAAAATAAAAGGGTCATCATCTGCCTAGCCTTTTCCCAACTATGTTGGGGTCGGCTTCCAGTCTAACCGGATGCAGCTGAATACCAGTATTTTACATGGAGCGACTGCCTATCTGACCTCCACAACCCAGTTAATACTAGGTAATATGATATTCTTTGGTAAGACTGGATGTCAGAGTTTCAGGTCACTGACTACCTGTAACGACTGCCAAAGATCTATACATGGCAGCCGGGACCGACAGCAAAAGAGTAAAAAAACTAATTATTATGTACTTTAGATCAATAGTATATTATCCGATCTGTTGATAAAAATATTTAATGTATCATAAGATTAAAAGGATTAAAAAATGCCAACATTTTTCATGTCAACAAAGAAAGCAACAGCCAGTGCCAATAACCCGGTGCTTTGGTGTCAGAATTCAGAACTAAATTCGTATGAAATTTGACCACGTGACATCGCGACTCCTAACTCGGTTTTGTAGGGCACTCAGTAAGCCGCATATTATCGAGTTACGGCGGGCAGGAATCGAGGCTATGTACAGGAGAAACGTCATATCTCCGTCATTTATGAACCTATTTTCAATTTTTTTTTATTCGAAAGAATATACTCCCGAGGTGGTCCCATTGTCACCATGTCAAGATCTAATGTTGGAATCTCAGGGAAATCAACGGCAAACCTCAAATTTTTAGGCACGTATTACGTGTTATTTTATGAAGTTATTCAAGTATTCGCATCTGGCAGTCATCATCTCATGTTGATGAGCTGATGATGGAATGTATAACTCCTTAACGGTCAGGATTGGAGAATAATTTTTGAAAAATTTATTATGGGTATGTAAGTTGTGAATACCAATGGTAGCCCAGTCACTGAAAGAAGCGTTACAATTTACTGAGATAGTCTTGGGAATGAAAGTGGAATTAAATTGCTTACAATACATATAAAAACTTCATCATATTGATGATGAGGATTGTCAGTAGACAATAATGGTAAGTTATTAACTACTGACAATCATTCATATTATTAGTTTACTTTTAAACGTTTCCAAGCATCTTACTGTTTTTTTTGAGTTAACAGTGATATCCTTTTTAGCCACTTTGATTTTTTAACCGACTATCGAAAAGGAGGAGGTTATCAATTCGTCTGTACGTTTTTTTTTTGTTGTATGTTTGTTATCGCATATCTCCGTCATTATTGAACCGATTTTCAAAAATTATTTTTGTGTTCGAATAGATATACCTCCCGAGGTGGTCCCATTGTCACCAAATCAGGATCTGATGATGGGATCCCAGGGAAATTGATGTGCATCTGGATTGAGGGCCCATTTTTTTAAACCTTGCCAAACGAAATAAGACTCATAGGGAAATTAGTTAAAAATAGTTAAAACTTAAAGCATAGGGCCACGAATTTCTTAAACGTGAATTAAAAATGTTATGATTAAATAACTTGGGCCCTCAATCCAGACGCGTGCATAAAGTGGCATAGCCTAAATCTCAGTAAGGCCTATCTCTGGGTTCATAATTTTTATTCAGGAATTTAGTTAAGAATTTCTTAAAGATTTTAAGAAATTCCCAAATCTGTAGAATGTGACATTACAGATTTATGGCGGTATTTCTAGGGCCCTCAGTTCAAATGTGTCTGTACTGAGGAATCTGCAAAACATTGATTTATCTGAAGAAATACATAAATGCGACTTTAACATGTTTTACTTAGATACTTAGGTGAATTAGTTAAAAAGAAATAATGACAGAAAAGTTAATTGTTACGTAGTAAATGAAAGTCAAATTTTACTAAAACGTCTGAACTGAGAGCCCAACATTTTCGGCTTTATTGACTAGGCTCAACCTCATAGATTAACGCAAATTAGAATAAGATTTTTAACTATTTTTTAATTAAATTTTAACATATCGTCCGCTCTTCTAAATATCATACTTTATGAGAAAATTGATTTTCTTCTTTTATGTAAGAGAAAAATTTGTAGGGTGACCATAATGATCATAGTTAGTACCGGTACATTTTCAAGATTGATCTAGAAAAGATCTGACAGTTTAAAATAAAACAATTAAATTTACCTAAGCATTATTTAATGATTTTTGTGATTTCGGAAATTGTATCTTAGTTATTAAAAAACTTTTTTGCAAAAAAAAAACCGACTTCAAAAACATAAAAAAATGAGAAACACAAAATCGAAAAATACAAATGAGTGAAAAATTAACTTCTTTAAGAAAAAACATATTTTGTTTGTTTGATTAAATTTTTTTGCCACCGACTTCAGACGCTGATTTTTCTTCTGAAGTTTATTTTTTACTTTTTGTGTTCTTCAATTTTGTGTTTTTTACTTTTTTATGTTTTTGAAGTCGATTTTTTTGTCCTTTTATAGTTGTAATATCCTATACAAACATTTACTATTCATTTAACATTCAAACTAGAAACCTAACCCTTAACCTTCAAGATTTCCTTATTATTGCTTTCAACTCCTAATCGTTGAGGAGAGTACCTTCCATAATCAGCTCACCTAGATAACCTAAAAGAATACAACCATTTATACGTTCCCATTATATTTTATTAAAGAATTATCCTCCAACTCCTAACCGTTGAGGAGTTATACCTTCATCAACATGAAGTAATGACTGCTATGTACGAATACTTGAAAAACTTTAGAAAAAGCACTAAACACGTAATAAGTGCCTATACAATTTGAGGGTTGCCCTCGATTTCTCTGGGGTGCAATCATCAGATCCTGATTTTCTTATCATGGTCAAATTCTTTTTTTTGTTGAAAAGGAGATATCCCAAGGGTGGTCCTTGGGATATCTCCTTTTCAACCAAAAATGAATTTTCTTATATCGGTTCAGGGGTGTTCGAGTAATCGGTGAATATACATATAAAAGCTGAATAAATGTTATTTTTTTATTTGCTTTAGGCAATAGGCCCATAATAGTACCTTAAGGACAATAAGGACTAACATCACATTATAAAAAATAGTAATACAAATAAAGAAAACAAAATTGTAAACTGTAGGTACATATATAATACGTTTAGCTGCAAATATTACGACTTTTCGACTGCGCTTTACAAAATGTACTGGTACTAACTATGATCATTATGGTCACCCTGCAAATTTTTCCCTTATAAAAAGTAGAAAATCAATTATCTCTTAAAGTATGATATTTAGAAGAACGGACGATTTGTTAAAATGTAATTAAAAAATAGTTAAAAATCTTATTCTAATTTGCGTTAATCTATGAGGTTGAGCCTAGTCAATAAAGCCGAAAATGTTGGGCTCTCAGTTCAGACGTTTTAGTAAAATTTGACTTTCATTTACTACGTAACAATGAACTTTTCTGTCATTATTTCTTTTTAACTAATTCACCTAAGTATCTAAGTAAAACATGTTAAAGTCGCATTTATGTATTTCTTCAGATAAATCAATGTTTTGCAGATTCCTCAGTACAGACACATTTGAACTGAGGGCCCTAGAAATACCGCCATAAATCTGTAATGTCACATTCTACAGATTTGGGAATTTCTTAAAATCTTTAAGAAATTCTTAACTAAATTCCTGAATAAAAATTATGAACCCAAAGATAGGACTTACTGAGATTTAGGCTATGCCACTTTATGCACGCGTCTGGATTGAGGGCCCAAGTTATTTAATCATAACATTTTTAATTCACGTTTAAGAAATTCGTGGCCCTATGCTTTAAGTTTTAACTATTTTTAACTAATTTCCCTATGAGACTTATTTCGTTTGGCAAGGTTTAAAAAAAATGGGCCCTCAATCCAGATGCACATGGGAAATTGAGGGCAACCCTCAAATTTTATAGGCACATATGATGTTTTCCATATATTTTCTAAAGCTGTTTAAGTATTTGCATCTGACCATCATAATATCATGTGAATTCGCTGATGATGATGGAAGGTACAACTCCTCAACGGTTAGGAGTTGATAGAAAATTCTTTCTTATTTATACTCACTTCATCATCTGCCTAGCCTTTTCCCAACTATGTTGGGGTCGGCTTCCAGTCTAACCGGATGCAGCTGAGTATCAGTATTTTACATGGAGCGACTGCCTATCTGACCTCCACAACCCAGTTAATACTAGGTAATGCGATACTCTTTGGTAAGACTGGATGTCAGAATTTCAGGTCACTGACTACCTGTAACGACTGCCAAAGTTCTATATATGGCAGCCGGGACCAACAGCTTAACGTGCTTTCCGAGGCACGGAGGAAACTCGGTATGTCGGGTGGTCACCCATCCACAGACCGACCTAGGCAAGCACAGCTTTACCTAAAGATCGACCCGAGTGGCAGTTCTTATTAAGCCACGAGCTCCTCATGGAGCGATAATTGTATTCTTTCAGAGTATTAGGTTGACCCGAGGTGGTCCCTTTGTCACCAAGTCAGGATCTGATGATCGGATCCCAGGGAAATCGTGAGCAACCCTCAAACTTTATAGGCACCTAGGACGTTTTCCATGTATTTTCTAAACCTGTTCAAGTATTTACGTGTGGTCATCACAATATCATGTGGATTCACTGGTGATGATGGAAGGTACAACTCCTCAACGGTTAGGAGTTGATAGAAAATTCTTTCAGAACTATGCGTACTTATAAAGTGATAGTTGTATTCTTTTAGGGTATTAGGTTGCACTGATGATAGAAGGTAAAACTCATTAACCGATTTTAAAAAAGGAGGTTCTCAATCTTTTTTTTTTATGTATATTCGTATATTCACCGATTACTCAGAGGCGCCTAAACCGATATAAAAAATTCTTTTTTTGTTGAAAAGGAGATATCCCAAGGGTGGTACCATGATAAGAAAATCAGGATCTGATGATGGCATCCCAGAGAAATCGAGGGCAACCCTCAAACTGTATAGGCATGTATCACGTGTTTCGTGCTTTCTCTAAAGTATTTTAAGTATTTGCATCTAGCAGTCATCACTTCATGTTGATGAGTTGATGATGGAAGGTATAACTCCTCAACGGTTAGGAGTTGGAGCATAATTCTTTAGTAAAATATTATGGGGACGTATATAAGGTTGTATTCTTTCAGGTTATCTAGGTAAGCTGATTATGGAAGGTACTACTCCTAAATGGTTAGGAGTTGAAATCTTGAAGGTTAAGGGTTAGGGTTCTTGGTTGAATGTTAAATGTGGTTTAATGTGGTGTGGTTGTGTGTGTGTGTGTTAAATATTTGTATAGGATATTACAACTAATCATTGTAAAATAAAAAAACTTTTTTGCAAAAAAAAAACGGACTTCAAAAACACAAAACAGTGAAAAACAAAAAAACGAAAAATACAAAAAAGTGTAAAATAAACTTCACAAGAAAAAGCAGCTTCTGAAGTCGGTGGCAAAAAAAACGAAATCAAACAGACAAAATGTCACCGACTTCAGAAGCTGCTTTTTCTTGTGAAGTTTATTTTACACTTTTTTGTGTTTTCGACGTCGGTTTTTTTTGGTTATCAATGGTAATCATTTGTCCGCAATGATCTGAGTCTAGAGCATTTATAAGTTCTTTATGGATTGGAGTAACATCAGTAGAAATATTGTCTAGACATGTGGCACAAGTAGGCGTTATTCTTGTAGGCTCCAAAAATAGCTTTACGAGATTGTAGGACTTAAACAGACTTAAGTATAATTTTACTACATAACCTTGAGTTTTCTACTAACATTAAAATCACCGCAAGTGATAATGGACTTGTTTGTGTTTCAAATCTTGTGTAAAACTTCATCCATTACCTTCTCAAAGCAGTCATATAATCCCGAGGGGGGCCTCTACACACTTAATATAATGAACTGCTCCAATTCTATACATGCTATTTCAATAATACGTTCAACAGATAGGCTCAAAATGTCCTTCCGGTCTTTAAATTTAATCTGGTGATTTACTAAAATTAGTGATCCACCATGAATGGCATTAACTCTGTTGCATGTGCTACCAACCTGGTGATTACTAAAACGAATCATGAACTGGTGGCTTTGAAGCCAATGTTCTGTAATACAAAGAATATCAATATTATTAAAATTCAAAATTAGTTCTAATTCTAAGTCTTAGTTCCTCAGTCCCTGAATGTTCTGATGCACCAGGTTGATACTACATATTTGTTTTTAAGCTCTTTTTATTAGACATGGTCTTGTGACATTGTACATTATTGCTAGAGTTTGCCTCTATTGTCCTATTCTCTAATTTAAATGATTTACAATGTCATTTTATGCAGTAAATTTAATTATATATATATATATTTTTTTTAATTTCTTTGTCAATTTCTCATGTTCACATGAATTCGTGAAAATAACATAATTTTAATTGCAAGGGCCGACGCCCGTCGGGGCTGCGGGTTGTTCGCAAGAGATACCGCGGCCTCGACATGAAGGGCTAAGAAGGAATAAGGGTGGTTTTTAGTCGGTAGAAGTCTGACACTCCCTTTCGCTCTGCCCAAGAGCGGGAGGGGTTATTTGATGATTTTCCATTCGCCAAAAAAAAAAAAGGTTAATAACCTTTTTTCACATTACCCCTATTACCAACCAATTAAGAATCAACAAAGTAAGATCACTCAATCCAAATGCACATTATGTACAGGGGGTCTAAAATGGCCAGTTCAGCAGATTCATAATAGGATAATAATATGAATTGCGTTAAAATTTGTAAAATGGACACAAAGTGACCATTCATAATAGTAACTGCGTCTGTGACCATTTTACGAATTTCAACGCAATTCATATTATTATCTGCTAAAGTGGCCATTTTAGACCCCCAGGAATAGATTGTGCGTAAGCACGGACGTAACCCACATTCCTCTATCTGCGTTGTAATGAGTGAACAGGCAATATACTTGAAACGTGTGTGTGTCCAGGCCATCTCGAAGGCGCGCAGCGGTGACACTGCCAACGACTTCATCGAAGGACTGCGCCACTTCGACAAAGACGGCAACGGCTTCATCTCGTCCGCCGAACTGCGTCATCTGCTCTCCACTCTCGGCGAGAAGCTCAGCGACGACGAGGTACACCCGCGCCACTTTCTAGTCTTAACCAATGTAACTCGATTTTAATATGAACTAGTTTCGGCTAGGCCAAACCAAGTATTATGTGTACAGTGGTGAATGAGGTATCCATAGTCACGGCTTTAAGTCTGTGGCGCCACACATAAGTTTAAAGAAAAAAGTTTATCTGTGAACGCACCCAATCGCATAGCTTCCTGTCACCTGCTTCTGAAACTATCTTCATTAAGTTCATAGCAATTTATTGGTTTTACAACATGCTCATATAAATATATAGCATGGAGATTCTGGGACGGGTGGGACAATGCAACGAAAAGTATAATTACCGTCGAACTTCACTTACAGGTAAGTTCGTTTGACTATTAAATTATACTTGTTGTTGCATTGTCCTCGATGATTAGGATTACTAATGTAGATGTTTAAAGACTAGTAATTGTAAAATCAATAAACATTTATATAAAATCAATAAATCAATAAACATTTATATAAAATCAATAAGCATTCAGATAATACATATTATTATATTATCCACCCTACACGCGATAGGACAAACCCATATACACCAAACCCCACCACCACCACCACCACCATACCAAACTCGTTCATTCTGTTCAACGAACATGGCGAGCGAAGAGGCGTTGATGGACGGGAGGGTCGAGGCAGAGATGATTCGGGGATTCTCCGTTCATACAAGCAGCAACATGGGTTCCGACTAGGTAAAATAAGTCCTGACTAGGACGTACCAGTTTATCCTAAGGCTGCCTGTCCACAGAAGCGGAGCGAGGCTGCGGAGCGGAGAAACGGTTAAATATTAACCAATAGGATTGCTTACTGGGACCGGAGTGAAGATTTTATGCAGTCTAATTGGTTAATTTTTCTCCGTTTCTCCGCTCCGCAGCCTCGCTCCGCTTCTGTGGACAGGCAGCCTAAAGCATGTTAATTCTAACTAGGATAAACCGATTCGACCTAGGCTAAACTGGTTTATCCTGTTTGTCCTATCGCGTGTAGGGAGACCAGCAGGGCTATTGTGTATCTTTTTAAATGTCAGTGGCTATCATAGTGTCTATCAATTAACTATCAAATCGTTATGGCTATCGCGTGTAAGGAGTCCTGGCCTAGGCGAAACTAGTTCATCCTAAAATCGGGTTTGGCCGGTAACATGGTATACACTGAATCATATAAAGCGTCACGTTTCCGAGATGCTAGAAAGCTATCAAAGTTACCATCTATGCACTGGGGGCACCGGTACCTGTTTGTCACACAATTATGATGCTCGTTTGTATTGATGCTAGATTTTGATTAATAAAGGCTTTAGTTAGGGTGTTTGGTGGTAATGCGTGCGTGTGTGGCAGGTGGAGCAGCTGCTGCAGGGGCAGGAGGACTCGCAGGGCAACATCAACTACGAGAACTTCGTGCACCTCATCATGCAGGGCTGAGTGGTCTGTCCGCGCGCCGCTCACTGCATCATCGTGTTCATACTTAGTCGTAATCATCAGCTGTTAGTGCGCGGCGAGCTAACGAGCTAACGCATTTACGGTGGCCGTGCGCCCCGCTCATTGTACACGTAGACTGTTTAACGAAACTTACGATTCCGTATATGTATTCCCATTCGAATGTATTCCAAAACTTATCATAATTTTATATAATGTTTGTACAGAAAATAAATAATTATAATCATAATGTTGACTTTTAAATTTTTTCCAAGAATTCTTGTCCCGCGCCACCTCGAGTGGTTACTCTTTCGCGGTATGCGTCAGGTCGTCTCTGTGAGCACCCAATTATGTGGCCACTTGCCCATCGGTCACTTTTTTATCAGACTTTCAAAAAGGAGGTTGGTTCTCAATTCGTCTGTATGTTTTCTTTTGGATCTGATGATGGAATCCTAGGGAAATCGAGGGCAACCCTCAAATTGTTGGTAAATTGGCACGTGTTACGTTTTCCATAATTATAAGTATTAGATCCTTACATAATTATGAAATTGGCGTTTTGTACAGGAGGAATATAAAGTAATTTTTTTTTTGTAAAATATATTTAATTAATCAAAGTATGCACCGTTGTCATCTATGCACTTTTGCCACCTCACAGGTAGCTCATTGATCCCTTTACTAATAAAACCATGGGGGCGAGAATCAATTAAGGTGAATCATACAGGCTGCTCCCAGCCATTTTCCCGCTAGATGGCGTTGAAGTCAACATTTTTAGTTTATTTGTGTTTTTGTGTAATTGGAAAACTATTAAGTCGTAGGAGTAGCAATTGCGGTTATCGGACATTACGTCTTATCGAACTGGGTCACATCATTGTCATAATATCCACCTAATTCGACACAAAGGTGTAATTTAAAATCTGCCATTGAATATAGCGTCGTTTACACACACAGACGTAGACGTGAGCGAGTACATTTACGAAGATTGAACACTAGATGGCGTGAATGAAAAAAAATGTTTTTCATTTTTCTTTATGGGTAGATTGGGTTGGCAGAACTACAGAACGCCACCTGCTACGGTATATCATCATCAGCCTATAATGTTCCCACTGCTGGGACACGGCCACCACGCGGGCCCAGTGGGGTAGATGTCACGTCTTCAAATTTTTGGTTCTAGGACATCTCACCATGATTTGCTTCATATTTATTGAGAGCATGTGGTGATGCAATACATTCCACAAAGTAATGCGCCTGTCTGGATTTGAACCCACGACTTACTGTTCGTGAGTCGGTATATTTTATTATGTACGATTGTTAAAAAATAAAAGGTATATTTGTTGGTGTAAACTATTTAATTTTGGGAAATAAATTATGTCAACAATAATTACAATAAAACGCAGTTTTATTTTACTCAAAAAAATCTAAATCAAAACTCATTTATTCAAACTAGGCTGATAATCAGCACTTTTCGAACGTCAAAATTTACTTTACTTTACTTATTTACAAGTGACAGTCCCCCAAAACGCCCACCCTTCGACACTTCCTAGTGTTTTTGCTGGAAAGAAGAAGTGGCGGAACAAACTCTCCAGCAACACATCTGTCTGTTTGGTTAGAAGAACCAGACTCGATACAATACTATGGTGTAAGTTAATATTACGATTGACTAAAATCAATAATAAAAGGTATATAAAAATAAAACATAAAAAAGACATAACATATTATCAGTAAACTAATTTAGGAGAAAGAACATAAATTACAAACATTGTCTTGTGTTCAACTCAACGACCAGCTATTCTTATCATTTTAGGAATAGTAAGCTTTTGAACAAACTACATTAGGTACACTATTGATTTTTTTATCAAACCAGAAGAATTTGAAGTAACATAATTAAATGCTGATACATGCATAATCACTCAAAACTAATAACACTTATGATTTGTAACAGTACCAATTATTACAATAATTATACATTTCATAACACGTAAGAAACTATAATTCCTAGACAAGAGCTACAAATCTAAAACGATTTATTATGAGATAATAACAAGGAAGGTGAAAAAAATATTTCCTAATTTCGAAGCACTCAACAAAAGCATATAATAAAACGAAAATATAAAGCTCTTTATATGAAGTAAGTTTACAGAAGTATTATTTCACCTTTTGATACAAAATAAAAAGAAATATACAATGATAATGTAGATTCTAAACAAACTACTACCATAATACAATTAGAACAAAAATCATTTGATTTGTTGATTTCGCCCTCTGCCTTGAAACTTTCTGTCTTGAAGCAACTGCTACACTGCTGCTGCAACAAAGAAAACATACTGAGCATATAATTCTTACTTTTTGACCAATATTATTTACCATTCACTTCAAAATATTATTTACCGTCAACCTCCAAAGCTGCTCTGAAATAAAACTTCACTTCTCTTGTTTGCTTGAATTTTTAACCGATGTTGATGTTGCAGAAGGATTTTTCACTAGAATAACATAATGATATATTATATTTAGACATTGAAATTGATGTAATTTATGAAGTGAAAGTAAAAGTAAAAGCGTTGTGTACATACCATTCAAATCTATACATTTAGCATTTTTTTGAACACGTCTTAAAATTATTTCTGGCAGAATACAGTTTTTAAAAAAGGCTGATAATTTGGGTATCATATTGCTGATAAATTCATTATCTCGACAAACTTCTATTACAGTCAAAGGTTTAGTGACTGAAATAAAACATATGAAGTAGCACTTGTCCATTTTGCTGACACGCATTTGTCCTTGAACCTGGAATAAAATTTAATTATAGTAAGAGAAATCCAGATACTGAAATTAATTAAAATGTGGACATGCAGTAGAATTTTCAATTTACTTGATAGTAATAATCGTGCTTTTTATTCATCACTAAAGCTTTATCATCCAGTTCTAGAGCAAAGTTCTTCTTTTTTGATGCAGCTGCCTCTAGGCTTTGATCAGTCCTATCCAATGATGGAAAGCATTTGATCTCAACAACAGCTCTCTCATTTTCAATTATACCTGTAAAAATTGCCATCCTTTTATGTTATAAATGCAAAAGTTTGTGAGTATGGATGGATGTTTGTTACTCTTTCACGCAAAAACTACTGAACTACTGAAATTTTGCACACAGATATTTTATAACCTGGATTTAAAACATAGGATACTTTTTATCCCGGTAGTAAGATCATATGGGACAATTATTAAACTTCATGCGGGCGATGTCGCTGGTAAAATATAAAACACTGAGATGGAGCTTTTTATGAGATTTGATATAAAAAAATTCAATCGTCTCTAGTGCTGGTTGTTCTTTGTTTCTCGCAATTAAACTAGTGTTATGATGCGGTGACCACATTTGCGAAACACAAAGATAAAATTGAAGTTTGATCAATAAAAAACTTACCATCTGGACTACCAGCTAAAAATCCAAATTCTTCATCAATAAAAAGGCCTGAAGGCCTGACAATTTTATCATATTGTTGCATGAACATACTTTTTGCTACACTCTCATATTTTTGTCCATATAACATGTCTTCTGTACAAATATTCCTTTTATACAGAATATTCTTTACATGATTGTGACATGGGGTCGTGATACGGCGTTTGCAAACCTGCCCGCCTAGCATGCCACCGTAGAAACGGGTTTTGTCGACGGAAGAATCGACAAAATGACAGATTGTAGCAAAATTTAATGTCAAATTGTATGGAAAAAGCTTTGTCTATTCTTGGTAGAATAGAGATAGAATCGCCATACTACGCGTGCTGTAAAGAGAAAAAGTCCAGATAAAATAAATGTATAATATGGTTTAACCCTTTCCCTCCTTACGGTACTTAAAAGTACCTTCACATTTTTCGTCTAATAACTTCAGTACAAAAACACTTTATGGTAACTACAACTGACGATCCTTTAGAGTACCGTTTCCGTAAGCCAATCATAGCGCATTATTTGAATTACCGCGTGATGTTGCCGAAGAATTTATCATCGAGTTACAACCTGACGAACATTTTGTCACTTCGCTGTGCGGTGTAATTGGAAATGTTTTACAAATAGAATATCATAGGTAAGTGCTATTTTTTTTTTACCATTTACGTTGTTTATATCATTGACTACATTTCTAAAAACTGTTATGATGTATTTTCACTTTATTTTTTATGAATATTTGATAAAAACGGACGAGGACTTAAAAGTACCGTCAGGTGATTTTAGTCTCAAAAGTTATGGGTTTTTATAATACACATACTCGATGAAGTGGGTATTTTGTTTTATCATAAACTAATGTATATTTATTCTATTATTGTTCTGACCTATTTTCTTATTGTTTTAGCGGTTGAGGTGGTGATTACAAACAATACTGCTCTAATTGAAGCTCTGGTATTAGAAGAGATTCCGGACTGCGACGAAGAGTCTGATGCAGGTGTGTCCGATGATGAAGTGGAAAATTTTCAACTACTGTCACCAAGAGGCTTCAATGAGGTTTTTGAAAGAGCTCTAGACAGTGTTTTTCCCGCAGTTTCGCCATCGTCGCCGTCAAATGAATATGTATTGGAGTGCCCTAAAAATCAGGTACCCACATCTCCAATACCTGGATATGGTGTTCAGACTGATCTAGATCTCTGATCTCTGTCTTCACACGGAACTAACCAGCGATTACCCGAACCCAATCGTAAATGGAAAAAGAGGGACATAGATACAATTTTACCGGAATACATTGCAGATACTGAAGGAGAAGACTGTTTTGCTCACTGTACCACACCGACTGATATATTTTTAGTATTGACTGGAGATATTATTGACGATATTTTATACCAAAGTAACCCTTATGCTATCCAGAAAGACAAGGTATTGAACCTAAAAAGGAGGAACTCCTAACATATATGTATAATTTTTTATGTGGGTTACAATTGTCGCCCGGGGTGGAGAGACACCTGACGCATAGATACAGCTGATCATTTTGGGAGCCCTTTACTGTATAGATCGCAAATCTCCGAAATGGTGGCACAGGTTGTTTTGGGGTCTTCTGGACATGGCATTTGGGGTTGTTAGCTAGTGGTGGGTGGGTAATAATTATTTTTCAGATCACCACTCATAAAATTAGAATCAAGACTTCGCTTAACAGGTAAGCTCGTTTGATTCCCAATTTTATTTCGTGGTGATCTTCAAATAATTATTATTGACATAGGTAGATGTTTAGAGTTTGCTGCAATAATTCAATAAGTAATTAAAACACAAATAATTCTGGATGTCAATTTGTGAACATTACCCAAGTAACGAAATTTGGTAGGTACTATAAAAGTCCTGATAATGTATTAGAGTGTACTAACTACTACTATGAAAAAAACGTTTACAAAACCCTAAATAAACATTACATAAAGGGTCTCATGGTGACAAATTTGCACTATAAAAGCAACCAAAACATGTTTGTATTTTGCACTGTAAACAATTCCAGTGATGTGTTTTATCACACTTGTCGTGAGTGTTCCCCAAGAAAACAAATAATATCGGTAACATATGCTTTAGTCATTTTCCATTGCTGCTAAACGTAACATTTGTATTGAAAAACCCTTCCCTTGCAGTCGGGTAAAAGGATAAAACACAAAACATTCATGGACCGTTACTCTGCCGTAACTTGCACTTGCGAAAAAAAATTGTATCAATTAAATCATTACGCTGATTTCAAATTTGACAATGCGCCTTCATATTTTTTTATGTTTTAATTAAATTTAAATTAATACAATAAGTACTTGTCCCGACTATGCAGGCTGCTATTACACATTGGCTCCTGCCGTGTTGTCAATGTGCTATCATGGCAGAAAATAGCAGCCATATTTTCACCAAAAACGAATTAGATCATCTCTTGTCTCGTAGCAGTAACACAAACTCACGTATAGAGCTATTAAGTTATGTAGCAGCTGCACCAGGGGTCCTATTTAGTACTCTAGAAGAGTTGTTATGACTTTTACAGAACTAGCCCCATAGCGACGTTGAGAGAACTTTTAAGAAGTTAAAAGGTTACGTAGTGGTTGTGTAAGGTACAGTGCAGATTGATCCTTGAATAGTATTTTCGATACTGTTACAGTACTTGAACTGTAAAACTTATTTTTACGCATTATTAGTGCATAATAGATAAATAAAAGTGTTTGTTAGGTCGTCTTTAGTACTAAGTAGCACCAATTTTTTTTTTTTTTTTTTTTTACTATGCAACACTTTAACGATTCGTATGGTCCTGTAAGCGTTCTAAGAGGTAAACTATAAAAATTAAATTCTATTTAATCTTATAGAACCAAAATGCTCTGTTAAAAACCTTTATAGTACAAGCAGTAACAATGGTTACCATTATAGGCCTACTATATCACTCTTTGGTGATAAAACGCCTAGGTACTTATGACTTCCTTACTTTAGGTACAATAGAGCTTTAGTATTATAACCTTAAGGATATAGTGCATGTTGAATTGATAACTATAATAAAATAATAATTATAGATTGTTATATGTCTGATGTCAGCTCTGATTTGATCTGCTGTTTGTGTTGTACTGTATGAAGTTAGATATGGAGTTCAAAAAACCAGTTTCACTTGAAATATAAGAAACTTTAAAATATTTGTGGTTGATATTCCTAACAACTGTTTTGTTACTCCAATGGGTAAAAATTAGAGCTTGCAGAATAACAAATATCTTTGTTTTAAAATTTGCTCTATATTATCACCCTGAATCTATCGGAATTCAAATTCATTAATTTTGTGATCATAAGTAAATAGTAGGTGGTATAATATATAAAATATATTCCATCGGAATTCAAATTCATTAATTTTGTGATCATAAGTAAATGATATCTATGTTATTGGGCACACATAAAGTTTCTCCAATTAGGTACATAAAATTAAATTGCTTCAAAAAAGTAAAATAAAAACATTACAATAGAATCTGGTTCACTAAAAATTAAAATTACATGCATCAAATGTCAAAGTTTTGACGATGTAAGTAAAAATGTTAATGTAAATAGACACATAAGTATACATAACATCACATTCATCATCATCATGTTTAAGTCCCATGTAACAGGGGCGAGCCTATTGTCATTAACTGAGCACAAATCCATACTCTGTGGCTGCTACTGAGAAATTCCTGATGGAATAACACTTTGCATGATCCACGAATAGAACCCAGAACCTCATTCTCAGCGGTGCTTGCAAACCATAGCTCAACGAGGCAGATGACCAACAACTTGGCAAATTAAATGTCAATACTGTAACAGTTTTCACTTTGTCTATCAATAATGGTAAGAATCTGTTTTTTAAATTCATTGAGGCTTTTACTGTCTTTAATTTGCGTATATATTTTAGTGTACAATCTGCACCCAGATTGTCATCATTGCAAAAATATACACTTTTGTGATGCATGCAGCAATGTGTGAAGTTTATCTGAGCAACATAGGCTTTCGACAGATTTATATAAATGCATATTGTTTTTAGCAAAAATACATGATTCATAAATATACAGTGTCTACTGTCGGTATTTTAAAAATTCTGCTTGCATGATTTTGTGAATTTTATTTTGAATGAGCTCCAATCAGGCTCATGATTTACTTATCTTAATAATACTTATAAAAGTATTACCCCAAAATATAAGTCTATACTGCAGAGTAAAGACAACCAAACCGTGGTAAGCTACCAGCAGTGCGGTTTTATTTATAATCTTAATCAGCATAATATTATAAAGAATATAGGAAAACTTACTAAGTTTCCCCCACACATTGTCTATTAGAGTTCTCTGACATAATATCCTTATCAATAAAAGCTCCAGCAATTTTGTTACGTAAAACATATGGCACCTGATGTCTTGATGTTCTAACCACAATCCCTTCATGTTAGCACTCCCATGCACCCTCCCCCCCTTGTTTTCAATTATATCACTTTAGTACTTACTTGTACTATCAAGTGTGTACATTTTGTGCCCAGATAACAAATTAACATTCTTCTTTACTATGCTGTAATTTAGGTCTGCCCATCTCCTCAGGAATTAAATATTATTTCATGCAGGTTACATGCTTACTGCATACAATACTTGAGTGTTATCTATGAATATCTAGCGTATCTATGATAAATTCATCAGACATAACAAGTTATCTGTTATTATTAAGTATGGTTTAAGTGATTTTCTCTGAAAATACTCTTAGGCAGAAATAAATTACAACATGATTAATTTAATATTGAAGCCATAGATTGCTAGGTATAGCAACGAGTTACTATTAGGGTTGTTATTTTACATTGGGCCTTACAATATAATGGTACTATTATCTTTTCCTAAGAGGGGGTCGGGTCTCGGAGTGGAAATAATTTGATTTGGAACTAAAAAGGGTTTGGTTGATAAGGTCATCTGTACATTGACAGGCTGTTAAGACCTCGAAATTTTGTCAGTCTATAAACCTTTTCCCTCTCAATACTAATAGTTTTTATGTATTGGGACATTACAGTGCATTAACCACCATGTTTTATTTAATTAATATTTAATTTATTCAGAAAATAAACAGTTATACAAACATTGTTTGCATAACATAACATTACGCCTGTAATCCTCGAACGGTTAGGCAGAGGTGTCAGACACCCACATTTCGCCAGTTTTGCATTTGGTTGGTTACATGCATAATTATGTAACTTTGATTTATAACCAATGATGCTTCCATAATATCATACTCGATGAAGAAGCTATGAAAAGATTTCACTTAATGTGGCCATAACATGCAGAGAATATCTCATACTAAAGCATGTGCAATCATGACAAATGTGTGTCAGCCAGTAGAATACAAATAAGGCAGCCAAGTAACCGTCACTAAGACGACCCACTGACCTAACTTTTACTTGCTGATAGGAAACCAGGTGGCAAAGTATGGTCCCCATTCACTGCAAGAGTATATGCATTAGCAAGACTATATTGCACATTGGATAAGCAAGGTTGTCTCGCAACCATCATGCTCATAGGTTAAAAAGCATATTTATAAATTTAGCTGACCGAAGTTCATAGTAGAATAGGGTTCCCCTGTGATGTCTATTCTAGGTATTAAGTGTTAGCATTGTCCAATGACTTTGCTAAGGACATCTTGTGTCACGCACTGATAGTTTGCTATGTGGTTAGTAACGTTGGATATATGTTTTCATGCAAAGCATATTTCTGGATGGTAGTTTTTCCGTTGGAATCATTCAAGTAATAGAGAAATATAAAAGATGACATGCTGCGCCAACCTCAAATGAATTGGGATAAGGGCAAGAGAATGATGATGACTCAAAACACACAAACATCACATGGAGATGGAACTCCGAAAACCAGCTATGCCGATTGTAGGTATTTTCAGTGTTAGCATTGTCCAATGACTTTGCTAAGGACATCTCGTGCCACGCACTGATAGTTTGGTAAGCTGCTAATAACTCAGGGTATATGCTTAAAATTTATACGGAAATGTAACTCACCTGATATGCAGAGTTTAGGTATTTTCAGTGTTAGCATTATCCAATGACTTTGCTAAGGACATCTCGTGCCACACACTGATAGTTTGCTATGCAGTTAATAACATAGGGTATATGCTTACATGGAAATGTAGCTCACCTGCTATACCCAGTATAGTTATTTTCAGTGTAAGCATAGTCCAATGACTTTGCTAAGGACATCTCGTGTCACGCACTGATAGTTCAAATTCCAGCTAGTACATAGGAAATATATGTTACTGGGGTGTCGCGCACCCACTGGAAAAAGCTTTAAGAAGCTTACAGCACACATGTGGTTTACAGTGTTAATGACCATCGTATCGCTTGAATAAGCACTGTAGATATCACGTATCCGGTCACGTATAGGTCAGTTATAGCCAGGCATTCTTACGCCTAATGGTTACATCCAAGTTCACCGCTGTGGTCGGCTGCGCGAGCGTTGTCTGTAGGTATTTGCTCAGATTTCTGCGTCTCAGGTTTACGATTTTCACTAATGCTGCACATATTACACTTTTTGTCACTCACTATTTTGTTATTTCGGTAGAATATAACGTAAACTTATTTTTAAGCGAATAATTTGACGAGAAAGAACTTTTTCTTGCGGTGTCGATAACGCGCGAAAAAGAAAAGTGACGTTTCATAATTATGTCAAAACGGGAAAGGACGATGCAAATGTTGCAATCTTTAAAAAATATTCATTTTCTTTAATCTAAAATCGCGGTGTTAATACGTCGTAAGGGAATTACTACCTATGTCAATAATAATTATTTGAAGATCACCACGAAATAAAATAGACAATAGAATGAAATACACATGAATACTTTACCTGGAGAAAAGCAGTATCGTTTGTGGAAATATTTTTTTCACATGAGTCGAGACGACCACTTCGAGTACGTTTTGTTGGCGAACTGGCTGTCAAAAAATAAATATGGCAGCCACCATAGACTAATAATGTTGCTATATTTGGGAAAATGTATTGAATTGGTGGTATTTTTTGTTGGAAGTCGTTGAAAATGCGGTCACGTACGCGGAAATTCCATCATACGCCATTTTGCAGGACAACCCAAAATCTGGTACTTTACAATAATTTTCAACCGTAACATGTACATTTTACGGTTTAAAATTGAAGTTACGGTCATAAATGACCAGTTAAATGCAAAACATTTGAATAATAATATAACACGACCATATTATGTGACTCTGAACTTGACTCAGTAGGTGTGGGACATACCAAAAACATCGACCTCATTTTACTTATTTTGATTTTATATTTGATTTATAACAGATTCAGACCTTATTTTTATTTGATTTATGAGACTGTATGTTACTTTATTGTTAAAATAAATGATATGTAATAAAAACTTTTATAAAATTCGATAATTTATTCTGAAAGTGGTCGGACACTGACTTTTTTCAAGGTACAACTTTTTTGGAAAACGCCCAGGTATCTACTACAAAATAAAACAAACTATATAGATTTAAATATGTGTGTCTGTTTGAAACTGTTTGCAAAATGCGTAAAAGGTGACGTAATCCGGCAAAACCATATTTTGCAAATGTTTGCAAGTTTAATTTTGTGATTACCTACTTTGGTAGTTTACCGATTTAAAATAATTTTATTTATTGTTGACCAAAAACATATTATTCAAATAATACTAAGAAACACTGACTTTGTACTCATCACTGACACGTATGACGTAGGTAATTAGTATTGTGACGAGATTTCATAAAAATCACGGGCCAACTTGATGTTTCTAATACCACCGAAAATAGAATTGTGTTTTTAGAATATTTAACTATTATACCTACGATAAATTAGAATTACAATAATACAGTATAATAGATAATATGAATCAAATGTATACTGGAGAAATATTGCAATTAAATCAATGAAAATGCATAGCATACAAAATAATAAGTACGCAAGAACTTCCGCGCGCAAATCATATAGCGCGGGACAACCGAGCTAGGGCTAGGAATGTATTTTCTAAGTTTCTAACAGTCAAACAAGTGAACGAAGTTTGGCAACGCCTTTTTTTCGTCCACATATTGCATGTAGGTCAAGGTTACGAAGAACGGCATCGTTGCCTAAAACCTTCCTACGACTACTGGTATTTATGTTGCCATACAACAATAAAATTGTTTACATTAAAAAAAAAACATAACATTGATGTCATCAGTTTTATGTTATTTTATATTGTTATTTTTTTGAACGGTTGGAAAGGAAATAATTAAAACTAATTATTGATTTAACAGAATTATTATAAGATCGTCTGCACCTGCACGCCATCTAGCGTGCCATAGTCTAAACAAGTTTACTTGTCATTATTTGTCAAAAGTCACGCACACTACTAAAGAAGTGTCAAATTTTGCCGGGATTTCACTATTGTTTTTCTCGCTAAATAATGTAAGATAATGCCCAAAAAGGTCGATTGCGGACACTTTCCATTGTTGAGAAGTGATAAAATGATAAATTTTAAAGAAAAAGTCTCTGTGAGTCGTGTAAAGGTGTATTTCAAAAATGTATGGAGGGTCGGTTGACACATCCACCTTAACTCTTTGATGAAGGCGGTTTGGACTGCCGCATTGGAGTTGAATTTTTTTCCTTGTAAGAAGTTGTCTAAATTCCGGAAAAAATGGTCTTCTGTGTAAAGTATGGTGGTTGTCGCAGACATTCCAATTGTAGCTCATCTTGCGTTGTCGTGAAGCAGCAGTGGCCCAGAGCGATTGACCAATCTCGGTTGTTTGACAGCTAGTACTTCCTTCATGGTTTGTAGTTGCTGACAATAGATATCTGCCGTAATCGTTTGGCCAGATTTTAGAAAGCTGAAGTGAACGACACCGGCGCTAGTCCACCAAACACTCACAAGTAACTTTTTCTGAGTCAATTTTCGTTTAGGGCAGGATTTGACTGGGTCTCCAGGGTTTAGTCATTGCGACGAGCGCTTCCGATTATTGTACAGTATCCACTTTTCATCACAAGTAATGATTCGATTTAAAATCCCTTCATTATTGTGTCGGTTGAGCAAATTAGTAACACAGCAGTCGACGCGTGTTTGCAAGTTCGATTCACTCAATTCATGAGGGGTTTGACGCATGTACCCATCGTTCAAGTTTTTTTACGTTCCCGATTTGCTTCAAGTGGATTAACACAGTGCTTTGTGATGAATCCTCTTCCAGAACAGCCTTTAATTCTTCATTTTCCACTTTGGTCTCCGGCCATCCACGGGGTTGGTTCTGAAGTCCGAAATTTTCAGAACGAAAACACAGAATACATAATTGTACTACGTCGAAAACGTTGAAACCAAAAACGTACCGTGCTTTCTTTTGCGACACCAGCGCCGTACGTGACATCATTAATCCTTCGAGCTGTTTCTGCAGCACTGGTGCCACGGTAGAACTCGTACTCGTAAATAAAAAATATAAGCGACGCCAAAGAAAAAAATAATGAGGAGAAAACAAAATGAATGACTGTTTTTATCCGACTTCCAAAAAGGAGGAGGTTCTCAATTCGCCTGTATGTTTTTTTTGTATGTTTGTTATCGCATAATTATCTCCGTCATTAATGAACCGATTTTGTGTTTTTTTTTGATTTTGTTATGAGTTGATAGAAAATTCTTTCAGATTTATACGTACTTACGAAGTGATAGTTGTATTCTTTCCGGGTATTAGGTTGCCCTGATGATGATGATGATGATGAGAAGGTAAAACTCATTAACCGACTTTAAAAACGGAGGTTCTTAATCTTTTTTTTAAGTATATTCACCGATTACTCGGAGGCGCCTGAACCGATGTAGAAAATTATTTTTTTGTTGAAAAGGAGATATCTCAAGAGGCGTACCATGATAAGAAAATCAGGATCTGATGATGGCATCCCAGAGAAATCAAGGGCAACCCTCAAATTGTATAGGCATGTTTTACGTGTTTCTTGCTTTTCAATGTTAGATTAGATTAGATTAGATGCATCGGGCTAGTGTCCGCAACTCCACGCCCTGAGCGTGTATTTTGCGTGCGGGTGGGAATCTTATTCGATCCACCCCAGCTCCCCGAGAAAAGCCAGCAACCCCTTGGTGTTACTGGCTGCTGTTTCTTCTTCCTCCATGCAGGCTCGACACAGAGGACTATCTGTGACTCCTATAACAAAGAGGTGCTTGTTAAAAGTACCGTGTCCAGTGATGGCGGCCGTCACTGTGCGTAGCTGCAGCTTAGTTAGCCGGAGCGCTTGTTTGGTGAGGCGGGCGTCGATGGCGGGAAGCGCCTCCTTGGCCTGCCTGCACTCGCCGTGGTCTAGCCACAGCTTCGCGTGAAGTTCCCTGGTACGTTTCCTTACCAGCGTGCGAAGATAACCGAAAGGGAGCGGCACGATGGGTTCTGGTCCCACCGCTGCCATGCTTGAGCCCCTTCGAGCGAGCTCGTCCGCTGCATCGTTGCCTCGGGAGTCGCTATGTCCTTTAATCCATTGAATGGTTATATTGTTTAGGTTACCTACCTGGTTCAGGCGTTGGTGGCACTCGTGTATCAGCCCGGAATTGACCGTGTGGCTCCTTAATGCCAGCAGCACCGCCATGCTGTCAGAAAGTTATACGGATAGAGTGATCCTTTACCTCCCGAGCCAAGATGGCTGATGCCGCCAGGGTGATACCCATGCATTCTGCCTGAAAGACAGTGTTGTGGGCCCCCAAAGGTACGGCTAAGTGGATATTGAGGTCCTCCGAGAAGACTCCGGCTCCAGTGCCAGTACCTGTTTTGGATCCATCCGTGAAGATCCGCACTTCTGCAGGGCTAAGTCCCTCGCAGCGGTGATCCTCATGGAGTTGGATTTTGTATTTCTTATCGAATACGTACTGTTTGGGTACTCGATCATTTACAGCTTTCACCAGGGGGAATTCGCTTTGGAGTCCCTCTAGTGCCGCAGTATGCTGCGTGTACTTCTTACCCCAGAGTTGTAGCGTATTGAGGCGCACCGCCGTCATCGTTGCTTCCTGCTGAATGAACAGGTGGAGCGGCGGAAGCCCCAGTATAGCTTCGAGGGCTGCGGTCGGAGTTGTCCTCATGCAGCCTGTGATCGCCATGCAGGCGAGCCTTTGCATACGTTGCAGCTTGCTTATGGCTGTTATAAATTTGGTGCGGGGCCACCAGACCACTGCCCCGTAGGTGATCATGGGTCGGATTACCGCACAGTAAAGCCAAAGTATAATTTTGGGGGATAGGCCCCACTTCTTACCTATCATTCTCCTGCACTGCCAAAAGGTGATGCAGGCCCTGTTTAGCTTGTTGTCAAGATGACTGCTCCAATTTAACTTACTGTCCAGGATAACTCCCAGGTATTTGACCTCGTTGGTAACCTGGAGCTCAGTGTCAAATAGCTTAGGTAGGCGATGTGGGCCTAGCGTTCGTTTTTGGCTTTTCAATGTTGCTGATATATCTTTGAGGCGCGCATGAAACACGAACGCGCCGTCCATTACTCACCGTCCACATTCCTGACATGTGAGAGAGAGCCCTCAGACCTCCTTATTCAGCCCATGTCGCAAAATTTGTTCTTAGCGGACGTCTAATAACTATAAAGTAGCTTCCTGTCATAATTGAAGTTTGTAGCACAAAAAATAAAGGACTTTCATACAAACCCGCGAGAGCCCTTACACCACCCTAATCCGGCCCTGTCGCAAAATCCGATTTATATTCGTATCTGACCGTGACATCACTTTGGGCCCTATCAGAATGGCGGGCTGAACTAGATCGGTTCCGTCAAAACTGGAAGGAGGACGCGCGGGTTCGCGAAAAGTGGAAAGAGTGGAGGGAGGCCTTTGCCCTGGAGTGGGACAGAGTAGGCTAGCAAAAAAAAAAAAAAATGTTAACCTGATGACGCTTTTTAAGGCCTTCTGCCAATCGTTTTACACGTGCAGCCTGTGGGCTAAGTATACCCAACGGGCATACAGCGACCTGCGCGTACAGTACAATAACGCATTTAGGGTGCTTTTGGGGTTGCCTTGGCGATGTAGCGCGTCAGGGATGTTTGTGGATGCGTGCGTCGACGGTTTCGCCGCGATCATGCGGAAGCGATGCGCTTCCATGTTGGCGCGCTTGCGCTCCTCCTCCAATGGCATCCTGAATGTGTTTTTCAGACCGGTGGGACTCACCCCTTTTACGTAAGTGGATAAGTGTTCAGACACACTTATCCAAATAAACGTGTGGTGCAGTTATTATTGTAAATTAAATTGAATAAATACTAACATTAGCCTAAGTTATTTTATTGTTACTAACAAAATATGGATGTAATTCTGAATTAAACTATTTGAATTTGAATTTGATGATGGCATCCCAGATATATCAAGGAGAACCTTCAAATTTTATAGGCACGTATTACGTGTTTCGTGCTTTTTCTAACCTTTAGAAAAAGCACGAAACTGCTTGATGCTCGAAATTAAAGCTATTCATGTATTTGCATCTAGCAGTCATCACTTCATGTTGATGAACTGTTGATGGATAGTATAACTCCTCAACAGTTAGGAGTTGAAAGAAAATTCCTTCAAACTATACGTACTTATGGACCGATAGTTGTTGTATTCCTTCAGACTAATATAAAAAAATAGACGGTAAATCTCATTAACCAATTTTTAAAAAAAGGAGGTTCTCAATTATTATTCGTCAGAATCTTTTTTATGTAAGTATAACTTGTGGCCCATTACCAAAACATACTCATAAATGTGGGTGTACTATTACGAGCACGTCTGCCTTACCTTTCGGGGATAACAGTCGTAATTCACCGATTACTCGAAGACGCCTGAACCGATATAAAATATTCTTCTTTTTTGGAAAGGTGTCATCTCAAGGGTAGTACCATGATAAGGAAATCAGGATCTGATGATGGCATTCCATAGAAATCGAGGACAACCCTACAATTTTATAGGCACTTATTACGTGTTTCGTGCTTTTTCTAAAGATATTCAAGTATTCGCATCTAGCAGTCATCACTTCATGTTGATAATTTGATGATGGAAGGTATAATAACTCCTCAACGGTTAGGAGTTTTTTTTTTTTTTTTAAACGTTTCCCCACACTAGGAAGATAATTGTTTATTAAAATACTAGCTGTACCCGGGATGCGTTGCAATGCCCTTTTTCCTACATACTACCTGTAGTGTATATCTATTTAATAATGTAAACACGGTCTCACAACCACAAGTGGTCAGGTGAGTCACTAATGACATCTGTCAGTTACATGATGGCGGGAAGTTGGAAGTGAAGTGATCCTGGACTAAAGCTTGGTGGACCGATTAGTTCTGCTGGGTACGTATTTGAATATCGAAGATTAAAATACCTACTGTTAAAATATCGATGTTCAAAACATCGAAAATGGAAATATCGAACGACCATAAAACCGAAACATAAAATATCGAAAGTTTATATTATCGAATGGTTAAATATCCTACGTCCAATACATCTAAAATCTAAATATCTACAAAAGTTACATCGAAAGATCCAAATATCGAAATACAGATTATCGAATGTCCTAAATATCGAAGTACAAACTATCGAACGTCCTAAATATCGATGGGTACATACATTATTTGAACATCGAAAATTAATATACCTACGTGTAAAAATGGGTTAATTTTCAACATTTATTCACCCTAAAAACATGTACAAGTTAAAATATTTTTTTTTTTTTTTTTTTTTATAAAGTTCACATAAAACCAAATAAATGATCAATGACCCCCATGCTAGGTAAAACCTGTGTTATAGGGGTCATCCATCCGTCCATTATGGATCACAATAAAGGACGCTTTTAAATTAATAATGTGCACTTGTGTAAAAATAAAACTAGACTAGTACAATTTATAAAGGGAAAAAAAAAAAACAATTTAAACGTAGAAAAAAAAAAAATGGAAATGGAGTATAATAATAAGGAAAACTGAGTATCTTTATAGGTGCGGGGTGTGAGTGTTTGTGTGAGTGTAGCTGTGTATGTGTGAGTGTATAAATGTATAGGTGAGTGTAGGTATGAAGGGAGAGTTATGGTTTGAGTAATTCTTCTGAGTCGTCATAATTTAGGGTGAGCAGAAATTCTTCTAGTTTTTGCTTGCATTGGTGTTTGTTTAAACAATGAAAGTTCAGTGTTTTGTTCAATTTATTATATAGTAACGTGCTTAAATAACGGTAATGCCGACGTGCAAAGGTGGTTTTTGTACAAACGTTGGGGCAAACGGGTTTAGGTCTTCTTCTGAGCGTAGGGCTTTTGGATCTATTGGGAGGGGAAATTTTATGTGTACGTGTGAGTGCACGAAGTATAAACATTTGGCGGACTGTCAATACCTTAAAGTCGCAATAAACTTTCTGAGTGGGATATCTAAATGGTTTGTTTAATAGTACTTTGATTACTGCACGTTGGGCTCTTTCAGCTGGTATGAGAATTGTCTTGGCGGCACCACCCCACGCGACGATACAGTAACTTAGTGTTGATTCACATAAAGCGGTGTATACCATTTTTAGGATATCTTTATGAGCCGATGATTTTATCTTTTTGAAGACGTAAATGAGTTTTCTAGTACGCGCAGATAGAGATTCGATGTGGGTCTTCCAGCTGAGACTGGAATCCAGGTATAGGCCGAGGTATTTGACGGAGGACGCTCGCGTTACAGTCTGACATGAACAATGCTTTGTGCGGTTGCGCTCGTCACAGACATGGGCTTTGATTTGGATTGAGAGGTTCGATGGAAGGTTAGAGGGTCTGGTACCAAAGGTTACAAAGCTTGTTTTGCTGACGTTCAGGGTTAAGCTGTTGTTGCCCAGCCAGATCATAACTTGGGCCAAGGACCTTTCAGCGGCCTCCTTTGCCGTTTCCCAATCGTTTCCGCTGGACAGTAAAACAGTATCATCGGCGTACGCTATAACGTGAGTAGAAGGGAGGGTAAGCAGACAGAGTTCGTTGACATAGATTTGGAAGAGGAGAGGGCTGAGCAGACTGCCTTGCGGCACACCGAAATCCAGGAGTCGTTCACTACTGATGTACTCGCCTATTTTAACGCACTGGGTACGGTCCGAAAGAAAATCTTTAAGCAGTTTGAGAGCTGGGCCACGTATTCCAATCTGTTCCAACTTTCTGAGTAAAACGGGGACAGAGACAGTATCAAAGGCCTTAGATAGGTCTAAGAATATGCCAACACATTTTTGTTTACAGTCTATTTTGTTTACAAGAGAGTCCAATAGAGCTAAGACCGCGTCTTCTGTCGATACCCCCTTTCTCATATCGAACAAATTTTGATGTAAGTAGTATGAGTGGAAAAAGGTTGCTTCTGCAACGTCTCTGGCGCTACGGGAATTGCAACCCCTTCGCCCTTGCGTAACAAAGGATAGTCACCCATGTTCACCTCCGCAGCTTTGGCTTACTGGTCGCCTCCGGCGACCAGCCTCAGCCGCTACGGCTCCCACGGGTGCCTATGATTTGTTACAGCGAGCGGGGGTTGCCCTCCCTTCGCGCCCCCGGATTTTTATATACACTCTAGGGGTAACAGCCAAAAGACTACGTAAATTCGGGGTACCCTAATTCGGTTTTGCAACAATTTCGACCTATTTTATCCATGAAAATCAGTGTCCAGTTTGTCTGTTTCGATGACTAAGCATCACGTCAAATTTACGAAACGAATGTAGATAACTTTTATACATAAATATTGTGCGTAACTTGGGCTATTACTTAGTCTTTGTTTCATCGTAATCGGTGCTCTCTATCAAAAGATATATGCATTTATAGTTTTCAAGAAGAACTTATCATTATGGTCAAGAATGAGACAAGCAACGACATATATTGAACGAATATGGTATGGTATGGTACTTATTAATAAATGCCTTCACAAGATAACTTTAAATAAGTAATGATAGCAAAAGGTACGTAGATATTAGTCTAAATGACGCTGTTTTCAAAAGCTACATAGCCTAAACCCTATAGTGTGTTTGATCGCTCTTTTTTAGCAGTTTATCTTCGTCTTCGACAGATGGCGTTATTCATTTGATGTCATTTTCTAAACCGCGGTGTTATTAAATAAACATAATTATGTTTCATAAATAGTTAACAAATAAAGATTTACCAATTACACAGTATTAAAATACAATTTTTTTTAAAACTAAATTAAAATTAGATAAAACCCACGACATATTTTTTAATGTACCGTGTGGAAATCGAACCTGCGACACGCAGTGCTACTGTTAATCGTCCAGCCATTGCGCCAACCATGTCGTCATATAGATGTGGTGTGTTGTTAGCCCTATGTGTCGAGGCCGCGGTATCTCTTTCGAACAGCCCGCAGCCCTAACGGGCGTCGGTCCTTGGGGGCCCCTTCAATGTTGCTGACATCTCTTTGAGACGCGCGTGGAACACGAACGCGCCTCCATCGTCATAGGATGGACGAACGATTAACTAGCCCGTTACTCACCGTTCACAGGCCTGCGCCTACGGTGGCCGGAAGCCATCACGTGGCCCCGATGCCCGGAGCGTCTCCCGCGGCGGCTGGGACGAGAGGTTGTCTCCCTCTCACGTTCTGCCACCTCTTTCGCTAGCATTACTGCTTCGCAGAAGGAGGTGGCGGCCATTTCAGATTCGATGTCCCAGATTCGGTACAGGCACCCTCTCGAAACACCCTCTAATCCCCCCTTTTTTTTGTGGTTCGTAAATTATCAAATGACTCATCCCGCTCTGGGCGGAGCGGAAGAAAGTGTCAGACTTCTACTGACTAAAAACCACCCACGTTCCTTATTAGCCCTTTGTGTTTCGGGGCCGTGGTATCTCTTGCGGACAACCCTCAGCCCCGGCAGACGTCCCTTTGGGGCCCCTTAATTGTTGCTGACATATCTTTGAGGCGCGCGTAGAACACGAACGCGCCAACGACAATCTGTCTGCCTGTCGACTATAATGTACCTGTTTCAAATTTCTTCAAGATCCGTTCGGCCGTTCTGACGTGGTTGATTAACAAACACCCATCCATCTAAACTTTAGTATGAGACATAGTCAGTACTTTGCATTACTCTCTTCTTATTTTCTACAGCGTCAGTAAGTTAACGCAGGGCAATGATTAAATGTACTTTTATCTAAGCGACGCGTTTTAGTTTCCGACAAGCACGCGAACGAAGTCGCGGGCACAGCTAGTATTATATAAAAATGAATAGCTGCAGTTCGTTAGTCTCGCTAAAACTCGAGAACAGCTGGACCGATTTGGCTAATTATAGTGTTGAATTATTCGTGGAAGTCCAGGAAAGGTTTAAAAGGTGAGAAAGTGGTAGGTAGGTAGGCAGGGTAGTAGGTAGAGTAGTAGGTAGAGTAGTAGGTAGGGTAGTAAGTAGGATAGTAGAGTAGGTAGGGTAGTCGGTAGAGTAGTAGGTAGGGTAGTAAGTAGGTAGGGTAGTAGGTAGGTAGGGTAGTAGGTAGGTAGGGTAGTAGGTAGGTAGGGTAGTAGGTAGGTAGGGTAGTAGGTAGGTAGGGTAGTAGGTAGGTAGGGTAGTAGGTAGGTAGGGTAGTAGGTAGGTAGGGTAGTAGGTAGGTAGGGTAGTAGGTAGGTAGGGTAGTAGGTAGGTAGGGTAGGAGGAAAAAAATGACGGTAATTTTTTTTCCAACGCCGATAAAGAAGTTTCACTTCAAAAATTCTTTGCAAAAAAAACCGCCATCAAAAACACAAAAGTGAAAAAATCAATATTACAAAAAAGTAAAAAAAATTAAAAATCTAAATTGATTGTAAGACTTGCACACTAATCCTTGTCATGATATCTATACCTAAAAGAGTTAAACAAAAATTTAATGCAAAAAAACAACTGTCTTCGAAAAATAATCTAAAACAACTTTACTTTCCGAAGTCCGTGGCAAAAGAAGTCGATGAAACTAACAAAGTCACCGACTTCCAAAAGTAAAGTTAACCGCCTTTGTGTGCGTGGGAAATGCAGCACGTAGCTATTCATACTTAAAAATTAAGAATGATTTGTGAACAATAACAAGTGAGTGGCTACTGCCTAGTCGAAGAAGTTAAACGTAGCGGAGCGGGAATTAGCGGCGCTTCCTGCTCACGGAGCGCCTTTGTTAGCGCGGGCGGCGCTTGCGGCGGCGGCGCGCGCAGGTGCGGCGGGCGCGAGGTCGGCGCGCGGACGTTACTCACGCACGCCTGAGGTTATCTCCATTACTCGGGCTAACTCGGGAGCGGTCAATTGGCCCCGCGCTGCGCTCCGGCTCGGGTCACTCGGTGTCTCAGTGTCTCAGTGCCTCAGTCCGCCGTTCGCCATGTCTGCGCGCGCGTGGGCGCTGTGCGCGCTTAGCTCGCTGCTCGCCGCCCCCGCCACCGCCTCGCTGCTGCCGCTGGACGCCGAGCACCTGCACGCCAGCGTCGGCGGGTTCGCCGTCATGAACTGCCACCTCGACTTTCCTTTTGGGAACGAGATTCCTTACCACTTGCAATGGGATAAAGATGTAAGTACCAGCTTCACGTTCATTGCACCGAGACATAGGGACTACCTATGTGCAGCAGTCCTGCATCATGTGTCACAAGTCACAACAGCATCTGCGCGTTGTGGGACGGGCTAGGGGCATGCACAAGCTCTTGGCTTGTGCTACAGAACGTCGGCGCCCGCGCTCCTGTTTGATCTACTGATCCTACACCACAATCAATACATACGTAATAGTGTACCTTTGGTGTGCTCTCTGCTTCATATACACAGCCAAGGCTTATGTCAAAGTTTATTTGTAAGGATTTCGATTCGGCGTGATAAACACTTGTGAGCAAAAAATCGCACACCTTGACTTTTTTTGATAAGGCAGTTTTTTCATACCTGTAGACCAGAGAGCGTCCATCATGACCATGTGAAGTTATTCCGCACTGATTAGAGAACATAACAGCCTGCTATTGGTATACTACGTGCAATTTAAGCGTTCCCTAGCAAATTGTAGCTGGGCCTGTCTATTTGCTGAGTGGTGTGAACTTAGTCCTGCTTCACCCAGTCTTCTTCTAACTGTCCACCGACTTATACTGACATTGTGAACTTCTGGAAGCTGTTGTCTCAGTTGAACCGCGTTCAGTTGCCGATTTTTCAAAGACATTCAAAGACATTGTCACAAGAAATCGGCCATCACGCTCTGATGTTCTGCGTCGCCGGCCAGGTCGCCGAATGTACCCACCGGTCGCTTGGAAACTCTGGTATACCCGACGAACAGAATAGCGGCTTTAAATTTAACTTTCGAGCCAGTCCACTTTGATTATGGCCTGCTTCGAGCAAGGCAATAACTTGAGCGGTTTCTGCGGGCGTAGTATCCATATTTTTCCAGTAACTCCATATAATATTAAGATGTGATCACGTTGACCTTCGGTATGCATCTCATTTAAAATTCAAAAACATCGAACTGGTTATACTTACCTTTTTTTTGGGGTGGGTAATTATCAAATGACTACTCCCGCTAAAACCACCCATGTCCCCTTGTGCCGAGGCCGCGGTATTTCTTTCGAACAACCCGCGGCACCGACGCGGCGACGGCGACGGGAACTTGTCACGCCTGCGGGTAAGGGTGCAAGTAGTGACAACGCAAACGGGTGAATTTGGGAAATTGGGTGTATTGGGGTTGGTTTTTGTACGCGTTCGCGAAGGTCACTGATTTTATTTCTGTGTCTGTGTAAAGCTAACCTTGTATGCTTTAATTTAACCTATAGTTTTTACTCAATATACACACATCAACACCGTCTAGGGATATTTTGTATAAAGTTCTTAAACTCAAAAAATACTGGCCACTTTTAAATTCTTTTGAAGAAAGTTTATTTTGTAAGCCTTTTTGAACGATTCTAAATTTGAATTTGAAAAAATACATTAAAAACAAAAGATTTACGCGGCATAATGGTAGCGAAGTCCGAAAGTTTCATTTACCTACAGTAGTTTGTGGCTATTTTTTTGTGTCCAATTTAAGTTTTATAACAAGTTATCGGTTAATTCCGAATTAATGTTATTGTGTGCATCATGCAGCGGCGCCATTTAACTAGAGAAGAAATGTTAAGGGGAGTAGGGATGCTCCAAGCTGGGGCTACTCAACGGAGTATTGCTGAGGAGTTTGGAACAAGACAAAACGTGATATCAAGGTTATGGTCACGTTATCGTGCTACTGGTGAAGTGGCTGAAAGACACCCAGGCGGGAAGCGCATAACCACTCAACGACAAGACCGATTTTTGCAAGTTGCCGCGAGAAGACAACTAAATGTTACGGCCATGCAGTTGGTTCAGAGGCTCCAGTCAGAGCACCAGTTACTTGTGAGTGACCAAACTGTGAGGAGAAGGCTGCATGAAGCTAACCTTCATGCTCGCAGACCGCTTCTTACTCCAGCACTACGCCGAGGAAATCGTGGACGACGACTAGAGTGGGCTCGTGAACATTTGCTCTGGGAAGAAAACCAGTGGTCTGTAGTGCTGTTTACCCACAGAACAGTTTACCGATGAGTCCCGGTTCGGTTTCCATCCCGATACACGTAGAGTGCGTGTTTGGCGAGTTTTTCTAGTATTCTAGGATTAGTTTATTTAGGTAGATATTACTTCGTTTCGTTTAAAAATATCATTAATTTAGCTGTATTTCAGTACTAGGTAGGTAATACCTTTGTTACAAAGTTCATTAATAATTAATTATATTGACACTTGTCTAATAATTAAGAGTTAACGCTTTGTTTATAGTTTGTATAGATTGAGTGGGCTGAGTATAATATTTTCTTTGAGTTTTTTTTATACCCCTAAAAAGAAAAAAATGTGTCAAATAAGAAAATCTAATAAAATATATCAATATTTTCTTTTAGTTTCTACAAAAAGAAGTGAAATCCCACCAAAAACATTCTGTAAAGAACTAGCCGAGTCTCGATGAAGCTGCTTGTTTATTTCTAAAAAGTAATGAAATCTAGACAAAGTCGTGCCAAGTCTAAGACTAAAGAGAGGTCTAAGGTTCCTTACTGCGATTTCTTTATTATTATACCTAGTTAATGTTGTGTGACTTGGCCGTTGAAGGGTACACAAGGCCACAAAACCAGGTGCTCCATGACACCATTGCACCAATCTGTCGCCAGAACCGCTACCCATTGACGATGGAAAATTGCCACTTGGAAAACGTTGATTCAATAACCAGTCAATTGTAGGCTTGATAAGGCTGCGTGTTTCAATAATACTTACTTATGTGTAGGCGAGCCTGAAACAAACAGTATAAAAAAATATTTCTAGCTGGAGAATGTTGGCCTGAAAATCAGCAGAAGTAAAACCGAATACATGTTTTGCGATTTCGGCGGTCTCTCCAGTTCTGGAGCCATAGCGCTAGATGGCGTGCTTCTTCCAGTTTGCTCCGACTTTCGGTATCTCGGTTCTCTCGTGCAAAGCGATGGCGAAATAGATCGTAGTGTAAAGCATAGAATTAGCACTGGATGGATGAAATGGCGGCAGGTCACGGGAACAATTTGCGACTCCCGCATTCCCCTTAAACTCAAGGGGAAGATTTATAAAACCATGGTAAGACCTGCTGTCGTGTATGGATCAGAATGTTGGGCCACAAAAGGGATAAATGAAAGGCAATTGCATGTGGCTGAGATGAGAATGCTAAGGGGGATGTGTGGTGTGACGCGAATGGATAAAATAAGGAATGAGTACATAAGAGGAAGTCTGAAAGTGGCGCCGGTAAATGAAAAGTTGTGCGGTAATCGATTGTCGTGGTATGGACATGTGATGCGAAGGAATGAAGAAAATGTTGTGAGAAAAATGTTGAGTATGAATGTAGATGGCTATAAGAGTAGAGGAAGACCAAAGAAACGATGGATGGACTGTGTGAAGGATGATATGGCTAGAAAGGAGGTGACTGCTGACATGACGAGAAATAGAGAAGTATGGAAGAAGAAGACATGTTGCGCCGACCCCAAATAAATTGGGATAAGGGCAGGAGAATGATGATGATAGTGGTTCACATGTGCTTACCCCTTCACCGCGTACCGGCGTGATGTTATGTTATGAACTGGTGTAAACAATAGACAGACACGAGATTTCAGCAATCCCAGTCCATTTGCTATCATTTATTGAGGAGTTCCGTTGCCTATCTCCGAAGTTCTTCATGAGATCTTCACCAAACTGAAATGGGATCACTCCGCGAAGGTACTCTTCCAAAAACTACTCAAATCACTTCAAGTGTGCCGACAAAATTTGAAGAGTTCTCTCTATTTCTCCAAGATCCCATCATCAGATCCTGACTTGATGATCATGGGATCACCTGGGAGGTATACCCTTTCAAACAAAACAAAAAAAAACGAAATCGGTCCAGCTATCTTCGAGTAATCGGGAAACATACATAATAAAAAAAGTTCCGACCTCCTCCTTTTGGAAGTCGGTTAAAAAGACAAAATGTGGGGCTTCGAGTGGTGTACATACGTGTGTTGAATGCCAGCATACTCGTACCTGCTAAGTTGGTTAGATGGCTAATTCACAGATACCAGGTGAGGGAATAAAAAACCGGCCAAGTGCATATCGTACCACGCACAATGTAGGGTTCCGTAGTTGCCCATCAATCAAAATATGTGAACTAACTAAACTGATTAACCACCCTGCCAACCTATTTCGTTATATATGCTACTACCATGACCTTTTCACACAAACTACCTATACGAATTGTATTTAGGATACAACCCGTATAGGTAGTTTAGGTAACCACACTCGAGTCTAACAAATTTTTTCACTTTAAAGCTTAATATGACATGTCTCAAAAGAATCCCTTTATCGAAAAAGTGTTTGAGCAAAATTTTTTAAAGACCTGTCCAACGACATCCCACGCAATGGACTTCGCGTGAAAAAAAGTCACCCCCACTTTAATGTGTACTGGAGACATCCTAAAAAATAATAATTTTCAAAAGGGGATAGAACCGATGTGGCATATCAACCAGCCCGCCATTTTGATTTTTATAGCCCACGATGAAAGTGGTATGTATGGATGGAGGACATTTAGACGAACAAAAAGTGTCCAGTAACGCGGTATCCCAAAGTGTCACGTTACCGAGATATTTGAAGGTAAAGATCGCCAAATGAGTACAATGACAATCATTAAAAATATACTTACATATATTACGTGTAAAGGCGTTAAATTGTGTCCAAAAAATCGATCCCAGGTTGATTATTATTATGCACACGAGAAAATCGCTTCGCATCGCAATGACACGCTATGTTATTATGTCCAATAATAGTTTTCTCGTGCTTCTAGAGTATGTAATGTTCCTACTCTCTTTCGATCATCATCTTCCTGCCCTAATCCCATTCTATTTGGGGTCGGCGCAACACGTTTTCTTCTTCTTCCATGTTTTTTTTTTTTTTAATGTAGAGGAGACGGGGGAATTGGAGCCTACTAAGGAAAAAGTTCAATAGAAGTTAAATTTATGGATACTTTAGGAACTTTTTATTAGAAACTAAATCCTTACTCATTTGACTATCATTTAATCACAGCGGTAACGTTACATTATCAGGCATTTGGCCACTGATAAACTATTAAGAAAAAAACAGAATCGCTCTCATTACCCGACTTTGCGGGAAATGAGAGCCTATAAATTCCCATAATATGTGTAATGGGAGCTATTTAATTATTAAATTAGCCTCAAACATTTCTATGTCAGTCTGAAATGATATTCATATAAATTTTAATATAAACGTAACCGTATTACAATTAACTTTAAGTATCCAAGCAAAAAACGCAAATATTTTGTTGATTGCCTTTTTTCATTTCTTTTCTTTTCCTGCGGTACATTTTCTTTCTTTGTTGCATTCTTTCTCTAAACGTTTCTAAAACATATTACTATGCATATGGGGCAATCGGAGCTACAAAGGGTAATCAGAGCCTAATAAGCTCCGATTACCCAGCTACCACCATTTTGAAATAAAATAAAATTATATACTGAATCTAGCTTGTAACTAAATTATACGCACAGATACTTAAAATTGATAACATTAGCTATAAAAGAAAACAAGTTTGATTGTAACAAACGTATAACTTCAAACATACCTGGCCGATGAAATTTCTTATTTTTAATAAGCATAGGGCAAAAAATCGACAGGCGTCCGTGGTCACACAACACGCGGCACTGGCGAATCTACCGCGGCAGGTAAACACGATCGCACCGTGCCGAAGGCGCCCGAGTGGCTACCGAGTGAATACGAGCTTTAGTTTCGTCTCTAGTCGCACCGCTCCAATTACCCTCTGGCTCCCAATACCCTCTGTTCCCCTATGTACACCGATTACGCTGAGATTTATGATCCGATTTACGTCATTCTTTTTCCGTTTGATGCAGAATAGTTGCCATTTGGTCCCATAAAAATTTAATATAGTTTGGCCCAGTACTTTTCATTTTATGAACATTTTTTGTAATTATTTGTATAGGATATTACAACTAAAAATAAAAAAAAACTTGAGAGGTGTCAAGGAACACCCGGATGGAACGAAGTTATTGTTATAATTTTTTATTATGTTATTAAGAAAAAAAAATATAAAAAAAAGAAATGTAGAAATGAAAATATCTGGCTTGCTTTCTATAAGAGAGAGAGAGAGACAGAGTCTGGTTCTTCTAACCAAACAGACAGATGTGTTGCTGGAGAGTTTGTTCCGCCACTTCTTCTTTCCAGCAAAAACACTAGGAAGTGTCGAAGGGTGGGCGTTTTGGGGGACTGTCACTTGTAAATAAGTAAAGTAAAGTAAATTTTGACGTTCGAAAAGTGCTGATTATCAGCCTAGTTTGAATAAATGAGTTTTGATTTTGATTTTTGATTTTTAGACAGAGAAACATGCGACGCCGCACAGCTTACAATAGCTTACTATAGCAAAAAGTGTCGTGACAACTTTTCGTAAGAATTTTTTCCGTCTAGCCCCCTTTCACAACGCGCGATAAGGAACTTCGTTCCAAAACTTTTTTGCAAAAAAAAACAACCGACTTCAAAAACACAAAAAAGTGAAATATAAACTTCAGAAGAAAAATCACCTTAATTATGTTAATCCCTGGCGTTTTTTACGTTTATAAAAAAAAAGTACGGTACCCAATCGTAGTACTCGTAGTATTTATACTCAATGGTTAATAATAATAATTATTATTTACTAGCTGTGCCCGCGACTTCGTTCGCGTGCTTGTCGGAAACTAATATGCGTCGCTTAGATAAAAGTACATTTAATCATTGCCCTGCGTTAACTTACCAGACTGACGCTGTAGAAAATAAGAAGAGAGTAATGCAAAGTACTGACTATGTCTCATACTAAAGTTTGGATGGATGGGTGTTTGTTAATCAAACACGTCAGAACGGCCGAACGGATCTTGAAGAAATTTGAAACAGGTACATTATAGTCGACAGGCAGACAGATTGTCGTTGGCGCGTTCGTGTTCCACGCGGGCTTCAAAGATATGTCAGCAACAATTAAGGGGCCCCAAAGGGACGTCTGCCGGGGCTGAGGGTTGTCCGCAAGAGATACCATGGCCCCGAAACACAAAGGGCTAAGAAGGAACGTGGGTGGTTTTTAGTCAGTAGAAGTCTGACACTTTCTTCCGCTCCGCCCAGAGCGGGATGAGTCATTTGATAATTTACGAACCACAAAAAAGGGGGGATTAGAGGCTGTTTCGAGAGGGTACCTGTACCGAATCTGGGACATCGAATCTGAAATGGCCGCCACCTCCTTCTGTGAAGCAGTAATGCTAGCGAAAGAGGTGGCGGAACGTGAGAGGGAGACAACCTCTCGTCCCAGCCGCCGCGGGAGACGCTCCGGGCATCGGGGGCCACGTGATGGCTTCCGGCCACCGTAGGCGCGGGCCTGTGAACGGTGAGTAACGGGCTAGTTAATCGTTCGTCCGTCCTATGACGATGGAGGCGCGTTCGTGTTCCACGCGCGTCTCAAAGAGATGTCAGCAACATTGAAGGGCCCCCAAGCACCGACGCCCGTTGAGGCTGCGGGTTGTTCGAAAGAGATACCGCGGCCTCGACACATAGGGCTAACAACACACCACATCTATATGACGACATGGTTGGCGCAATGGCTGGACGATTAACAGTAGCACTGCGTGTTGCAGGTTCGATTCCCACACGAGCGATCAAACACTATAAGGTTTAGGCTATGTAGATTTTGAAAGCAGCGTCATTTAGACTTATATCTACGTACCTTTTGCTATCATAACTTTTTTAAAGATATCTTGTGAAGGCATTTAGTAATAAGTACCATATTGGTTCAATAGATGTCGTTGCTTGTCTCATTCTTGACCATAACGATAAGTTCTTCTTGAAAACTATAAATTCATATATCTTTTGATAAAGAGCACTGATTACCATGAAACAAAGACTAAGTAATAGCCCAAGTTACGCACAATATTTATGTATAAAAGTTACCTACATTCGTTTCGTAAATTTGACGTGATGCTTAGTCATCGAAACAGACAAACAGATAAACAGACAAACAGACAAAAATTCCAAAAATGCTGGAAATGTGTTCTGTTGGTTATACTTTAATACCCTGACAATTTTTTTTTTAAATATTTTCGATGTACAAAAACGATGTCTCTACAGATTTATTATATGTATAGATAGATATAGATATAGAAGATGTACACGAAATACAAAAACAGGAAAAAAACAGAAAAAAGTAGAAGAGCACACAAAGGTACTGCTTATTTCATAAGAAATTTCTTCCAGCAGACCTGCGAGAGGAGAGTTGGCTTAGAAATATAGACACTGTGTTGAAAAGACAAACAGGAAAATTTTAACTAGATTTTAGTACACAATTGTAACGATATAAAATAAACACACACACAAATATACAAATATTTAAAAACAAAAACGTGTAAAATACAAAACAGTGAAAAACACAAAAACGTGAAAACCAAAAACAGTGAAAAATAAACTTTAGAAGAAAAATCAGCTTCTGAAGTCAGTGACACTTGTTTGTTCGATTCACTTTTTGTGTTTTTCACTTTTTTGTATTTCTCACGTTTTTGTTTTTGAAGTCGGTTGTTTTCCCCATAATATTTTATTAAAGAATTATCCTCCAACTCCTAACCGTTGGGGAGTTATACCTTCCATCATCAGCTCATCAACATGAAGTACCTAATGACTGCTAGATGCGAATATTTAAAAAAACTTTAGAAAAAGCACGAAACACGTAATACGTGACCATAAAATTTAAGGGGTCCCCCTTAATTTCTCTGGGATGCCATCATCAGATCCTGATTGACCACCCTTGGGAATCTCCTTGTCCATAAAAAAAGAATTTTCTAAATCGGTCCAGGCGTCTTCGAGTAATCGGTGAATATATAAAAAAGACGTGTGGCACTTGAAGACTGCCGCGGTAAAGCTATTGCATAGCATTTTTTATCAACTTATGCAATTATAATTATTTATTTATTTTATTAATGCAGTATTTTTTTCCTTTGTTTTTTTTTCTTTGATATTAATTCAAGTTACACTTTGAGCGTGGTGACCGATAAAAAAACAAATTTTTTAGATGTTTTCCGTGTTACATTCACTTCCCACACACGTACTAAAACTGAATTGTAAGATTGTTGAAAGATGATAACTTAACATCACGCCTGTAATACCAGAAGGATAAGGCAGCATAAAGCTAAGAATACCTACCGGCCTTTAATGTTCCCACTACTGGGAGTCGCGCCTCCTCTCCATGAACGTGAATGGGCTGTACCTACCTAATCCCTCCTAGGGTGAGCCTATGGCCTTCAAACGGGCAAAAACCATGTAATGTTACAAAACCGACATGAGTTACAAATTAATGTCACATTCCAAGTTTCCAATTTTCATAGATCTCCTAAAACCACACTCCACCATTTTGTTATCAGTGGCGCCATCTCTTTTCAGAACGCTATACTACAAAAGAAGTCAAGTTATCTAACTTTGACGTTGTTGAAACTGAAATTAGAGCACGAGTTTCCTTGACAGTTGAAAGAAAATTGCAATAGATGGCGCTGAAAGAAAATAAATGAGTGTTAGGTTTTTATTTTCGTTACGGAATTTCTGGATTCGGTCCCCACGCTCAAGACCCGCGAGAGAAGCTATGCAATAGCTTAAAAATAGGAATACAACTATCGGCCCATAAGTACGTATAATTTCGAAGAAATTTTCATTCAACTACTAACCGTTGAAGAGTTGTACCTTTTATCATCAGCGCAGCCACATGAAATTATTATTATCAGACGCAAATACTTGAACAGCTTCGGAAAATATATGGAAAACATTATACAGGGTGTAAATCAACCCATCACACAGCCGTCAACCAAGCATTCTGCACATCAAACTAAGTACCTCTACTCAAAAATTTTTGCTGGGAAACGACTTTTTTTTTTTGGTCAAAAATCTCATTTTACGGTAAAACTCAATATAGCACTGTTAAAACATTGTGCTTGTGGATGATTTAAATAGTAAACGGGTCATGGAGGTAATTTAAGTAAAGTTATAACCTGAAAAACTAGTATTTACAAAAACAGCTGTGAAAAACTTGGAACCCCAATATTTCCGTACCTAGGAGGTTCCCAGGTATGGTCTAGAACAAAAAAAATATCGCAGAGGTGGGGAAAACAGGTGCCCTTCGTTTGCGTTAAGGGTACTTTTACACCCTATATGTGCCTATAAAATTGAGTTGCCCTCGATTTCACAGGGATCCCATCATCAGATTCTGACTTGGTGACATTTGGACTACCTCGGGAGTATACCCTTTCAAACACAAAAAGAATTTTGAAAATCGATCCACAATTGACGGAGATATGCGTGGACAAGTGGACATACATAAAAAACAACAAAAAATACATACACACGAATAGAGAACCTCCTCCTTTTTGGAATATAACAAAATATAACATCACGCCTGTAATCCCCGAAGTGTTAGGCAGAGGTGTACCTAATAGTACACCCACATTTCGTCAGTTATGTTTAAGTCCCATGTAATAGGGGGCGAGCCTATTGCCATCAACCGGGCACAAATTCAGACCCGTAGCTGTTACTAATAAATTCGTGATGGAAAAAGCCAATAACACTTTGCCCGACCCGGGAATCGAACCCAGAACCTCATGCTCAGCAGTCGCGCTTGCGACAACTAGACCAACGAGGCAGTCCTGACATTCTTTCTGTTTATTCCGATTTTCAATAAACGTTATGTTTTAATTTGCATATTTCTCAATATTTCGCTTAGACAACACTTGGCAAATATTTGCAATGCAATCTAGAGATCATAAGGAAGAAATCAATATAATTATTATAATGTTTCATTACTCGATCGATGTTTGTATTCGGGGTTAACCTTCCAACCAATGCTGAACAGAATTCGTGGCTAAGGTGTATGTGGTAGTACGGCAGCTCAGCAACACAGCAACCGCCGCGCGCCGCCCCGCGGAGCTACTACTGCGCCACACGGGCTGACACGGGGAGATCGCGCTCGGCGGCAGTTCTGACGACACTCGCGGGAAGTAATGGCTTGCGTCTATTTGTAGACGAGATGTGACCACGCGGTATTTACCTAGTTATTCAATAAGTAGTCGTGGTCCATTCCAAGCTGCTTCACTCGGATCAATTGTCTTCTACAGCTAGTCGCCGCCGCCGCCTCTTTTATGCACCGCACTGTCTGCACGGTCACAGCTCAGAGTATAAACAATACTAGCTTTTGCCTGAAACTTCGTCCGCTGGTAGCCGAAATCGCAGAGGATACCACCAATCAATCAAACTCATGTATATAAAAGAAGGAACTGAGACTGACTGACTCACTGACTGATCGATCAACGCACACCGAATTGAAACTGCTGGCTCTAGAAACAAGAAATACAATATAACAATGCAATAAACGAGCATATATTTTGCAGGTATGTATTAAAACAACCGAAGCAGAGCATGGAATTAGCTCCCAGAATATGTAACGCCCAACATGTACTACCTAAAGCTATTCGGAAAACGCCTAGACAAACATCTATTATAGTGCAAGACGAAACTAAATATAGTGGGGAATAACAGGATACAGGTACCTTGCTATCAATTGTCTGAACTGCTTGCCTCATAATACATAAATAGGAAATCGCCTTCTTTCAGGCGAAAACGAGGTACGCGCTTTCTACGGTTGGGTCATGCCAGTTTTAATTTACTCTATCGGCGCACAGGAGATTCAGTCCACTGCTGACCACAAACCGGATGTATCACCCACGATTATCTGTGATGATGAGACTGTACCTCCCGTGGAAGTGCGGGGGCGTGTTCTACAAACGCGAGTTGTGCACTATCAGAGATTAGCAGAAGTGAGTATGCACAGCGATGTATTCGCAGTGGACAAGGAACTCACCCCGCTGAGCATGGCCAAAAGACTCTCACTTTAGAACTCACCTATTTCCCTCAGTTTAGAATGACAAATCATACAATCTGACTGTAACTAGTAAACTAGACAATGCAATGGTAAAAACATTTTTGTAACTAGTAGTTATTTTTAACGTAAATATAATAATCTAAAGTGTATTAAAAGTTGACATTTTGAACATGGGTACAACAATTTTAGGTATTTCCATGCCTTCCACATTCAAATTACACTGACTCTTAAGTCACACGTTTCCCTAGTTTATTAGTCAGGGTTTCAGCTTTTTTTGTATGCCTTAACTATTGTGAACAGAAGGAGGTTAACGTTTTCAGTGGATTTCTAGTATTCCAAATAAATAATGAGTAACATTATTAATATTTATAAGTTATATATTTCGATATTTTCAATAGAGTGACAGACACAAATTAAAACAAAATTCAAATTAAAACTAAATCAAAAGACCTATCAAACATTATGAAGAAGGTTAGTTACAGCTACCAAATAGTTCCAACACTTCCCCTACTTCTGAATAGATAATAGACCATTATAATTAATATTAAATTAATCCTAATTCTTTTGTTAAACAAAGATGTCTTTGCTTCGGTAGAAACTTAGTTAAGACATCTGCCTTCATTTCATTTGTGGGAACATATTTTATATTGATAATACCACTAGCTACAGTATCCCTTATAAAATGATGTCTTACATCAATGTGCTTTGTTCGCGAGTGATGAATGTTATTTTTAGTAAGCATTTGAGCTCACTGATTATCACTGTAAATACAGACACCATTGTCAAAACCTAACACTTCCATCAATAAGTTTTTGAGATAAATAGATTCTTTAGAAGCATCACTAATTGCCATATATTCGGCTTCAGTTGTTGACAAGGCGACCGTTCGCTGTTTACGAGATTCCCACGAAATAGGTCCATTTAAATAAAATACATATCCAGTGTAAGATCTTCTGTCTATCTGACACGCACCATAATCTGCATCAGTATATCCCGTAAGTGCAAGTGTATTTTTCTTCTGGAATTGAAGTTTAAGATGCATTGTCCCTTTTAAGTATCGTAGAACTCTTTTTGCTGCATTCCAGTGAATTGTTCCAAAGTTACTGTTAAACTGACTTAACACACTTATAGAATGTGTAATGTCTGGCCTTGTTCCGACAGACAAATACATTAAAGATCCAATCAGTCTCTGATAAGGCAAATGTTGAGCTGCCTCTTTCTCTTCATTTGAAGGATTTACTAATTTCAGATTTGAATCAGCAGGAGTACTAGCAGGTTTTGCATCAGTCATAGCAAAATGATCTAGTACCCTTTTAATATATTCTTCTTGATCAATAGTTATTCTATTTTCCTCTTTAATTATCCTCATTCCTAAGAAATGTTTCAATTTTCCCAAATCCTTGATCTTAAAGAAATTTTGAATATTCTTTTTAAAGTTTTCTTTCATGTCAGCACTATTGCTAAGAATGCATAGATCATCAACAAAGATTGCGACAATTAATTTGCAAGTTCCTTTGTCTTTATAATAGAGGCAATGATCATGTTCAGACCTTTTCATTCCTAGTTGCATCATTGCTTCCACTGTCTAGGCGCTTGTTTCAGACCGTAAAGTGCTTTCTTTAACTGGCATACCTTCCCCTTGTTGCATTCTTTGGTGAAACCCTCAGGTTGTTCCATAAATATTTCTTCATTTAGATCTCCGTTAAGGAAGGCGGTTTCAACATCCATTTGATCCATTGAAATGTTCCATTGGGCTGCAAAAGCAAGTAATAATCTGACTGTTGAAAGACGTGCTACAGGTGCGAATGTTTCATCATAATCTATGCCGTAGGTTTGTGTAAAACCTTTGGCTACTAATCGCGCCTTGTATCGTACGTTTTCTCCGTTTCCATTTTTCTTGATCTTGAATACCCATTTACAACGAACTATTTTCCTATCTTTTGGTCTATCTACAAGAATCCAAGTTTCGTTATTCATAAGTGAGTCATATTCGCTTTGAAGAGCTTCATTCCATTTATTTTTATCATCACAACTCATAGCTTCCTTATAGGTTGAAGGAATTTCATCTTCTGCAGCTTTATATAGAACTGTATCTTCTGACCACTTTTTATTTATTCTGTTTCTCAAAAGATATCTTCTATCAGGTTGAGAAACTTGATTGTTTGTATCATCTGGAATCTCTGCTATACTGTCATGAAATTCTTCTTCAGTGTTTTCATTTTCAGGTACATTGAGTTCTGTTTCCTGTACTAAAGGTTCAGAAAAAATTTTGATAACTTGAGTTTCCTGGATTACAGGTTCAGTAAGATTTTTGTTGACTTTTCCTTGAGTTGATATATTTTCTGAATTTTTTTGAAATATAATAGGAACAGATTCTGATAGTTGAGTTCCAACTTTATCAACCATATTGTTTTTTTTAGTTGACTTTGATTTATATAGAAAGTCATTTTCGAAAAATTTGGCATCTCTCGTTTTGATTATAATTTTTGGATGTTCAGGATCAACTACTCTGTATCCTTTCGTTTCGGTGCAATAACCTACAAATATGCACAGTTTGGCCTTAAAATCAAATTTCTTTCGAAGATTTTTAGGTATGTGAGCATATACTTTACATCCAAAAATACGAAGATGTGAAAGATTTACTTTTCTTCCAGTCCACATTTCTTCAGGAGTTTTTCCTCTAATAGCCTTTGTCGGTGAGCAATTTTTCAAGTAAGTCGCTGTATTGACGGCTTCTCCCCAGTAAGTCTTAGGTAAGCTAGATTCTGATAGCATAGATCTTGCTTTCTCAACTAAAGTTCTATTGACCCGTTCAGCTAAACCGTTTTGTTCTGGATTGTAAGGTACTGTTGTCTGGTGAACTATACCGAACTGTTTTAATATTTCTTTCATTTCTGAATTCAAATATTCAGTACCGTTGTCAGAACGTAGAACTTTGATCTTTTTATCAGTTTGGGTCTCGACTAAGTTTTTAAATTCGCAAAATTTTTCAACAACTTCCTTTTTTTGTTTCATTAGATAAGTAAATGTTTTTCTAGAAAAATCGTCTGTGAAAGTTACGAAATATGAAGCACCTCCCAAAGATTGGGTACTCATAGGTCCGCAAACATCACTATGAATAATTTCCAGTAGATTTGACGATTTTGAATCAGACATTTTAAAAGGTTGCTTTGAAAGTTTACCTTCCACGCAAGCAATGCAATTATCTTTAATAGATCCATCAGGTTTTGGATACTTAACACCAAGAGCTAAGTGAAGTCTTAGTAATTCCATGGATCTGAAGTTCAGATGACCAAGGCGTTTATGCCATAAATAAGCTGAGTTATCTGTAACTTCTGTTAAATTCACCTGATCAATAGATAAATCAAGTTTGTACATACCGTTGACGTTTGAGGCTGTTCTTATAACTTTTCCAAATACCTTACAAGTTTGACCATCAATAATTTTACCTCCAGATTTCGAAAAAAGTACGACATTTCCTTTGTTTACCAATGAGCTAACTGAAAGCAGGTTCGTTGACAGGTTCGGAACATGCAAAACATCGGTAATATTGGAAGTGTTTTGTTTTACAGTACCAATGGCATCTGAAAGAATTATTTGATCATTAGCTATTCTAATACGCTTTTGGATAGGTTTAGTATCATGTAGCCAATCACGTCTATTAGTCATGTGACTCGTAGCCCCGGAATCTATGAGCCAGTCATCACTCTTTACAGTATACGCCTTATCAAAACTAGGTTTACAAACAAAAGAGTTTACAAAAGTTTCACAAGTTTCAGAATTATCAAAATAAGTATTACTTACTGACTGATCATCAACCATAAGTGTTACCTCAGAAATATTGGCCTTTTCCTTTTGGGATTTGGCTTTGAGTATTCTGCAATTTGCTTTTATATGACCAGGTTTACGACAGTAATTGCAAAATATGTTCTTAGTGTCTCTATTTAACTTTTTGTGTAACATCACCAAAGCACTATCTTCACGCGTGTCACTACAAGCAGCTAGATCACGGCTGTCTTCTTTCAGGAGTGCAGCAATGACATTATCTGAAGTCAGTTCAGAGCCGGAATGTTCCAATGCCATGACAAGTGGCTTAAATTTCTCTGGTAGACCACATAGCAGTATAATTGCGAGAAACGAATCATCTACTTTTTGATTAATCTGTTGTAACTGTTGATGTGTTGACATAATCTCATTTACATAGCTTTCCATGTTGTCAGTATATCGAGAATTCATTAGTTTTTTCATTAATGTGAGCTTTCTTACAAGTCCGCTGTCTGCGTATGATTTTTTTAAGTTATTCCACGCTTCAAATGCAGATTTAGATCCCATTATTTTTGAGAAGACTCTCTCATGACAACACAAGCCAATTTTAGAGCGAGCTCTGTCATCACGACGAAGCGTTTCTTGTGAACTATTATCTAAAGGTGGATGCTTCACACAATCCCAAAGTCCACAATCAATCAACATCATCTCCATTGAAAATGCCCATGTTGTGTAGTTCGAACGTCCTTCTAATTTATTAAATGATGGAGTACTTACAGTCTGTGTATTTGCAATATGGGGTACTACACTAGTATTACTTCCATTCTTATTGGAAAGAAATTTTGTACAAGAATCTTCCATTTTTTATGTTCGAAGTACGTACGAAAAATAAATCACAAAATTTAGAATTCTAGAATTCTGGGCCCATAACCAGAAGGAGGTTAACGTTTTCAGTGGATTTCTAGTATTCCAAATAAATAATGAGTAACATTATTAATATTTATAAGTTATATATTTCGATATTTTCAATAGAGTGACAGACACAAATTAAAACAAAATTCAAATTAAAACTAAATCAAAAGACCTATCAAACATTATGAAGAAGGTTAGTTACAGCTACCAAATAGTTCCAACATGAACCTTGTTAGATATTAAGCATATATTGTAAGGATTTGTATCAAAAAAAGAATTATTATTATTAAATATGTACCCGAAACAATTGCAAAACGAACGCGCAAACGACAAAAATAAATACACGTGGCTAACTCGTCAGTACATGAATCGAATGGCGCTCTCTAATTGGTGCAAATGGCCGGTCGCTATCGTCTCGCGCGGTCGCGCCAAATCTTGCAGTTACTATTTTCACTATAAAAGAATTTGATGTATTATTTTACATGCTAAGTTATAATAAATGATATTGTATAAGGTCGCTTGAATTGTATTTTTTTGAGGACCTAATGTTGAGGCTATCAAACGTAAAATGGTGATGAGATATAAATTCCGTGGCTGAGTTAGTAAATTAGGTGGTAATGTATAAATAAGAAGGACAAGTTATGATAATTGATTATCTTTACTTGACGCTCTTTGTTAGATATTTAGATGGCATTGTAAAAAGGACGAATTAGTTTATTAGAGGCTATCACATTTTCCCGTGGCTTAGTTATAAAATTAGAAGTTTGATCACGTGGCCAATTAAAAAATCTGTGATTCGACTTATTATTTTCCAAAAAATATTAGGTAGTTTAATGAAACCCATTGGAAAAGGAAAAGAATATTTACATTTTTACTTTCGTTTTAATAAATGAAAGTAAAAATAATTTACGTGTAATCTGAGGTTGGGAAGAAGGGGTGGTTTTAAGGGTAAAAAACGGTTTATCTCGATTTCCAGCAAGACTTCAACAACAAACAACAAAGTTAAAAGTTAAGACAACAAAGTTAAATGGGAAAGTTACCGGGCTATTTATGGGCCTGATGTAGATTTTCTAACTTCCGGTTCCGGTTCTGGTTACGTTTCGGAGATCTCTTTGGGGAAAATCAAAGGATTTGTCTGCGATTATGAACTAGTCAGAATCAGTGCACCTCGTAATTTTAGTTTAGGTCCATCCCGCATGAAGAGAACCTCGTGAAAGCTGAGAAAGAGAAATAAATAATATATCCCGACTTGGCAGAAGAGGTTTTTAACCGACTTCCAAAAAGGAGGAGGTTCTCTATTCGTGTGTATGTATTTTTTATATTTATGTACATAAATATCTCCGTCAATTGTTCACCGATTTTCAAAATTCTTTTTGTGTTTGAAAGGGTATACTTCTGAGGTGGTTCCATTGTCACCAAGTCCGGATCTGATGATGGAATCCCTGAGAAATTGAGGGCAACCCTCAAATTTGATAGGGACACATTACGTTTTCCATATATTTTCTGAAATTGTTCAAGTATTTGCGTCTGATAATCATAATCTCATATAGCTGCGCTGATGATGGAAGGTACAACTCCTCAACGGTTAGGAGTTGAAAGAAAATTCCTTAAAAATTATACGTATTTATGGACCGACAGTTGTATTCTTTCAGGCTATAAAAAAAAAAAAAATATCGTTTTGTTGGAAAGAAGATATCCCAAGGGTGGTACCATCTGGGGGGGCCAAACGCCTCCTGCCGGAGGCTCTATGCGGGGATCGTGCGGTCCATGGCCCTTTACGGGGCCCCGGTGTGGGCGAGTGCTTTGAGGAAGCGGGCCGCCCACTACCTGAACGCGCCCCAAAAGGTAATGGCCGTAAGGCTAGTCCGTGGGTACCGCACGACCTCCCGCGAGGCGGCGAACCTCCTTGCCGGATTGCCGCCGTGGAATCTAGAGGCGATAGTCCTCGCGCGCCTGCATGAATGGCGCGCGGAGGCGCTGCACCGGGGGGTCACTCCGTTGCCGCGGCTAATTGCTGCGCAGCGGACAGGCCTCCGGTGCGATCTCATGGCGGCATGGAGAGAGCGACTGTCGCAACCCCGTGCAGGGCACGCCACGATAGTGGCGGTAAGTTCCCTCTTTGAGGAGTGGCTGGAGAGGCGCCACGGCGCCCTCACCTTCCGTCTGACGCAGGTACTCACCGGACACGGTTGTTTCGGGAGGTACCTGCACCGAATCAGGCGGGAGGAAACGCCCGGATGCCACCATTGCGAGGATCGGCCGGAGGACACGGTGGAGCACACTGTGGAGGTGTGCCCCGCTTGGGTGGAGCCCCGCCGTGTTCTCGTAGCGGCGATCGGCGGCGGCGACCTCTCGCGTCCGGCCCTGGTGCAAGCCATGGTCCGGGGCGAGGAGGAATGGGACGCCGTCGCCTCCTTCTGCGAAGCAGTGATGCTAGCGAAGGAGGTGGCGGAACGTGAGAGGGAGAGAACCTCTCGTCCCAGCCGCCGCGGGAGGCGCTCCGGGCGTCGGGGGCCACGTGATGGCTTCCGGCCACCGTAGACGCGGGCCTGTGGACGGTGAGTGATGGGTAAGCTCGCCGTCCGTCCGTCTTATGACGACGACAGGCCGTGTCGGCGGCGCGTTCGTGTTCCACGCGCGCCTCAAAGAGATGTCAGCAACTTGGAAGGGGCCCGCAAGGGCCGACGCCTGTCGAGGCTGCGGGTTGTCCGCAAGGGATACCGCGGCCTCGACATGAAGGGCGAAGAAGGAACATGTGTGGTTTTTAGTCAGTAGAAGTCTGACACTCCCTTTCGCTCTGCCCAAGAGCGGGAGGGGTTATTTGATGATTTCCCACCCCCAAAAAAAAAAAAAAAAGGGTGGTACCATGATAAAGAATTCAGGATCTGATGATGGCATCCCAGAGAAATCGAGGGCAACCCTCAAATTTCATAGGCACTTATTACGTGTTTCGTGCTATTTCCAAAGCTTTTTAAGTATTCGTATCTAACAGTAATCACTTCATGTTGATGAGCTGATGATGGAAGGTATAACTCCTTGACGGTTAGGAGTTGGAGGATAATTCTTAAAATATTATGGGGACGTATAATTATATGGTTATATTCTTTTAGTTTATCTCGGTTAGAAGTTGATAAGGGAATCTTGAAGGTTCTAGGTTTCTTGGTTGAACGTATGCTTGCACAGTGAATATTTGAATAGGATGTTACAACTAGGATTTAAAACTACGGCCCGTAACAAAGATAATTTAAATGTTGAATTAAATAAAGTCGAAATTGAACTCGCTGTCGAAGTAAAATTTTTGGGTATACGTATTGATCAACTGTTAAACTGGAAACCGGAATTAAAAGCAATTGATGCGTCGGTATCATCCGCATGTTACGCTCTGAGAACCCTGAGAAATGAAATCAGCATAGGACAGCTAAAAGTTGTATATTTTGCGCTGGTGGAGTCAAAACTAAGATATAGCATACTATTCTGGGGTAATAGCTATGAATATAACAGTAGAAGAGCTTTCGTACTACAAAAACGTGCAATTCGTACCATGGTCCGCATCTCTCAAAGGGAAAGTTGCCGGCAACACTTTACTAATTTAGGCATACTTACAGTACCAAGTCTTTATGTACTGGTACTTTTGAGCAATATGGCCAAAAACATGCAAGACTATGAGACAGTTGAGGAACGGCAGATAAGGGAAAGCACCCGTAGACTAGACTTGAAGAATAGGAATTGCACTTTAAATAATCTAAGAATTGTAAGACACAGTCCACGATACCAGTCAGTCAAATTATTTAATAAGTTGCCTCTAGACATTAAAAGTATTGTCTACAGTAGCGGTTTCAAAACAAAACTAAAAAATTACCTTTTGGATAAGTGTCTATATGCAGTAGAAGAATTATAATTTTAATAATGTGTACCTACTATTATAATATTGATGAAATATAAATTAATTTTTTTGATTTTTTAATTTTGAACTTGTAATATTATTTGGTATGCTATTGTTATGTTTTTGTGTATACATTATGGTGTGTAAATAATACTATTAATTAAAATGACTCTAAACTATTACAATATTGAAGAGTTCATCAGTTGAAATGAAAATCATGTATTTATGTGATATTCAATTATTGTGTTTGATTATTTATTATTTTTGTTTTTTAATGGATTTGATGTGTTATGTTTTAATTCGATTTTTGACATTAGTGAATTTCTGTGATGACGAATTTATATTTCAATTTATGTAAGTAAATGTTTTTGACAACAGATGAATTTAAATGGTAGTTATGATATTCTTTTCTAAATGGATTATTGTAAAGATTGCTAAATATCTATTATCTTAAATGACAAGTTTTCTTATCAGATTCTATGAAATATGATTTTAATTGCTGACCTTAATGAAGTTTTAGCATGTCTAAATAGTTTAATGAGTTTTTGGTTTAAAGGAATTGTAATTATAATTTTCTTTTTTAAATTAATTATCATTGAACATTGTATTATGTTACTGTTGGTCTGACTATTCTTCCATATAACTGGTTAATATTAGTATATTTGTTAATATTTTAATTTCTTATGTTGACATTGTTTTATTATTAAGTTAATTTGAATAGCGATGGAATTTGTTTTTTAAATTTGTAACTATACTGTCTCTTATGTTCTTTTGTTTTGTACTCAATTACCTTTTTTGTAACACATTCAAATACAATGTAAATTGTTATTGAATAAATGAAATGAAATGACTAAAAATGGTAAAATAAAAAACTTTTTTGCAAAAAAAAAAACCGACTTCAAAAGTACAAAAAGTGAAAAAAACAAAATCACAAAAAAGAGAAAAATAAACTTCAAAAGAATATCAGCTTCAGAAGTCGGTGGCAAAAAAAACGAAATCAAACAAACAAATGTCACCGATTTCAGAAGCTGATTTTTCTTTTGAAGTCGGTTTTCGATGTGTGGAATGTGAATTCGGCTATCATTGTGCCGATTATCGTAACGGTCAATGGCCTTATGGCCAAGAGCCTCGACGGACATCTTTCGAAGCACTTCTTTGGCGGTTGGAGAAGGTAGACCTCCTCGACACGGCTCACATTGTGAGGTTCCTGTCTCTAGAGCCCTAAGCATTGGTAGCTTGGACTGCGCTCCCGACAGCGCTGGGACCGTAATGTTATATTTATTAATATTTTTTATAACAAATGTGTAAAAATATAAAAATTGTGTCTAACAACCTATAGATAAATCAACGAAATAACAATATTTTCTTATACCTATGTACTTAACAACACTGAGTCAGGTAAAATATTTTTCAATACACTTCCTCGAAAACTAGCTCTTATTGCACTACGATTAGGTTCGAAATGTAACATATTTCGCACGCGTGCGGTAATCTTTTTATGCCGCAACCAAGGGCGGGAAAGAAAATTACCACAGATAACTATACTTATGTCAAAATCGATTAAAACATAGGATATTTAAAAAAAACACCACCGAGTATAGAGTCGGCAGTGTTTTATTTTATTATAATTTCGTCATTTTGATTTGCGTCTTTATAGCATAAATATTTTTTGAATGTTACATTGTGATTGTAAAACAATACTATAAATAAACATGATTATTTTAAACAATTATTTACTTTTATGAACAAGTACCTAAACATTTATTTGTGTTCTTAATTAAAAGAATATTAGAATTTTATATTTTTCCTATGAGGCTGTTTAGCGGCTTCATACCTTTCCTTTTTCTTCAATCTGGCGAAATCAAACCGCGAAAAAAAAGCAAAAGAAATCATAGTCTCTTAAAAATTGATGACAAAAATACTTAAGTATCGTTATTAGTTAATTTCTTCGAAAGTGTATTGAAAAACGTCGTTTGATACACGCGGGAATTTGTTATTGCATTTCTCGACCCCATGAACAGTTCAATCCGCCTCGAATGCAATAACAAACTTTCCGCACTTGTATCAAAATGTACTATTGTTGACTTTTTGTTAAGTAGGCCACGCTGAAAGTGGGTAGGGATGTATTGCGCGTGGATGACGAGGCCGACTGGACGACTGGGCTTGCTGTTTGGTCACGTAGCTACTCGGCGGTCGACACAATAGCACAGACCACGCGACTGCGCATTGTGCCCCTTAATCACTACCAGTGACAATGCTTATGTACTTCATTATCACAATACGAGTGACCGCCGCAGCACCGCCCGCGCCCGCACGGCTCGCACGCACCGTGCACATACCCACACACAAACCACGCGATAGCTCTAGGTAGGTACTTCAATGAGAACGGATTCTGGCTCACATAACCTATCATGATGACGATGGTAAAGAGTAAACCGGACTTTTTGCGAAACCTTTTCTGCTTGTTTCCACTGCATTTATAATAAGCACTACGAAATTACTGGCTCTGGCTCTGAGTAGGTACAATACAGATGAGACGCATTGCTATCCTGTGCCCTGAGACCAAGTCCCGCATGACCTCGTCACAGTCGTCACGGCTTATACTTATTTATTCACGTTCATCGCAGCTAGAGATCATCTGACGGGTACCTACTTCATTCGTTAACGAGTCGTTAGTGTAATGAGGCTAGCTACTTGGCCGCGTTAGCAATTGGGATCTATGCGTTCTGTTAACTTCTACTATAGGTAGGTAGATAGGTAGGTAGTAGCTACACGTGATGCGGCCGCACCGACGGCCACGTGACGTCATCCTCGTAGGTACATAAGGAACACAGAATGTCAACGTTGCTCCTGCCTGACCTAACCGGGGACCGAGACTCTTCATTTCCATTTTGAGAGGGTTTGGTTTTAATCTATACATATAATAAATCTGTAGAAAAATCTTTTTTGTACATCGAAAATATTTAAAAAAATAATTGTCAGGGTATTAAAGTATAACCAACAGAACACATTTCCAGCTTTTTTGGAATTTTTGTCTGTTTGTCTGTTTATCTGTTTGTCTGTTTCGATGACTAAGCATCACGTCAAATTTACGAAACGAATGTAGGTAACTTTTATACATAAATATTGTGCGTAACTTGGGCTATTACTTAGTCTTTGTTTCATCGTAATCGGTGCTCTCTATCAAAAGATATATGCATTTATAGTTTTCAAGAGGAACTCATCATTATGGTCAAGAATGAGACAAGCAACGACATCTATTGAACGAATATGGTACTTATTAATAAACGCCTTCACAAGATATTAGTCTAAATGACGCTGCTTTCAAAATCTACATAGCCTAACTAAACCCTATAGTGTGTTTGATCGCTCTTTTTAGCAGTTTATCTTCGTCTTCGACAGATTATTCATTTATGTTAATATGTTTCGTGAATAGTCAACAAATAAAGATTTACCAATTACACAGTATAAAAATACTATTTTTTTTAAACTAAATTAAAATTAGATAAAACCCACGACATATTTTTTTTGTACCGTGTGGGAATCGAACCTGCGACACGCAGTGCTACTATTAATCGTCCAGCCACTGCACCAAACATGTCTTTATATAGATGTGGTGTGTTGTTAGCCCTATGTGTCGAGGCCGCGGTATTTCTTTCGAACAACCCGCAGCCCCGACGAGCGTCGGTCCTTGGAGGCCCCTTCAATGTTGATGACATCCCTTTGAGACGCGCGTGGAACACGAACGCGCCTCCATCGTCATAGGACGGACGAACGATTAACTAGCCTGTTACTCACCGTTCACAGGCCCGCGCCTATGGTGGCCGGAAGCCATCACGTGGCCCCCGATGCCCGGAGCGTCTCCCGCGGCGGCTGGGAAGAGGGGTTGTGTCCCTCTTACGTTCACCTCTTTCGCTAGCATTACTGCTTCGCAGAAGGAGGTGACGGCGTTCCATTTCAGATTCGATGTCCCAGATTCGGTACAGGTACCTCTCGAAACAGCCTCTAATCCCCCCTTTTTTGTGGTTCGTAAATTATCAAATGACTCATCCCGCTCTGGGCGGAGCGGAAGAAAGTGTCAGACTTCTACTGACTAAAAACCACCCGTTTCTTCTTAGCTCTTTGTGTTTCGGGGCCGTGGTATCTCTTGCGGACAACCGTCAGCCCCGGCAGACGACGGCAGCAACAATTAAGGGGCCCCAAAGGACCCCTTAATTGTTGCTGACATATCTTTGAGGCGCGCGTGGAACACGAACGCGCCAACGACAGTACCTGTCGACTATAATGTACCTGTTTCAAATTTCTTCAAGATCCGTTCGGCCGTTCTGACGTGGTTGATTAACAAACACCAATCTGTCTAAACTTTAGTATTAGAAATAGTCAGTACTTTGCATTACCCTCTTCTTATTTTCTACAGCGGCAGTAAGTTAACGCAGGGCAATGATTTAATGTACTTTTATCTAAGCGACGCATTTTAGTTTCCGACAAGCACGCGAACGAAGTCGCGGGCACAGCTAGTTGTTGAATATTATACTTGTTGTTGCATTGTCCTCAATGATTAGGATTACTAATGTAGTCTCGGCTTTAAGTCTGTGACGCCACACATAAGTTTAAAGAAAAAGTTTGTTTCTGAACGCACCCAATCGCGTAGCTTCCTGTCATCTGCTTCTGAAACTATCTTCATTAGGATTTTATGTCTTAATGGCGTCACTCTTTTCGATTATTTTTAGAATTCTTTTAGGTTTTTAAGCTTCATTTTAAAGTTAAAATGGAAAAAATAAGGTTAATCTTGACAAAGTCGACGCTAGTGAAGAAATCAAAGAGATTACGAAAAGCGCATTAAACATAATTAGCTCTGATTCGAGTGTTTCATGTAGGTAAGAAAACAAAATGGCTTACCTTGTGCCTTGATTTGTTTTTTGCCTACTGCTGAAGAATTGGAATCAAAAGCCTAAAGCTCTGTTGGTTGGCAATAATCGCTACATCGAAAATATTGTATGTTTTATATACCTTGCGCATTGCACGTGTTTCCAACTAACGGCATGCCTGCCACGTGGGCACTACATCGGAGTTCAGAGTTTTAAAATATTTGCCTTTATTGGGTGCTAGCATGACCTGAGAATCAACGTCCAAACTACCGCTCTGTTGGAGCTTGCAACGGAACTATGAAGCCCAAAATGGATACATTATGAACGACTTGCCTGACCTGGGGGACATCCTGCGGGGTTGTACATGGCCTGAAACGGCAGTGTCGTGAACTAAGCAACACTAAAGGGGTGTACTGTCAGGGCACACACGGTTGACTGTTCTATGATAACCTTCAAGGGAAGTTTTGCGGGAGCTTACTTGGTTACTTGGCTATATAAGTAAGTGTAATGTTATTCTACAACATGCATTATGTTTTTTCCTCGAGAAGTTGAAATAACACTTATAAGGAGGTCAGCTTATATGGGTGAAGACAGTAAAATTGTCCCTCCACAGTCATTAGAAAATATCCTCCCGTTATCGGTTGAGAAGTTGAAAATGCAGATCAAGATAAATGAAAGTGAATTGAGGTAAGTACCATAGAAAGAATTATTATATAATCAAGTTTCTTGAAATACTTAGTGTGGATCTACACCCAGAGAAAGAAAGAGAAGATTTACATAAAAAATATTATAAACAAATGTTTTATTAATTCTGAAGATCATACAGTGGTGAATGAGATATCCAAAAGGCATAAATAGACATAGTTAAGAAGGTGTATCATACTAATCCGCACTGGGTTGGCGTGGTGGATCCCTCTCCTAGAGAGGAGGCCTAATCCCTACAGTGGGAACATTATAGGCCGATGGTGATGATGAAAAAGCTGAATGATGCTTCTGTTTTGTGTGTATACATATAGATACAAGCAAGGGGACGTAAATCCCTTATTGTTGGTGACCAACAAAGACATTAAAGAGTTTGTTACAATCAAAGACGGAAACATAAGATCAGCAAAATCTATAAATAAATCTGGTTAAGGATTAAAGATGAGTATAGCATAACATGACACATGACATTGAATTGGATGCTTATTACATGATAGACATTAACAAGGATATAGGAAGATTTATTTTTTCAAGGCAAATGTTATGTTTTCAATATGTTTTATCTTCTGGTTTATGTTCAGCCCCATAAACATAAATTACAAAAACATCGAAACCCATTACAGGTTTTAAAGATTCCTTAAAGAGAAAGAGAGGCCTCTTATGAGCTGTATAATGTTTAGAAAACATGTAATCATCAGTACCAAAGAGAAATGTGATTTCATACCTAGACAACACAGTAAACTTCTAGGTTTACTTTTTAATACTATTCACATCACTTAAAAAAACTTTTTTGCAAAGAAAAAACCGACTTCAAAAACACAAAACGAAAAACACAAAAACGAAAAACACAAAAACGAAAAGCACTTCAAACTGAAAAATAAACTTCACAAGAAAAAGCAGCTTCTGAAGTCGGTGACATTTTGTGTTTGATTTCGTTTTTTTAAAACCACCGCCTTCAGAAGCTGCTTTTTCTTATATTTGTTATTTTTTGTTTTTCACTTTTTGTGTTTTTGAAGTCGGTTTTTTTTTCGCAAAAAATATTTTTTATTTTACAATTTTTAGTTGTAATATCCTAAACAAATATTTACTATACATTTAACATTCAACCAAGAACCCTAACCCTTAACCTACAAGATTCCCTTATTATTGCTTTCAACTCTTAACCGTTGAGGAGTTAACCAAGAGTCAACCAAGCATTCTGTACATCAAACCCTATATATAGGGTGTAAGAGTACCCTTAACGCAAACGTAGGGTACTTGTTCTCCCCACCACTGCGATATTTTTTTTGTTCTAGACCATACCTGGTAACCTCCTAGTTACGGAGTAAGGGTCAAAGTTCCAAATTTTTCACAGCTGTTTTTGTAAATACTAGTTTTTCAGGTTTTAACTTTACTTAAATTACCTCCATGACACGTTTACTATTCAAAGCATCCACTAGCACAATATTTTAACAGTGCTATATTGAGTTTTACCGTAAAATGTGATTTTTGACCCAAAAAAAAAATCGTTTCCCAGCAAAAATTTTTGCGTAGGGGTACTTAGTTTGATGTACAGAATGCTTGGTTGACGGCTGTGTGATGGGTTGATTTACACCCTGTATAGTCGTATGACCACGGACCCTATGTTGTAAAACCAATAAATTGCTATGAACTTAATGAAGATTGTTTTAGAAGCAGATGACAGGAAGCTATGCGATTGGGTGCGTTCAGAAATAAACTTTTTTCTTTAAACTTATGTGTAGCGTCACAGACTTAAAGCCGAGACTACATTAGTAATCTTAATCATCTTCGGACAATGCAACAACAAGTAGTATAATTACCGTAGAACTTCACTTACAGGTAAGTTCGTTTGACTAGGTATTAAAATAGACTTCAGAAGCAGTTTTTTTTTCTGAAGTTTATTTTTCACTTTTTGTGTTAATAGTTGGCTTTTTTTTTGCAAAACGATTTTTAGTTGTAATATTCTATACAAATATTTACTGTGCATTTAACATTCAACCAAGAAACCTAACCACAACCTAACCCTTAATCTTCAAGATTCCCTTATTATGGGTTTCAACGCTTAACTGTTTAGGAGTAGGTAGTACCTTCCTTCCTAATCAGATCACCTAGATAGCATGAAAGAATACAACCATATATACCTATATACGTCCCTATAATATTTTATTAGAGAATTATCCTCAAACTCCTAACCTTTGAGGAGTTATACCTACTATCATCAGCTCATCAACATCAAGTGGTGGCTGCTAGATTGGTGATATTCAAAATGTTTGTACATTTCGTTGTGTGAAAACGTCCACGTGAATATTATCCAAAAAAAAAACCGGCCAAGTGCGAGTCAGACTCGCGCACCGAGGGTTCCGTACAAACCTGTAGGTATATAAGTAAAAGTTATGGTATTTTTATTGCTAAATGAAATCCATAACATAACAATGTGGAAAGCTGACGGTACCTTGTCAATACATATATGAAAACATTATGTATGTTCGGAAAAATCTTCATCTCTTTAAGAAGAGAAGTGATAGACATAATTTTAATACTAGAAATAGGCACAATTTGGATCAATCTCGGTTTAGATTGGCTAAGGTACGAAATTCTTTTATGGGGAATTGTGTAAAATTTTATAATAAAATACCACTGCGGATTCTACAACTGAACGAGACAAAATTTAAAACATGCATACTCCATCCACTCCATCGATACAGTCATGTCATTCGAAGATTGTACGAGCTACCCCGTGGAGTTTCTAAACTCTTTAGAGCTATCATCCCGTATGCTGGAATTAAAAGAGGCTGGCATTAAGTCCGCCTCTGTACTTGTGTGCATGAAGTGTTAAATAAATAAATAAATAAATAAAAGTAGGTCTACCCGTTTTCACCATTGCGGCGGTAGTGCCCCTCTTTGAGGAGTGACCGTGAGTTCCGCCTGACGCAGGTCCTCACCGGACACGGGTGTTTCGGGAGGTTCCCGTTCAGGATCAGGCGGGAGGACACGCCAGGGTGTCACCACTGTGCGGATCGCCCAGAGGACACGGTGGAGCATACGGTGGAGGTCTGCCCCGCTTGGGCGGAGCATCGCCGTGTCCTCGTGGAGGCGATCGGCGGCAGCGACCTCTCGTAGGGCCGGGCCCCTGGTTCAGACCATGGTGTGGAGCGAGAGGGAATGGGAAGCAAAATTCTCGTGTCGCGGTGTTTGTTTCCAAACTCCTCCGAAATGGCTGAACCAATTTGCATAAATTTTGTGTGCATATCGGGTAGGTCTGAGAATCAGCCAAAATCTATTTTTTTATTTTTTTTTGTTAATCGCATAACAACGTTTGCTGGGTCAGCAAGTCTAATATATAAAATTCTCGTGTTGCGGTGTTTGTTTCCAAACTCCTCCGAAACGGCTGAACCGATTTGCATGAAATTTTGTGTGCATATCGGGTAGGTCTGAGAATCGGCCAACATCTGTTTTTTTTTTTAATCGCTGAACAACGTTTGCTGGGTCAGCTAGTAAGTTTATGATTATTAAAAAAAATATACTATGTGATGTAACTAAAAATTTAAGATTTTCGGAATTTTTCCTATATGTGTACTTTATAACGTTGCTTCATGCCAAATTTCAAGATTCCAGGTCGTCTGGAAGTATCCTTTAGGTTTTGATTCCCTTGCGAGTAGTTGCGAGTTTCAAAATATGCGGCTTTAATTGCTGTATCTTTTGATTGCGTTGACGTAGAAGTTTGATTTTGTTACAGCTTAAAGATATTATAGACTTGAGTATTTGTTAAGAATTTCAATATAATACCACTACGCGTTCATGAGTAAAGGGGTAATAAGTTTAAAATTATTAAAAATATTTTTATTATATGATGTAACTAAAAATTTATGCTTTTCGCAATTTTTCCTTTATCTGTGTTATAAGACGTTGCTTCGTACCAAATTTCAAGATTCTGAGTTCACGGGAAGTACCCTGTAGGTTTTGATTCCCTTGCGAGTAGTGGCGAGTTTCAAAATATGCGGTTTTAATTCCTGTTTCTTTTGATTGCGTTGACATAGAAGTTTGATTTTGTTACAGCTTAAAGGTATTATAGATTTGAGTATTTGATATGAATTTCAATATAATACCACTACGCGTTCATGAGGAAAGGGGTAGTAAGTTTAAAATTATTAAAAATATTTTTATTATATGATATAACTAAAAATGTATACTTTTCGCAATTTTTCCTATATCTCTGCTATAAGACGTTGCTTCATACCAAATTTCAAGATTCTGAGTTCACGGGAAGTACCCTGTAGGTTTTGATTCCCTTGCGAGTGTCGAAAATTTGCGGCATAAACGGGAGTATCTTTTGATCGCGTTGACTTAGAAGTTTGATTTTTTCACAGCTCCAAGAGACTATAGACTTGAGTATTTGATATGAATTTCAGCTTGATACCTCCACGCGTTCCTGAGAAAAAAGGTCTTAACAGACAGACAGACAGACAGACAGACAGACAGACGGACAACAAAGTGATCCTATAAGGGTTCCGTTTTTACCTTTTGAGGTACGGAACCCTAAAAATGATCAAACTAGAATTATTATCCTTGAGCAACCTTTTTTCTAGATGGGTTTCAACATTTCAGATCATAATAATTGGTAAATATAATAAAAAACACTTTTACTTCTTCAGCCTCATAATATTTTCATATAACAACCTCGTGTCTCTAAACAGAAGCGCGTTACAAAAACTAACATATAGAAGAAACTGCTCTCATATTTCGATGTTCTAGTTGTACAATATCTTAATGACACAAATTATGATGTAAATTATATAAAATATAAATATAACCTTATGCATAATAATAACATTGTTTCAATACGTGTCTTACATTTCGTTAATTTTTACCCGACTGCAAGGGAAGGGTAATGTTTTTGTTATTCTTTTTTGTAACAACAATATAAATAAGTACGAGGGTGTGTTTTTAAGTTCGCGGAATGAGAGGGTTGTAGGGGGGTGATTTATAGGCTCATTAGAGTCGTAACGTATTCAGTGACTCATATTATTAGTATAAGTACAAGGTTTCATTGTTATTAGACTATTAGTCTTTGAGTTATCGTCAACCTAGCAACATAATCGGGAGTGAAAAGTGCAATATGGAAAAAATCGAATATCGTGCCGTTATTAAGTTCCTTACCAAGCAAGGAAAATCAGTTGCGACCATAATGAATGAGATGTCATTGGTTTACGGCGACTCTTGTCCAGGAAAAACCATGGTGTACAAATGGCACAGTTAATTTAAACAAGGAAGGGAATCCCTTAAAGTCGACCCCTGGCCGGGCAGGAGCATCGAGGTGACCACGCCAAAACTTATTCAAAAAGTTGAGAAAATTGTATTTGACGTTGCTCGACTAAAGAAGAAACAACTCGCAGAAATGGTTGCAGTATCCTATACAACCATTTTTAAAATCCTTCACGATCATCTTGGTATGACTAAGGTCAGCGCAAGATGGGTGCCGAGAATGCTCACGCCGCCGCAAAAACAACAGCGCGTAGAGTGTTCACGTGCATTTTTGAACCTCTGTAATGAAGACAAGGATGCTGTATTGAGTCGAATTATTACTGGAGACGAAACTTGGGTTCATCATTATGAAACTGAATCGAAACAAGGCTCCAACTCCACTCCCAAGAAGTTTAAGGTGTCACAGTCAGCTGGGAAACTCCTGGCAACGGTCTTTTGGGACTCGGAAGGAATATGATTAATCGATTATAAAGATAAAGGTGTTTCTATAACCGGAGAATACTACGCTTCAATATTAAAGCGACTTAAAGAAGAAAAGACGGGGAAAATTGACGAAAGGTGTGTTGCTTTTGTACGACAACGCGCCCGGCCACAAGAGCCGCGTTGCGTTGGCTCTGCATAAGGTGGGCTTCGATATTTTGAATCACCCACCCTACAGCCAAGATCTGGCCCCGAGTGATTATTACCTGTTTCCAAAAATGAAAAAAGAGCTGCGGGGTAAAAAATTTACCACTGGTGATGAAGTCAAGGAGGCAGTTTTGGCGTATTTTGAAGGTAAAGAGAAAACATTTTTTTATGAGGGTTTAAATAAATTAATTGAAAGATCTGAAAAATGTACCCGTCTTGCAGGTGAATGAAAGGGAAAAATAATTTGTTTTTTTTTATTTCCACCCCTTATCCCCTATTTCGCGAACATAATAACGCTCCCTCGTAGTTATTTGGGGGTTTCATCTGGATCTGGTTGAGATTGAAGCTGTGGTAAGGTAGTGCATCCTTACCTTACCCATTTGTTCCACCTGCTGAACATCTCCCACCTGGACAAGAGTGGCCGTGGCTGACCTGGAAGTCTTTAAACAGGCTCCGGATCCAGGTTGGTCGCAGCAAAGAAAACTTGCTGAGGTGGGGACACATAAATGACTCTGCACTGGAGTGTAAATGTGGTGCTATTCCTCAAAGAATGGGGCACTTAATATCGTGCCCTGCCTGTCCTGCTAGTTGTTCACTACAGGAACTGATGGACGCTACTGAAAGCGCCAAACTAGTAGCTCAGTTCTGGGTCGACACAATTTAGATTGCCATCGACACTCTAAGAAGAAGATCTGGATCTGGGAACACTATCCATTTAAAACCGTCCAATCAGATGACAACAGAACGTCTGTCCACCATTTCGACAACGGGTGCCACCAGTGTATAAATTACATAATCTTCTGACAGTTCCTTGTATTTATATAATTATACGAAATAGCTAAATTTGTCAAAACGAATTCTTCACTTTTTCAATCTTAAAACAATATCAATAAACGTACAGTTACACAGTATTTATTAACAATGCCAGTACCTAGGATTGAATTATTCAGACGTAATTGTGTATATATGGCTCCACTTATCTTTAACTCTCTACCAAAGTTTATAACTGATCTTCCAGTGCTGAGATCGTACACGAAATTCTGTAAAGTCCTGAAAAAGTGGCTTATTTCACATAGTTTTTATTCCGTAGCAGAATGTTTAAAACTATCTATCTGTAAATCGTACCATTACCGGAATGCATTATAAAGTTAGGTACCTTAATTATAATTATAGGATTTTGTATTTATACATATATGTATTTCAAATATTTAATATTATATTATCTTTGTTTTGTTTTTCTCTCTGTTTATATTAAAAATGTCTTTGTTGAAGTGAAACTTCTTTATCGGCGTTGGAAAAAAATTTACCGTCACATTTTTCCGTTACGCGCCATCTTTTTCTTGCCCCTACCACGGTTGGTTCAGACGAAGAGTACTTTCACTTTCTCCAACGGAGTAGGGATAGCATGTCGCTTAAGCGGACTTACTCCCACCACCAGACTTTACCGTTCAAAAATACACGTGCAGTCCCCTTCCAGTCACCCAGAATCGTAAGAGGGTCAAGCCACGTTTTTTTCTTGCACCCTTATTTATTTCTGAAACGCAATAGCGACGTGATAAATAATATATCAATACTAAAGTGATCAACAAAATCAAAGGCTTTATTTTAATTCTAATTCCAGTGGATTTTTAACAAAAGTAAGTAATTATATCTCTTTTTCTAATACTTGGGTGGGATTGTGGTATTAATTTTTTTAAATTTAAGATATTTTTGGTCAGGTTGAGTGAAACGGTTGGCAAATGTAGATCGGGTATTTTAATTTAATATTATAATTCGAGTTGTGCATGAGGCGGGGTTTTGTGTGCACATACATTTCACAAATCATTCATATTATTGTTTTCTCATTTATCATATTCTGTGCGGGTGCAAGAAATGAGAGATACAAATGAGAGGAAATTTCAATGGAGGAAAATTTGGAGAAATATTATGGCAATTGTGTTCTCGACAGAGCAGAACCTAATGGACAAATTGAAGTAGTCGGTGTTTAAAATTATATGTGAGGAAGTTAAATTATTGTTAATTAGTAGTTTTATGGACGGAGATATGCTAAACTTGTTTACATCTAAGAATAATGGATAGTACAGTAAAAGTGATGTCGGTTAACATATTCCAATGGAATGCACAAAGTTTACGGCCTAAACTTGTATCCTTTTCTGAACTATTAGTACAAGAAAACATCCACATCGAAATAATAAGTGAGTCATGGCTCAGCTGTGAGTTAAATGTCAACATTAACGGGTATAATGTCTATAGGAACGATAGATGTGATAGTTATGGCGGTGTGGCTTTATTGATTCATAAGTCGATCTAATCTCACCTAGTGTCGTTTAATATTAATAAAAAATAAGGCCATAAAGAAGTTTCACTTCTTACGTGTGTACACTAGTACACGCACACATTTTTTTGTTTATTTTCTATTGTTTAACAGCAAAATTTGTTTTGTGCCGAGTTAAACTTAAACTCAGAAATGCACTTAGTTATATCTAATTTAATACCTGTTTCACAGTTACTGTGTTTTGAATATAATCATTAATGTTTGCATGCCAACTTAATGGCGAAATGTGTCATTGCACTACATAATTATTATTTTACCATCTTTTGTACCACATTTGTTGCAAATAAATAATTTTGACTTTGACTTTGACCACCAAAAAAGTGTGTTCCCATGCAGTATTTGAAAGAGAAGAGGATGTATCGGTGTGTGATGTGGAAATAAATGATAAGAGTGTGGAACAAGTGTGTGTGAGTGTGAGTGTTTACAAGAGATGGTAAGATTGATGCAGATGTGGAAAGGAGAGTAAACGTGGGAAATAAAGTAAATGGTGCTATGCATGCGGTGGTGACCAACCAGTCGATGTCAAAAGAGGCTCGGCTGCCTGTTCACAATGGTGTGCTGGTGCCTACTCTTATGTATGTTGGGTGTTGCTAACGAAGCATGAAAGTAGGATTAATGCTGTGGAAATGCGTTCTTTGCAAAGCATGAGTGGTATAACTCAGAATGATCAATTGAGGAATGAGGAATACAAGAACGTTGCGGTTAAAAGTATCGTTGTTATTGATGGAAAGTACCAACAAGTTGTCACATGTAAATATAAATTTGTGTAAGGGAGCTACATCTGCCAACAAACTGTTCTACAGTTTGGCAGAAGTAATATACTTTGTAACACGGCCGGTTGTAACCAGGAATAAACGCTTTTTTTTTCTTTTTTTTAAAGAAGATTTAGTGACAAAAATTGAAAAGAGTATGCTAAGGTGGGTCGGTCATGTGGAGAGGATGAATGAAAGCCGATTAACAAAAGGTATTACATGGCAGATGTGAGTGGCAACGCCGCCGCGCCGGGAGGGGACGCCCTAGAAAGACATACACTGATCTTATTGTAGTCTAAGGGAAACCGTATTTGAAGCCCAAAAGCGTTGTATTAGAGCGATGTGTAGTCTCAAACCTAGAGATAGCTGTAAACCTCTGTTTAAGTCTTTGGAAATTCTGACTTTGGACCCATGCAAAAAACACTCTTTCTCAGTAATGATGTTTTATAACCACCCCGGTAACTAAGAGATTTTTGTATTGGTTTCTCACGGGACCTTTCTTGGTGTCAGAGACCTTAGCAAACAATGTTTGATTTCTTTTTACAAAAATAGCCATCTCTAAATTATATAACGAATGTGGACAAGGCAAAAGAAGTATGTAAGGATCGTAGCAAGTGGCGTTTTGTGGTTTCTGCCTACCCCCATGGGAAAAGGGCGTGAGTATATGTTTATGTACGTAATAAGTGCCATAAAAATTGAGACATCAAATCCTGATTTCCTTATCATGGTACCACCATTGGGATATAGTCTCCTTTTCAACAAAAAAGGCGGTTTAGGCGTCTTCGAGTAATCGCTGAATATAAAAAAAAGATTCCAGCGAACATGAGAACCTCCTTTTTTAAAGTCGGTTGATGAGATGTACCTTCCATCATCATGTCAACCCAATAGTCTGAATGAATATATAACTATCGATCCATAAGTACCTACGTATCATTTTAAAGGAATTTTCTTTCAACTCCTAACCGTTGAGGAGTTGTACCTTCCATCATCAGCGCAGCCACTTTAGTATTAGACATAGTCAGTGCTTTTCATAACCCTCTTCTTATTTTCTACAACAGCGTCAGTAAGTTAACGCAGGGCGATTATCTAAGCGACGCATTTTAGATTTCGACAACCACGCGAATGAAGTCGCGGGCACAGCTATTTAGTATTACATAAGACGCCGCTAAAGAAGTTTTCACTTCAAAAAAAGTAGCTTTGACATACGGATAAACGGTCGGCCAGACAGACAGACAGACAATATGACGAATCTATAGGGTTCCGTTTTTTTTCATTTCGCTACTGACGGATCACGGAACCCTAAAAAGTACCTACTATTATACCCCAATCATCATCATCTGCAGCCTTTTCCCAACTATGTTAGGGTCGGCTGGATGTCAGAATTTCAGGTCACTGACTACCTGTAACGACTGCCAAAGATCTATATATGGCGGCCGGGACCAACAGCTTAACGTGCGCCACGAGGCACAGAGGAAACTCGGTATGTCGGGCGGTCACCCATCCACAGACCGACCTAGGCAAGCACAGCTTTACCTAAAGATCGACCCGAGTAGCAGTTCTTATTAAGCCACGAAGCTCCTCTTATACCGCAATCGCAATACGTTTATTTGTAAGTTTTAAAATAATTGAACTTATTCTAGATTTATTATTGTAGTAATTCCGAGTTCAAATGAAAAAGGTCATCACCATCAGTTCGTATTGTGTCTAAGAAACTCGTTCCCGCCACATGATGTGGTGTCGCCTAGTGTTAGCGGTCACAAGCGGTGGTTGTAGGGTAGCTTGTAGCGCTACTCGTCCTAGTACCACCAGACGCGGCAAATGCGCGTGGGAGCTCTAATTGTCTAGTTGGTGACACTCGCACGTACATTAGCCGCAGCAGGCACTCGACGCGCCCGTACGTCCCACCGCACCGCCTGACCCTGTTCGCCTGCTCGGTGCGACCGCGGCAACGCAACTACGCACCGAGCGCGCACGTGGCGCACTCGCTGGCGTGCGCGCTCTTGATTTAGTGTCTGCCGAGTGTCGCGTGTCCACCCACTGACATTCTTGAAGCCGATACTTTACAATTCACACGTAGTACGTAGTCGTATATAGGGTGTAAAAAAAAACAACCGACTTCAAAACACCAAAAAGTGAAAAATAAACTTCAGAAGAAAAATCAGCCTCTGAAGTCGGTGATTTCTTTTTTTTGCCACCGACTTCAGAAGCTGATTTTTCTATATACATGTACCGCACAGTCTGTAGGCATGTATCGGTATACATGCCTACAGAATGTGCGGAAAATATGACTGAGTTAACGCAGTGCATGGGTGCTATACATGCGATCGCGGATAGACGTACGCGGCTAAGCATGGCCTCAAATATAATGTGTCAAAATGTGAGCTCATGGTATTTAAGGCAGGTACCAAGTCACCGGCTCGGGTTCCTCCCGTGGTTTTGAATGGGACACCCATGACACTGGTCACCTGTTTTAAATACCTTGGGCACACAGTCACGGATCACCTACGATGACGATAAGGACATGGACAGGGAGCGTAGGGCGCTGTCAATCAGAGCGAATATGATAGCCCACAGGTTTAAACGTTGTAATGCGCAAGTGAAAATAACACTCTTCAGAGCGCATTGCACATCATTATACACGTGCAGCCTGTGGGCTCAATATACGCAAAGATCTTTCAGCGCCCTGCGCGTCCAGTATAACAATGCATTCAGGGCGTTGTTGGGGCTGCCACGCGGTACGTCCAGCACTGGGAGAGCACCCACATTATGAAATAGCCCTTTTTTTATTTTTATTTTACTACTAACACTAGTTTTTCATAAGTTTTATTGTACTAACATTCTATGGATTCTTTGAAGTCTGAAATAAAAGGGCTGGCTTTTATCTTGGCCAGAGGCTAAGTGTTGCCATACAACGTGGGAATGCCCCCAGTCTTTTGGGCACATTACCGGATGACAGCGTTGAGGAGCAGTTTTTTGATGCCCTTTTATAGTTTATTGTTAGTTTATTTATTAGTTTTTAATTAATGTACATAGTTAGTTAATTCTAGCAAATCTATACATATAATAAATCTGTAGAAAAATCTTTTTTGTACATCGAAAATATTTAAAAAAATAATTGTCAGGGTATTAAAGTATAACCAACAGAACACATTTCCAGCTTTTTTGGAATTTTTGTCTGTTTGTCTGTTTATCTGTTTGTCTGTTTCGATGACTAAGCATCACGTCAAATTTACGAAACGAATGTAGGTAACTTTTATACATAAATATTGTGCGTAACTTGGGCTATTACTTAGTCTTTGTTTCATCGTAATCGGTGCTCTCTATCAAAAGATATATGCATTTATAGTTTTCAAGAGGAACTCATCATTATGGTCAAGAATGAGACAAGCAACGACATCTATTGAACGAATATGGTACTTATTAATAAACGCCTTCACAAGATATTAGTCTAAATGACGCTGCTTTCAAAATCTACATAGCCTAACTAAACCCTATAGTGTGTTTGATCGCTCTTTTTAGCAGTTTATCTTCGTCTTCGACAGATTATTCATTTATGTTAATATGTTTCGTGAATAGTCAACAAATAAAGATTTACCAATTACACAGTATAAAAATACTATTTTTTTTAAACTAAATTAAAATTAGATAAAACCCACGACATATTTTTTTTGTACCGTGTGGGAATCGAACCTGCGACACGCAGTGCTACTATTAATCGTCCAGCCACTGCACCAAACATGTCTTTATATAGATGTGGTGTGTTGTTAGCCCTATGTGTCGAGGCCGCGGTATTTCTTTCGAACAACCCGCAGCCCCGACGAGCGTCGGTCCTTGGAGGCCCCTTCAATGTTGATGACATCCCTTTGAGACGCGCGTGGAACACGAACGCGCCTCCATCGTCATAGGACGGACGAACGATTAACTAGCCTGTTACTCACCGTTCACAGGCCCGCGCCTATGGTGGCCGGAAGCCATCACGTGGCCCCCGATGCCCGGAGCGTCTCCCGCGGCGGCTGGGAAGAGGGGTTGTGTCCCTCTTACGTTCACCTCTTTCGCTAGCATTACTGCTTCGCAGAAGGAGGTGACGGCGTTCCATTTCAGATTCGATGTCCCAGATTCGGTACAGGTACCTCTCGAAACAGCCTCTAATCCCCCCTTTTTTGTGGTTCGTAAATTATCAAATGACTCATCCCGCTCTGGGCGGAGCGGAAGAAAGTGTCAGACTTCTACTGACTAAAAACCACCCGTTTCTTCTTAGCTCTTTGTGTTTCGGGGCCGTGGTATCTCTTGCGGACAACCGTCAGCCCCGGCAGACGACGGCAGCAACAATTAAGGGGCCCCAAAGGACCCCTTAATTGTTGCTGACATATCTTTGAGGCGCGCGTGGAACACGAACGCGCCAACGACAGTACCTGTCGACTATAATGTACCTGTTTCAAATTTCTTCAAGATCCGTTCGGCCGTTCTGACGTGGTTGATTAACAAACACCAATCTGTCTAAACTTTAGTATTAGAAATAGTCAGTACTTTGCATTACCCTCTTCTTATTTTCTACAGCGGCAGTAAGTTAACGCAGGGCAATGATTTAATGTACTTTTATCTAAGCGACGCATTTTAGTTTCCGACAAGCACGCGAACGAAGTCGCGGGCACAGCTAGTAATAAATTAATTTAAGAAACCTAACCCTTAACCTTCAAGATTATCTTATTATTACTTTCAACTCCTAACCGTTGAGGAGTAGTACCTTCCATCATCAGCTCATCAAAATGAATTGATGACTGCTAGATGCGAATACTTAAATAGCGTCAGAAAAAGCAGGAAACAATTAATACGTGCCTATGAAATTTGAGGGTTGCCCTCGGTTTCTCTGGGATCCCATCACCAGGTCCAGCTTTCTACATCATACCACCCTTGATATCTCCTTTACAATAATAAAAGAATCATCAAAATTGGTTCATAAACGACGAAGTTATTAGCGGACACACATAAACGAAAAATGTTCATAAATTCAAAAAAATGTTCATAATATGAAAAGTACTAAGTCAAACAATGTCAAATTTTTATGGGACCAAATGGCAACTATTACGCATCAAACTAAAAAGAATCACGTAAATCGGATCATAAATCTCGGCGTAATCGGTGTAGATACATAGAAAAAAAAAAACATATTGATCGAATTGAGAACCTCCTCCTTTTTGGGAAGTCGGTTAAAAAGTACCCTTAACGCAAACGAAGGGCACTTGTTCTCCCCACCACTGCAAGTTGAGAGGTGTCAAGGGACACCCGGATGGAATGAAGTCTCTAAGTATTTATTATTATTTATTAATATTATTATTATTTATTATTATGTCCTTTATTTATTTTCTTACATACAATTTACATTTTTAAATATTTCATACAAAACTTATAAAAAAACATTTAAAAATATAAAAAACTAGCTGTTCCCGGCATGCGTTACAATGCCATTTTTTGTACCTACATACCTACTACCTATCTAATACCTACTACGTTGTATATTATTGACATTATGACGTATGGTCTGTTTGAAGTTGACACACTAACGTCACTGAATTGTTTTGCCTTCCCGGAACCTCTCCGCTAAAACTTGAACTTTATGGTATGGTATTAAAGCTCAAATTGACTTTACGTTTTAGTTAGAAAACGTTTGTATGGGAAAAAGTAAAGGGCTGTTTTTAGGGCTTTTCCGGCCATTATTCGATTTTTCTCAAACATTTAAAAAAAGAATTGGCCAAATTGGTGCAGGCGTTGTTAAGTTATGCGCTTACCAACACATTGAGCGATTCATTTTTATATTATAGAAGATAGTAGTCCACCGGTGACGGGAGCAGGGTCCAAGCTACCAGTGATTAGGGCTCCAGAGACAGGAACCTCCTCACAATGCGAGCCGTATCGAGGAGTACTGCCTTCTGAATCAGGCTCTTGATCCAACCGCCAAGCGCGAGTTTGGACAGGTGGTCGTCCAGACTCTTGGCTATAAGACTATTGGCCTTTACGACTATCGGCACAATGATAGCCGAGTTCACATGCCACATATCGAAAACCTCGTGTGGTAAGTCCAAATATTTTATTTGTTTTTCTTTTTCTGGTTTCACGGGGTTCTCGTCATGTGGAATGGTAACATCGATTATCATTACGCGGCGCGCTGATCGGTCTATCACCACTATGTCAGGCTCATTGGCAACAATAGTCCTATCAGTGATGATAGACTGATCCCAGTACAACGTAACATGACCTTTTTCGAGAACCGGGTGGGGCACATACTTGTAGTACGGTACCTCGGATTCCACAAGTTTATATTTCAAAGCAAGTTGCTGGTGAATAATCCTGGCTACTTGATTGTGCCTGTGCAAGTACTCGCCGTTAGCCAGACGAGAACAACCAGAAATAATATGTCTGATGGACTCACCCGGATGGTGGCATGCCCGACACAAGTAAACCGTCCCATCCTTCATAATATATTTCCGGTAATTGTTCGTCAACATAACTTCGTCCATAATCGCACAGACAAAACCTACAGTTTCCCCAAAGAGGTCGCCGAAACGTAGCCACGACACGGACGCTAGAAAATCTACATCGGGCCCATGAAGTGCCCGTAAAGCTCCTTGCTTTGCCATACTTTCTTGCGGTCATCAGCAGTAAGCACCACAGGTTTGCGCCAGTTCTCGTTAGGCATGGACAGCGGGGTGAGTCCCTTGTCCACTGCGACCACATCTCGGTGCATACCCACGTCGGCTTTTAAAAAATATTCTCTGAGACTGCACACTTCGCGGTTGTGGAGGGTCTTTGCGTTTAAAAAGCCTCGACCCCCGCACTTCCGCGGGATGTACAGTTTCATCACCGATGATCGTGGGTGATGCATCCGATTTGCGGTTAGCAATGTACGGACTCTCCTATCCAAGGCGTCGAGTTCAGTCTGAGTCAGAGATACGTGTATGGTGGTATCAAGTGTTTTTAAAGACTGCTGGAGCTGTTTCGGTATAACGCATGTTGTTGATCACACAATAGGGACTATAGCGACATCGTTAAGATGCCACATTCGACTTATTTCAATTTTAAGGTCGGTATATTTTGCGAGTTTTTCAGCTATTGTATTTTGAAGGTTGTGCGTATTCGGTACAGCGATGTCTATGATTAACGCGGTTTTATTACGTTTGTCTAATAAAGTGATGTCTGGTCCATTGTAGTGTGTTGTTTTGTCGGTGAAGATATCTCTATCGAAGTATAATTAGTGAGTGGCGTTTTCAAGACTAGTTTCGGGCTGATATTTATAAAAATGTACTGGCGGTGTGGAGATGAAGTTATATTTGATTGCAAATTTTTGGTGAATTATGTTCGCTATTTGATCATATCTGTGCTTATAATCAGTCTGGACTATTGCTTTACACGCACTTGTGATGTGCTGAATAGTTTCCGAAGAACAATTGCATTGCCTACAATGTCTATTGCCTGTGGTACTCTCATTATGTGTTTCGGGTAATTGCGGGTTTCTATGACCTGGTCCTGTATCGCTATCATAAACCCTTCCGTCTCAGGGAACAGTTCTCCACGCCTTAACCATTCGTTTGACGCTAAATTGTCGACTTTGGGTAGATTAAGGTCGTGTCGGTGTCTTTTGGGTCCATTCAGCGATTTTTGTCTGTCGGTCAGTCTGTTGTTCATTACTCTGTGATGTCCTGTCATACATGTTCAAAGGGGTAAATTTTTTGTCGTTATACGCTATTGCTTTGTGTAGGGTTGAAGTGAAGCTTTTAAAATCAAACTATTTTCTTAATGTTGTTATTTGTTTGTTATGTAGGTTTAAAGAATAGGTCTTTCTGTTCTGTGGTTAGTGATATCTATTATTCCCCTGCCACCGTCGTTTCTTGGTAGTGTGAGTCTCTGTACACATGACCTAGGATGGTGTCTCCTGTGTTTAGTGAGACTGGTGTTTATAATCCTTTGTAAGTTTTTAAGGTCAGTCTTGTTCCATTTTATGATGCCAAAGGAATAGGTGAGAATGGGAATGGCATAGGTATTAATAGCTTTAGTGGTGTTTTTAGCGTTTATTTGAGTGTTCAAAATTGATTTTAACCTGTGCTTAAATTGCTTAGTGAGTGTAGTTTTTATGTCCTTATGCAGAATCTGTTTAGCCTGATATATATATATATATACCCTAGATATTTGTACGTCCCGGTTTCGTCTAATGAATCTATAATATTGTCTCGCCTGTCTGCATTTGGTATGTATGTGTAACGGTATATGTTACTCCTGCTTTTATTGAATTGATTTTACATTTATCAATCCCAAACTCCATAGCTATATCTTTTGAGAATTGTTCAGTTACATCAGCTAGTTCATATAAGTCATCAGGGGACGATGCATACAATTTGATGTCATACATGTAAAGGAGATGGTTTACTTTACAATGTTGATGGTCAGTCGGTATGACAGTATTGTCAGTCATTGTATCACTATATTGGAGTCGGTAACCGGGTAATAATGCATTTAGTTTGTTCGAAAGGGGGTTTAATGCTAGCCAGAACCATAGTGGGCTGAGTGAGTCTCCTTGAAATATCCCGCGTTGGATCTTAATGTGTTCTGTTTCGACTGTTCCTGTTGATGTGTTCAGTTGTAATCGTGTCTTCCATTTTTCTACAATATAACCTAAACAATTGATGAGTTGTGGGTGTATTTTATAAATTTTTAAAACTTCGAGTAACCACGAGTGGGGTACTGAGTCGTATGCTTTCCTATAATCGTACATAGTGTGTAAATCTTTTTTGGTACGTTGGACATGTCTATGTATTACTGCGTCTATTGTCAACTGTTCTTTACATCCCTGACTTAACTTTTTACACCCCTTCTGTGCTTCTGTTAATATTTTCTGTGTTTCAAGATGTTTGTAAAAGATGTGACTAATGTATGATGTCATTATTTTATATATGGTTTGCAGACAAGTAATTGGCCTATATTTTGCTGGATTAGCTGAGTCACTAGGGTCTTTTGGTAGCATATAGGTCTTACCTTCAGCCATATATGAAGGAATCGTTGTGGGAATTTCATAACAGATATGAAATTGTTAATATGATTAAATAAATGCGGATGTGTGTGTGTAAATTTTTTGTACCAATAGTTGTGTATGTAATCTGAACCAGGCGCTTTCCAAGTGTGTATTTTTGTTAGCACGTCATGAAAAGTTGCTGCTTCAACTTGATCGAATATCATCGCATCTGTGTTAGTATGCATTCTGCTTCAGTGTTATGGCAGACAGGATTTTCCCAAATGCCAGCCCAAAATTGCTGTAACGCTTCTATCGTTGGTACTGCTGTACATGTGTATTTTTCGTAGATGTTGTTTCGTTTGTTGTTGCTTTCTGTAGGGATCGATAAAATTGTTTTTCGTTATTCCTAAACTGGTTATTTTGTGTTTTACGAAGTGTGCATTTAGTGTATCGATTTAGTCTACTTTTTACTACTGTTAATTTCTGTTTTAGAGTATCTAGAAAATGTTCAGGTTGTGTGTTAGGTGGTTCGTGTAATGTATGTATTCTGTAATATTTAAATATTATCTCAACTGCTTTGACTAGTTTCCTGCTTCTTTGGCCTTGAATATACTGTGTTAATCTTCCAATTTTGGCCCGGAGAGATTCAATTTTGTTTTCTAATCTTTTCTGCCATTTAGGTTTGTAGATTTGTTGAAGTCTAGCACTACTATCTACAGGAGGAGCGAGAGAAATTTTACTACCGTTGGCCTTTGCAGCAGTCCATGCAGCGCAGTATATTATTGTCTGGAGATGATTGAAATTTTTATCACTGGATATTTGTTCTGGCAAAATTACTGTGTTTATGTAACTAACTATATTTGCTAACTTTTATGATGACTTTTGCTTGGGTATGTAACTCCTCTCTGTAGGCTGTGTTCTTTGTAGTACTCTAATATTTTTGAGAAAATTTCATCTATTTCAAGAATTCTAACCGGGTTTGTGTGTTGTGTATTAAGATGAAAGAAAGTGAAAGAAAAAAGAAAAAAAAAAAAAGAAAGAAATATGAAAGAAATGATAAAAGAAAAAGAAAGATGAAAGATCAAAGAAAGAAAGAAAAGAAAGAAAGAAAAAAAGAAAGAAAGAAAAATGATGAAAGAAAGAAAAGTGTGTGTGTGTTTGTGATGATGAAAGTTCTGGTCTTGAGTTATCGATATTACCGTCATTTATTCCTACTCCTATATTCTCTGCTTGTGATGAATACTACACTTACTACACTACTATACTTTCTATTTCTACATAAGGTGTTTCTGTATTTGTGATTGTGTGTATATTTCCTACTTCTGTGTTTGACATTCTATTGTCAGTTTGCCTATAGAAAGACTGTGTTTCAAATAATTCATTTTCTACAATTGATTTTAATACCTGTAGCCACAGAACAGATAAAAGAGGTTTTATCTGTTCTGTGCCTGTAGCCATGCTTCTGTAATTATGTTGTTATTAACTATTACTCTTTTTTGGTCCGAAATGCGTTGTTCTGTTAAGTGTGATAAGTGCGGGTAACATTCTATGAATTTTTCTTTTATTATTCCTTATTATTTATTATTCCTTATTATTTTTCAAACGAATTTTATTATTTCTTATGTACAAAGACGAAACGAAAATAGCTGGCGTGATTTCTATGAGAGAGAGAGAGAGAGACAGACAGAGAAACACGCGCACGCCGCACGGATTACAACTATAGCAAAAAGTGTCGTTACAACTTTTGGTCTTAATTTTTTCCGTTTAGCCCCCTTTTGCAACGCGCGATAAGGAACTTATCGTTCCAAAAACAAAATAAGCGGGAAAGCGACAATCCGATCAACACTCATCTTTTCTTTAGCTAATAATTTATGTTCTTAATTTATATGCAGGGTGTAAAAGTACCCTTAACGCAAACGAAGGGTACTTGTTCTCCTCACCACTGCGATCATTATTTTTCAATACACTTCCTCGAAAACTAGCTCTTATTGCACTACGATTAGGTTCGAAATGCAACATATTTCGCACCCGTGCCGTAATCTTATTTTTCCACAACCAAGGGCGGGAAAGAAAATTACCACAGATAACTATACCATAAATTAAGTCCAAATCGATTAAAACGTAGAAAATTTAAAAAAAAACACCACCGACAATAGAGTCGGCAGTGTTTTTTTTTTAATTTCGTCATTTTGATTTGCGTCTTACCAGTATTTTTTGAATATTAAATTGTGTTTGTAATAAAAATAATACTATAAATACAATGATTATTTTAAACAATTATTTACTTTTATGAACAAGTAAACATTTATTTGTGTTCTTAATTAAAAAATATTAGAATTTTATATTTTTCCTTGGCGTAATCAAACCGCGGAAAAAAAACAAACGAAATCATATTAGTTTCTTAAAAATTTATGACAAAAATACTTAAGTTATTAGTTAATTTCTTCGAAAGTGTATCGAGGGAATTAGTTATTGCATTTCTCGACCCCATGAACAACCTCGCCGTACGGCTCGGGTGTTCAATCCGCCTCGAATGCAATAACAAACTTTCCGCACTTGTTTCAAAATGTACTATTTCAATACACTTCCTCGAAAACTAGCTCTTATTGCATTACGATTAGGTTCGAAATGCAACATGTTTTGAATGCGTGCGGTAATCGCCCAACTAGCAAAATCAGTACCCAAGTAACACAGAAAGCATTTTAAAAAACAACTAGTATACTTATGTAGAGCTTAAGGTCCGTATAAACTCTTATAAAAGTTCACCGAACATCTTATGGCTTTATAGGTGCATTTGAAAACCATTGTCATGCTTTACACTGTATAGCGGTTGGACTGTGGCATGTCAAAATGCTTTTGTAAAGCCTTTAGTTTAACTGCAGCAAACCACAATGCAGCTGTACAGCTTTTAGCTGTTTTCAGTGCATTTGGATCAACAATAACATTTTAAGTAGTCAAATAAATGCTTAATGCTGTTTAATGGCATAAACGTGAACCATTAAAATGCCAAGTTAATCCAGTACACAGCTTTCAGCTGTTTTTAGTGCCTTAGGGTTTACAATAGCATTTTGGGCCGTAAGATAATGCCTAATGCTGTTTAAAAGCATATACTTGTACCATTATAATGCACCGTAAATTTATCAAACAGCTTTGAGCTATTTTGAATGCTCTTTGTTGTGTTGTAGGACTTATAAGTGCTAAGTAAAAGCCTAATACTGGTGAATAGCATAAACGTGAATCAATATAATGCTTGCATTTTTAAAGTTCACCTGAGTGTTGTTGTCCGGTTAACAGCTCTTTAACCAAATACACGTGAGCTATTGTGATGCGTAAAGCCATATATACATTCACTTTACTGTACTCGTAAAGCCATTTGTAGGTCATATTGGGGAGAAACACATTTTATTAAAATCAACAAAACAAGATGTACATTAGTATGTTTGCATCATCATGAATACTAATTATATTTCATACCACTATTACATACGATTACGTACCAATAAAAAATGTTATGTGAAGTACTTACTTAAGCTTTTTATTTACATAGATTTAAAGGGTAATCAACAATTTCTTTGGCAGGTTTTAAATTTAATAACCTGCCAGAGAAATTGTTGATTACCCTTTAAATAAATCTAAATTAAAAAATAAATTGATTTTGACAATTATCGTTATGTACCGCTATTTATTTTTTATGGGTTTTATTGTTTTGCTCAGGGATTCCCAAAATTACGTTCAAGTAATGGCACTATTTCAGTCTACATCAAGCCTATTGGCATGGCGGTGGACCCATATAAAACTACTTTATAGACAATGGCACTACGATGGTTCACCAAAAGTCTTCTCTCTGGCCTCTAGCTTAATAATTGTTCACATGTGAGTATTTATAATGCTGGCGGCATTAATTAGCCTTTCTAAAGGTTCACCGGGCTACTGTAGACCGATACCATTTTGTAAATATTTTATAACCAAAAAATATAATCTAATGGACCTATTTATAATAGCAATAGACCTTTATCATAAATTAAAAAATAAATTAAATAAAACACTCACGTTCACTCACTCCTCACTCACTCACTCATGATCATCAGAATAGAACTAGTACTTCCCATAAACTTAGAGAGCTGAAATTTGGTACAGAGTTAGGGTTTAATGGCCACATAAAGGGAAAACTATAAGTAAGAGTACCTGGTGAAGTGGTGACCCTTATTTGAAAACACAAGAGCCCAACCAAACTATTAAAGATCGACATGTACCGCCTTTACAAAAAATATTCAACTGTTTGCCAAAGACAAAGTCAAAATAAAAAATAATAATAATAAATTTATTATATTATTTCTAACAACAAACTATAAAAGGGCATCAAAAAACTGCTCTACGTCTGCTACTACTACTGAGCGTGCGCGCCTGCTGTTCTCCTCAACGCTGTCAACGTGGTGAAGCTGTCAACGGCCTCGGTCACCACGGCCTGTCATGCAGCCGTAGTGCTGGCCGGTTTGCGCGCCACGCGAACTTAAACGACATCATCCGACGTGCTCTCGTCGCCGTCGGCTTACCGACTTCAAAAACACAAGAGTGAAAAACACAAAAACGAAAAACACAAAAAAGTGAACAATAAACTTCACAAGAAAAAGCAGCTTCTGAAGTCGGTGACATTTTGTCTGCTTGATTTCGTTTTTTTTACCACCGACTTCAGAAGCTGCTTTTTCTTGAGAAGTTTATTTTTCACTTTTTTGTGTTTTTGAAGTCGGTTTGTTTTTTAAAAAACATAATTAGTAACCTAACTAATTAAGTAAAATTAATATCTTTTGAGTACCTACACCTAATATATCGTTGGTCCCTATTAACAATGTCGGATATGCATTTTTACCAATATTAACTTTTTTACATAAATATAATCACATCAAAAAAATCTTTCGTATGTAATATTTTATTTTATTAAAATCATGATATTAAGGAAGTTTCTAGATTAATATTGTCGGTTGTAATAACTTTGTCCGCGCAACAGTGTCGGTAGTGACACTAGTGACAGAACCGGCGATGCTCGCGGGGCGGGCGAACCGCGGTTTCGCGCGGATCTGCCACTATACGGACTTTGTCTCTGGGAAGAGCGTGCGCGCGGGTGACATTGTAATAATTATTAACCGACTTCCAAAAAGCATTCTCAATGTTGTGGCTGGCCGTTTTGACTGTCCAATACTGTGGCATTGTGCACAGTTACATGTCAAAGATAATTAAGTAGTTAGCACAACATGCAGTACGCTTCACTTTTTAACCGACTTCAAAAAAGGAGGAGGTTATATGTTCGTGTGTATGTATATTTTTTTTTTTATGTATGTTACCTGATTTCTCCTCCATTTGTGAACTGATTCTCAAAATTCTTTTTTTATTTGATAGAGTATACTCCTGAGGTGGTCTCATTTAAATTTGGTGAAGATCTGATCCTGATCTTCGGAGATATACAATAAAACTCTTCAAAAATAGACGGCAAATCTGTCGTGATTGCTGCAATCCCTTGGATGTTTATTGTTTACGCAACATCTTAACTTACCATCACGCCTGTATGCTCGGACGGGGTACGCAGTTGTGTACAGGACGCCCAGATTTCGAGAGTTAGGTATGTTAAGTTCCATTTTATTGCGGACTAGCTGACCCACGCAACTTCGTCTGCGTCACATAATATAGTTTTAAGCCTTTCTCGATAAACCGACTATTCAACATATTAAATTGAGTTTAATCGTACTCGTATCAAACAAAAAAGTTTACCTTTCCTCTTTTTGATGCCTATTAGTTTAGATTGGCTTCGATTATATTAATAAAGTGACAATTACTATAGGTATCTCTTACAGTTAAATATACAGTAACACTACTACTAAACACTATGAGTACACTAAGTACTTGTAAACATTATGGTGCAGTAAATATTTTGAATTTGAATTTCTCCGGAGCCCCCGGAGGCCAGAATCCCCACTTACCTACCGCACCGGACCGAATGACTGCCGCGCGCGTAATTATTTTGTCGCGCGGATATTTTGATATTGCGATATCTTCTAAGAACTGTATAGAGTAAAGGGCACAAATATTCTATATTAAATTTCCGTGCTAACAAACATATTTATTTAGATATAGATTAATATCACATGGGTTAAATAAGCATCGCAATATCTTTCTTTTTAATCTAACATTTTAATAGTAAAAAATGGTTACAGTAAGTCAATCTTAAAAGATAGACATATGCTGTCGCGGACTTTTTTTTAGAACATTTAAAGAGGAACAATTCTTTCATACATGACATTTGCGTAACTTAAACCGTTTTCGCAGCGCACGCAACGGGAGCTCTCAAAAAGGAATATCTTTTCCCGTTTTTGCTACATTATTCATTTATGCTCCGCTCCTATTGGTCTTAGCGTGATGTTATATAGCCTAAAGCCTTCCTCGATAAATGAACTATCCAACACAAAAAGATTTTTTCTATTCCAACCAGTAGTCCCTGAGTTTACCGCGTTCAAACAAACAAACAAACAAACAAACAAACAAACAAACAAACAAACAAACAAACAAACTCTTCAGCTTTATAATATTAGTATAGATAAGCCTATTACCGTGACATGTATTGTTAACAACGTAAAATTAATGAATATCAAATATTTGTAAAAGATATTACAACTAAAAATGGAAAAATAAAAAAACTTTTTTGCAAAAAATAAAACCGACTTCAAAAACACAAAAAAGTGAAAAATAACTTTAGCTTCTGAAGTCGGTGACAAAAAAACTGAATAAAACAAACAAAAGTCACCGACTTCAGAAGCTAAAGTTATTTTTCACTTTTTTGTGTTTTTGAAGTCGGTTTCATTTTTTGCAAAAAAGTTTTTGATATGCCTCATTTGCCCCATATTTGTATTATTATTCTTTTTAATTATCTTAATTGTTTTATTCATGACATTTTAATTAATTCATTTATGACATTATTTTCTATTTCATTTTACTTATTTTAATTTCATTTTAATATTGGTTTGTGGACATTTTACATTTTACTTGACTTGAAAAATACTTATTAATTTAATTTCTATTATTTTATTTTTATTCTGATGTCATAATTTGGTATTGTGAGTGTGTATTTGTCTGTATGTGTTTTTGATAAATTAACTGCCTACTAACATAATTTTTAAGTGTACTTTTACTAACAATGTATGGATCTTTGTGTCTGAGATAAATAAATGAATTGAATTGAATTGAAAAGGAGGAGGTTCTTAATTCGTCTGTATGTTTGTTTTTAAGCTATTGCTTAGCTTCTATCGCGGGCCTTGAGCGTGGGGACCGAATCCAGAAATTCCGTAACGAAAATAAAAACCTAACACTAATTTATTTTCTTTCGGCGTCATCTAGTGCAATTTTCTTTCAACTGTCAAGGAAACTCGTGCTCTAATTTCAGTTTCAACAACGTCAAAGTTAGATAACTTGACTTCCTTTGTAGTATAGCGTTCTGAAAAGAGATGGCGCCACTGATAACAAAATGGTGAAGTGTGGTTTTTTAGGAAATCTATGAAAATTGGAAACTTGGAATGTGACATTAATTTGTAACTCATGTCGGTTTTGTAACATTACATGGTTTTTGCCCGTTTGAAGGCCATAGGCTCACCCTAGGAGGGATTAGGTAGGTACAGCCCATTCACGTTCATAGAGAGGAGGCGCGAATCCCAGTAGTGGGAACATTAAAGGCCGGTAATTCTTAGCTTTATGTTGCCTTATCCTTCTGGTATTACAGGCGTGATGTTAAGTTATCATCTTTCAACAATCTTACAATTCAGTTTTAGTACGTGTGTGGGAAGTGAATGTAACACGGAAAACATCTAAAAAATTTGTTTTTTTATCGGTCACCACGCTCAAAGTGTAACTTGAATTAATATCAAAGAAAAAAAAACAAAGGAAAAAAAATACAGCATTAATAAAATAAATAAATAATTATAATTGCATAAGTTGATAAAAAATGCTATGCAATAGCTTTACCGCGGTAGTCTCCACACGTCTTTTTTTTTTTGTATGTTTGTTATCGCATATCTCTGTCATTAATGAAACGATTTTCAAAATTCTTCTTGTGTTCGAAAAGGTATACTCCCTAGGTGGTCCTATTGTCACCAAATCAGGATCTGATGATGGGACCCCAGGGAAATCGAGGGCAACCCTCAAATTGTATAGGCATGTATTGTTTCGTGCTTTTTCTAATTTTTTTTTGCAAAAAAGTTTTTTTATTTTACAATTTTTAGTTGTAATATCCTATATAAATACTTACTGCACATTTAACATTCAACCAAGAACCCTAACCCTTAACCTTCAAGATTCCCTTGATTTTGATTGCTTTCAACTCCTAACCGTTTAGGAGTAGTACCTTCCATAATCAGCTCACCTAGAGAACCTGAAAGATTACAACGATATATTATACGTCCCCATAATATTTTACTAAAGAATTATGCTCCAACTCCTAACCGTTGAGGAGTTATACCTTCCATCATCATCAGTGAATCCACATGATATTGTGATGACCACACGTAAATACCTGAACAGGTTTAGAAAATATATGGAAAACGTCATAAGTGCCTATAAAGTTTGAGGGTTGCCCTCGATTTTCCTGGGATTCCCCATCACCAGATCCTGACTTGGTGACAATGAGACCACCTCGGGTCTACCTAATACCCTGAAAGAATACAATTATCGCTCCATAAGTGAGTATAAATAAGAAAGAATTTTCTTTCAACTCCTAACCGTTGAGGAGTTGTACCTTCCATCATCATCAGCGAATTCACATGATTTTATGATGGTCAGACGCAAATACTTAAACAGCTTTAGAAAATATATGAAAAACATGGCTAGATGGCGCTATACAGACGCACTAGATGAAAATATTTGAATGACAAAGGTCCCAATGCACGCTCTATGCCTATCTTAAATCTCTTTGACGCAGGGCAATGATTTAATGTACTTTTGTCTAAGCGACGCATTTTAGTTTTCGACAACCACGCGAACGAAGTCGCGGGCACAGCTAGTATATAATATTTGACCCAGCGCACGCAACGGAAGCTTTCAATAAGGCTTATTTTTTGCCGTTTTTGCAACATTTTTCACGTATGCTCCGCTCCTTTTGGTCGTAGCGTGATATTATATAACTTATGACCTTCCTCTATAAATGGACTATAAAACACAAGAAGAATTATTTATATATCTCCCCCCAAGCGGCCGTAACGGTTTTTCGTGACAAAAAATCCAAATAGGTCCAACCCCCCGTCTACAAAGAAGTGTCCCTTCAAAAGACCAATTAGTTTATTAGAGGCTATCTTATTTTCCCGTGGCTTAGTTAGGTATAAAATGAGATATTTGATCACGTGGCCAATAAAATTATCTGTGGCTCGACTTATTATTTTTCCCATATTAAATTCGCAACTTTTTGACAAAGGTGTAAAGTACTACCCTAACTGTGCACAACTGTGTCTCATGTAGGTTTATATAACCAAGGATAAAACAATCAACGAATTAAGCGTGTGGCTTAATTCTTGTACTGACCATGAGTTAGATTCCTCAAGGAGCTGAGAGGATGCGAGTGAAACTGCTCACATTTAGGTAATCTTATAATAAGTTGCTTAGTGACGTGCCGTGGATGTCTGCACTTTCAGGACGACACGATCTTCTCCTGGTACAGCGGCGAGGGTGCCGCGCGCGTGGCGGACCGCTGGGGCGGGCGCGTGCGCCGCGTGCTGGACGGTCGCGCCGGGCTCGGCCGCGGCTCCATCAACGTCAGCGCCGTGCGCGAGACTGACGCCGGCCTCTACCGCTGCCGCGTCACCTTCCCCAACCGCACGCCGCCCGCGCGCAACAACGGCACCTTCTACTACCTCGAAGTCGATGGTGAGACCTCCGCAAACTGTGCGCCTAGCCGCCCGCGCGCCACGCCTTTCTACGATATACTTCAGAGCGACATGTCGTTCACGTTTCAGGAGGTAACTTAATAGTGACGCCGCCGATGAACGTGACGGTGCTGGAGGGCGAGCGCGCGGAGCTGGAGTGCTTACCGAAGAGCCCCGAGTCCGCGGTGGAGTGGTACAAGGAGGGCGCGCCGCTCAGCGAGCTGCCCGAACTGGCGCTACGCTCCGAGCGGCCCGCCAACGGTTCGCTGGTGCTGCGCCGCGCCGCCTCCACCGACCCCGGCGAGTACGAGTGCCGCGTGCGCGACCCTGACGGCGCGCTGCAGAGCTCTAGCGCCTTCCTCGACGTGCAGTGTGAGTCCAGAGCCAGGTGCACGCTCGCCGCAAACTCGACACATGCGCTCTACTCAACGTTTTGCTATTTCAGATAAAGCCAAAGTAGTTTACGCGCCGAAGGAACGCTTCCTGCCGTACGGCAAGCCCGCCAGCCTGGACTGCCACTTCAGCGCCAACCCGCCGCTCACCAACCTGCGCTGGGAGAAAGACGGCTTCTTGTTTGACCCCTACAACGTGCCCGGCGTGTTTTACAGCAGGAATGGAAGTTTACTATTCAATCAGGTGACTATCTTATCAGCGACGTCTCACGTTTATCTATACATATTATTATAATAAATCTGTAGAGAAATCGTTTTTGTACATTTAAAATATTAAAAAAAAAAATTGTCAGGGTATTAAAGTATAACCAACAGAACACATTTCCAGCATTTTTGGAATTTTTGTCTGTTTGTTTGTTTCGATGACTAAGCATCACGTCAAATTTACGAAACGAATGTAGGTAACTTTTATACATAAATATTGTGCGTAACTTGGGCTATAACTTAGTCTTTGTTTCATCGTAATCGGTGCTCTCTATCAAAAGATATATGAATTTATAGTTTTCAAGAACTTATCGTCATGGTCAAGAATGAGACAAGCAACGACATCTATTGAACCAATATGGTACTTATTACTAAATACCTTCACAAGATAACTTTAAAAAAGTTATGATAGCAAAAGGTACGTAGATATATTAATAAGTCTAAATGACGCTGCTTTCAAAATCTACATAGCCTAAACCTTATAGTGTTTGATCGCTCTTTTTTAGCAGTTGTATCTTCGTCTTCGACAGATGGCGTTATTCATTTGATGTCATTTTCTGAACCGCGGTGATAACACATTAAGTTTCGTGAATAGTCAACAAATAAAAATTTACCAATTACACAGTATTAAAATACTATTTTTTTTTAAACTAAATTAAAATTAGATGAAACCCAAGACATATATTTTTTTGTACCGTGTGGGAATCGAACCTGCGACGCGCAGTGCTACTGTTAATCGTCCAGCCATTGCGCCAACCATGTCGTCATATAGATGTGGTGTGTTGTTAGCCCTATGTGTCGAGGCCGCGGTATCTCTTTCGAACAACCCGCAGCCTCAACGGGCGTCGGTGCTTGGGGGCCCTTCAATGTTGCTGACATCTCTTTGAGACGCGCGTGGAACACGAACGCGCCTCCATCGTCATAGGACGGACGAACGATTAACTAGCCCATTACTCACCGTTCACAGGCCCGCGCCTACGGTGGCCGGAAGCCATCACGTGGCCCCCGATGCCCGGAGCGTCTCCCGTGGCGGCTGGGACGGGAGGTTGTCTCCCTCTCACGTTCCGCCACCTCTTTCGCTAGCATTACTGCTTCGCAGAAGGAGGTGGCGGCCATTTCAGATTCGATGTCCCAGATTCGGTACAGGTACTCTCTCGAAACACCCTATAATCCCCCCTTTTTTTTTGTGGTTCGTAAATTATCAAATGACTCATCCCGCTCTGGGCGGAGCGGAAGAAAGTGTCAGACTTCTACTGACTAAAAACCACCCACGTTCCTTCTTAGCCCTTTGTGTTTCGGGGCCATGGTATCTCTTGCGGACAACCCTCAGCCCCGGCAGACGTCCCTTTGGGGCCCCTTAATTGTTGCTGACATATCTTTGAGGCGCGCGTGGAACACGAACGCGCCAACGACAATCTGTCTGCCTGTCGACTATAATGTACCTGTTTCAAATTTCTTCAAGATCCGTTCGGCCGTTCTGACGTGGTTGATTAACAAACACCCATCCATCTAAACTTTAGTATGAGACATAGTCAGTACTTTGCATTACTCTCTTCTTATTTTCTACAGCGTCAGTAAGTTAACGCAGGGCAATGATTAAATGTACTTTTATCTAAGCGACGCATTTTAGTTTCCGACAAGCACGCGAACGAAGTCGCGGGCACAGCTAGTTTAAAAATATAACTTTAGCATTATAAGTCGTACATATGGAACAAGTGCTAGCTATAGTTGGTTGCGTCAGGTGGACGAGTCGCATGAGGGGGAGTACTCGTGCACGCCGTACAACTCGCTGGGCTCGGAGGGCCCGTCGCCCGGCGTGCGCGTGCGCGTGCAGCGGCCGCCCGCGCTGGCGGCGCGCCCGCAGCCGCTGTACGTGGCGCGGCTGGGCGCCACGCTCACGCTGCCGTGCGCCGCCTCCGCGCGCAACCACCACGACCTGCCGCTCGTGCATTGGGCGCGCAAGGACGGTGGCGACCTGCCCGCCGGACGCCACAACCTGGACGACGGTAACCTCACCATCTTGGACGTCACGGAGGACGACCGCGGCGTGTACGTGTGCACCGTCAGCAACGAGGCCGCCACCGTCGCCGTCGAGACCGAGCTGCTGGTTGAGAACATGCCGCCGCGCGCACCCTACAACCTCACCGTCAGACCCTCCGCTGACTCTCTGCACCTCACCTGGGTGCCCGGTGAGTGCGACATCAGTACTCCTTTGGCTGCTTGCTGTTGTTGTTATTACCGTGACTTATTGTGAGTTGATACTTTCGCATAATTTCAGGACACAACGGACTTGAGGTGGATTACAACGTATGGTATCGCGAGCGGACTGTGAGCGAATGGCGCACAATGAAGATTTTGACGAGAGGAGTTACTGAGGCCACTCTGGTCAGCCTGCGACCTGGCACGGAGTACGAGCTGCGTGTGCTGTCACAAGACCTCATCGGAGATGGACTTTTTAGTAAACCAGTATTCGCGAGAACACTCGGTAGGATTCGGAGAGTAACTGACAAAATTTCCAGTCATGCGTTTATTTGAATCTAATATGAACTTTACGTCTGTTGTAGGATCAATGGACGGCGAGGTAGTGGAGACAGTGGAGGCAGTAGAAGGAGAACAGATTGCGTTCGCCGCCATCACCACCGAGGAGCCCGAGCTGCCGGAGTACGGCGAGGGCGGCGAGCTCGAGGTGACGGTGCGCCTCATCGACGAGGGCGCGCTGGTGCGCTGGCGCCGCGAGCCGCTCGACGTCTCGCGCTGCACCGTGCGCTGGTACGAGGGCGCCGCACCCGGCGAGCGCCTGCTGGCCACGGGCCACACGCTGCACGACTACATGCTCGGTACGTCAGCTACACTGATACACCGTGCTCTGTGCACCGCGAGCCCGTCTAACCGCACTGGTTGCCCGCAGTGAGCGGCGCGGCGGAGGGCGAGCGCTACTGGGCGCGCGTGCAGTGCGCGAGCGGCGCCCGGGGCGGCGCGGCGCTGCGCGTGCCGGAGTACGCGCGCTTGCGCGGCGTGGCGGTGGGCTGCGCGGTGGCGGCGCTGGTGCTGGCGGCGCTGGCGGCGGCGCTGTACGCGGCGCGCCGGCGCCTGTGCGCGCGCGACCGCTTGCCGCGCACCGACAAGCGCCTGCGCTGACGCCGCGCGCCCTACGGCGATGGCGCCGTCGTTCCCGTGATGTATGTGCACTCTGTGACTTTGCGTTCTGTGTTTGGATGTTTGTTCGAAGTTGATGTTGTTATTTATTAAAGTATGCATGTAGCGAAAAAAAAACGTATTTATTTTTAAGATGAAGTAAGATTGAGTTATTGAGTAATAAATAAATTGTTAAAGTTTTTGTTTTCTTTCTGACCCTAAAACTCAAAACGAAACACGTTTGAATGAAATCCCATCAAAATTAAACCACCCTTGTGGAACATAGACTTCGCCTGAGTCTTGCGCAGTGTGCTCTCCCCCGGGCAAGGTGTCATTCTCGTCACGGCCCGTGGAAAGGGAACTACGAGGAAGCGGGCGCGCTCTGCGGTCGAGGTTGCGTCGCTCGTCGCAGACGGAAGACGTTCGTAGAAGACGAGTAATGCAGCGCCACAGAACAGATAAAAGAGCGATCGCGGCGAGACACGGTGCCGGATTAGGTAAAGTGCAGAACATATTGATATTTTTTGGGCGGATGAAATCGGTGGGACCCCTGCAAAACGGGAATCAAAACAGCGATTATCCGCCCAGGAGGAGAGAAATGGGAAATAATAAGTCGAGCCACAGATTTTTTAATTGGCCACGTGATCAAACTTCTTATTTAATAACTAAGCCACGGGAAAATGAGATATCCTTTAATAAACTAATTCGTCTTATTTATCGTCATCAAATAAAGATCATCAATTATAATAACTTGTCCTTCTTATTTATACATTACCACCTAATTTACTAACTCAGCCACGGAATTTATATCTCATCACCATTTTACATTTTATAGCTTCAACATTAGGTCCTTAAAAAATACAATTCAAGCGACCATAGACAATATCATTTATTAAAACATAACATCAAAAACTTTTTGGCAAAAAATAAAACCGACTTAAAAAAAAACAAACAAAAAAAATACAAAAAGAAAAACACAAAAAAGTGAAAAATAATTTTAGCTTCAGAAGCCGGTGACAAAAACACCAAATCAATCAAACCAAGGTCAAGCTTCAGAAGTCGGTGACAAAACACTTGTGTTTTTGTCACCGGCTTCTGAAGCTTGACCTTTGTTCCCAAACAAATATTTGCCATTTTTTTTTTTTTTTTTTGGGGGGTGGGAAATCATCAAATAACCCCTCCCGCTCTTGAGCAGAGCGAAAGGGAGTGTCAGACTTCTACTGACTAAAAACCACCCATGTTCCTTCTTCGCCCTTCATGTCGAGGCCGCGGTATCCCTTGCGAACAACCCGCAGCCTCGGCAGGAACAAATATTTGCCATGAAGTTATTTTACGTTGTTGACAACACATGTCATGGTAATAAGCTTATTATCCTACTAATATTATAAATGTGAAAGTTTGTGAGAATGGATGTGTGGATGTTTGTTACTCTTTCACGCATAAACGGCTGGACCGATTTGGTTGAAATTTGGTATGTAGATAGGTTATACCCTGGATTAACATATAGGCTACTTTTTATCTCGATTTTCTCTTCCCGTGGGATAATTTTCGAGTTGTAGCGGGCGAAGCCGCTGGCAACAGCTAGTCCCCAATAAATGGGACTTAACATACCTAACTGTTGAAATCTGCGTGATGTTACGTCATTGTCTTGTATAAACAATAAACTTACAAGCGATCTTTCAGCTTGCGTTTCCTTAGGGGCGAGGACTTACTGGACTTGGCCAAATTTTCGGAGATTTTTTTTAACAGATTTCAGCCATTTTTTTTTTGCAGCATCTTTTTAACATTGTCTATACAAACCATTTAGGTTCTGAGAAGCATGGCCCTACGACGCAACGTTTCCGGATTATGGGCCTCCGAATTTTATTTCAATTTGTACATATAAAATGCTCTATATTTCCAAAATAGTAGCTCGGATGAAAAACTTTTCAGGAAAGAAATTGTTGCTCTAGTCGTAAACCATGAGATAATGTATAAAAACTTATCCCCAATAAATGGAACATTACATAATATCTTACTGTCCAAATCTGGGTGTACACATCTGCGTACCCCCTCAGATCATACAGGCGTGACGTTACGTCATGATGTTGTATATACAATAAACATCCAAGCTATTGCAGCAATCACGACAGATTTGCCGTCTATTTTTGAAGAGTTCTATTGTATATCTCCGAAGATCAGGATCAGATCTTCACCAAATTTAAATGGGACCACCTCAGGAGTATACTCTTTCAAATAAAAAAAGAATTTTGAGAATCGGTTCACAAATGGAGGAGAAATCAGGTAACATACATAAAAAAAAAAAAAAAAAATACATACACACGAACATAGAACCTCCTCCTTTTTTGAAGTCGGTTAAAAATAATACCTACATCATATTCAACTGCAAGACTTGGCACGGGCGCGCGAGACGACAGCAACCGGCCATTTGCACCAATCAGAGAGCGCCATTCGATTCATGTACTGATGAGTTAGTCACATGTTCGTATTGCAATTGTTTCGGGTATGATATTTGAATTTCAAGCATGAAAATATCTAAAATTGTTATACCCAAGTTTTAAATGTCAACTTTTAATACACATTAGATCAGGGATGCACAGACTTATTGAGACCATGGGCCACTTGGGCAAATGATGAACTATTAGGCGGACCAAAAAGGACCATGAGCAAAAGTGTCCCCACCCACCAACAGGTCTGAAACTAGTGCCATTCGATGCGCCTGGTAAGTAAGTTATTTTTTTATTATGACGAGTTTTTTCAGAAACGTGGGGTTTACCTGGAATACTTGAATATATCCACCAAACCTAACTTTTCCAATGGCAACTTTTTTTCAAGTCTGAGAGGTCCAACAGGTTTGGGACTAGTGTCATTCGAAGCGCCTATATAATAAGGTTTTTTTTACCAAGGCGACATTCTTGAATTATGTGGGGTTTACCTGGGATACATCAAAACATCAACCAAACCTAACCTAACCTAACCATTGAAGACGCTTTTTTCAAATCTGGGAGGTCCAACAGATTTGGGACTGGTGTCGTTCGAAGCGCCTGTACAATTAGGTTTTTTTTGCTAAGACGACATTCTTGAATTATGTGGGGTTTACCTGGGATACATCAAAACATCAACCAAACCTAACCTAACCTAACCATTGAAGACGCTTTTTTTCAAATCTGGGAGGTCCAATAGATTTAGGACCAGTGTCGTTCGCAGCGCCTATATAATAAGGTTTTTTTTTACTAAGGCGACATTCTTGAATTAGGTGGGGTTTAACTGGGATACATCAAAACATCAATAAAACCTAACCTAACCATTGAAGACGCTTTTTTTTTCAAATCTGGGAGGTCCAACAGATTTAGGACTAGTGTCATTCGAAGCGCCTATATAATAAGGTTTTTTTTACTAAGGCGAGATTCTTGAATTATGTGCGGTTTACCTGGCATTCATCAAAACATCAACCAAACCTAACCTAACCTTACCATTGAAGACGCTTTTTTCAAATCTGGGAGGTCCAACAGATTTGGGACTAGTGTCGTTTGCAGCGCCTATACAATAACGTTTTTTTTTAATAAGGCAATATTCTTGAATTCTGTGGGGTTTACCTGGCATACATCAAAACATCAACCAAACCTAACCTAACCTAACCATAGAAGACGCTTTTTTTCAAATCTGGGAGGTCCAACAGATTTGAGACCAGTGTCGTTCGCAGCCCAACCTAACCTAACCTAACCATTGACGACGCTTTTTTCAAATCTGGGAGATCCAACAGATTTGGGACTAGTGTCGTTCGAAGCGCCTATACAATAAGGTTTTTTTTTCTAAGGCGACATTCTTGAATTATGTGGGGTTTACCTGGGTTACATCAAAACATCAACCTAACCTAACCATTGACGACGCTTATTGATAACCTTTTTTTTTTATTAGGAATTGGTGGCGCTGTTGTCACAATAACATATCGCTCCGTGAATTTTATTTCCTAATATTCGAAAAACAGTAATATCACGATAAATTTAAACTTAAGTGAGTTGAATAAACAATATATACCAGTGACAGTGTTATCTAGCACCAAGTAATAACACAAGATAACTAAAAAGTGAAATAAGACAAGAACCGGCGAAGTGACAGTGTTTTCATTGAAACATCTAAAAACTGTTTACATACGGTGTAATAATCAGTCAAATCTGTGAAGAAGTGCAAACAGGCCATCTCAAGTAAGACTATAAGCAGTGTAAGTGATAAACCCTATAAAATTAAACTTTTTCATCGCTAACAAAACGTTGAGAAAAATATTCAAAATAATGGCACTGTCTTAGTGATACACATTTGAAACAACGCCATCTATATTGTAACGACCGTACCGACTTATACGTAAAGTGAAGTCGATAAAACAGAACATCTACAACCGACGAAGTATTGGACGGACAAAGCGATCAACATATTTAGATCAACAATGCAGGTATCTCAATAGCCTCGCGGCGAAACTGTGTGCCTCCTTTGAACTGAACGTATGATCGCGGGTTCGAATCTCAGTCGAGCAGATTCTTTTTGAAAGTATATCGACAATTTTAAAATGAATACTAGTCTTAGGAGTAACATAACTATGCGTCAAAAACATAAAAAAGCTTCTACATCATTTGAAAGACTATGTTTAACCAGCCCGTCGTCATCTGAGAAGTCAATAGCAGACAGTTTACCTGACCAAACGACGAATTTCGACAATGATCATACATTAATTTTAAGAGAACGGATAGAATCACTGACGAACCAACTAAATAGCGCACATCAACAAATTGACGAACTGTTACTCGAGAATGGGTCCCTTACAAAGGTAACACAAGAACAACAAAAACAAATTGCTTACTTGAAAACCATATGTACTAGTACTCCCCAAAGTATGAATCCAATGCGCAGAAAAAGGAACAAAAAGCAATGTAGGAAAACACTGGATTTTGAGAGGGAAGATAGTGAGTCTGCACTTAAAGATTACGAGATAAGTGAAAGTGGATTGAAGTCGTCTCAAGAACAAAAACTGGAAGAAGCTCTCCAGAGCGAAACAAATATACAGTGTTCAGATAAACCTAGAATAATGATTCTAGGAGATGAACAAGTTCGTGGTCTTTCACAAGTACTGATAAGTAAACGGACGGCTGAGTGGAATGATTGTTACACGGTCTCAGCCCTGGTTAAACCAGGTGCAACATCCTCCGAAATTCTAGGCCGTAACTTAGAAAAATATAACTCGCTGACCGAGCAAGACATTGTTATAATTTCGGTAGGAACAAATGACAATAATCCATCTCATCTCCTAAAGGAAGTATGTATAGCATTTAATAGCCTAAAAACCTGCCAACAAATTCATTTACTAGGCGTACAATGTAATAAATATTTGAATAAGAACATGTTAAACCAAAGCTTACAACTTTTAACGAAAAATTTCACTAACTGTAAATTTATAAATTTAAACGAATTTTCATATTATAAGCGATACTATTATATAAGACAAAATAATCGAACCTTGTTATATATATGTGGCCTCTTTGCTTCATTCTTCTATATATTTCTTTTTTACATTGTCTTGTGATCTGGTTGTCACTGTGACTGATATTGAAAAATATATTATGTCTACTACGAATTGAATTGTTTAATTAGTAAATACATAATATTGGCGACGATGGAGGCAGAACTGGCGCGACTTACTCGCCTGCGCGCAAATATACGCGGCCAGCTGACCAAGTTTGAACATACACTCGCACATTTACAAAATCCTTCGGATTACGAAGTAAGTTCACGTTTGACAAGTCTAAAAAATTATGAACAAAAATTTGAAAAAGTACAAAATGAAATTGAATTATTAACACATGATGTGGAAGCTGAAATTGAACAGCGGCATTCTACAGAAGAGTACATTTTACAATTATTTTTTTTTTCATTTTCAAATATCTTTATTTACCATAAAACTACTAACAAAATGCACTTAACCTAAGTTACATTAACACACGAAAATTAAAACACTTTATTAGGCTAGCAATTCACCTTTCAAAGTTTATAAAGTGAAAGTTCGGTTTAGAACTTTATACTGATAATAACATAAACTTAACACACGATAATGGGGGTATAATAATGACAAAATGTAAATTGTTTAGTTCAGTCACAATTTACTGCTTGCATGTAGGTAAGTCGAGAAATAATCTAATAGTTAACTGATCACGCAGTCAGCTAATGTAAATATAAGCAAACGCGTGACCAGTCAAACGATCCGCGGACGGAGCCTCCCTGCCGCCCGCGCTCTGCGTATTTGCGATCACGGCCGGGACGCCAGCAAGCCTCTCGGGGGTCAACTCGCTGGTCAATCACACCTCGGAAGGTGGGAACAATAGATAGTGATGCGGTAGGCGATACGTGCCGTATTTATCGATATATGGTATCTGGTCAACAGTTGAAGAACATAAATTTGAAATTAAGGGGTTAATTGTATTTGATTTATTTTTATTATAAAATTTTAATGAAACCTTAATAATATAATTAAAAAGCAAGGAAAGTTTAATGTTTTTATGAAATTTATAAAGATTTGTTTTGAATTTAGTTTTGAACGATATTTTTACAGCTTTATTTTGTATAACTTGGAGTATAGTGATGGTTGGAAAGACAGGTGCCACTCCAAACAGGACAGGCGTATGTTATACACGGACGGACAAGTGTTGTATAAATCCTTAATTTAGTACGGCTACTTAATTTGCTTTTACGGTTCATTATAGGGTTTAAAGCACCAAGGGCTTGGGCGCCCTTCAAACGTAAGTCGGCAATATGTTTGGACCAATTTAGACGGCTGTCCATTCTGACCCCAAGATAACGCACACTTGCTTTCCAAGGTACTTTATGGCCTGCTATTTTTAAGGTTCTTGTGGGGGGTTGCCTGGCACGAGAGAAGAATATTGCTTCAGTCTTACCTTCATTTATTTTTAGTTTCCATTTCTTAAAATAGTCCTGAAGTAAATCAATGGAATATTGAAGGCGACCTATTATCAAGTCGGCATCGTCTGAAGATGTATAAGAAGCAGTATCGTCTGCGAAGCAGGCTAATTTCGTTCGAGGTTGAATAGGGATATCATTAACAAAAATGAGAAACAAATAGGGTCCTATAATCGAACCCTGCGGAACGCCAGCCGGTATCTTGTGTGGTGTCGAAATGATGTTTCCAATGTGCACCTGGAATCTCCGATCCGCAAGGTACGACTGTATAAGTTTTATGAGGGGCATTGGGACGCCAAGAGTGAGCAACTTGTGTAGCAGGCCTTCGTGCCATACAGTATCGAAAGCTTTTTCGATATCTAGCAGAAACATACCTGTAGACTGCTTAAGATTTTGGTGATGAGAAATGTGCTCGCACACCCTAGCCAGTTGTTGGGTAGTTGAGTGAGTAGCACGAAACCCAAACTGCTCTTGGATCAGAAACTGCCCAGTAGCATCTAATAGCCTTGAGTAAATTACTGACTCAAAAGTTTTGCCAATAGAAGGTAGCAGACTTATAGGGCGGTAATTTATAGGTGAAGTACTGTCTTTTCCAGGTTTTTTAAGCGGTATTATTTTAGCCATTTTCCAAATCTTTGGAAAATAACCCAGGCCGAAGCAGCCATTAAAAATTTTAGTTATGTAAACTATCGCTTTCTGTGGCAAGTTTTTCAGAAGTAAATTATGAATCTCGTCATGACTTGCAGACTTACGGGATTTAAGCCTAGTCAGGGTTTTACGGATCTCGAAAGGCCGAACCGGTTTTAATAATCCAGAAGCAAAAGTAAATTCATTAATGACCGACATGGACTTAGACACCTCAGCCTTAAGTTCGGAGTCAGTACCCCAGTTGGTGGTAAGGTTCATATTGTCGTAAAAGGCTTTAGCCAACGTGTTACATTGCTCGGCCGTAGAAGTCGTCAGAGACCCATCCGACAGTTTAAGAGGAGGTATGATCGAAGATCCAGGTTTAAGAGATTTAGTCACACGCCAGATATCTTGACTGGGGTTATCGACTTTAGCAAGTTTAGCGTCCCATATGCTATCAAGGTGGTCACGGATATTTGTGTTTATGTGAGCTTGTAGAGTGTTTATAGTACTACGGTTGATCCTTCTAGAGTGACCACTGGGCAGTCTCTGTTCAATACGACGCAAGTAGTTTTTGTAGCGAATTAATTTTTTAATATAGTATGGTAGCTTGGTCGAGCTATCGCTTAACATATCAGTAGTGGACGGTATGGAGAAGTCTCTAGCATCAATGATAGTTTGTTGCAAATGATCTATAGCAGTATCAATCTCATTTGTAGTGTTAAAAGTCTTAGAACTAAGTATTATGTTTTTATTGAGGTGAGAACGATATTTACTCCAATTGGCACAGTTAAATTTAAAGAACCGGGCTTTTGCTTTACGACTCGGGAAGCCTCCAATAGTAAAAAATATGGGGTAGTGGTTCGATGACAATGATATAATCGTTTCGACATCACTAATGCAGCCTACATTTAGAGACAGCACCAGATCCGGGCGCGTTGGTTTGCGATCGGGGCAATAATTTACTTGGGTAGGTAGACTAGGGCTATGTATAACGTAGTCGGATTCAAGCATATGTCTGAAAAGAGTTCTGCCTCGCGTGTTAGTGTAGCTACTGAGCCAGTGTGAGTGGTTGGCATTAAAGTCCCCCATGATAATAACATGGGGGCCCAAGCCGAACAATAACTCCAGATCACTACAAAGCAATGGCAGATTGGGTGACTGATAAATAGATAACACAATGTGCTCAATTCCTGATATTTTAACAGTAATACCGACAACTTCAATATGTTTAGTGTTAGGAAGAGTTAAGACCGAATGATTAAGATTGTTTCTTACAAGAATAGCAACTCCTTGCCCACGGCCAGTATAATGTTTATCTTGGCGATAACAGGTAAACCCGGGTGTAACTAGCGTTGAATTTGGGGTTACTCTAGTTTCACAAATACCAATAATATCAACAGACAAGACGCTTACCGCTAAATCGAGTACCTCATGGATCTTTAATCGTACTCCATCGGAGTTCCAGGATAGTAGTCGGAGTTCTGCAGAATCAGACATATTTACCAAGATGGGACAGAACCAGCATGACCTTGTCTAACCAAGACGTACAAGCAGCAAATTGTGATTTTATGTTTTTTAATGTTAATAATATTTCAAACATCTCCTTTGTAGTTTCATCATTTGAGTCTGTATGATCTAAGGGAATCTGATTTTTTATCGATGCCGTGTCGCGGGTTCCTACAATAGGCCAAGATCTCTGGTTTGATGTTAATATCGGATGCCTCGGATTTGGCAGAACCAACGTAGATTTTGTAGGCATCATTGGAGGCACAAACTTGCGTTCTAGAGCCTTCTTTTTCTCGATGCTGTCTAGATATGCTATTCGGACACTGCACTTCCTATAATTCGCCGGATGATCTTCCTTACAATTACAGCATTGAGCAGGCTCGGTGCGGTCGGACTTGGTACAGGAGGTAGTTGCGTGAGGAGCAACACACTTCACGCAGCGAGGAGGCTTATTGCAGTTGTGGGATGCGTGGCCAAATTCTTGGCAGCGAAAGCATTGGGTGCCATAAGCTCGGTTAGGCTTAAACTTGCTGATGGATACCACACAATTACACAGGTACCTTATTTGCCGAAATTTTGTAATATCAGCGCCTGCTGGTAGCTGCACTAAAAAGGGAGGACAGGGATTTTCCAGTCCACTTCGAGGCTTTAGGGGTTTTACTGATGCACCGGTGAAACCAATTTTTTCCAGCTCATCTGATAGTTCTTGTTCGACATAGCCCGGAAGGCCACGAATCACTGATTTTGGTACTTTTTCATCCTTCCGGGTGAAGGTAACAAAGGAGGCATCTTGACTACGAAGACCATCCTTGACTGCCCGGTGGCTGTCAGCAGTGTGGCATAAAATCGCAACCTTGCCTCCATTTCTGTATTGAAGGTGATATTGGTTCGAAAACTCAGATATTTTACCCTTTAAGTCTTCATGGGTCCAGTCAGTCTTCATATCCAGGATAATAGGAGGAATATGACCGGTCTTCTTGACTTTGATGGTCGCTTTGAGGTAATTTTCATTGCTAGCGGTCTTGGCGACTCCATCTACGGGAAGGTCTTGAAAATGGTTGTGTGTTGGAATGTCGCGGGTGCTATCGAACTTAGCGTGTTTTGCGACAGCTGGTCGCTTCGGCGTACGCCAATCATCTACATTTTCGGTCGCTGGTCTCTTGGAGTTGAGACTGCCGGTTGAATCCGATCTTTGCAGGTATCTTTCCATTAGCACCAGGGGCTAAAGCCGAAACACATTTTATCGACAACGACTTATCGAACCTTGGAATCACTATTCTGAGTTGTGTTAGAACGAGAGATAGTAAGTGCGAGCGTGCACACGAGACAAGCGCGAGACGCTAACTGGCATTTTACAATTAAAGCTAAAGCTGCATGGCATACGCCCTACATCACCAAACGCACCGTCGACTTACGTCACGGCTTCACTTGAAAACACACCGGAAACGACACCAAGAATTAATTTTCAACCGCTACAGGAACGAGCAAGTTTCAATAATTTTGTTCAGAGATTAAAAACCTACATGAAGCTAAATAATTGTCAAAATTCACAAATCCAGACCCTCACGCTGCTTAGTTTATTGCCACCAGAATTGCACCAGAAAGCTTACGACTTGTGCGCACCAAACGAACCTTGTGAACTGGAATTCGGAAACTTGGTTCAAATATTACAACACTATATAGATCCAAAACCCAGCATTTGGGCTCGTCAACATAAATTTATTTCACGACTTCAAGGCTCTGATGAGACAGTCATGTCATACTCGTCACATTTGAAACATTTAGCTCAAGATTGCGAGTTCACGTGCAATAACTGTAAAAAGTCGATCTGTGATAATTTTCTTACCTTACAATTTATAAGAGGATTAAATGACACCGATATTCGAGCCAAAATACTACAGGAAACAATGGTAACTGATTTTTCTGACTTAATAAATAAAGCTACCACGATTGAACTGGCAAAATCTGACAGCAGCTATATGTCACCAGCTCACTCTTCAAATCAAGGACATGTACATACTGTTCAAGCTGACCCCAAACACCGCATTCAACGGCCAGAGAATAAACCTTTAACGATTAAAGACTTACGAGGGAAATGCTTTCGTTGTGGAAGCAAGGAACATCTAGCTGGTAAATGTCGCAGCATCAAGGATACTTGCAGCAAGTGCAAACGAGTAGGTCACCTTGCTCGCGTTTGCTTACAATCAACACCTGGGAGCAACCAACTGGAGACTGAGTACGTGGAGGTACAGGACACGGACAACTCTTCAGATACAGTCGATGACACCACCCCTTGGGGTATGAATTTAATACGATCTAACAACACAGACAAATTTATGATAAATGTACGCATCAATGACTCGAAACTGAAAATGGAAGTAGATACAGGAGCTGCTCTGTCATCTATATCTTACAAAGATTTTAAAACATTGAACACTGGATGCAAAATTTTTAAAACTAATATCACGATGAAAACATATACAGGAGAAATCTTTGCACCCATTGGAGTAGCCAACGTTACGTGTAAATATAAAGACCAAACACTTGAGGGAAAATTATATATTATTAAACAAGATGTTGACCCTATCTTCGGTCGCGCATGGATACGAGCAATCAATTTGGATCTGGCAAATATAAACGCAGTTAAGGCTAAAGAACATCCAAAGCTGGATAAACTACTTTCTGAATACTCGACGGTATTTGATGGGTCCCTTGGGTGCATACCTGATTACAAAGCTCATTTGACCCTAAAGGAAGAAGTGTCACCAATTTTTGTTAAGCCAAGACGTATACCATATGCTCTTAAAAATAAAGTTGATGATGAAATAGTGCGACTCTGCGAACAAGGAGTAATTACAAAGGTTGATAGCTCTGAGTGGGGAACACCAGTAGTTCCTATTGTCAAACCAAATGGAAGTATACGCTTATGCGCGGATTATAAAGTCACCTTAAATAAAGTTATAAGGGATGAACAATACCCTATTCCAATCATAGAGGACATTCTGGTAGAGATGAACGGAGGTCAAATATTTTGCACACTTGATATCAGTCAAGCTTATCTAAACATGATGATGGACGAAGAGAGCGCTATGATGCAAACATTAAGTACCCACAAGGGTACGTTCAAAGTAAATAGACTTATGTTTGGCGTCAAGGTTGCCCCGAATTTATGGCAAAAATTTATGGATCGTTTGCTCCAAGGAGTCGCTGGAGTGAAATGCTTTTTCGATGACATAATTATTCAAGGACATTCAGAAGAACAACTTCTGTCAAGACTACGCTTGGTATTACAAAAATTACAAGATAAAAATTTGAAACTCAACAAGGATAAATGTCATTTTTTTCAAGAGAGAATCGAATACTTGGGTCATACCATTGATAAAAATGGACTGCACAAAAATAGAAATAAGGTGAACGCAATTCTGGATACAAAACGTCCCAGCAACATCAACGAACTGCGAACATTTCTAGGAATGGCTAATTATTACAATAAGTTCATACCGAATTTAGCTTCAATATCCAGCCCTCTTAATAACTTACTCAAGAAGGACGTTATATACGAATGGACGCACAAATGTAATGAGAGTTTCAAGAAAATTAAACAGGAAATCCTCAGTGACAGAGTTTTAATGCATTTTGACCAAGAGAAACCCTTGGTTCTCGCTACAGATGCTTCACCTTTTGGACTTGGAGCAGTTCTATCGCATCGATTATCGGACGGATCGGATCGGCCTATTGCTTTTGCATCACGTTCATTGACGAGTAGTAAAAAAAAAATACAGTCAGATAGACAAAGAAGCGACGTCCTTATTCTGGGGATTAAAGAAATTTTTTCACTACTGCTATGGAAGAAAATTCATACTTATTACAGACCATAAACCTCTAACTACGATTTTCAATCCACAAAAAACTTTACCGGCGATGAGCACAATGAGGCTCTTTCACTATGCACATTTTCTATCTGGTTTTGACTACACTATTGAATACAGAACATCGGATGATCATAGCAATGCAGATTATCTATCAAGATTTCCGGTAGATACAGTAGCAAATAACCTAATTGACGTACATTGCGCCTTTCAATTAAATCAAATGAACACAATTGCCGTCGACCGTACAAAAATTGCCGAAAATACCCAACGCGATGATGAATACAACCATTTATTGGAAGCTTTAAAAAATGGTACCTCAGTGAAAAGATACGGCTACAATGACAACGAATTGACCTTACAAGACGGTTGCATTATTAAAGGAACACGAGTAATGATTCCGGCAACCCTGAGACAGCAGGTTTTAGAAGAACTACACACGGGACATCTTGGAATAGTAAAAATGAAATTACTGGCGCGTGGATACGTATACTGGAGAAATTTGGATAAAGACATTGAAGACATAGTTAAAAGTTGTCGAGAATGTCGATTAAAGCAAAATCAACCTCCATGCGCAGTACTACATCATTGGGACTCACCATCAGGGCCATGGCAAAGGATCCATATCGATTTTGCTGGGCCGATTAAGGGTTATTCCTTATTTATAATAGTGGATGCTTTTACAAAATGGGTGGAAATTGTAGAAACGAAAACAACCACATGGTGTATCCGCCAACTTAAAGAACTTTTCGTGACATTTGGATTTCCGCTTACTTTAGTATCAGACAATGGTCGACAATTTGTTTCAAATGAATTTGAATCATTCCTCAGAGAAAGCGGCGTTGTTCACAAAACCACAGCTCCATACCATCCAGCCACGAACGGACAGGCAGAGCGATACGTACAAACAATTAAAAGGGCAATACATAGCATCAGGGCAGAGCCAGGCTGTCTACAAGACAAACTGCTGGGTATTAAGGAACGCCTGCGGAGGACGCCGAGCAGCAACACGAATAAAAGCCCATATGAGCTTATGTTTAGCAGGGAAGTAAGAAACACCCTAAGTGTTCATTTCAAGCCGAGGGCGAGGGACGAAACACGTCCGCCGACTGATGAGGCAAGAGTACGCTCATTCACTGTTGGGCAGAGAGTGCAAATACGCAGCTACACAAACGACCAAATTAAATGGGAATTCGGAACCGTTTTAAGGATATTAGGCCAATTGCACTATCAAATAGAGACTGATTCTGGTCAGATTTGCAAAAGACATGTTGATCAGATGCTGGGTACATTAATACCAAGAGACGAACAGTAACAAGAAGAAGTGTTCGGCACTTCGAAACTTAACAACTAGACGATTTGGGACGGAGGTGTTATATATATGTGGCCTCTTTGCTTCATTCTTCTATATATTTCTTTTTTACATTGTCTTGTGATCTGGTTGTCACTGTGACTGATATTGAAAAATATATTATGTCTACTACGAATTGAATTGTTTAATTAGTAAATACATAATAAACCTAATCAGTTCGGCGCGCGCGCTCGTGTTAGTCGCACGTCTCGCCTATCTAAAACCCTCTCCAAGTTACGCCTCATAGCTACTAGTGATGGGAACACGCTCGATAAAAATATATCGATATGGATCGTTTTTTGACGCGCTCCAATTCTGTTGGCAAACGTCCTCTCGAAGGCCCCATTAACCCCAATGAGTGGAAAATTCCGAAAAGAGCTGCGCGTCTAGCCGAACAACGTCCACCTGAGCCAATCAAGACCTCAAACAGATTCGGCCCACTACCAGGCAACCAACCATCTGCTGCTGATTCCAGCAACAAATTTCGTGATGCTGTCACCAAAAAGACCAGCCGCATTCCTCCCATCGTCTTGGAGATACTACCTACCTGGACACATGAGTACATCAGGACCACAATGGCGTCGTACTCAAAAAACTTCCACTTGCAGTACAGACGTAACAATCGAGTGGCTGTTATCTGCCACACGCCTGAAAGCCACCAAGCCATCAAAGAAGGTCTACGTGCCAAGGACATTGCTTTTCACACATACTCGCGAAAGGATGAGAAGATGTACAAAGCGGTAATTTTCGGCCTTCCGGACTATGTCGAAGATACCCTTCCAGCAGAAATTGCCTCACTTGGCTTTGAGAACGTGATCGTACGTAAAATGAAAGTACCAGCTGAAAAGACTTTCTATTGTCCTCCTTTTTTGGTCCAGTTACCACCCGGTGCTGATTTCGTCAAATTTCGACAGATCAGGCTCCTATGCAATACCGTGGTACAGATCAAAAAGTACCGAAGCAACAATCGGTACGGAACGCAGTGCTATAGATGCCAAGGATTCGGCCATTCGTCTACGAACTGCAACTTAGCACCACGCTGTGTTAAATGTACAGAGCCTCACCAGACTGAAGAATGCCCGAAGAAGACCAGAGACCAACCAGCCCAATGCTGCAACTGTGGTGGAAACCACCCTGCAAACTTTCGGCAATGCAAGGAGCGCGAAAATTACTTGAAGATACTGCGGGAACGTCAGGACCAACTCAAAGCCGCCAGGACTACGAAGCAACCACTGAAGACGAACGTAGTTGATGAGCGACCCTGGAACCTCGTTGCTGCTGCCAATACGCAAAACCCTATTGTTCAAGATAATGCCCATGATCAGGCGACAGCTGACATGCTATCCATATTAATGACGATAAAAACTATCAAAAGCCAATTTATTGGCTGTAACAATATGATGGACAAAGTCATTCTTATTTTAACCCATCTTGGTCAATATGTCTAAAACACAAAATGTACGTATTCTATACTGGAATGCTGACGGCATCCGCTCAAAAGTGACAGAACTGTTGGACCTGGTAAGTGAGCTATCTATTGATATTGTAGCTATTTCGGAGACCAGAATATCTCCCCACATGCAATTACAAACTCCTGGCTTCACCTGTTATAGGCGCGATAAAAAACTAAATGGATGTGGTCAGGGAGTTGCTATCCTAGTTAAAACAGACATAGCACATACCCCCCTGAACACACCTCCAACCCAAAATATGGAATGTGTCGGAATAATACTGACCCTTTCAAACCATAAAATCGCCTTTATCTCAGCCTACCAATCACCTAATCTTTCATTATTACCTACAGACCTAGACGCAATCATAAATATTCAGTCAAAAACACTTGTCATGGGTGACCTTAACACCAAACATCCCTACTGGTACTGCTCTCGCTCTAACACCCATGGCGAGGTGCTTTTCGACCACATGATGAGCAATGAATACGAAATCCATGCGCCATCTAGTCCCACCTTAGTCCACTACCACAGCACTCATGAGCCTTCTACTCCAGACATTATCCTGGCTAACTCGATTTACCACCTTTCGCAGCCTCAGGTCATCACCAGCCTCTCCTCTAACCACCTACCCGTTTTATTTACCGTAGATGGTAAAGTCAACAGGCACCCCCGTACCTTCTTTAATTACAGGAAAGCGGACTGGAAAGGCTATAGGTCATACTTAAATACGTCCATAACTTTGAACCCATCTACACTCAACTCACCCGCGGCTATTGACCTTGCCGTGGAACACTTGACCCAGTCAATAATAAGTGCAAGAGATAAAGCCGTTCCAAAAATAACCAGTGGTGGTGGTCATCAACTCCCGCGACGGATCAGGTCACAAATAAAAATAAAAAATCGCTTTCGCAGGCTAGCTTTAGAAGAACCTAATCCGTATAACCGCCGTGAATTATTCTCCCAGGTCAACAACATGCAAAAATGTATCAAATATAAAATTCAAACCCTCAACGACAATGTCTGGAACAAAAAACTGTCTAAAATAACCAACCCTGCCACCGACTTATGGAGAATAGTTAAGTCAATTAACTATCGACCTAACTCAATACCCCCACTATCTACGTCAACCAACACCACCACCTCCTCAGACCTTGAACAATGTGAGACGCTAGCCAATACCTTCCTAGACAATATGAACCTGACCATAAATTGGGTCAGCGACCCTAGTATTGAAGAGGCAGTGAAAGACTCAATGAGATTACTGAATCGGCATGAAATTAATGACTACCCAACACTTGTTAGGCCAAGTGAGATTAAAAAAATTGTAAGAAAGTTAAAATCAAATAAAGCACCTGGTTTTGACGACCTCGGGAATGTTTTACTGAAGAACCTCCCTCAGAAAGCTTTTGTTTTCTTGACTAAACTGTTTAATGGATGCCTACGCACTGCATACTTCCCGAGGTCCTTTAAACATGCTAAAATCATAGCCATTAAGAAGCCGGGGAAAGAGCAGTCCAATCCATCGAGCTACCGACCGATCAGCTTATTGCCAAGCATAGGGAAACTACTAGAAGCTATTATTCTATCCCGCCTCTCTAAAACAACTACGCATATCCTGATCCCTGAACAGTTTGGATTTCGAAGTTCCCACTCGACCACACAACAGTTAGCCAGAGTTGCCGAACACGTGGCTCATGGATTGAACCGCAGTCTATCAACAGGCATGATTTTACTAGACATTGAAAAAGCCTTCGACTCTGTGTGGCACGATGGTCTTTTACACAAGTTATTAAAGCAGGAAGTACCTATTTGTCTAGTAAAACTCATTCAAAGTTACTTGCGAGATCGGTCTTTCTCTGTGTATATTGGTAAGGACCATTCTGCTCCCAAAACCATTCCAGCCGGTGTTCCTCAGGGTTCGCTCGTGGGTCCACCCCTATTCATACTGTACCTGAATGATATACCCAAACAAGCTCACACACACCTTGCCATATATGCCGATGACACAGCCACATTCACAACAGACAAAGATGTCGACATAATTGCGGGACGACTACAACTGTCACTGGAATTGCTCAGTGAATATTTTAAGATCTGGAAATTGAAGCTGAATTCTGAAAAAACCGAAGGCATACTATTTACCGGTAAACGATCACTACCTACTAAACTCGTCAAAATTGATGGCTTCCAAATTGTGTGGCGCCAATCAGTAAAATATTTAGGCATAATTTTAGATAAAACACTTAACTGGAACAAAAACACGGAGCTAACCATCAGTAAAGGCGCGAAAGCCCTAAATTCACTAAAACCTATTTTAAATCGCAAGTCCGTCCTCAGTCCCACAACCAAACTCCTTATCTATTCTACATTAGTAAGACCTTGCTTAACCTACGCCGCACCTGTCAGGTCCAGTGTTGCTAAAACTAAGTATAATAAGCTTCAAACAATACAAAACAAAGCCTTAAAACTATCGTACAATACACCATTTCGCACAAACCTTAAAACACTACATAAACGTTTAAAGTATCCTTCTCTAAAAGCTTTTATACTAAAGATCTCACGTAAATTTTATCTGCACAAAAACACATCACACAGTAATATTCTAATATCGTCAATTGGTAACAGTAGACTGACGACATTGCCTTACGCTCGATCATACAATCGATATAGACTCCCCCATCACTACTTCCTCGGTGACGTATCATGACGATAGCTCGCTCACTAGCCGACGTCGCTTGGCCGGCCGCGTATTCGTAACTTTGCACAAAACTACCCGCTACTTACTTTATTTTTTCTTATTTTTAACTTAGTTTTAAGGTAAAACGTACATTTTGTATGTAATCTCGTTGTAAATATTATGTGGGTCCTTACTAAGACCTGCACATACTTAGAAATTAATCGATGTGAATAAGGTAAGTTAACGTAAATAATAAGACTAGAACAACATGTATTGATGTTTATAAAGGCGCCTATGTTTAGCCTATGTAACTAAATAAATCCTTACTTGTAAGCAAATAGAATAAGATCGTTTGTAAGCAGTTTGTATCAAATTATGTATTAATAAAGACCTTATAAAATCAAAATCAAAATCAATAAACCTATTTGAATGAACTTAGCTGTAAATTAAATATTGAAATTGACTATCCTAAATATACAACAGAATTTCTCATGAAAAAGCCTTTGTTATTCACTGCCCGTAATCTAGAAATACGTTGTGAATCAAATAAAATATTGTGCTCCAACCAGAAGACAATTTTAGATGTTTTTAAGCCAATGACATGTGACAGGAAGATGGCAACGAATACCAAAGCACAATCTGACTCAAGACAGGTCTCTGATTCAGCTTGTGATAGTCTTTTTCGTGTATGAACATATTTTTATATTGCACCAAAATATTAATGGACTTGTAAATAAATCGGACTTACTAGTTGTACACCTTAATAATTTTAAAGATGAAGGTAAACCGGTGGACGTAATATGCATAACAGAAACTAACATGAAGAAGAACGATCATATGCATCTTCACGTACCTAATTATACACTGCACACATATTATTCACGAGAAAATAGGAACGGGGGCTCGTGTATATTAATAAGGAATACTTTAACGGGGCAAAAAATAGATGTAGGAACGTGGTGTAAACCAAACCTGATTGAAGTTTGCGCGGTTGAGTTGCAAAATCATCCCATTATAGTAGTCTGTGTTTACAGACCTCCGAACTTGGATAAGGCTTCAGTAAATACATTTCTATTTAGTTTAGATATGATTCTCAATGACATCTATTTTAAACGTAAGAAAAAGTTAATTTTATGTGGTGATTTTAATATACACTTGGGAGCAAATAAATCGAGCCACTACCTTTTTTCACGTAAAATGGTAAATATTTTTGGTAATATGGAACGTATCAATTCGAACTATATATCGCCTAAAAGTTTAGTTAATAACCTTTACAATGAGGGTAAATTATTGAATAATAACCTTATTGAATGATAAATTATTGGCTCTGCAAGAAAAATGGTAATTTTGATAGAAAATTTAGTAGGGCTAAAACAGTCCATAAAAACAATAAAAAACAAAATTATTGCAAAAAAAATATTCTTAATAACTGGTATTACCCCCCCGTGCCCTGATACATTCTTGTAGCCTATTAGTCATCGATCTGATCAGCGTTACGATGACATATTGTGGTATGTTCTCCCACTCTTCAAGCACAGCGACTTTAAGCTCGGGAATGGATGAAACAGCGGGAACCCTGGCTCGGACTCTCCGTTTTAGCTCGTCCCATAGGTGTTCGATCGGGTTCAAATCGGGACTTCGTGCTGGCCATACCATTTGTTGAATCCCGATCGCAGACAAGTATTCCGTAACGATCTGCGCGGTATGAGGTCTCGCATTGTCATGCATAAACAAGAAATTTTCTCCGACAAAACCAGCATACGGCATTACGTGGTTTTCAAGAATGTCAGTTATGTATCGGTCAGCTGTTAATCCACGTCTACCACTGCCATCGTTGGCGGGGTCGACGAAGACAAGTTCCGTTTTTCCGTCTAGAGAAATTCCTCCCCACACCATACAAGAACCACCACCAAAACTCACAGTTTCTCGAATGCAACATTGGGCAAATCTTTCACCAGGACGTCTATACACTCGGTTTCTCCCGTCATTGCTAAAAAGACAGATTCTTGACTCGTCAGAAAACAAAACTGACCTCCAGTCTTCTAACGTCCAATTAATGTGTTCTCGAGCAAACTCCAAGCGAGATCGGCGATGAGCTACAGTCAATTTTGGGCCAGTTGCTGGTTTGTGTGATGTTAAATTTCGTTCTTTTAGTCTTCGTCTCACTGTCCACCTACTGATTGAGACTCCTCGAACGTCACGTAACGCTTGCTGTAGCTGAACAGCATTAAGTCCACGGTCGCGCAACGAATTGGTTGCAATAAAGCGGTCGTCACGTTCTGTTGTTGCCCGTGGTCGGCCAGTTCCAGGTCGCCGAACAAAAGCACCAGTCTCCAGATACCTGCGGTATACCCGCTGTACCTTTGAACGACTCAAATGAAGTCTGCGTGCCACTTCACGTTGTCCGTGTCCAACCTCAAGTAAAGCTACAACTTGGGCAGCTTCCGTCGGTGTAGTATCCATTTTATCAGGTTATTTTGATTACACAGACACAGATAAAGACAACAATAACAAGTAATATGGGTATGATTAACAAAAACCTCAAATTTAATCTTTTCTTAACAGAGTACAATAAAAATGTCATAAGCAAATTAAATGCGATAATTTTATTCTACCCTTTAAACTTTAATTTAAATAAAAAAAAAATGAAATTTTGACAACTAACTACCCTCTTTGTAAAGGTTATTAAATACCCTTTTAGGCGATATATGTTTCGAATCGATGCGTTCCATAATACCAAAAATAATTACCATAATGCGTGAAAAAGGAAGTGGCTCGATTTATTTGCTCCCAAGTGTAGATATTTTGAAGGATACTTATGCCTCGCGGAGTTTCAAAAACTTATTGCAAAGTTTTAACTTAAAACTAGGTGTACTCAATGCAACACGACTGTGTAGCGGAACATGCATTGACAACATCATCGACAATATAAGGGGAAGTAAGTGCGTTACGGTCGATTGGCGTTGTCAGATCATACTGCGCAACTACTACAATGTCCTGTTAAAAAAACTTGCGTACTTCCATATTGGTACATATTTAGACGTAGTTTCTGTAATGAAAATATGCAAAAGTTTAAAAGTTGTTTACAAAATATGACATTTAATGATATTTATTCTTCCACAGAGGCTAATGACGCATTTAATAAGTTCCACGACACATTTAAATTATTTTATGATATGTGTTTTCCGTTGAAGAGAATAAAACGATATGCAGTGAAATCACCCAAGTGGATTAGTAAAGGTATAAAGTTATGCTGTAAACGCAAGCGTGAAATGTTGTGGCAATTTCGAAAAAGCCCCAACCCCAATACTAAGAAAGTTTTCAAAACATATACGAAACGCTTAAAAACCATAATTCGTCTGACTAAGAAATCCCAAAATAACAATCACATTAACAATGCATATAATAAGTGCAAAGCTACGTGGCAAATAATAAATAAGTGCAAAAATAATAAGCCGATTGAAGGAATATCAAAACTTAGAATAAATGACCTCGACATAACTGACCCACAAAGTATCGCTCAAAATTTTAATGACTATTTTATTGACGAAATTGAATCAGTATCGGACATTAATAATTATAATCAAAATTTAAAAATTGACATGCACCTTAACTCATTATTTTTAATACCCACAGTTCCTCCTGACATCATAAAATTAATAAATACATTGAATAATAAGCTCTGGTTATGATGACATTACAACAAATGTTATTAAATCTGTTTCAACCATAATTATAGCACCAGTACTTAGTTACATAATAAATATGTGTTTAGAATCGGGTGTGTTTCCGGATAGGTTGAAACTAGCAGTTATAAAACCACTGTATAAGAAAGGTAGCAAACACGATCCAGCCAACTACCGGCCCATTGCCTTACTGCCCATATTCTCTAAAATCGTAGAAAAAATTATATACAATACATTTTACTCATTTTTTGAACGTAACAATCTTTTTGTTGATGAACAATACGGTTTTAGAAGGAATAAGAACATAAATATGGCAATTTTCAAGCTCTTTGAGAAAATTATAACTGGAATAGATAACAGAACTCCGGTAGCTGCTTTATTCATGGACATGAGCAAGGCATTTGATTTTGTGGATAGGACAGTACTTTTAAAAAAGATGGAAAGGTATGGAATTAGGGGCAAAGCTTTGAAGCTCTTGAAATCGTATTTGTCCGACCGGAAACAAGTTACGAAAATAGATAAGGTCTGCGTTACTTCAAAAACCGAGCGTACATATGTATCCAGTCAGAGAGCTAATAACTATGGTGTGCCCCAAGGAAGTATTGTAGGGTCTTTTTTATTTATTGTTTACATAAATGACATGCCTAGAGAAACACATCACCCAATGGTTTTGTTTGCTGACGACAGCACGGTCATTTTTAGTGGTGACAATGACGCAAAGACACTTGAAGGAGACATAAACCACTGTCTTCAAGTACTCATAGAATGGATGGCCGCGAATAATCTTAAAATTAATATTGACAAAACTAAAATAATGACTTTCGAGCAAAGAACCAATCATAAAAAACCTGACGTAAAATATGGAGACAAGATTATTTCAGAGACAACCGCTACAAAATTTTTAGGACTTGAATTAGATAGAGACATGTCGTGGAAAACTCACACTGACAGTGTATGTAATCGCCTTAGTCAGCATTCATATGCTTTACGTAATCTGGCCAAGGAAGTAAATCAAAAAGCTCTGATTACGGCGTATCATGCTTATGTTACGTCTACATTACGGTACGGTATCATATACTGGGGCAACTCCACGAACATGGAAACAGTATTCAGAGCACAAAAAAGGTGTGTTAGGGCGATATGCGGTATAAAAAGCACGGAAAGCTGCAAACCACTTTTTGAATATTTCCATATATTAACAGTACCCTGCCTATACATATGTGAGGTGGCAGTATTTGTCAAAACTAACTTGCACTTATTTGAAAAACTACACAGCTCGCGACACAGGTATAAAATAAGTGGTAGGCAACACAAAAAAGCGGTATTTCATAAAAATCTTCTAGGAATGGCACCACATATTTACAATAAATTACCAAGTGCTTTGTTAAGCATCACTGACATAGATGTATTTAAGAAGCAACTCAGTAAGTTGCTTCTAAGTAAATCATACTACACGATAAATGAATACCTGACTGATAAGAATTTGGTTGTGTAATATTAATTCAGATACTTAATAAATTATGGTGAGAACCTGAGTCCGATTTATTTCTTACAAAATAATTTTATGTGTTCTTAATATCTGTTGACTATATTGGAATTATCTCATAATTATTCTGACATTGTATTATTATGATTTGACATTATGTACTTATTGATTTGAATCTTTGACATTACTTACTTATTATTTTGAATTTATGACAATTTACAACGTTTGTATTTATGACATTGTATAATTAATTCGATTTCAGTTTTCTTTTTGCCCGGTTTATGGTATTAATTGATATTATTTTAGTTGGTTGAGAATGTGTATAATTTTAACTATAAATTTTGCATGCCTAATTTGGTACATCACATTGAACTGCGCATTCACTTGACACCTATGAATGCAATATTATGTACTGTGTGTTGAGCAATAAATATTTGAATTTGAAACTTTTTTCAAATCTGGGAGGTCCAACAGATTTGGGACTAGTGTCATTCGAAGCGCCTATATAATAAGTTTTTTTTTTATTAAGGCGACATTCTTGAAATATGTAGGATTTATGTGGGATACAACAAAACATCAACCCAACCTAAAAACCCAGGGAAAAAGTTATCTTTCTCAATTGCAAAATCGATGGGTTTTTTTTTTATAGCACAAAATCTTAATAGTTAGGTTAGGTTCGCATAGGCAGGTTAGGTTCGGCGGAGCGTGTCAGGGAGGAAGACTCCCTCACTGACGCGATACGTCGCAGGACTGGGCGGCGGAAGAGGCACCATGGCGACCTGATGCCGCCCTAGGAGTTGCCAGCGGCCGTACTATGCAACGACGATAGATCGGGGAGTCTATCGTCGTCGCATAGCACGGCCCTCATGTGTGGTGGCGATGTCTTAGGTGAGCCCGGACATCGCCAAAGGAGCTTGGAGCCCGGAGGCTTGCTGCGCTGGATAGGTCGTGAACGTCATGCGTAGCAGTTCTCGTGGCCCATCCAACAAGTCGACAGTAGGTTCACGGCTGTGTTTTTTAGTGGGTGCAAGCGTCACATAACCGCGCATTCTCCCCGGACGGTGCGGTTGCGTTAGGCATTTTTCACAGCAAAAAAAAAGAGGCAGGTTAGGTTGCTACGAAAACGGGGTTGGGTTAAGAATACACTTCCATGAATTTGAGGATTCTGTCACTGTGAGGAAGTCAGGGGGGTTTATTTGCCGTGTCGACGGCGCGTTCGATTTCCACGCGCGCCTCAATGAGATGTCAGCAACATGGAAGTGGCCCGCAAGGGTCAACGCCCGTCGGGGCTGCGGGTTGTTCGCAAGAGATACCGCGGCCTCGACATGAAGAGCTAAGAAGGAACATGGGTGGTTTTTAGTCAGTAGAAGTCTGACACTCCCTTTCGCTCTGCCCAAAAGCGGGAGGGGTTATTTGATGATTTTCCACCCAAAAAAAAGGGGGGTTTATTTGAAGCATGCTAAGTCATGCATGTTTATTTTTTTTAATTTTTTTTTTTATGCTTTAGAAACCCCACATATTTAAAGAATGTCGCCATAGTAAAAAAAAAACCCTTATTACGCAAGTGCATCAAATGGCGCTAGTTTAAAATCAGTTGATCCTCCCAGATTTGAGAGAACGAGTCGTCAATGGTTAGGTTTGGTTGATGTTTTGTTGTATCCCAGGTAAACCCCACATAATTCAAGAATGTTGACTTAGTGAAAAAAAACTTATTGTAAAGGCGCTTCGAACGACACTAGTCCCAAATCTGTTGGACCTCCCAGATTTGAAAAAAAAGCGTCTTCAATGGTTAGGTTAGGTTAGGTTTGGTTGTTAGGTTTGGTTGTTAGGTTAGGTTAAGGGGTTTCGGAGACATCCCAACTTGAAAAATTTGGTTTTTCACCAAAATAAAAACCAGAATTGGTTGCAAGAGGATATCTCCGGAGCCACCGGTCCAAAAACCCCGGTGCCTGGGCTTTCCGCACTTGGCTCGGCGAGACCAACCCACTGGAGCGGTTTTCAGCCTGAAAAAAATTTATTTCAGGAAATCGCCTGAAAAATGTCTCACCCTATTCTCTATGGTCTGCTTATATAACCAGAGGAAATCCCGGCCCTCTACGACTCTCCGTTAGGAAGTTATGGTTGTTTTAATATTTTATAAAATGGCCGCAGTTCTGTCAAAGACGTACTTTGACAACGGATAACTTCCTTCGGGAAAGTCGTAGACCCCACGAGTTTGGGCTCTCCCAACTTGGCCTGATCTCCGCTGTCCGCCGAAACTGCTTTCAGGGTCCTGAAATTTTTTAGCTCCAAACCGCCTGAAAACTTATGGTATGAAGGGCAATGAATCCCTGACTGTTAAGTCGAAAGCCGCAGTCTCCCACGACCTTCGGTTCAGAAGTTATGACGGTTTGAAGCTAAACAAGATGGCCGCCGAACTGTCAAATGTCAAATTAAAATGCCCGTAACTTTCGAACCCCTCGTCGCAGAGGGACGGGGTTTTGGGTATACAGCTCGGCGTCACTTCAGGTATATCCTGAAAGCAATTTCAGCGACAAAAGTTTCGTTGGCCTGAAACAGGCTGAAAACTAGATAAACTTAAATTTAACTATAAACTACTGGCCGAAGTGGAAAAACGAGTATAAACGGGCCAGCGGTTCTCGAGATATCCTAACTTAAAAATTTTAACCAAAAAACCAAAATGGCTTTAATTTGTCAAAACGGCCAAAATACAAGTTATATGACCCGAGTTTGGACTTAAATTAGTCACAGCGGGTATATTGGACCCTGTCCAGGGGTCAAAAATGAATTATTTCTATTAAATTTAGAATTATGGTCGAAAAACAGTAAAAATTCAATAACTCTGGAGTTACTAGTCCGAAAAATCTAAAAAATTCACATAAAATATTTAATATAACGATCTACAGTTAGCAATAAACAAAATTTTTAAAAGTCAAAAAACAAGTCGGAAAATTTTGAAAAAAATGGTTTTCTTATAAAATATGGTATAATTTAAAAACTACTTAAAATAAAAATCTAAATCTTACGGTCTCTACTGTACTAACAAGCGCGCACCAGGCTGCAGTTGAAAATATCTTGAAAAGTTCTTCTGTCCAGAGTTATAGATGGTCAAATTTGAGATTTTGTAATAGTCATAAAAAATTATATATATGACTTAAAATTCTAAATAAAGTTCCACTCGCCTTGTATACTAGATATCAAAATTGACACCAATTTTCAGGTTGCTATCTCCACTCCTTCGGCTTTTTCAGTGCACGTGGTTTTCACAAATTCCTGAATATCTCGTGAAAGCTCGATGTCAGGGTAATTTTGGGTGGTCCAGGTGTTCGGGAACCACGATGTCCACACGATGCCAGTGAAAAATTTTGGGGTCGTCGATCTTGTTTAGGCAGCGTATGCTTTTTTGTTAAACGCTATTTCCACTTAACCTCTAAACTTGAGGTTTTTCACGAATAACTTTCACAGCACTGAAGAACGGCACAATTTGAAAGCGACACTTTGTGCGGCGCAATTTTCCGCATCTAACGACACTTTGCTCGTTGTAATATGTGCAGAAAAACCAATTAAAATGAATTTTTTATTGCGGAGCAGCGCGGTTTCGTGTCCGATCGCCACGAGAGTCGGGGGGGAACTGGGGTTAGGTTAGGTTAGGTTAGGTTAGGTTTTTTTTTTTTTTTTTTTTTTTTTTGTTTTGGCAGGAGTGGGAAATCCCCACGGACACCTCGACTACCTCACAGGCTGTGAGATAGTCGAGGTAGTGCCGGACTCGAACCGGCTAAAACCACACTCCTGCCCCACCAGTGTCCCTCTGACGTGGTCAGAGCCCTTTTTTTACTTATATTAAGGCTTTTTTGGCGGCTGTTTGGTTGGGGGCCGAAGAGACCTTGTTCTTTGTGCATCGTTTTGACGGTGTTGTTTTAATACTATTATACTCTCAATGTTTTTTATATTTATAATTTTATGCTATTTTATTTACTAACTATGGAATTTATGATTTTTCTTTAGATTTTAATGACTTTACGGTTTTTCATTTATTATTACTATTCTACTATTTTATGTTTTTATATGCTTTGTTTTCTATATTAATTTTTTACATTCTATCTACTATTTTTGTTTTATTTTCTATTGATTCAATATGCTATTTCATATACAAATTGTATTACTAACCTACATTTTGATGTGTTTTTACCCTAACATTTAGGCCCTAGAGTTATTTCTTCCACTTGGTCTTGTATTTACTGTATTTAGTTTTGGCTTCCTTCCTTCCTCGTGATATCCACACTATATAATCATTATATGATTGCATATCACGTTCAGTTCAGCACCAGTTTTCGACTAAATAATTGCCAATCACTTGTTTTCGAAACAACCTAACAGATTCGACACCAACTGACGATTCCACTAGAGTTGGCCCACGGACACGTATAATTTGGGCCACTTTCTCAAGAAGGTGACCCCCATTACAACACTCCATTAAGCCAACCCTAGTGGTCCGCTTAATGCTTCTGCTATCTGGTTGTGTCGAATCTGTTAGCTCTGTGTACGTGGAAGTGGGCGCATCGACAACTTTAGCAGTACGCAATGGTTGCTCGTGCGAATGCGTCCCACTTCCTCCGCACCGGGCATTCACTGCTGAACGCATTGTGTGAGTGTTCCCCCAGCTTGTCCCTGGTGCAGTTCACGCAAACCGCTGCTTTGCCGACCTGCTTGTCATGGCAGTCCAACCTAAGGTGTGGACCACCACAGTGACTGCACAGATCGGCTGGCTCCGTGCACAGGCGCTTGCCGTGCCCGTATGCCAAGCAACGGGTGCACTGCACCAGAGGCGTCTGGTCTTCGACCCGCACTCGCTGGAGGTCAATCCGAAGCTTGCCTTCAGCGAGTGCCCGCCTCCAGATTACTGGGGAAACACTCAGCACAACGCTGTTCACATGAGGGTTTCTCGAGTTTTTTCTGAACTTCACCGTCATTTTCGTTTCCTCGTCGCCGAGGCCGTGAAATAACTCCTGGTTCTGATTCCTAAGGGCTCGTATAACTTCCTCATCACTATGGATCAGTAAGACGTCCTTAAGAATCAGAAGCGGGTCTCGATTCTTCACTTCCTCGACGACGAGGTTCCCTCCGGCCTTCTCCAAACGCTCCTTCAGCTTTTGCCGCTCCTCCTTCGTTGCGCACCCCATAATGACCTTTCGGTCTTTGCCTTTACGCACCCTTTCAACTCGCACCCATCCCTGCTTTGCGTCCACCGCCTTTCTCACCCTCTCCAGGACATCACCACTCGTGTCCATCACCTGTGTTGAGGAAACAACCACGGAGTGCAGAGAGGTTCGCTCCAGGGCCTTCGCCCCGGTTTGGCTCTTGTTCACGGCTGCTACACTCGCGTAGGTTGTTTCCCCCACACTTTCCCTGCCGGCCAAACTGTCCCGGAGCTTTTCGAGCTTCTCGGAGTTGTCCTTCAACTCCGAGAGGTGCTCCTTGATGGTGTTGGTGAGCACAGTCTGGCTGGCGAGAACGTCGCTCAGGGAGGTCTGAGGAATGTAGTCAGCGGCGGGCGCGGGTGTGGGTGCGGGTTCGGGTGCGGCCGGGGCCTTGTCCAGCTCTGACTCCTTGACCAGCTCATAAAGCCGGTTTATGGCCTCGAGCACCGCAGCCTTGATATCCGTCCTGAGGTTGCGCGAGTTGCCCAAGTTAAGCTTAGCCTTATTCAGGCAAGCTCGCGCCTCCTCAGTGCGACTGCGGTACCCGACCTCCGGCTTCTTGAGCGGTCTTGGATCATTGACAGGGGCTCGGCGCGTCGACGGGGTAGCAAGGCTCTCCTTGGACGCGAGGGGTGTTTCGTCTCCGAAATCAATTTGCCTCCTCGCGTCAAGAGTCGTGGGCCCCGCTTTCTCCGCCGATCGCGGCGAGCCGCTGGAGCACTGGGACCTCAAGTTGCTGGATGGGGTGCGGAACATGTTGTTACCAGGCAGACACTGCTCGAGCGGACCCCTGTAAATGGGAGATCAGTCCGACAGTGCTTTTCGGGAGAAGAGGGAATTTCAGGAACACTGGGATCTGTGACCCTGTAAAGGGGGGAACACAGTAAGACAACACACAAGTAAATAATACAAATAAATAATTAGTGCTAATTACTAAATAGTCAACTTAAATAATTATGTCAATACGACTGTCAGAGTTTAAAGTACCTATAGGTTGTCTCAGGTCACTATGGAAACTAGGATCTGTGACCCTGTAAAGAGGGGTACACAATTCTATAGTATAAAATCGGAATAAAATATAAAATATGTAATAATAACAATATAATTTAAAATATAGTTCGTCGAAAACTCACAATGACTGTATTGATACAGTTTTTGTCGAAAAATTGGTCAAAATGATAAAATAATATAATTTTCCCCCCCTAAAGCCTAAAATTAACTAAAATCGAAAACAAAAATTTTGCCGACCTCTCTCCGTTTTCCTTCTTCCTATAGCTATAGAACAGAGGGTGGGAGGGTGGGCAAAATTTTTTGGGAGCTAGGGGCACGTGCGATACGTCAAAAGACGCGTCTCGGCGCGGGCTAGCTGAATTTTGAAAAAAGTTTATTGTCGTTAAAAGAAAAATCAGGAATTATCCCCGAAAAACCAGTTTTTCGGGGCAAAAGTGAAGGAAATCAACCCCCAATCTGGGCCTCGGGCTACGGATCGCAACCTTCGACGCAGGGATGGTAGCTGACCACAACTGAGACTAAATAAATTAATTAGAATAAAAGAAATATTAAAAATGGATTTGTTATTAACGAATTTCGTATAAAAATTTTGAAAATTTTTCTAAGTCCTAAGGGGTAGAAATTTTTTCCGCGTGCGGTCGTGTCAAAACGGTCAGGGAGTAGGCGGAACACTACTCTAGTCGAAAAATGCTGAAAACAGCTCGAAAAACACGCACTGAAAACTGTAGATATCAACGTTTTAATAAAAATTTCGTTTGGTTAGGTTAGGTTAGGTTAGGTTAGGTTAGGTTAGGTTAGGTTAGGTTAGGTTAGGTTAGGTTAGGTTTTTTTTTTTTTTTTTTTTTTTTTTTTTTTTTTTTAAATTGTTTTGGCAGGAGTGGGAAATCCCCACGGACACCTCGACTACCTCACAGGCTGTGAGATAGTCGAGGTAGTGCCGGACTCGAACCGGCTAAAACCACACTCCTGCCCCACCAGTGTTCCTCTGACATGGTCAGAGCCCTTGTTTACGAGGTTTTGACTTTTTTGGCGACTGTTTAATAGGAGGCCGGAGAGGCCACACTCTTAAATTGGATATGAGCTTCTTTTTATATTTAATTCTAATTTAGTACGCTATATATTATTTTACAAGATTTTCGTTATTTTAATATTATTAAATTTTTTGGCGGCTTATTTATGTTTTACTAAAATTATTGTTTGTTTTACTTTTTCCTAAAATAAATATAATAAACTACTTATGATACCTTTATGTCCTGAACCCTTTCATTATTTATTATTTTACCCTTTTTATACTTAAGTTTTTTTTTTGAAATTGGATTTTGCGCTTTTTATTTTTGTTTTATGTAATTTTATCTGATATTTTCGCTAAATAATTATTATGTAGTTTAATATCATATATATATATACCCAAACACGTTTTCATTTGATTGCGGAATTTTACTCCCAGCTTGACACAACTTGACGATTCCACTAGAGTTGACTTACGGTGCATTATAATTACAGCCACTTTCTCATGAAAGTGACTGCAATTGCCATTTAACATTAAGCCAACCCTAGTGGTTCGCTCAATGCATCTGCGATCTTGTTGTGTCAAACTGGGTATCTTGATGTACTCGGAAGTGGGCGCATCGACAACCTTAGCAATAAGCTATGGTTGCTCGTGCAAATGCGTCCCACTTCCTTCGTACTGGGCATAAACTACTGAAGGCATTGTGGGAGTGCTCCCCCAGCTTGTCTCTGGTGCAGTTGACGCACACCGCTGCTTCGCCTTTGTGCTTATCCGGGCAGTCCGACCTAAGGTGCGGACCACCACAGTGGCTGCACAGGTCAGCAGGCTCTGTGCATAGGCGTTTCCCATGGCCGTACGCCAAGCAGCGGGTACACTGCACCAGAGGCGTCTGGTCCTCGACGCGCACTCTCTGAAGGTCAATACGGAGCTTGCCTCCAGAGAGTGCCCGCTTCCAGACTGCTGGGGAAACACTCATCACAATGCAGTTAACGAAAGGGTTTCTCGCCTTTTTCCGAAACTTTATCTCAACTTTCTGCTCCTCGTCCCCGAGGCCGTGAAATAGCTCCCGGTTCTGATTCCTAAGGGCATGCAATACTTCCTCATCACTGTGTATCAGCAACACGTCCCTAAGAACCAGAAGCGGGTTCCGATTTTTCACTGCCTCGACGACGAGGTTCCCTCCGGCCACTTCCAGTCGCTTCTTTAACTTCTCTCTCTCCTCCCGAGTCTCGCACCCCATGATAATTTTTCGGTCCTTTGCCTTTCTTACTTTTTCTACTCGCACCCAGCCCTCCTTCGCGTCCACCGCTTTCCGGATTTGTCAAGGATTTCGTCCCCCGTGTCCATCTCTTGTGTTGAGGAGACAGCAACCGAGTGTAGCGTCGCTCGCTCCGGAGCCTGTGCCCCGGTGTGGCGTTCACTCGCGGCTGCTATACTGGCATATGTCTTCTCCCCAACGTTTTCCCTGATAGCCAGACTGTCTCGGAGCTTTTCCACTCTCTCGGAGTTCTCTTTAACGATCGAGATGTGCTCCTTTAACGTGGTGATGAGCTCAGTCTGGCAAGAGAGGCTCTCAGAAATGGACTGGGGACAGTGGTCAGCAGTGGGCGCGGTTGCCGGTACGACTTCAGGTGCGAGAGGAACCCCATCCCGCTCGGATTCTTTCACCAGCTCAAAAAGCCTGTTTATAGCCTCGAGCACCGCAGTTTTTATGTCGGTTCTGAGGTTGCGAGAGTTGCCCAAATTCAGCTTAGCTTTGTTCAGGCAAGCTCTCGCCTCGTCAGTGCGACTACGATACCCGGCCACAGGCTTTTTGAGCTGGGTTGCTGGCCCCACGGTAGCTCGGCGCGTCCCCGGTGTGGCAGGGTCCCCCCGAGAAGCGGAAGGAGTGTCTTCTCCGAAGGAGATTCTCCTCCTCGCATTCGCAGGGGAAAGCCCCACCTTCTCCGCCGATCGCGGCGAGCCACCGGAGCCTTGTGCCCTTACGGTACTGGATGGGGTGCGAAACATAATTGGTTTCTTTAAGTAGATTTAATAATAGAGATCCCTGTAGAGAGGGGATCAAGACAAAGATTATACGTCACAGAGGAGAAAACAGGTGTCAGACACTGGGTACTTGTGTCCCTGTAAAGGGGGGAACACAGTATTAATATAAATAATAATCAATAATAATTAATCTAGAATATGTCTTAAAATAATAATAAAAAGATTGTCAAATTAAAAATTTATATCATATAATTGTCAAATAAATAAAATATTGTGATTCTCCCCTCCTAAAATCGAAACTAAACTAAACCAGAAAGAAAAAATTTTTTGCCAACCTCTCTCCGTTTTCCCTACCTCTAGCTATAGAACAGAGGGTGGGAGGGTGGGCAAAATTTTTTGCGAGCTAGGGGCACGTGCGATACGTCAAAAGACGCGTCTCGGCGCGGACTAGCTGAATTTTGAAAAAAGTTTGTTGTCGTTCAAAGAAAAATCTGGAATTATCCCCGAAAAACTAGTTTTTTGGGATAAAAATGCAGATAATCAACCCCCAGTCTGGGCTTCGGGCTACGGATCGCAGCCTTCAATGCAGGGATGGTAGCTGACTATAACTGAAACTATATAAATTTTTTAAAACAGAAGAAAATTGAAATTTGGATTTATTATGAACGATTTTCCTATAAAAATTTCGAAAATTTTGCTAAGTGTGGGAGGGTAGAAATTTTTTGTGCGTGCGGATGTGTCAAAATTGTCAGGGAGTAAGCGGAACACTACTCCAGTCGATATACGCTGAAAACAGCTCAAAAATCGCGCACTGAAAACTGTAGATATCACTGTTTTAATAAAAATTTCGTTCGGTTAGGTTAGGTTAGGTTAGGTTAGGTTAGGTTAGGTTAGGTTAGGTTAGGTTAGGTTAGGTTAGGTTAGGTTAGGTTAGGTTAGGTTAGGTTAGGTTAGGTTAGGTTAGGTTAGGTTAGGTTAGGTTAGGTTAGGTTAGGTTAGGTTAGGTTAGGTTAGGTTAGGTTAGGTTAGGTTAGGTTAGGTTAGGTTAGGTTAGGTTAGGTTAGGTTAGGTTAGGTTAGGTTAGGTTAGGTTAGGTTAGGTTAGGTTAGGTTAGGTTAGGTTAGGTTAGGTTAGGTTAGGTTAGGTTAGGTTAGGTTAGGTTAGGTTAGGTTAGGTTAGGTTAGGTTAGGTTAGGTTAGGTTAGGTTAGGTTAGGTTTTTTTTTTTTTTTTTTTTTTTTTTTTTTTTTTTTTTTTTTTTGCTTTTCCCCATTCGTAGAAAGGGCTCTTATTATTCTAATTTACTCATTCGTTCCATTTCTCGCATTTATTCCTCTCGCACTTTCAAGCTTCATACTGTATCTTTCTTTCATACATCCTTTACATTCTTAGCCGGGTGGGACTCCCGCTATTCTATCTATTTTCCTATTTACTACTTTTCTTTTATTTTTCTTTATTTAGGGTATTCAAGTAGGTACACAGTTTTGTTTTATTATCATTTTTCGTTGACATTTTCTTCTATTACTATGTTGTATTTGTACATTTTTCTTATTTTAATACATTTTTATTATTTTGTTACATTTCTAGTTTATTTTCTACCTTAATTTACTTCTTACATAATACATTATTGTTTTCTAATTTTAATATCTAATCTATTTCTTACATTATTAGTTTTACGTGTCTATTTCCTTATTCTATGTTTATTACTATACAGGGTTTACTACACTATATTCTTATCTAATACTCTACTTAATTTTCTATTCCTAGACTTTGCTTAAATTTGGGTTAAACAGGGTAATTTGATCATTTGCGGTTTTTGGCTTAAATTTGGACCTTTCTTAATTACAATTTATTCATAAACTGTTTTATGGGAAAAGGATGTGGGGGGAGGGGGAGGGGAAGGAGGAGGGGTAAGGGTGGTGGGGGAGGGGGTTGGATTCCTTTCTTATTGTTATATTTGTTATTTATCTTGGTGTTGCGGCAATAATATATATATATACATAGATATTACATATTTATTGACATTTCTTAACTTGGGGTTTTACTGTTCTAGAGTTTTTTAGGGGTTGTTGGGATACTTATTGATATATTTGTATATATTCACTATATATTTTATATATCTAGGTGGGGGTAGTTTTAGGCGTATGCCGTTGTCGTCCGAGCCAGGTAGTCCCACTTCTTGCGGACCGGGCACTCCACGCTAAACGCGTTGTGGTCGGTCCTCTGAAGCTTCGAGTGCAGGCAGTTGCAGCACTGCGGTCCATTCCCCGCAACAAATTCCACGCATTTTTCGCGCATGTGCGGTCCTCCGCAGTGGCTGCACCTGTCCGCACTCTCCGTACAGAACTTTCGGCCATGTCCAAATGCCAAGCATTTTGTACATTGGATGAGCGGCGACTGATCCTCGACCCTGACCCTTTGCAGGTCAAGATAAAGGGCCCCAGCCTCCGTCATCCTCTGCCACACTCTGGGTCTGACTTGGACGACAACGTGCGCTGTCTTGGGGTTCCTGGTCCTTTTCTTATATTTGATAACAATTTCTTTCTCTTCCTGGTCCAAGTCCCTAAAGATATTTTCGTTCTGGGAATAGAGCGCCTTTGCCATCTCGTCGTCTTCACTATCTATAAAGACGTCCTTTAGGACGACGAGCGGGTTTTTATTTTTCATGGTCGCCACTATTAACCCTTCACCTCGGCTCTCAATCCGGTCTTTAACTTTCTTAAGCTCCGCTTCTGAGTCGCACCCCAGTATTACTGTCTGGTTTTTCGCCTTCCGGACTTTGTTTATTTTTAGGCCAGTTCCCCTGGCATCGACCGCCTTCTTCACCCTGGCCAACACCTCGTCAGCAGTCTCCTGGCTGCCTTCAAGGGTGACCGCCATCGAGTGAAGTGCCGGTCGGTGCCCGGGTCTGGCTGCTGCGACGTTTGCATATGTCTGGAAGTCCGTCTTTGGGTCGCAGGTCACTTCCCTCAAGGCCTCTCTTATTCTGTCGGTACTGGCGGCGACCTCACCGGCAACGTCACCGATTTTGTCCTCGAGGATAACCGTGGCACGACCGACAATGTTAACCCCCTCCGTCGTGTGGCTCAGGTTTGAGTTAACTATGTCGATCTTGTCGCTAACCTCGACGACCTTATCGATGACCTTGTCGATGACGTCAGCACCGCTGTCGGAGCAGTACTCGGTCATATCTTGGAACCCTTTTATGACCTTGTCTTCGAGGTCGCTGAGCCGCGTCTTTATGTTCGCCTCCACCTTTTCAAGCCTCTCTAGTAGTTCAGCCGTTGATTCGGGTGATGTAGGCGTGGTCTTAACAGGTGGGGCTGTTTTGGGCGTCGTTTCCAGTATCCTCATTCTTCGGCTTATTTCGAACAAGGTCCGTAGACATTTATCCGACTGTGTCTCCAGGAAGATCTTGATGTCTCTCCTCATCTGAGGGTAATCTTTTACTCTAGTCGGTATATCTTCAAATGTTTTCATGACCTCCTGGAGAAGTTTGTCATTAGATGACGCGGCGAAAATGTCGGTCTGCTTGGTATAAGCCTCCATAATGTCTACGGACCTCCTTTTTCGTTCCGGTCTTCGGATAAAAGTCCTGGCGGCGTCCAGCGCTTTTCCAGGCGGGCCCACAGGGCTGGGGGTGGTGGTGGGAGCGGCAGCACCAGAGGTCCCCGCCGACGATGACAGCGGCGTTTCAATAGTTCCTGCCATGGGTCCTCGAGCAGCGTCCTTTCTGCCGAACGTCAGGGACATCCCCTTCGGCGCTTCGCGCGCTCCAGAGGGCCCCTCTATTGCTGGGTGGGTAGGCGACGACGTCGACTCCTGCGCTCCGCTGGTGCCGGCTCCCGGCCCTTTGCTTACTGGGGTGCGAATTCCGAGAACCATTTTCTACTATTTAGGTGTTCTTCGTTTGTGTGTATAGGGCACAACGAAAAAACGGGGAAAATTGTCAATAAGTGTAAATAAAATAATATAAATTAAAATAAAATAAAGTAAAATATAAAAATATAATACCTAGTCTATTGTATTGTTCCGCTTTGATCCTGTATATGGGGAGTCAAAGCTGAACAACGTAAATCCGCGGTCCAAAATTTCCTATCTATATTAATCTCCGAGATACCGGTATTTTGGTACGTAAGGGATGGGGGAGGGTCCAATCGGGGGGGGGAGGGTACCTCTTATGCGACTTTAGCCGTGGTGTCTTCGACACCACAAAGGCTGATTTTGAGGTCAGATCGGCTCTATCTCCTCTGGTTCCCAAGATATGACCCGTTAAAGGATTGGGGAGGGGAAGGTTAGGAAAAAGGAAAAAGGGGGGGAGGGATGGATACCTCAGAGGTGGTTTTCACCTCGTGGAGTCTTCGACTCCACTAAGGCTGAATTCGAGGTCTAAAAGTGCCTATCTCCTCTCGTTCCAGAGATATCCACCTTTCGGGATTTCTGCCGTACCGTACCGCGCCGTGTCGCAGGCTATGACGGGTAGATCTTCCAGTTGACCTAGCTGGGTCTACTCTGTTCCGATTTTGGCGTGGGTAGGCTCTTTTGTTTGGTCTTGTTGAGCTCTTTAAGGTAGGTCAGGTTTGGGGGGGGGATGGGGTAGGGGGGGTGGTATCCCGGAAATATAATCCTGGATAACGTTTATATGGCTGAGTGCCACTTGTTTATAAAAGATGATTTTCAACACAAAAATAATTTTTCAAGCACCAGGGGTGACTTAGCCCTAGAGGGTTGAAAATTTGTCCAGAGGTGCGGAGGGTCTAGGATGGTTGGGTATCCAACCAGGGGGGGGGGGTCAGGGGGGGGGCTTCGATTTTTTGTTATTTTTGAGCTGGGACGCTCCGTTTCAGCGTTACAGCCCTTTTTCGGTTTTTGTGCTGTTGGTAAACTTTGTTTTGGTTTTTTATTATTTACTTTACACAAATGTTATATATCTTAAAATTATTTTGTAAATGGATTCTTGTAGGGAAAAGTAAAACTAATGTTGAGTGGTCCTAAAAAATGGGGCGTCCTTAAAAATGAAAAAGTTATCGAATCCTGAAAAAATTATTAAATTACCAAAAACCGCAAATGCCCGTTTTTTCTTCTAACACCTTGATTTACTTAAGGGTCTGGATCCCTGACCCCGGTTATTCCCGGAGTCTAGTACTTAATCCTAAGCTTAATCTATGACTTAATCTATGTACTTAACTAAGTTTGTATGTTCCACAGCTGGTCTTCGCTGCTCCAGCGTCGTCCGAATTCTTCCCGGGGATGCCGGTTCCAGAGGGTGGTGTTGCCAGTTCGGTGACCTATGTCAGGTTGTAGGGCTGACGCTTCTCCAACTGCTGGCACCGTTGATGTTCCTGTAGCTGGTGCGGTTTGGAAAATATTCCCCTGGGAAGGTAGAAACCTGACCCTGGAGAGCTGGTGGAAAAAAGTCCAGGGTAGTCGCCCTTCAGATCGCTTCTCGTAAGAGAACCGATTTGTGGTTATTTTTACGATCCGACGCTCCGTTTCAGGGTTACGACCCCGACCAACTTAAGTCGTAATGGCGTTCCGAGTAGGGGTTTTGAAAAGGTATCCTGAAAATTGACAGTTTCCGTCCAATCTCGCTGTACTCTTCGGATTCTGGTAGCTGGTGAGGTTCCGCTTTGAGTCTGTCCAGGTTCCTATTTTTATTTTACTCTGCCTATTTTAGGCAGGTGGTCAGAATACTAGGGTTAGAACCACTTTCTGCAATTGGTACTTTTTATCAGCTCCAGGTGCTGAAAAATTTATTTTCGTGCAGATTTGTGTTGTACGTGGTCTGAGCAGCCTTGTCAATTTTTTCCCGGATTTTTTACTTTATTTTTAACAATTAATATAACACAGGGAATTTAATAATATTTTTATAACTCTAAAAGTACTTGTCTAAAAATTTTGAAATTTTGCACTTAGGTTCTTTAGATTCTGCACTGTTTTTTAATGTCCAAAAAATTATATGTTACCGATCTAGATTTTAATTTATAAAGGGTTGAATTTTAAAAATAAACTTGATGTTTTTTAAAACCTTTTATCTTCCAGGTGGGTGCTCCAAAGTCGGTGATCGAGGTGTCGGGTGAAAGGGGGAGGCTTCCTGCGCCTATTTCCGTTTCCCGTTTTTTCCTCCGACAGCTGGAAGAGGTCCTCGTGGCCACGTGGATTTTGAGTTTTTTCCCGTATCTTGGCGAGTTCCCGTGGGAAAAATCCCAGACTCAGCCAAGATGTGGTACTTGTCCAGGTGCTTCGTTTAGCGGTCCAAAAACACAAGGTCACCGATCAAAATCACGCAGCGTTTCACTTTATCACTTTTTTCGGTCACTTTTGAGGTTAAAATTATGGTTTTTTGTCTATAACTTCGTCAATTTTTCACTAATTTTAAAAATTTTTTCACACACTGTTGTAGATCTTTAGCGCGCAACTTTTAGCAAAAACACCGGTATTTTCGTTTACTTCTGCTATTTTTCCGTATTTTTTTTGAGCGCGGAGCGACTTAAAAGCGTGGCGCTAGGGCTGACGGCTAGCGTGGAACTGGGTTAGGTTAGGTTAGGTTAGGTTAGGTTAGGTTAGGTTAGGTTAGGTTAGGTTAGGTTAGGTTAGGTTAGGTTAGGTTAGGTTAGGTTAGGTTAGGTTAGGTTAGGTTAGGTTAGGTTAGGTTAGGTTAGGTTAGGTTAGGTTAGGTTAGGTTAGGTTAGGTTAGGTTAGGTTAGGTTAGGTTAGGTTAGGTTAGGTTAGGTTAGGTTAGGTTAGGTTAGGTTAGGTTAGGTTAGGTTAGGTTAGGTTAGGTTAGGTTAGGTTAGGTTAGGTTAGGTTAGGTTAGGTTAGGTTAGGTTAGGTTAGGTTAGGTTAGGTTAGGTTAGGTTAGGTTAGGTTAGGTTAGGTTAGGTTAGGTTAGGTTAGGTTAGGTTAGGTTAGGTTAGGTTAGGTTAGGTTAGGTTAGGTTAGGTTAGGTTAGGTTTTTTTTTTTTTTTTTTTTTTTTTTTTTTTTTATTTTGTTTTTGGCAGGAGTGGGAAATCCCCACGGACACCTCGACTACCTCACAGGCTGTGAGATAGTCGAGGTAGTGCCGGACTCGAACCGGCTAAAACCACACTCCTGCCCCACCAGTGTCCCTCTAACGTGGTTAGAGCCCTTTTTTACATAAATTAAGGCTTTTTTGGCGGCTGTTTGGTTGGAGGTCGAAGAGACTGTTCTTTGTGTATTGTTTTTATGTTTACTATTTTTTAAACTATTTTATTATGCAATTTCCGAATTTTCCTTTACATTTAAATGACTTGGTTTTTTAATTATTTTATACTATTTTATGTTTTTCTATACTACTATTACATATACTATTTTATAATTATATTACTAACCAATATTTTCACGTATTTATAAGTTAACTGTATTCTTGTTCTCTACTGCTTTTAATTTATTTTAATTTATCATTTTGAATTCACGTTATTTACCCATACCGTTATTTGTCATCCCTTTGTTATCCTTACTTATGTTTTCCTATGTTTAGCTTTTGCTTTTGCGATAACAACACTATATATTATTATAATATAATTTCTTATCACAATGTCGGCGCTAACACTAAACATATTAATTTGTGACACAAGTAATGACGTAATAGATTTTTAACCGATTCGACACAGCTTGACGATTCCACTAGGGTTGGTCTACTGTCTAGTATAACTTGGGCCACTTCCTCAAGAAGGTGGCTCCAATCATAATCATCCACCAAGCCAACCCTAGTGGGTCGCTTAATGCGTCTGCTATCTGGTTGTGTCGAACCGGTCATTTCTGTGTACGCGGAAGTGGGCGCTTCGGCAACTTTAGCAATATGCAATGGTTGCTCGTGCGAACGCGTCCCACTTCCTGCGTATCGGGCATTCCTCGCTGAAGGCATTGTGCGAGTGTTCTCCCAGTTTGGCTCTGGTGCAGTTGATGCACACCGCTGCTTCGCCTTTGTTCTTATCTGGGCAGTCCACCCTAAGGTGTGAACCGCCGCAGTGGCTGCATAGATCGGCCGGCTCCGTGCAGAGACGTTTGCCGTGGCCGTATGCTAAGCAGCGGGTGCACTGCACCAGAGGCGTCTGGTCTTCAACGCGCACTCGCTGGAGGTCAATACGCAGCTTGCCTCCTTCGAGTGCGCGCCTCCAGATTGCTGGGGAAACACTCAACACAATGCTGTTCGTGTGAGGGTTACGAGTCTTCTTACGGAACCTGACAGCTATTTTCTGTTCCCCGTCGCCGAGGCCGTGAAATAACTCCCGGTTCTGATTCCTAAGGGCGTGCAATACTTCCTCATCACTGTGAATCAGCAACACGTCCCTAAGAATCAGAAGCGGGTCTCTGTTCTTCACTTCCTCGACGACGAGGTTCTCTCCGGCCGCCTCCAATCGCGCCTTGAGCTTTTGTCTCTCCTCCATTGTTGCGCACCCCATAATCACCTTCTGGTCCTTTGATTTCCTGACCCTCTCTACACGCACCCAGCCCTCCTTCGCGTCCACTGCCTTTCTAACTCTTTCGAGAATTTCGGCCCCCGAATCCGTCTCCTGTGTGGAGGAAACGACCACGGAGTGCAGCGTCGTTCGCTCCAGGGCCTGTGCCCCGGTGTGGCTCTTATTGACAGCCGCTACACTCGCGTAGGTCCTTCCCTCCACACTTTCCCTACTAGCCAGACTGTCTTGGAGTCTCACGAGTTTCTCGGAGTTGTCTTTCAACTCCGAGATGTGCTCCTTTAAGGTGTTTAGTAGGTCAGTCCGGCCAGCGAGAACCTCGACAGAGGAGGACGGGGGACAGCAGTCGGCAGTGGGTGCGGGTACCGGTACGGCTACGGGTGCGGCAGGGGTCTTGTCCAGCTCTGACTCCTTGACCAACTCATAAAGCCGGTTTATGGCCTCGAGCACCGCAGCCTTGATGTCCGTCCTGAGGTTGCGCGAGTTGCCTAAATTAAGCTTAGCCTTATTCAGGCAAGCTCGCGCCTCCTCAGTGCGACTGCGGTACCCGGCCCCCGGCTTCTTGAGCGGTCTTGGATCATTGACAGGGGCTCGGCGCGTCGACGGGGTAGCAAGGCTCTCCTTGGACGCGAGGGGTGTTTCGCCTCCGAAATCAATTTGCCTCCTCGCGTCAAGAGTCGTGGGCCCCACTTTTTCCGCCGATCGCGGCGAGTCACTGGAGCACTGGGACCTCACGGTGCTGGATGGGGTGCGGAACATGTTTTCGGTTTGAGAGCAGATAGAAAAGAATTGAATTGACCCCTGTACAGAGGGGGTCGATACAATTGTATCCGCTCGTGAGGAGGAGGAGGGGACACTGGGTACTGTGGCCCTGTAAAGGGGAGACCACAGTAACACTACACACAAATAAATCAGAACGATTAAATATAAATGATTAAATAATAATTTAAGTCACAAACGACTGTCAAAATACTAAATATAAAATACAATAAAATTATGCGCAAGATTTTCTCACACTTAGTCAACAACAAATAAAGTTGGTTAAAAAGACACTAGATACCTGAGTCCCTGTAAAGGGGGGAACACAGTTTACAAATTAAAATGAAATTTAAATAAATATTTTAAGATAATACTCGTAAAAATTAAATTAAATACGTTTGAAAAATATATTAAAACGCCTGTCCTATACAATTTTGTGTTCAAAAATTTGTCAAAATAATAAAATAATTTAATTTTCCCCCCCTAAAGCCTAAAATTAACTAAAATCGAAAACAAAAATTTTGCCGACCTCTCTCCGTTTTCCTTCTCCCTATAGCTATAGAACAGAGGGTGGGAGGGTGGGCAAAATTTTTTGCGAGCTAGGGGCACGTGCGATACGTCAAAAGACGCGTCTCGGCGCGGGCTAGCTGAATTTTGAAAAAAGTTTATTGTCGTTAGAAGAAAAATCTGGAATTATCCCCGAAAAACCAGTTTTTTGGGATAAAAATGAAGGTAATCAACCCCCAATCTGGGCCTCGGGCTACGGATCGCAACCTTCGACGCAGGGATGGTAGCTGACCACAACTGACACTAAATAAATTAATTAGAATAAAAGAAAATTTAAAAATGGATTTGTTATTAACGAATTTCGTATAAAAATTTTGAAAATTTTTCTAAGTCCTAAGGGGTAGAAATTTTTTCCGCGTGCGGTCGTGTCAAAACGGTCAGGGAGTAGGCGGAACACTACTCTAGTCGAAAAATGCTGAAAACAGCTCGAAAAACACGCACTGAAAACTGTAAATATCACTGTTTTAGTCAAAATTTCGTTTTGGTTAGGTTAGGTTAGGTTAGGTTAGGTTAGGTTAGGTTAGGTTAGGTTAGGTTAGGTTAGGTTAGGTTAGGTTAGGTTAGGTTAGGTTAGGTTAGGTTAGGTTTTTTTTTTTTTTTTTTTTTTTTTTTTTTTTTTTTCTCTTTTCCCCGTTCGTAAGAAAGGGCTCTTATTATTCTAATTTACTCATTCATTCCATTTCTCGCATTTATTCCTCTCGCACTTTCAAGCTTCATACTGTATCTTTCTTTCATACATCCTTCACATTCTTAGCCGGGTGGGACTCCCGCTATTCTATCTATTTTCTTTATTTATTTTTGGGTATAACTCATAGACACCTGTTTTTTATTTATCTTTACAATAGTTCTTATTCTATCTTATGTTTTAATACTTTTACATAGTTACCATCTTATATCTGATTACAATTTCAACTTTTTTACTTACATATTTATTTCACTTTTCTATACATTAGGGTTTTGTGGGACAAAATTCTGCTTATAATAATTGACAACTAATACAATACTGTTAACCTTTAGAATACCATTAATAATATTTGTTGATTTTTGTATAAATTTTAATTTAAGCTAAGTACTTAAGTTTGAGTTTTTAAATTTTTGGCAGTTATAATTTTAGACAACAAATACTTTTAGTTTCATAAAACCTGAACCTGCCCTTAACAATGTTTGCTACTAATATTTACATAACTTTTTTAAAATTAGCGCTAGATTTGACAATTTCAGTTCTTAAGACTAGATTCTTACAGCTATAGTTTCATAATTAAAATCTAATATTATAAAATCTATTATTTTCATCGATTACTTTTATGTATTCTAATAATACATAATCGTATATCTATTTTCTTAATCTTGTTACTGTTATTTGACTTAAGAGGCTGTTTCCAGTTTCGCATTGTTGCGCTAATTTATTTTCTTTAAGGTTGCGGCAATAATATATATATATACTTAGATTATACATATTTATTGTCATTTCTTGGTCTGGGGTATTTTTCTCAACGTTTCTTAAGGGTTGTTTAGGGTGCGTGTTTGGTGTGACGCGTGTGTTTATGATATATTCGTATATACTAAATATATATTTTATATATCTGTGTGTTGCGTACTTTACGCACATCCCAAGGAGCAGTTCAAGCGTATGCCGTCGTCGTCCGAGCCAGGTAGTCCCATTTCTTGCGGACCGGACATTCCACGCTGAAGGCGTTATGGTCGGTCCTCTGAAGCTTTGAGTGCAGGCAGTTGCAGCACTGCGGTTCACTCCCCGCAACAAACTCCACGCACTTCTCGCGCAGATGCGGTCCTCCGCAGTGACTACACCTGTCCGCACTCTCAGTACAAAATTTCCGGCCGTGTCCAAATGCCAGGCACTTCGTGCATTGGATGAGCGGCGACTGATCTTCCACCCTTACCCTTTGCAGGTCCAGGTAAAGAGCCCCAGCCTCCGTCATCCTCTGCCAAACCCTGGGTCTGACCTGGACGACAACGTGTGCCGTTTTGGGGTTCCTAGTCTTCTTTTTATACTTTATTGTCATTTCCTTTTCGTCCTCTTCCATGTCCCTAAATATATTCTCATTCTGAGAGTAGAGCGCTCTGATCATTTCGTCGTCGTCGCTGTCCAAAAAGACGTCTTTTAGGACGACGAGCGGGTTTTTATTTTTCATCGGCGCTACTATAAGCCCTTCACCTCGGCTCTCAATCCTATCTTTCACTTTTTTAAGCTCCGCTTCTGAGTCACACCCCAGTATGACTGTCTGATTTTTCGCCTTTCGTACTTTATTTATTTTTAGGCCAGTTTCCCTGGCATCGACCGCCTTCTTCACCCTGACCAGCACCTCGTCCGCAGTTTCCTGGTTGCCTTCAAAGGTGACCGCCATCGAATGAAGTGCCGGTCGGTGCCCGGGTTTGGATGCCGCGACGTTGGCGTATGACTGTAGGTCCGTTCTTGGCACGCAAGCCACTTCCCTCAGGACCTCCTTTATTTTTTCCGTACTGGCGGCGACATCACCGGCAACGCCACCGATTTTATCCTCAAGGACAGCCGCGGCACGACCAACGATGTTTACCCCTTCTGTCGTGTGGTTTAGGTTCGCGTTTACTACGTCGACCTTGTCGCTGACCTCGACGACCTTGTCGATGACCTTGTCGATGATGTCGGCTCCGCTATCGGAGCAGTATTCTGTTATGTCCTGGAAGCCTTTTGTGACTTTATTTTCTAGGTCGCTGAGCCGCGTCTTTATACTCGTCTCCACCTTTTCCAGCCTTTCCAGAATTTCCTCCGATCTTTCGGGTAATGTAGGCGTGGTGTTTGTCTTGGTGGGTGATGGGGCGGTTTTAGGCGCTGTTTCCAGGGTTTTTATACGCTTACTCAGCTCAAATAGGGTCCGTAGGCATTTGTCTGATTGGGTCTCCAGGAAAATTTTAATGTCCCTCCTCATCTGAGGGTAATCTTTTACTCGAGCTGGTATGTCCTCAAAAGTCTTCATAATCTCCTGGAGCAGCTTGTCATTGGATGACGTAGCGTAGATGTTATTCTGCTGGTTGTAAGCATCCATGATGTCGATGGACCTTCTTTTTCGCTCCGGTCTCCGAATAAAGGTCCTGGCGGCGTCCGGCGCCTGTCCTGGCGGGCCTGCGGGGCTAGGAGTGGTGATGGTGCGAGCGGCGGCACCAGAGGTCCCCGCCGACGACAGTGGCGTCTCTGCTGTTTCCGCTAAGGTTCCTTGAACAGCGACTTTCTTTCCGTACGTCAGAGAAATCCCCTTCGGCGCTTCACTCACTCCAGAGGGTCCCTCGTTTCCCGGATGGGCAGGCGACGTAGACTCTTTTTGTCCAATGGTGCCGGCTCTCGGCCCTTCCCTTTTTGTTACTGGGGTGCGAATTCCGAGACCCATTTCTGTTTTTTCGTTCCGTTTGTTTATACCCTGTAATGTGTGCTGTGTGTATAGGGCACAGCGGGAGAACGGGGACGACACAGTAGTGTCACGTGGTCTGCACACAGTGTAAAGAGTGTGCGCAGTTCGAAAATAAAATAAATAACTATTAATAGATAAAGGTCAGAAAGAAGGCAACACAAGAAAATTTAAAAATAGGTGGGTGTAAATGTACTTGGGATACCAATATCCTCAAGGGTCCAGCCTTCACTCAAAAGAGCGGGTCAAGAAAAGTCTAACACAACAAGTTAAGAAAATATAAATGACATGTACAAAGTAAAATAGTAAATAAGAAGCAAATTATTCTTTCCCCCGTGACAAATTTTTAAAATACTAATACTATACTAATACTAAATACTAAAATCAAAATGGTCAAAATAGAGTGAAAACCGTTGAGTCTAAGTCGAATAATGCAAATCCGCGATCCAAATTTTTCTAACTCATATAGAATCCGAGATACCGGTGTTTTGGTATGGGAGGGGTGGGGAGGGGTCCAAACGGAGGGGGGAGGGTACCTCGTGTGCGACTTTCACCGTGGTTTCTACGAAACCACAATGGCTGATTTTGAGGTCTAATCTGCGCTATCTCCTCTCGTTTCCGAGATATGGACAAGGGGTGTGTATTGGGGGAGGGGGAGGAGTGTCCCAGAGATGTAGGTTGTGGTACCACGGTATGGCTGAGGGCCGCTTGTTGGTCAAGTTGGGATTTGGATGGGAGAGTATTTTGTTTGGGGGGGAAGGGGTGGTTTATTGGAAGGGGGTGGTATCCCGGAAAAGTGAACTAGGTAATAAATGATTGTTTGGCTGAGGGCCACTTACTAATGTATTTTACTTGAATATTTTGGTACTAAAAATTTTTTTGTAAGTCCTAAGGGTGACTTAGCCCTAGAGGGTTGAAATTTTGTCCAAGGATGCGGGTGGTCCAGGATGGTTGGGTATCCAACCAGGGGGGGGGGGTCAGGGGGGGGGGCTTCGAAAATTTTATTATTTTTTGGCTATGACTCACCGTTTCGGAGTTACAGGCCTTTTTCAGGTTTTATGCTGTTGGTAAACATTCTACCGGTTCCTTAAATATTACTTAACACAGAAACTGTAAGTCTTAAAATTATTTTGTTTGTAGGTTCCTGTAGGAGAAAACACTACTTGCGTTTGGCGCTCCTTCAAAATGGGGCGTCCACTATAGGGTGTGAGCTGTTGGCTCCTGAAACTTTTATCAAAATACCAAAAACCGCAGATGGCTGTTTTTGGGGCTCGCGATTTAGCTTACTTTGGGCTCTGTATCTCCCAAACGGGTTGCTCCCGGAGTCTGGTTCTTAATCCTAAACTTAATTAATAAACTAGTCTATGAACTTAACTAAGCGTCTTCGTTCCACCGCTGATCCCCGCTGTTCTGGCGATGTATGAAGTCTTCCCGGGGGTGCCGTTTCCAGGGGGTGGTACTGACTGGGTCGTGACCTATGTCGGGTTGTAGGGCTGGTTCTTCTCCAACTGCTGGCGCCGGTGGGGTTTCTGTAGCTGGTGCGGTATAAAAGTTATTCCCCTGGGAAGGTAAAATTTTTACCCTGGCGAGCTGGTGGTAAAGTGACCTGGGTACTCTTCCTTGGGATATGTTCTCGTAAGAGAACCGATTTTCTGTTATTTTTTCGATCCGACGCACCGTTCCAGGGTTACAGTCCCGACAAGGTTAAATGGTAATGGCGTCCTGGGTCAAAGTTTGAAATAAAATTCCGCGAAAATTTCAGTTTCAGTCCAATCTGCTTGCACTCTTCAGTTTGTAGATACTGATGAGGTTCCGCTTCGATTCCGTCCAGACTCCTATTTTTATTTTGGCCTGCTTATTTTTGGCAGGTGGTCAAAGTTTTTTGAGGGAAAACAAATACCGCAAATAGGGCTTCCTGACGGATCCAGATGTCATAAAATTTATTTTCAACCAGATTTTTTCTGTCCGTGGTCCTATTTAACTCCTCAAATTTTTTGCGATTTTTGTCGCTATTTTTTATGGTTTGTTTACTTTTTGTAAACCGGGTTTGTTTGCTTGAAAATTTTAAAACTTTAGAAGTACTAGTCCGAAAATTATGAAATTTTTTACTTAGGTTCTGTAAACTATGCACTGTTTTATAAGGTCCAAAAAATATTATGTTGTCGATTTAATTTTAAAGTTATAGAAGGTTGAAGTTAAGAAAAAATTTTAAGTTTTTTGAAAACCTTGTATCTTCCTGGAAAGTTGTCCAATTTCGGTGATCGAGGTGTCGGGTGAAAGGGTACGGCTTCCTGCGCCTATCCCCGTTTCTGCCCTTCCTCTTCGACTGCTGGAATAGGACCTCGTGGCCACGTGGATTTTTGTTTTTATCCTGTATCTTGGCGAGTTCCCACGGGAAAAATCCCGGACTCAACCAGGATGTACTGCTTGCACAAGTGCTTCGATAGGCAGTCCAAAAACACTAGGTCACCGATCGAAATTACGTGGCGTTTCACTTTTTAACTTTTTCACAGTCACTTTTAGGTTAAAATTTTTGTTTTTTGGCTCTATTTTCGTCAGTTTTTCACCGATTTGAAAAATTTTTTCATGAACACACTTTACTCGTTTGCGCGCAACTTTAAGCAAAAACTCAGGTATTTTTGTTCACTTTGTCTATTTTTCCGGATTTTTCGAGCGCGGAGCGACTTAAAAACGATCCGACCACCACGGAGGCTGGGGGGGAACCGGGTTAGGTTAGGTTAGGTTAGGTTAGGTTAGGTTAGGTTAGGTTAGGTTAGGTTAGGTTAGGTTAGGTTAGGTTAGGTTAGGTTAGGTTAGGTTAGGTTAGGTTAGGTTAGGTTAGGTTAGGTTAGGTTAGGTTAGGTTAGGTTAGGTTAGGTTAGGTTAGGTTAGGTTAGGTTAGGTTAGGTTAGGTTAGGTTAGGTTAGGTTAGGTTAGGTTAGGTTAGGTTAGGTTAGGTTAGGTTAGGTTAGGTTAGGTTAGGTTAGGTTAGGTTAGGTTAGGTTAGGTTAGGTTAGGTTAGGTTAGGTTAGGTTAGGTTAGGTTAGGTTAGGTTAGGTTAGGTTAGGTTAGGTTAGGTTAGGTTAGGTTAGGTTAGGTTAGGTTAGGTTAGGTTAGGTTAGGTTAGGTTAGGTTAGGTTAGGTTAGGTTAGGTTAGGTTAGGTTAGGTTAGGTTAGGTTAGGTTAGGTTAGGTTAGGTTAGGTTAGGTTAGGTTAGGTTAGGTTAGGTTAGGTTAGGTTAGGTTAGGTTAGGTTAGGTTAGGTTAGGTTAGGTTAGGTTAGGTTAGGTTAGGTTAGGTTAGGTTAGGTTAGGTTAGGTTAGGTTAGGTTAGGTTAGGTTAGGTTAGGTTAGGTTAGGTTAGGTTAGGTTAGGTTAGGTTAGGTTAGGTTAGGTTAGGTTAGGTTAGGTTAGGTTAGGTTAGGTTAGGTTAGGTTAGGTTAGGTTAGGTTAGGTTAGGTTAGGTTAGGTTAGGTTAGGTTAGGTTAGGTTAGGTTAGGTTAGGTTAGGTTAGGTTAGGTTAGGTTAGGTTAGGTTAGGTTAGGTTAGGTTAGGTTAGGTTAGGTTAGGTTAGGTTAGGTTAGGTTAGGTTAGGTTAGGTTAGGTTAGGTTAGGTTAGGTTAGGTTAGGTTAGGTTAGGTTAGGTTAGGTTAGGTTAGGTTAGGTTTTTTTTTTTTTTTTTTTTTTTTTTTTTTTTATTTTGGCAGGAGTGGGAAATCCCCACGGACACCTCGACTACCTCACAGGCTGTGAGATAGTCGAGGTAGTGTCGGACTCGAACCGACTAAAACCACACTCCTGCCCCAGCCAGTGTTCCCCTGACATCGTCAGAGACCTTTTCATTTTATTTTTTGTTTTGTACTGCTTTTATTTTATTTATTTTGGTTATTAATTTTGAAAATTTACTCTAAATTTTGTTTTAATTTCTTTATATTTGTAATTCTATACTGCTTTTATTTTATTTATTTTGGTTATTAATTTTGAAAATTTACTCTAAATTTTGTTTTAATTTCTTTATATTTGTAATTCTATGTTTTATAATTGTTGATCTAAGTGCTACATTGTACTATCCTATGATCCAAATATCTTTTCTTTTTAAGGAAACATTCATATTTAGAGAAGCATAGTGCCTATCAAGTCATTTTATTTCGCTGTATGACCTGAGTTGCAGCTTTTATGCAGTAATCTATAAAAGTTTGTCTTTGTTTTTTGTCTGACATTATTTTGTTTATACTATTTATATTTATTTGTGTCTCCATTTTCCGCTCCACTTCAAATCGGTCCAGTTCATGGATTGGGCATTCAATAAGGATATGTGCGATCGACTCCACTTGACCCGGCTCGCAGATGCACCATGGGTTCTCCTTACACTTGAAGCGGTGCAAGTATTCGGAGAACCCACCGTGGCCTGTCAAAATCTGTGTGATTATTCCGGCCGGTTTTAGTTTCAACACGATCTTGTGGGAGTCGATCGCATCGGGAAGGAATATTTTTGTGACTGAGGCTGTTTCGCCGTTCTGGTACCTCCGGTTCCATTCGTCAAGCGACCCCACACGGATCTGACGCTTGACGAATGAAACCGGGCGACGGTCATAGTCCGGCCTCTTCCTGGACCGGAGTGCAGCTTCCTTCGCGAGGTGGTCCGCGCGTTCGTTGCCAGCTAGTCCAACGTGTGCCTTTACCCAGAACAAAGATATAACTTTGCTCTGGGATAAAGCCGCGCCCACGTTCGCTCTCGCCTCCACGGCCAGGGCGTGGAGGGAACCTTGGTTTGTGACTGTTTGTAGTGCGGCCTTTGAGTCACTATAGATACCGAAGGTTCCCTCCTTGCGCCTGAGGATTTCGCGCGTGGCTACGCATATGGCCAGAAGTTCCGCTTGGTACACCGTGCAGTAGGACGGCAAGCTAAGTTTGACGGACTTGATCTCGGCCTCACCGTCCCAGAGTGACAGTGCAGCTCCGACCTTGCCCGCAATCTTGCTGCCGTCCGTGAACACCCTCACAGCTTGAACATTGTGTGTGTCCACACGCACCTGGTCTTCCAGGCACACGAACTCCATGGCCATATGTTTCGCCGGGTGTGGAGTCTCTGCAAATGCCACCACCCGCTCCACTTCTCTGCCCGCCAGTGCTGGCTGCGGCACCCCCCTCTTTGCCTCGTACAGAGCGGCTGCTTCCTGTATTCGGAGGTCAAGTGGGAGTATCCCAGCCAGCACCAGGGACGCGTTCAGCGAAACGGTGCGGTAGGATTTGCAGAGCTTCTGCGCGAATCCTCGTTGGACCGTGTTGAGGCTTTTCTGCACTCCGATCTTTTTGGCCGCCGGCGCCCAAGCGCTTGCCGCGTACAAAATTACCGGCTCCACTGCTGCCGTGTAGATGGTGTGAATGATCTCCGGGTTAAGGCCCCAGCTCACCAGCTGTTTGTAGATGTTCACAGCTTTTCTGCAAACGTTTGCGACGTGGGTATTGAAAGTGAGCTGGTGGTCGACGGTGAGCCCCAGTATTTTGATTTCCTTAGACATGCCAATGTCTACCCCGCCCATGCTCAGGAGGGGGACATCGAACTTCAGCTTCTTGGTTATCACCATTGCACAAGTTTTTTGCGGTGCAAACTTCAGCTTGTTTCCGATGCCCCACCCCCGAACATACTCGAGGGCGGCATTGGCATGCCTCTGGATTTCCAACGCTGTGTCACCGTCGAAGATCATCACAACATCATCGGCGAACGCCTGGCAGTGGACGCCGCGCTCCTCTAGCCCCTTCAACAGTGGGTCTAGGACCAGGTTCCATAGAATCGGACCGCCAATGGACCCCTGCACGCACCCCTTGTTCGTGTCCCTCTGACACTCAGCGCCCGCGTATCTTACTACGACGCTCCTACCAGTCAGGTAGCTATCGAGCAACCTTCTAATATTCACCGGGCACTTTTCCTCAGCCAGTCTGGTTCTTATGGCCGGCCACCATGCGCTATCGAAGGCTCCCTCTATATCCAATGACACAACAGTGATCAGCTTCTTTTGACTTAGCTTTGCTTTGATATGCTGCATCATGGTGTAGAGGGAGTCTTCGGTGCTTTTCTGTGGCATAAAACCAAACTGGCGAGTACTAAACCGCGGGATCAGGTGCCACTTGAGCCTAGCTACGACCATCTTTTCGAGGATTTTGCCTAGGACTGGTAGGAGGCCGATCGGCCTGAACGATTTAGGGGTGGTGTAGGAGTCCTTGCCAGGCTTCCGGAGGACTACCACTGTGGCCACCTTCCAGGCCCCGGGGAAGTGTCCGAGCTCCAGACACTTATTGGCAAGTGCTAGGAACATCCCCGGGTCCTGGAATATGGCCTGTGCACAGATATCGGCTGTGAGACCGTCCGCCCCGGGAGCTTTCTTCGGGTTAAAGCTTTCCACCGCGGTTTTCAGCTCCAGAGGTACAAACGGCGGGTCATGGTGTTCATCATGCGCCCACTCGTTTGCACGACTGGCCGCTTCACGTGTCCGACGGTGGTCAGCTGTTTCTCCCTCCTCTGAGTCCACGGGGTAGAAAGTCTCGGCCAGCAGCGAAGCCGACTCCTGTGCACTCAGCGGCAATCCGTCCTTCACCAACGGCAAGTCCTCTTGTCTTTTGGCGGTCCGCCCTATGACCCTGTAGATCCCCTCCCACATTCCTTCCCTATCTTGTTTTTGACAGAAGGCCTTCCATCCTTCCGTCTGCGCCTTTTGGGCTAAGGACTCATATTTTACTTTTGCTTGCAGGTACTCATCGACGACGTGTTGCCTTCGGATGGGTGCGGCGCACCGGATGCGGCGTCTCTTCGTCTTCACCTCCGACATCAGCTCAGCGAGCTCCTTGGACCACCACGGTATTGTAAGTATTGTGTTGTTTTTTGTTTTAATTAAGGTTTCTTTACAGGTAAGTGTTATGTTTGCTATATATTTATTTATCTTTACGTCTAATTCTGCTTTATTACTTGTGTTGCTGAATCCACTCGAGTCTATATTTGTTTCCGCGTTTAATTGGGCCAATTTCGTATGAAATTGGCTCCAATTTGCCTTTTTAGTATTGTAGACTCTTGTGGTTCTGTTTATATTGCTACCTTTGGACTTTATTAAATTAATTTTGAAAACAATACCGTTGTGGTCCGAGCTCGTGAGACCTTCCTCGACCCGCCAGTCCTCCACCAAGTCCAGCAGATCCGTTGAGCACGCTGTGACATCAACGAAGCTGCTGTACGAGGTGTTTCCTCTGACGGTGTCGAAGGTCGGGGTGTTGCCGACGTTGAGTACCTGCAAGCACATTTGTTCCAGGGTTCCCGACATTTCCTCACCCTTGCTGTCTGTTACCAGGCTGCCCCACCAGGTGCTCTTGGCGTTGGCATCGCCGCCAATTATTATCCTAGTGGGGCCGATTTCCTCGCGAATCTGCAAGAGTTGCTCCAGGTATGGCTGTATGGGCTGGTCTGGTTCGAAGTAATACGAGACTACTGCGATTTCCCAGGCGCTGGTACGGATCCTCACCACCACGATGTTGTTGGTGGTGAGTTTCGGACACTGTGAGACGTCGAGATCTTGGTCGAAGACGGCTATTGCCGCCTTCACAGTTCCACCTCCTTGTTCAGCGCACTGGTACACTCTCGCTCCCCGGTAGTCTCGCATCCTCTTAACCCCACCCACATACGGCTCCTGGAGCAATGCGAACGCAACCCTCCGCTCACTAGCCACAATCATGAGCTCTTGGGTTGCTAGGTTCTTTCTCTGCAGATTCGCTTGGATTACCTGGTAACTCTTGCGCACGTTCGGGTCTGATCGGGAATCCCTGGGCGAGTCCCTGTCTGCTGGTGCCACTGGGGTGCCCTTAGCAATACGCCACCGACAGCCGCGCCAATGCGTCCCACTTAGCGCGAATTGGACACTCGCTGTCGAAGGCGTTGTGCTCGGTCTTCTCCAGCTTTCTCCAGCTTGTTGGCCACACAGTTTAAGCACTTCGGCGCTTCCAGAGCCAGCCGAGAGGGGCAGTCGGTCCTCATGTGGGGGCCACCGCAGTGTGTGCAGAGGTCAGCGGGTTCCGTGCACAATTTGCGACCATGGCCGAAGCGCAGGCAGCGGGTGCACTGGATCAGAGGTGACTGATCCAGCACACGCACCCGCTGCAAGTCGATGTGCACTCGACCCGCATTTGTCAGCCTCTGCCACACAGAGGGGGACACCTGCATGATGATGTGAGACATGTGGGTGTTCCTCGTCTTACGGCGGTATTTCACCCCCATCCTCACATCATCCGCAGGTAAGTCTCCGATCAGGTGGGTGTTCTGGCGTTTTATCGCCTCGGTGACCTCCACATCGGTGTGACAGGAGAGGACGTCCTTAAGGATGATGAGCGGATCTTTATTTTTAATTTCCTCTACTATGAGGTTTCCTGCCTTTTTTATCCTCTCCGTCACCCGAGTCATCTCCTCCCTGGTCCTGAAGCCGACCACCACCTTCTGGTCCCTCACTTTCCGCATCCTCTCCACCCTGGTTCCCTCATTCCTGGCGTCTACTGCCGTCCTCAGCTTCTCAATAACCCCTTCCCCGGTGTCTTTGTCATCGACCGATGACACGACCACCGAGTGAAGGGGCTTTTGGATGTTCTGCTTCGGAGCGGCGGCCATCTCCGCGAACGAGGGTCCCTGGCCTGCGACAAAGTGAGGTGCCAGCTGTAGGCGCTCCGACAGGGCCCGTGTATGCAACTGGCATTCTTCCAGCGCCTTGTTATGGTGCTGGAGATTCTCCATAAGCTGCCTCATGAGCTCTGTCGACGCGCCCGAGGCCGGTGTCAGGTCCTTTGGGGCCTTTTCAGGCTCGACTGACTCTTCGGAACTTCTTGCTCTCCCAATTTCTGCCTCCTTGACTAGATGGTACAGCCTTTCAACCGCCTTTGTTATCCCGTCCTTGATCTCTTTTTTGAGATTCCGGGAGCTATCCAGTTGAAGCTTTGCACTGGAGAGACACGCCTTTGCCTCCGTGGTCCTATTTAGGTATTTCACGATAGGCACTTCTCGAGGCGAGCTCTCCAGGGATTTTTCAGGCTGCTTTTGTGGGTTTAACTTTGCCTGTTGCGCGGTTGTGGCTTTGGATTTGAGTTTCGGGGGAGTGGGCACGAGTGTTTTCTTGGGGGGAGTGGTAGCGGGTGCCGTTTTGGGAGGTGTTAATGTTTTGTGGGGTTGCCCCGATTTAAGTTTCTCCGCTTCCCACTCACCGATACTGCGCCGCACTGAGGGGCCCGCCTGTACTGTGCATGCTTCCTCCACGTCCAAGCTCTCCTCCGCTGCCTTAGCTTTCGTCACGGGGGTTCGAATTCCAAACATGGTGAGGAAAGAGACTAACAAATAAACTATTAGGGGACACGGAACAATATAAAAAGAATTACTGAATCCCTGTAAAGGGGGGATCCAGTCGTGAATAAAATAAGGTAAAATTATTAATAATCAATTTAAGTATATAATAATAGAAACAATAATTAGGTCCTAAACTAGGACTCAGTCTTAAGATTTAAATAAAATAAATT